>PYXC01002418.1:0-1222500 GCA_015244755.2 Tenualosa ilisha
AAAGAGAAGCACTTATTTATGTACTTTTCAAATCAATGCCTCTGTTTGAGGAAACTTTTCAGAACAACAGTTTAGAGCAGGGAAAGGCTATTTTTCTGTCTGTCTGATGACTCCAGACCAACAGCCCAACTTGATAGCACTTTCTTTTGCATTTTATGAGAGAGACACTAAAGTTGAAGTGTCTGTCTCCTTGCTCTGAATAAATTTCTCCGGACTGATTCTGTGCTGAAAGAATATGCATCAAACAAATATGAACGGTGATGCCCACTACTTGTACTACCCCAAAGAGAAGTACTTTTCATTATGTTGACGAACTAGTGCTGCCATTTGAAGTGATTTCAGTGTGTCCCTTTCTCAGTGTGGTGATGTTTAATAGGAATCCCAGATGAAAATGTCACTGAAATTACCCCAACAAATAGCACTTGCCAAATATCCAACACAAGTCAGTGCCATTATTAGGGTAGTCAGGGTGACAATTCTGATGCAGCTCCTTTGTGTCATCATCACTTTTCCTTACAGGTCAGCTGTCTAATACATATCCAGAAATGTGACCCTGCTTTCCCAGTCCATTTTCTGGATATCCTCCAAGCACCAAGAGACTGTGGATTATATATGCAGGTATGGTAAAGTGGAGAAATGTTTCTGCTGTACACATTTAAAGCATATCCTGTGGCTCTATCATACCTGAGCAATTCACAGCTCCTCCCTGAAACACACCCTTAAATGGCAGACATTGATCAGCATGCAAATCTGCCTTTGTCAAGTGCAAAAGATTCACACTTTTATCCAAGGAAATGATGGAGAGATTAAGACCAATCCAAATGCTGTTGCCAGTTCATGTTAAAATGACAATGCTGGCTAGGGTACTGATTCTGACAGAGTGCTTATGGAAGTTCTATATGCATCAGTTTAAGGGGTGTCAATACTTATGCAGCCAACTGTATGTTGTAAATAATGTTACATTTTGGTGTTGGTTTGAAGTAAATTTGACAATTTTTCAGAGTTACCATATGGCCAAAAATGGGATTTGTGTTACAACAGTTTGGAATGCGGTGTTGTACCTGTGTCTAGGTGCTGCAGAGTGTGGGGGGTGAACACAGGTGGCAGTTGGAGCAGGGGCTGTGGTTGGCGATGAAGCTGTGTATCTCTTTTCTTAGCCCTACATTGGAACAATAAAACAAAGTATAAACAACTGCACAATGTTAGTAAAAAGTGCCTTGCCTATCACAAAATGTCCCTATGTGAGAGAAAATGTGTGGCCATCTGTTATCAGACCAGATATGGTTTCTTCCCTCGTCTGCAGGAAGAATGTCCTTCGGCTTCATGGAAGGCCTGCAATAGAAAAACAAAACCATAATTGGATAGGGGCAAATCTTCAGCACATGCTGTTTACTGTTCAGTCCTTACATTCGCATTCTTTTACCCCCTTCATTCTCAGAAGTGAGGGAGCACCTATGTAAGGCTTTAGGAAGTTTCTTCCAGGCTGCTTCATAAGTGTCTGTATTGAAGAGAGAAGGTGTAGAGAAGAATAAGGTGAGCGAAAGTTTAAGCCAAAGGAGAGAAAAGTAGTATATCCTACTTTTGTCCGTCTCATCGTATGTCTTGAGGACCTTTACAGAATACTCCCCCCCAAGTCTTGTCTGGCTCAGCTGTTTGAAGGCCACCTTCTGGTCAACACTTAGCCAACGGCAAGGCACGACCTCCACCTCTTCTGATTCGGTGAAATGTACAATCGCATACATCTAAACAATAGCATACTTTAATCAGGTAAAACATATTGAAAATCAAGATATAGATTTAGGAGTGAGATTGAGCTTATGGCAACTAATTCAATTAATTTACATGTGATTAAGAGGAAATACTACAAGTTTTTTGTTTGTATTCCAGTGCAACCATCTGAAAGTCAATATCTTTGACTGTTATGGATGTGGTCTGTCTTGCCAGGTTCTCTACCACAGCCGTCCCCAGTTCAGTGGAAGCGACAGGATGGCGGAAAAATGGACGCTGATCTAAGTATTGCCGCACAACAAAGGATGCACCACCAAGCTTTCCAAATATGGCCTCCCTTTTGAACGTGGCACCACCACACGATGCAATGTTATTGCCGTCCTTTGTGGAGAGGGTGAATCTGTCAGAGGTGTATTGAGAGAGTAAGGTTGGACTAGGTTCATCACAAAATGGACTGACCGTGTTGATGTTCGCTTTTTCAGTTAACCATCTCACAATTTGCTGCAACGTCTGATTTGGCTTTTCTGATTTGTTTTTTCAATTCATACAGAAAATTTTCAAAGGAGAAAGCAGAAATTTGTGGCAGTGGGCCATATTTTCTTACATCACTTGCCAGGTGAATTAAACTGTGGATGTTGTACACAAGAAAGTTGCCGTAGATTGCATGGAAATTTTGGACAAAGACTTTAAGGAGACTTTCTGCATAGTCACAGTACAGGTTGTGGAGACGGGGGGAACATAAAATAGTGATTGCGACGTGGAGCAAGAGAAAATGTTCGTACATGTGCTTTGGTAATGTTTTCTTAATAGCAGTTGGGCCAGTATGTAATAAAAAAGTACGAAATTCAGTGGCCTTCCACCGATCAACCTCTCGTAGGGAACTTCCCTTACGCCCAAACTCCTTTGGCAGCCCCTTTCCCAATTTAACTAGATGGTCCGAAATTACGTTGATGGCTTGATTCCCAATTCGTGTTGGAAGAGGACCTTTCTGCCGCAGCCATATTACTTTACGCACCACTCCCAGGCAAACCAGGTGCATGAAGTCTAGAACAAACTGGGATACCAAGCCAACATTTAGCTTAACAATTCAATTCAATTCAATTCAGTTTTATTTATATAGCGCCTTTTACAATAGTATTGTCTCGTGGCGCTTCACAGAAGGAGCACCCAAGAGCAACAGGGGCAAGGAAAAACTCCCTTATGTTCAGTTAATCTAGGAAGAAACCTTGGGCAGATCCACGACTCAAGGGGCTAACCCAACTGCCAGGGGTCGTGGAGAAAAATTACAATCAGTAGTAACCATGACAGACTTTGAGTTGCCTATGGTTTTAGCTAAGGTTCATAGTAGTTCATAACTGAGTATTATCCCACTTTTACGTTACAACAAGAGCTCTGTCACCCGCGTTGTGATGGTCATTGTTAGTTTTTTTTCAGAAGGCTTTCGTCAGTTTTGAGAACAGAGGCTGTTTCGGGTAGTTAAGTCTCTGTTTCTGCCAAGATCCCTCTTGCATACACCTTTCACAGCCATAATATGAGTTGTGTGACTTGATGTTCTTAAAGAATGCCCTCGCGGGTGCATCACAGACGAAACAGGAAATTTCAATTTTGAATGTTTTCGACTGATACTCCAAGCCATCAGATGCAAGCTTTCCCATCTCTGCCACAAAGTCAGAGAGGTACTCATTTGCATCTGTTGGCTTGGATTATCCACAATACACATTAATTATAAATGGAGTTCTGGTGGGGTTCTCTTCAATTATGCCCAGTGTAGGCCAAAATTGCTGGCTGCTACTTTTAAAAAGAGGCAGGCCATCAACATTGATTTGTAATTTGAGAGCCTGGTGTTCAGTTAGCCCGGTATGTTCCCGCATTCGGCCCAAGACCCCACTTGCCACACCAAAATAATGCATTTCCCCCCCGGCTGTTGATACCACCTCCGAATAAGTTGGGGTTGAAAGGAGGATGCGGCCATCTTTAGGGAGATTTGAATTGGGGAAGTGCTTGCGAAGCTCGGAGAGCAGGCTAGAAATGTGTGAGATTGGTGTGTTGGTTGAAACTGCCCATGCCTTGAGGTCACGTCTGAAGTCCCTGTTGTCATCTGGAAATAAACTGTCCCCCTCCTCTGAACTACTACAGCTAGGCAGATCATCAAAATCAAAGTCATCCTCACTAGAGGAGGCGCTCACATCTGATGCCATAAACCAATCCCCATCTATCCCATCTACGTCACTCAGAGTTTCAAAACTGGCCGGGACGTTTGAGCGGTTTGCAACTGGTGGTGGCAACTCTGTGTCGGCAGCCGGGCAAAGGTGAGTGGGTCTGTGGGAGTGAAGCGCTGCTAGGGCCGCATCCGGCCCTTTTTTAACATGCCGTCGCAACCACCTCTTGGATAAAATTGTTTTGCTGTCTGCCATTTTGCCGAAAGAGGGTGAATAATTCCCTGATTGTGATTTAAGTCGGTAACTGTCGGCTTTTGGCGACCTGCTAGTTGCTAGCTGGCTAGCTCTCCTATTGTTAGCGATATCTTGTCTATACGGGTGCTGCTAACATTAGCCTCACTCACATTAGCTGACACTTAAGCGAAATTAGTCCTACTTCAGACGATGAGGTGTGTCTTACCTTGAGTAAGTGTAACCTTTTTCTTTTTTTATAATGGTTGTAAAAAACACTAACGGTTATTTTTTGTATATGCTCGCATGTTAGATATTATTTGTATATGCTTGCATGCTAAGGTTATTGTTGCGTATTATCTCAGTTTGCTCCTGTACTGAACTTCCTCCATAGATGTTGTTATTGTTGTTGTCTGAGAGAGAGAGAGAAATGAGTATCTGCCTCTCTCAAAATACATGGTAGCTTACATCAGGGGCCATGTACTACAACATGTACTGGCAATGCAATTCAAATGTATGTTTACAATTTAGTATTCTATTTAATCAAAAGTAAAAGTAAAGCATCATTGATTGCCTGGAACTTATGCTTCCAGATGGAGTTTGCTGTGTTTATCATGTCTTTTCCCATTTCCCTAAAATGCCTGTGGTTTTATCTCTCCCCCTCTGTCTCTACTCCCAAGCTCCTGTCTGACACACTTACCTGATCTAAAGTTGACTGCAGGTGAACGTGTGGTATATCCTTGATCCAAAGCCTGATGTTCATGCAAAGAGCAGTGAAGAGTTTGTTGCGAAGTACTTGAATGGTAAGCCTGTTTTACTGTTTTTGTTAAAACATTACGCATACAACTCTGTGTGTTTGTATATATAATTCAATTCAATTCTTTATTTGTCTCAGATACAAATACATGGTCCATAGCAAAGTACAAAAGCAAGACAAAATAGTTAAAAAGAAACACTGACAAAATGCAAATGTGACCAAAAGATCAGTCAGAAAGGATGAAAACAGAGAAATGGTCTATGGACACCATCTGCAGAATAACTTTATTTTTATGGCGTGTCTTGGTAATTAGCTCTCATTTCTACCTGTTGCCTGTTAATTTGCACAACAATAGGTAAAATGGATTCACAACCAGTGTTGCTTCCCAACTGAGCAGGCTGATTTCTCAGAAGTATGATTGACTTGGAGTTGCATTGTGTTGTTTTGGTGTTCCCTTTATTTTTTTGAGCAGTGTATATACTGTGTGTGTATCTATATGTATAATTTATAATATATTTTTGACTGTTGATGGTCATGCATTAATATTCATCTTTCATCTTATTCTATGTTGTGTACTCATGTCTATGTCTGTTTTACTAAGGTTCACCCTGCAGAGTTTGTGTGGCCAGTACCAGAGTGGAAAGTCTTGGAATATCCACAATACATCCCAATTATAAGTAGAGTTCTGGTTGGGTTTTCTTCACAATTAAAACTTCAAATTTAATTCAAATTTACAGTACTTTGTCTTTTTTCTTGATATTGGAAGATCTTGGTGGGGAACATGGCATTTCTAATTTTCAGGGAACTGCTGTACCTACTGGTTTTAAGTAAGCTCTTCAAGCTGTGTTTACTTGCATCATTGCTTGTGTTACAATATGGTTCTCTGCTCTTCATTCAACTGATCCTAGCCAGGTCAAATTCAACCTCTCTATTTAATCCATTACACATGTAAACAGCCTAAGCAGCAGTGTTTGGGGGAAAGTGTCCCATTGTGTGGTGGGCCTACATAACCTGTGACCCTTTGACTACAAGTCCACTAAGAAACTACATAGAGCAGAGCTAATATATAGATAATTGAACACATTTCATACAGTAATTCCATGTTTTACACAAATCAACACCTATTCCTAACCCTGGCACAAAGTCTTATAATTGTTTTATAATTGTAACATAATTGTTTTGCCTCATATAACAAAAAAAGTTCAATGTAGAGTGAAAACGTGTACTATGTTAAAGCTTGATGTTGGGCCAATGGTGGCCCGACAGTGGTTCAACTCTGGAAGTCCATGGGGAGGAAAATGTTTCAGGTATAACACATAAACAGACTATTCATCCAGGCATCTGTATATTGATAGTTCCATCTGTATATTGCCATCTGTTAAGCATACTAATTTACTCTTACTTCCATTCTCCTGAATGTACTACTCCCCCAATTATTTGTAGCCTGTCTACACATAACTATTGCCCACAATCTTTATTCTGTAAATTCTGCACATTCTGAACACACTGGGGTTATACAGACTTTAGCTGTAGTATTGTGAACTCAACTATCATACTTGGTTTCCTAAATTGGGTCATCAAACACAATTGCCTACTGTGATCAAGCGGTGACCAGCTTGACGTTGGATCAACGTTGGCATGACGGTGGTTCGATGTTGGAAGTCAATATGGTATGTTTTAGTTGCGCACATTAAACACTATTGGGGAGTATTTGTTCAGACATTGTGATATTATTCGGGTTTTGTAAGGACGGTTGATGCAAATAAAAAGTAGTACCTTGTTGATGTCGTCGAACCAACGTCAACCCAACTGTGGATTTTTGACGTCGGCTTTTGGGGCAAATCCGACCTTGACCCAACGTCTGCGTTCAATAGATGTTGCATGACTGACATTGGTGTGAGGGCGGCCCAACGTTGGAATTCCACCGCCGAACTTGCCAACCAATGCCAACGTTGGGCCAACGTGTGCTTGCTATCTGGGTTGTAAGTGTCTCGCCCATTTTGTATGAAAGCTTCAAAAATAGCGTCACAAGGGAAATGGCGTGTATGGTTTTGTTTTCATTGGTGTTTTTGTGGCCATTACAGTAGCAGTTAGGTATTCACTTGTTCCCTTTTTTTGTATAAAAATATCAGGAAGACGTGACTCGTAGGCGTTTAACAAAGCTCACAAAAACCGACATTGTGCAGATTTTTGAATTCATCTAAATCGATTATACAGAAGACATGAAGAAAATTCAACTCATTTATTGTCTTGCTTTACACTTCAGTTTAAAGGATGAATGTACATCAGAGATCTGCCGAGAGAAAAAGAGAATATTTGAAGTAGAACAGCGAGAGCAAAGAGAAAGATCTACAAAGCCAGTTGCAGTTGGTTAATGCCAAACTTGAACAAACGGAAAAAGAAAGTCAGGCTCGTCAGCGCCAACGTGAACATGAGAGTAGATTTGATGTGTCTCGGTGTGTAAAAATAATGATAAATAATAATAAAAGTTTCTGTTCTGACACACCTGACACCTTTTTTGAAGCTTTTGAGCATGTTGCGGTGGAAAGATCATGGCCTAGAGGTGAATGGGTCACATTAATCCACAGGGAGCTAACAGGTAAGGCCCAAGAGGTATGTATTTCTTTAGGTTTTGCTGACAGTAGTAATTATGAAACTGTTAAAAAGGCAGTGCTGCGGGCATATGATTTGGTGCCTGAGGCTTACAGGCAGCAGTTTAGGCATAGTAAGCTGTCACCTGGATAGAGTTGTATAGATTTTGCCAGACAGCAACAACTTGGGTTTGAGAAATGGCTGTGGGCCTGTGAGATCCATACTTTCTAAGGATTGCGCCAGCCCTTTTTGGTAGAGCAGTTTAAGATCAGTGTCCCTCGTCCCATTTAGGTTCATTTAAATGAACAACAAAGGTGACGGAGCAGCATAAGGCAGCTGAGATGGCTGATAATTATGTGTTGGTCGATCGTGAGCCTTGGAGGAGTAAGCCTCCAGTCATGGCAAGAAATCCAGATATAGATGGGAGGAAAGATATTGATAAGCCATGTCAGTCTCCATCTTACTCCTCTGTTAAATCAGTTTTGCCAGCTAAGCCTTCCCCACCTTTTGCCCAGTCCCTATAAGAAACCAGGGCATATGAAGTCTGGGTGCCGTTTGCTCGCAAGGAGAAATCAGAGTGGTGGCTAGCAGCCTGTGTCCCTAGTGTCCACTGAGGGTAGGTATGTTCTTTCTTCAGAGCCTGAGCGGTCTCCTGTGTCTGTTAGTGTAGACTTTTAAGTTTTGTTTCTCAAAGTGTGGTTGCATTGGAAGAAGGGGAGAAGGAGGTGCCTGACCATACTACGAGACACAGGTGCCACTCGGTCTTTGATGGTGTCTAGTTTGTTTCCATTTTCTGATGATGCTTCGTGTCAGGCTTCAGTTTTGTTGAAGGGGCTTGGGGGTGAATATGGCGCTGTTCCTCTCCATAGAGTATTTCTAAGGTCTAGCTTAGTTACTGGGTTGGTCACGGTGGGTGTAGTACCCTCTTTGCCCATCAGTAGGTCTGCCGCCTCTACTGGCAAAGATCTTGCAGGCAGTCAGATCTGTGTAATCCCTGTTGCAAGTCCTGTGCTGTGTGAGTCCCCAGACACAATAGCCTTAGAAAAGGAATGTCCAGAAGCATTTCCAGCTTGTGTAGTCACCCGTTCTCAGTCTCGTCAGGAAGCCAGGTCCCATGTATCTGATCTGCCGGTCGAGCTGGCGTACCTTCACCTTTTAGATTAAGATCCCCAAACAGCCAACAATCTTCTTGCCCTGATGACTGAGCCCAAGGCTCCTAAATGTTGGCTACAAAAGGACTTAACACAATACTTTATTTGAATTTGATTCGGAATTGCTCCTAGCAGTTCTAAGGAGTCATTCAATTTTAATTGTGCATTTGCTTTGTCTTATGCTGTAACCACAGTCTGCTAACTTGCTCAGTCAGTTTTAGCCTGTATAGCTTTATGCTTTTTTTTGCACTTACACCAAAGTTACAATTTCCCACCAATTCTAGAGAGTTAAGTTTTAATGGTGCAATTTCTTTGTCTTATGCTTTATTTTCAAACTGATGTGCTTTCTTGCCAGAGTTCTCAAACAACACGGAAATAACAACATATCTGTGAATTGTAAAGGTGAGTTGCTTAACCTGAACCAGCATTCAATAAGTTCTTATTTTGCCTAGTCCTGCAGAAACACTACCCTCTAACTATTAAAATCTTAAAGTAGGGTTACTTTGTTGTTTATGAAAATATGTTTGTCTATTCCCAGTTTACAGTTGCACAAGGCTAGCTTGAATGCAATGCTGCATGTTGCAATCCCAAGACAAGGTAATCAATGGGAAATGATATGTTGATTACCATGATTCTTTTATCAGTAAATGGAACTTGGAAAGTCAAAATTAATTTCTAGTCAGTATATTTTTTCTCAGTTACCACGCACAATAGCTGCCATCCAAGTACAAACCAAGTCTAACCCTGCTTAGCTTAAATACATAGAGAATTTTTTTATTATAGTCAATGTTTGGGAGTCCCAAAATAATTTTCTGTCATATAGTCCAAAATTTCTAGCGGCGCCGTTGATCCTATGCTACATCTATCCTATAGAAAACACAACATTCCAACCCTTAAAGAGTTTCATAGACATACCTCCTTCTACCTCAATTAGGGTATACATACCCACGTTCCAACTTTCCATGTGCCCAATATCCTGAATTACTCGTTGCAGGACCCCACCGAAACTGATGACGAGTGAACCAGCCTGAGGTATTTTTTGCTGTGACACTGACTGATTACCAACAATCTGCCTTAAATCAGACATTTTTAGAAAAAGAATGAAGAGAACATCTGGTTTAATGTATACATAGCCATGTTCCAACTTTCCATGTGCCCAATATCCTCAATTTTTCGTTGCAGGACCCCACCGAATCTGGCGACTTCTTCTGTGCGTCCTCCCTTTTAATTTGTCATCTTCAGTGGAGAAGGATTGTGATGCTGGTAGTGACTTTGATTAGGATGTGACTGTGCCCTCCCGTGAGGTCACTGAGGGACGGTTGCGTAACTCAGAGATTCAAGCTGAGTTGCACAAGCATCTTTCTAATTTGTCCATTCAGGAGAGAGCTAACTCGGTGGATGCTTTTCCATCCCTTTTCCCAGATGTGCCGAGCCGTACCACCCTTATAGAGCATAACATCGATGTAAGCTCAGGACTACACCTATCGGGGTCCGAGGGCCATTCTGGTCACAGTACTCACAGATGAGCCCCGTTTTAACTTATGGACCTCCCCCTGTCTGTTGGTAGGTAAGCCGGATGGGATCCACCAGTTCTGTACGGACTACCGAAGATTGAACGCAGTCACAAGACCCGACTGTTACCTTCTTCCCTGTGTGGATGATTGCATAGATCGCGTCAGACTGGCTAATTTTGTTAGTAAGTTTGACTTAAAGTGCCTTTAACCCCTCGTGCTAGAGAGTTGTCAGCATTTGTTAGGCCGGACAACTTCCTACAGTATAAAGTTATGCATTTTGGGGTTAGAAATGCACTGGCCACATTCCAGCACCTCGTTGACCGCATTCTATCAGGGATGACAGGGTGAGAGGCATATTGAGGCAGCAGGCATTTGAGACTACCAAGGCTCTCCTTTCCAGTGCTCATGTGTTGGCTGCTCTGAGGTTTGAAGAACCTTTTCAACTGGCTGTTGATGCTAGTGACTGTGGGGTGGGTGCTGTCCTTCTACAGGTGGAGTCAGATGGTGTTGAACACCGGGTTGTTATTTCTCAAAGAAGTTTAACCAACACCAGATGGCCTACTCCACTGTGGAGAAGGAGGCACTGGCACTTGCAGTTCAATTTTTTGAGGTTTATTTGAGTTCTGATTTGAGTCCTATAACTGTCTACACTGATCACAGTCCTCTGGTGTTTATAGACAAGATGAGGAACTCAAACCAGCGTATCATGCGTTGGAGTCTGATTCTCCAGCCTTACCTGCTGGAGATACAGATGAATCTGTTAGCAATTTGAATTTACACTAGAGGTCTGTATTGCACTGAGCCCATTGAAGCCTATTTCTGAATCACCAAAAACCCAGTCACAGCAGCTTATCTGGCATGGGGCAGGCTTTATATGATAAAATAATTATCTGGCATCCTTAGTACACAAATATGCTGTTAAATGTTGGATATTCATTTTTTTATATTGTTCCCTGTGTACTCCTTTAAAAGATCTACAATCATACAATGAACAAATATTGTTTTTTATTTAACAAATATGCTTTTTGTATTAAAAGATACTATTACTTTAATAACTCAACAGCACTGAAGATACATATTTGTAAGCATATTCATTTAAAACAAATAAAACACCCTCTGAATGAATTTCAGAACTGACGGTGGTGACAGTGGCATCATTACAACATATATTTCCAAAATATATGCCTCTTGTCAATGGCATCTTGCATAACAACTTTATTTAACTTATTGGTCATCACACAACAACAGTGTAATGCTCTCTACTCATAAAATAACACTTAATAAATTGAAGAACAGATACAGGACAATTGTGATCATGCTTACCATTTTCCATAAATTGAAATTAAAGAAAAACTATAACACAAATCTGCTAGAAAAATGATAACTCATTTGTGACATCAAACTTTTTAAAGAAAAAAGTGCAACACTGCTGATTTACGGAGTCACCACTTTATTGGCTGGTGTACTGATGTATTGAGTAATCATTCCAGAAATATTGAGAGCTTCATTTATAGAGGTTCCGTAAAGCAGCAGTGTTGCACTTTTTCTGTATTTCTAGAAATAACTCAGTAACACTTTATCTGAAGGGGGATGCATAAGATTGACATTACATTGTCATAATTATGACATGACACTTGTCATGAACATTAACGAATGACAATGATTGCTGTCATTAATTGTCATGTGGTAAATTATGTTTTTTTTTTTTACTGTCAACCTGACATTGTTTCAGCCTCAGCGTGTCTCCACCCCAGTCCCAGGTGCTCACAGGTCCAAGCCTGGGCTAGTGCAAGGCTGAAGCGAAAGTCACCTGCAGCTCATGCTGGTTAATGTCAAGTTCTCATGACAAAGATATGTGGTCTTGGTTAATGTCAAGATGTCATGACAAAGATATTTACTCACTATGTGGTCTTGGTTATTGTCAGGTTGTCATGACAAAGACATGGACAGCCTATGTCATCTTGGTAAATGTGAAGTTGTCAAGAAAAACATCCCAAACAATGTCAGGTTGACAGTAAAAAATTATATCATTTACCGCATGACTATTAATGACAGACTGTTTTACATCATTTAGTTTTATCAGGAATTAAGTGGTGTATATGTTTCTCCGTTATGAAGTCCATGCCTTCAGCAAACAGATTGTATATCTCCCTTGCCCTGCTTGCACAAGCTGGTGATGACGGTTCCACAAGTTTTACAAGAATGTGATTGAATGGTATGAAGCACATATCCACCTCCTTTTGGATAGAATTGTGTGTTGGGCCCATGAGAGTGGAAAAACACTTTCACATCTTGATGATGAGTGTCCACACTAACAGCGTTTGCTAGCCACCAGTTCTGGTCATAAATGACTGCAAGCCAATCACCACAATAAAGTACATCAGCAGATAGATCTGTCACAGTCCCATCAGGACCACTCTTGGTAAGTGGTTCTTGCTCCACGAGGGCTCTTGCTCAATTTCCTCCAGTTCCATTTCCTGTTGCTCACCTTCCTCTTGTTCCATTTCCTCCACCAACAGTGCCGAAGGACCTTTCTTCTTGTGCACTGGTACATGATAATTTTCAGCCTGTATCCTGGGTGTTTTGGCATTTTGTCACCACCGTCAGACACAAAACCTGAGGGTGGTGACATCTGACGGTGGTGACAAAAACCTACTCTTTTCCGTAATATGCGTGAGTGGTTCACATTAGCCATCTTGTTTTCCCTCTGTTGTTAGTTACTTCACACCTCTTCTTAAAAAGTATACATTTATTTTATCTAAACTAATATTTTTCAAACAAAAGAGACGGTGTTGACATGGTGGTTGCGACAGTAGCAGTGTTCAAAAATAGTAACAAATTTAAGAGAAATAGTAAACTTACAGGAGCTTGGGTGATGGTACAGCATGCAGTAGAGCTGAATGTTCCAAAAGGGGGTACTTAGGAATTTAGTTGACCTTGTACCTGCCTGATTTTATTGCTTTTTAAAAATATCTGACGGTGGTGATGAATATGTGGGGCACATTTTGAACAACCACAAAATAATAGTAAATGTGGTTTAAAACTCACTGTTTGTAGTTTTTCATATGTACTTCTATGTATTCTTTCATGTGGTAAAGATATTATTTAATTCCATCTTATTATTTAATTCCATTTTTTTTTTTTTTTTAATCAAGTTGAAATGATTATCTCCTCGCTGAGGACAGCTGGTTTTATAGGCAACAATGTGTGGATGACAAAAATGTCATTTTCAATAAGTGACTATCAGTTAGAACTAAGATTTATCTTGCAACTTCATATTCAAAATTGTGTATATGGTCAAGTCTCTGAAATGGTGCAGACATCTTTACAGTTGCTGGTGGCCAGAAGCAACAAAAGGAAAGAAACCTACGCAGTCAGCATCACTGGACTTGTAGTAAGTTTTAAATGTTAATATTTACTCACTTTCACTTACTTTATACATTTTGTGATATTTTTGTCTCAGCGAGCTTGGACCTTCTCCAAGCCCCTGGCCTTCACTGGCTTATTACGGAAGTTTTGTAAGGCATTGGTAACATGGTGACGTTAAATAAACGTTAGTTTTAGGCACTTAGCTCGATAACTAATGTTACACTCCAGTAGCACAACGAGCAATTTAAATCCGAGTATGGGTCTTTCATTCATTATTCAGGACGGTTATTGAGTTTTTGTTCAAATTAATGTAGTCGTACGAGTCATTGATTTGTCTTGATTGGTACAAGGCCAGATGTTCCAGCTGGTTGAGTTAGCTAACGAGTAGCAAACTATTCACCTGATGCGCTGAGCATTCTATTTCCCATGATACATTGTGGCTCACTGGACACATACTGTTTGCTACTTCTGGTCGATGTTTGTTTATGTTGAAGCTATATAGAGGCTAGCGGCTAACGCCTGTGTTGAGAGCACTTATAACTCCATTAAGCCTTGAAGATGGCACATAAACGGTGGTTACACACCCCCGATGAATTAGTTAGCGATAAACGTGAAATTGACGGTCAGCTTATTCGTATTCCGCATCCTTCTAAACTAGCATCACAATCCTTCTCCACGGAAGATGACACAATATAAAAGCGAGGACGCACAGAAGAAGTCACCAGACCTACCAACACAGGAGAAAAATAACGCTTAAGAAGGTTAACATGGCAAATCTGCACTTTGTTCTTCCGGTCAGGTCTACTCATCAGATAGTTGACATGGCTAGCACATATTCTCCTTTCTCAAAGCCCCTTGCCACAAATTTACAATCACAAAGACGCTGCATCTTACACTGTGATTTCGCTAGCGCCTTCTGAGGAGCAGCACGGGCTTGATAGAGGTGGTACCTGAACCCACTCACATAGTCCAGCACATTAACAGGAGGCGTGTCAGTGTTCCACTCATCAGCTAACACTACCGTAGGGCCCTGAACAGCGTGGCCAAACACTAGCACATTTGGACTAAACCCGAGACTCTCTGAACATCAGCAGGTTTCTTGGCTTCCTTAGAGGGCCTCTTGTCCTGGGTCTTCTTTAAGCTCTTCTCTTTGGCCTTCTGTTGATCCACTTTGCCCCAGTATTCTTTAAAAAAGGTGCAGTCATTCTCCACCAGGGTGCCTGTCTGAACCAGCTGGTCCACAGTCGTGACCGTGTCCCTGAGACAGCCAGCTATCCGAGGGTTGCTGTTATGCATACGACATATGATGCAGGTATGCATATGAATATATGTTGGATATATAAACATTATATGTAATAAATGTATATAATTTAAAGGGACACTAAAATTGATGTGACGTGTCACACGGGCACTCACATGTTTTTGTGACGTTGGTCACAACTCCTGATTAACACACAGCATGGCAGCTAATCAGAAAACAGTATTCCATTTCTCCAAGTGAAAATCCTGTATGATGTGCATAGTTTCTGAAAACGTTGAAATACAGCTGTGGCTTGTTTGAGTTTGCCAAAGCAATATATGCAATACTTCGTTCACACCTTCAAACACCAGAAAAATTACTGAATTTTGTTGAAGTAAGCTACAGTGTGTGATGTCTGTTAAATTAGATTGTTCTGTGAAGTGCTTCAAAAGGTATAAGCATGTTTGTCAGTGTCTTTACACGATAAGCAAAGGGATTGTTGAATGCAGGATGTTTTGCAGGAGAGGTGTGCAGCATTTCTGCATGTGGAGATTTTGCATGTGGAGAGTTTTTGGAGGTTACTTTTTGGAGGTACAAACCTTTGAACAGTGTGTGCAGTTGTAAAACAAATCTTCAAAAAGCATATAATCTGTGTAATATCACTATTGTACAAAATTGTTTGGTTTAATTATACTTGAAACACTGACCTGATGACAGACACAATGGCAACCATGTTTGCACAATCTGAAAGACAAACATGCAATAACTGCATAAGCTGCAGGGCCTCTTAACAGTTCTAAATTAAATGAAGAAATGCTCTAATGTGCACACACAGACACACACACACGCACACATTGAAAATTTCAGCAAAATTTGAACATATCCCCTACCTGTACGTTGTTTTTTCTTTTGATTCTGTAAACATGAGTGTTCAATAATCATCACAAATCAGGTAAGGTAACTGTCGACAATGATTTGAGAATAATATATAAGTTACAACACTGCAATTGACAACAATGAGTTGATGACAGTGGAAAAACTTAAGAGACGCACAACACAGGTACTCTATGTGGGGGAAACACACACACCTTGCACACACTGCAGTGACAGCAGAGTCCCCCGTCAGAGACCCCCAAAAATTCTGGGCATCACATATAGACTGAACCATTATAGACTTTTGTATGTGTGTTAGAAAACATAAGTGTAACATAAGCATTTTTGTCCTACAGTGTGTGCGTACGTGTGTGTTGTACATAGGCAACCAATCTTTTAAAGAGCCAATAAGGACACATTAACTTACATGTGACGCTGAGAAACACATCACTGGAGGAGATATTCTCATTTTCTCTAACAGCACAAGAGTAATTGCCTGTGTCGTGTCCTTGGACTGGGTCAAAGTGAAGGTTCCTGTCAGTTGTGTGTTTGTAGATCACAGAGTTCCTGAACCAGGTGAAGGTGGGCCTGTCACTCAAAGTGCAGGTGGTGCTGCAGGTCAGTGTCATTCTCTGTCCCTCTGTCACTGTAGCAGAAGATACCATCACCTGCAGACCTAGTGAAAATATAAAAATGAGATGATGTTCACACAGCAGATGTTTGTTAACAAAGCTAATATTTTATAAAGGATTTACCTGTGACAGAAATGTTGACACCTGGTAATCCAATGTAACCTGTTCCTTGTTTTGTAATAAACCTGAAGCCATATTCCTCAGAGTGGCTCTCATTAAAATGTATTGTCTGGACATGACCGACAGATCAGGCTCAATCCTAGGGGTGGAATCAGTCAATGTCTTTCAAACTGCCTCTGCACACAATGGGATAGCACTACAACCAATCAGGGCAACGTCGGCAAAACAGCAAATGCGGCATTCTTTGAAATGAATAACATGCTTTTTCTACGCAGCTTTCAAAGAGTCTAACTCTTAGTTGTTTTGCAACTTCACAGTACTGTCGTCAAGTGGGTTACTGCGTTTCTAAAACAATTACCACATTAACCTGGCATGATTGAATTAAAGGAAGACACAACGAGAAAGCAAATTATTCACTATTCCTTCGCCAAGAAATATTTCCTCTAGCGGAATGGTTGTCAGATAACGCACAAGTGCAGCCACTTTTCACTATACCTATGGCGCAGTAATATAGAATGAAATGCTGTCGGAGCCCGTGGTATATTGTGGATTTTACAATAGCATTCGAAAACAATTCAACTAATCATCATCAAGGACCGGACCTATCCGTTTTAAAATAAAGAGTAAGTACTGAACTCTAAGTATACTGTAGAATATTATTGGGAAGTCTGTTATTATAAAAATGATCAAGCAGTTCATCAAACAGTAACAGCAGAGATTCTGTCTTTGAGCTGGATGTACAGTAAACACAGTTATGCACACTCACACACTGCTGGGGAGCATTGGGCCTCATAGCCTCTCACAGTGCAGGAATAATTTCCCTGTTTGGAAGGTCTGCTTGACTTTATTAGCATTGAGCCAGTGGTTTTGTAGAAGCTGTCCATGCTTGTACCAGACATACTGAGAGCCCAAGCTGCAGGAGGTGCTGCAGGTCACTTTAATCTGATTCCGTTTCCCTACAACAGCCTCCTACTTTACCTGCAGGTCTGACATAACAAGACAAGTTTGTTATAATTAGAATTTCATCCACTGTTTACTTAAAAACACAAACAAAAAAAACAACTATTAACTTAATTGTACTTTGAAAGTGTAACACCATATTTGCCTGTCGTCCAACTGGTGTGAAGGGCTGTGTAAAACCTAAAGTGATAAACGCCAGCGTGATGATCAGCCAGACTGCCTATTTTCAGGCTGCAGGCAGGATATTTATTAGCATTACTGACCTCTCTGACTGTCCCTCTCTTCTCTTTGTTCCACTCTCCACCCACACAGTGACCCATCCAGGAATAGTGGTTTGTCCACGGCAGAACCACCGATGCCCCTTTAAGGCCACAGACTTGTGTAGAGGAATAACTCACACTCCAGGCACACCGCACAGCTGAAACAAAACAAATGCTACATTGAACAGTCAGCATAAAACAAAAAACTAAAATTATGAGTAAAATAATAACCATGTGAATATAATTCTCTGACACTTGATGATTTTATTAATTCTACAATTGGCAACATCTAATAATTTACTATGTATATCATGTGCATATTAAATACAGATGCAAAATGTGATTTGACTTTGTGTAACAGCACTACACGTGATGGACACACGAGGAAATGCACCAAAAGTACATTCATGGCTTTTGAGAGCATCACTCTTCTGGCCTGCAATCATAATGAGTACAGTCTAGTTCATTCCCATTAATGTTACCATATTGATTTGGTGATTATGCAACATTGTTTAAGATCAGACAGACATTAATTTAAAAAAGACCTATTTGGATGTTGTAGAAAAAATGAACAAGTCTCTTACCCACCATACACAGTGTAGACAGTACTGTTGGTTCCTCTGCAGGTAAATGAACTGAGAGAGGGTTGACTTGTGGTAAACGTCATACCACAAGTAGGAAAGAAAAGTAGCTATGAAAAGAAATAGGACAATATCACTTCTGGGGGAAAAAAGAAGGATCAGATCAGACTAATGAGATGGTGTTTGATGAGTTTGAGTTATGCAAGACAAAGACAGAAATAGTGAGAAAGAGACAGGGAGAAATACACTTTACAGACTTTATGAGAAATACACTGTACAGACTATCATGCAGGTGTATATGCTGGAGTCAAACTAAAACATTGAAGTGACATTCAACTAACAAATAGACAAAATATTTTAAGCACATTTCTGCAGTCACTTGGTAAGCCAGCATTAAGTATGTCTCCTGAGAAGCTTTAAGTCTGCAGTGAACTTTTGATTTCTCTTTCAAAACTTGCTGATGAAAGTAGATATATGATCTTGCACTGCCCTGATTATGCTGCGTAAGTCAAAGGATGTTTGGAACACAATGATCATCAGTGAACCAACACTATTTTTTTCAATTAATGTGTATAAGATGTGACTGAAACTTTTAAAACCCACCACCCACAGACTGAGAAAGCATGGTCAGCAAGAACTTCAGACTGATACCTGACTTCCAGACAGAAGTGAAACATGGACATCATCAATCAATGTCATCTACACTGTCCCAGGGGTTGCTGTGGTCTCAGTCTAACCAACATGTCATCTTTGGTGAAACACCTGTTGAAAGTGAATTCCATGCATGGTTTGGTTTGTTAATATGTTAAATACATCAGAACACCGTTTCTGAAAACATGCCAGAACCCTCAGTAGTGACCTTGACTGCGTTGTGAAATTTCCCCATTTTATCAGTTGTAGATGTAGGGCTCAGTAGCAGGACAGGTAAACTTTGACATTTCTTTCATATTTTCTTAGATCCCCATTGCTTGATGTGGATAAACTCAGAAAAGTAAGTGGTGACATGCCCTGGAACAGCATGGAAAACACTAAACCTTACAGCCAAAGTTAGTTATTTGCAGCTAAACATATTTGCGTTGCGTTTCACTTCCGCTAGATTTATTTGTGCCATTAATTTCCTAAAATCACACGAAAATATCATGAAATTCACATTTATGTGTAAGTAAAATATAAGTAAGTAAGTATTTAGCTGACGCTTCTATCCAAAGACTGCAAAATGAGGATTATTACAGAAGTGCAGCAAGAGGTGGGCTTACAGGGGTCAAAGGGAGTAGAGACAGGAGAAGGGGAAAGTGTGTGGTAAGTCCATTGAAAGCTACTGAATGAAGATGAATTCATAGGACTTAAAGAAAGACAGCAGCGATTTTACAAGAATCCAAATCCACTAACACTTAGGGGAAATCAGATGTTATTGATCTGTGTCAAGTTGATTGTTGTTGTTTCATAGTTTCGAAAGGAATTGTGAGGCGTTTCTTGCCCTCTTACACTTCATGGGGACCACCAGAATACGTCATGCTAAAGGAGATTTGAAAGGAAGCACTGAAGGCCTCTACCACTAAATATTAATGGGGCATGTCATTAGGGAAGGAACTCTCCAGGACAAAAAAGAGACTGCACTCTTTAGCTGCACTCTGACTGTCACACCCCGTCTTTGCACTAGGTGATTTTAAATTACATTAATCTGCATAGACACATAGGTAGATACTGTAGATAGATACTTTATGAGACTGTTATAGATTCTCTATACTTTATCTATCCAGAGGGAAATTAAATCATACATTTTTAGAAACAGCATGAAAAGAGCTTTTGGTTTAATGTATGCATAGCCATGTTCCAACTTTCTATGTGCCCAATATCCTCAATTTTTCGTTGCAGGACCCACCAAAACTGATGCCGAGTGAACCAGATTGAGGTAGTTTTACTGTGACTTTGCTGATTTACAAAAATCTACATTAAATCATACATTTTTAGAAACAGCATGATGTGAACGTCTGGTTTAATGTATGCATAGCCACGTTCCAACTTTCCATGTGCCCAATATCCTCAATTTTTCGTTGCAGGACCCCACCAAAACTGATGCCGAGTGAACCAGATTGAGGTATTTTACTGTGACTTGCTGATTTCAAAATCTACATTAAATCATACATTTTAGAAACAGATGAAGACAACGTCTGGTTTAATGTATGCATAGCCACGTTCCAACTTTCCATGTGCCCAATATCCTCAATTTTTCGTTGCAGGACCCCACCGAATCTGAAGACGAGTGAACCACACTGAGGTATTTTTCACTGTGACACTGACTGATTTACAACAATCTGCCTTAAATCATACATTTTTAGAAACAGCATAAGACAACGTCTGGTTTAATGTATGCATAGCCACGTTCCAACTTTCCATGTGCCCAATATCCTCAATTTTTCGTTGCAGGACCCCACCGAATCTGAAGACGAGTGAACCACACTGAGGTATTTTTCACTGTGACACTGACTGATTTACAACAATCTGCCTTAAATCATACATTTTAGAAACACATGATGTGAACGTCTGGTTTAATGTATGCATAGCCACGTTCCAACTTTCCATGTGCCCAATATCCTCAATTTTTCGTTGCAGGACCCCACCAAAACTGATGCCGAGTGAACCAGATTGAGGTAAGTTTTACTGTGACTTTGCCTGATTTCCAAAAATCTACATTAAATCATACATTTTTAGAAACAGATGAAGACAACGTCTGGTTTAATGTATGCATAGCCACGTTCCAACTTTCCATGTGCCCAATATCCTCAATTTTTCGTTGCAGGACCCCACCGAATCTGAAGACGAGTGAACCACACTGAGGTATTTTTCACTGTGACACTGACTGATTTACAACAATCTGCCTTAAATCATACATTTTTAGAAACAGCATAAGACAACTTTTGGTTTAATGTATGCATAGCCACGTTCCAACTTTCCATGTGCCCAATATCCTCAATTTTTCGTTGCAGGACCCCACCGAATCTGAAGACGAGTGAACCACACTGAGGTATTTTTCACTGTGACACTGACTGATTTACAACAATCTGCCTTAAATCATACAATTTTAGAAACAACATGATGTGAACGTCTGGTTTAATGTATGCATAGCCACGTTCCAACTTTCCATGTGCCCAATATCCTCAATTTTTCATTGCAGGACCCCACCAAAACTGATGCCGAGTGAACCAGATTGAGGTAAGTTTTACTGTGACTTTGCTGATTTCCAAAAATCTACATAAATCATACATTTTTAAAAAGCATGAAGACAACGTTGGTTTAATGTATGCATAGCCACGTTCCAACTTTCCATGTGCCCAATATCCTCAATTTTTCGTTGCAGGACCCCACCAAAACTGATGCCGAGTGAACCAGATTGAGGTAAGTTTTACTGTGACTTTGCCTGATTTCCAAAAATCTACATTAAATCATACATTTTTTAGAAACAGCATGAAGACAACGTTGGTTTAATGTATGCATAGCCAGTTCCAACTTTCCATGTGCCCAATATCCTCAATTTTTCGTTGCAGGACCCCACCAAAACTGATGCCGAGTGAACCAGATTGAGGTAATTTTACTGTGACTTGGCTGATTTCCAAAATCTACATTAAATCATACATTTTTAGAAACAGCATGAAGACAACGTCTGGTTTAATGTATGCATAGCCACGTTCCAACTTTCCATGTGCCCAATATCCTCAATTTTTCGTTGCAGGACCCCACCGAATCTGAAGACGAGTGAACCACACTGAGTATTTTTCACTGTGACACTGACTGATTTACAACAATCTGCCTTAAATCATACATTTTTAGAAACAGCATAAAGACAACGTCTGGTTTAATGTATGCATAGCCACGTTCCAACTTTCCATGTGCCCAATATCCTCAATTTTTCGTTGCAGGACCCCACCGAATCTGAAGACGAGTGAACCACACTGAGGTATTTTTCACTGTGACACTGACTGATTTACAACAATCTGCCTTAAATCATACATTTTAGAAACAACATGATGTGAACGTCTGGTTTAATGTATGCATAGCCACGTTCCAACTTTCCATGTGCCCAATATCCTCAATTTTTCGTTGCAGGACCCCACCAAAACTGATGCCGAGTGAACCAGATTGAGGTAAGTTTTACTGTGACTTTGCCTGATTTCCAAAAATCTACAATAAATCATACATTTTTAAAAAGAGCATGAAGACAACGTCTAGTTTAATGTATGCATAGCCACGTTCCAACTTTCCATGTGCCCAATATCCTCAATTTTTCGTTGCAGGACCCCACCAAAACTGATGCCGAGTGAACCAGATTGAGGTAAGTTTTACTTTGACTTTGCCTGATTTCCAAAAATCTACATTAAATCATACATTTTTAGAAACAGCATGAAGACAACGTTGGTTTAATGTATGCATAGCCAAGTTCCAACTTTCATGTGCCCAATATCCTCAATTTTTCGTTGCAGGACCCCACCAAAACTGATGCCGAGTAACCAGATTGAGGTAAGTTTTACTGTGACTTTGGCTGATTTCCAAAAATTTACATTAAATCATACATTTTTAGAAACAGCATGAAGACAACGTCTGGTTTAATGTATGCATAGCCACGTTCCAACTTTCCATGTGCCCAATATCCTCAATTTTTCGTTGCAGGACCCCACCGAATCTGAAGACGAGTGAATCACACTGAGGTATTTTTCACTGTGACACTGACTGATTTACAACAATCTGCCTTAAATCATACATTTTTAGAAAAGCATGAAGACAACGTCTGGTTTAATGTATGCATAGCCACGTTCCAACTTTCCATGTGCCCAATATCCTCAATTTTTCGTTGCAGGACCCCACCGAATCTGAAGACGAGTGAACCACACTGAGGTATTTTTCACTGTGACACTGACTGATTTACAACAATCTGCCTTAAATCATACATTTTTAGAAATAGCATGAAGACAACGTCTGGTTTAATGTATGCATAGCCACGTTCCAACTTTCCATGTGCCCAATATCCTCAATTTTTCGTTGCAGGACCCCACCAAAACTGATGCCGAGTGAACCAGATTGAGGTAAGTTTTACTGTGACTTTGCCTGATTTCCAAAAATCTACAATAAATCATACATTTTTTAAAAGAGCATGAAGACAACGTCTAGTTTAATGTATGCATAGCCACGTTCCAACTTTCCATGTGCCCAATATCCTCAATTTTTCGTTGCAGGACCCCACCGAATCTGAAGTCGCGTGAACCACACTTAGGTATTTTTCACCGTGACACTAACTGATTTACAACAATCTGCCTTAAATCATACATTTTTAGAAACAGCATGATGTGATCGTCTGGTTTAATGTATGCATAGCCACGTTCCAACTTTCCATGTGCCCAATATCCTCAATTTTTCGTTGCAGGAACCCACCAAAACTGATGCCGAGTGAACCAGATTGAGGTAAGTTTTACTGTGACTTTGCCTGATTTCCAAAAATCTACATTAAATCATACATTTGTAGAAACAGCATGAAGACAACGTCTGGTTTTATGTATGCATAGCCACGTTCCAACTTTCCATGTGCCCAATATCCTCAATTTTTCGTTGCAGGACCCCACCGAACCTGAAGACGAGTGAACCACACTGAGGTATTTTTCACTGTGACACTGACTGATTCACAACAATCTGCATTAAATCATACATTTTTAGAAACAGCATGAAGAGAACGTCTGGTTTAATGTATGCATAGCCACGTTCCAACTTTCCATGTGCCCAATATCCTCAATTTTTCGTTGCAGGACCCCACCGAATCTGAGGACGAGTGAACCACACTGAGGTATTTTTCACTGTGACACTGACTGATTTACAACAATCTGCCTTAAATCATACATTTTTAGAAACAGCATGAAGTGAACGTCTGGTTTAATGAATGCATAGCCATGTTCCAACTTTCCATGTGCCCAATATCCTCAATTTTTCGTTGCAGGACCCCACCGAATTTGAAGACGAGTGAACCACACTGAGGTATTTTTCACTGTGACACTGAATGATTCACAACAATCTGCCTTAAATCATAGATTTTTAGAAACAGCATGAAGTGAACGTCTGGTTTAATGTATGCATAGCCACGTTCCAACTTTCCATGTGCCCAATATCCTCAATTTTTCGTTGCAGGACCCCACCGAATCTGAAGATGAGTGAACCACACTGAGGTATTTTTCACTGTGACACTGACTGATTTACAACAATCTGCCTTAAATCATACATTTTTAGAAACAGCATGATGTGAATGTGTGGTTTAATGTATGCATAGCCACGTTCCAACTTTCCATGTGCCCAATATCCTCAATTTTTCGTGGCAGGACCCCACCAAAACTGATGCCGAATGAACCAGATTGAGGTAAGCTTTACTGTGACTTTGCCTGATTTCCAAAAATCTACATTAAATCATACATTTTTAGAAACAGCATGAAGACAACGTCTGGTTTAATGTATGCATAGCCACGTTCCAACTTTCCATGTGCCCAATATCCTCACTTTTTCGTTGCAGGACCCTACCAAATCTGAAGACGAGTGAACCACACTGAGGTATTTTTCACTGTGACACTGACTGATTTACAACAGTCTGCCTTAAATCATACATTTTTAGAAACAGCATGAAGAGAACATCTGGTTTAATGCATGCATTGCCACGTTCTATCTTTCCATGAGCCTAATATTCTCAATTTTTCGTTGCAGGACTCCACCGAAACTGATGACAAGCGAACCAGATTGAGGTAAGTTTTACTGTGACACTAACTGATTCCCAACAATCTGCCTTAAATCATACATTTTTAGAAATAGCATTAAGAGAACATCTGGTTTAATGTATGCATAGCCATGTTCCAACTTTCCATGAGTCCAATATCCTGAATTTTTCGTTGCAGGACCCCACCGAAACTGATGAAAAGTGAACCAGACTGAGGTATTTCTTACTGTGACACTGACTGATTTCCAACACTCTGCCTGAAATCATACAATTTTAGAAACCGCATAAAGAGAACATGATGTATGCATAGCCTCATTCTAGCTTTCCATGTGCCCAATATTCTCAATTTTTCGTTGCAAAATCCCATCGAAACTGATGACGAGTAAACCAGACTGAGGTATTTTTTACCGTGACACTGACTGATTTCCAACAATCTGCCTTAAATCATACATTTTTATAAACAGCATGAAGAGAACATCTGGTTTAATGTATGCATAGCCACGTTGAAAATTTCAATGAGCCCAATATTCTCAATTTTTCGTTGCAGGACCGCACCGAAACTGATGAGAAACGATCCAGATTGAGGTAAGTTTTACTGTGACACTAACTGATTTCCAACAACCTGCCTTAAATCATACATTTTTAGAAATAGCATTAAGAGAACATCTGGTTTAATTTATGCATAGCCACGTTCCAACTTTCCATGAGCCCAATGTCCTCAATTTTTCGTTGCAGGACCCCACTGAACCTGATGACGAGTGAACCAGACTGAGGTATTTTTTACTGTGACACTAACTGATTTCCAACAATCTGCCTTAAAATAGCATTAAGAGAATATCTGGTTTAATGTATGCATAGCCACTTTCTAGCTTTCCATGTGCCCAATATCCTGAAGTTTTCGTTGCAGGATCCCACCAAAACTGATGCCGAGTGCACCAGATTGAGATATTTTTTACTGTGACTTTGACTGATTTCCAACAATCTGCCTTAAATCATATATTGTTAGAAACAGCATGAAGAGAACCTCTGGTTTAATGTATACATAGCCACGTTCCAACTTTCCATGTGCCAAATATCCTAAATTTTTTGTTGCAGGACCCCACTGAAACTGATGACGAGTGAACCAGACTGAGGTATTTTTTACTGTGACACTGACTGATTTCCAACAATCTGCCTTAATGTATGCATAGCCACGTTACAGCTTTACATGTGCCCAGTATCCTGAATGTTTTGTCTCAGGACCCCACTAAAACTGACAACGAGCGAACCAGACTGAGGGATTTTTTGCTCTGACTGACAGATTTCCAACAATCTGCCTTAAGTCATACTTTTTTTTGTACAAATCTAACATGCATTACCTTCAAATGTAACAAATGTAAATGACTATTGGTGAGTGAATGAATGTGTGTGTGTGAGTTTGAGTGATTGAGACAGGAGGGCAAGAGAGAGTGCTCATATGTGCCACACTGCACAGAGGCAACTGAAAAGATGTGTGTGTGTCTGAGTGTGAGTGATAATAGTAATAATAGGATGATTACATGCTTAGTGCATACCATGCTGTTTCATGGATTGTTGCAGGAATACAATTACCTGAAAATATCATTACATCTACGTTATCTGCCACACAAATTGTTTCACTTTCTCAAGCGCAAACAAGCACACTAAACTTGCGTCTATACCACCACCTAAATGTATGGCTCTATGGCAGGCACCAAATAATTAGCAAGCATTTCTGATCAGGAAACTTACATTTTCTTCTTTTATCGTTTCAGTTCCATTATGGCTTGCAGTTAGGAGGTGACAGAGCACATGGGCATAATTTGACGCCATGCTCCACAGACTTAGGTTAGTTTCAGTCGGTCTGTTGCCCATTGTTTGATAAACAATGTTTCTTGTGAATGTTGTTGAACACTGTCACTTAGTTAAAGGACTTATGTGTAATAGATGCCATAAATTCACACACCTGACTCCACTGTAAAGGTAAGCTGTAAAATGGTTACACATGGCTATGGTATTACCGCTTGACTTCGATTTGCCGCATTGTTTGTTCCAATGCAACAATTTTGCATTTGATTGATTCAGGCAAGGTCTACATGTGCCTGCAGGAGCCATAACATGAAAGAAATGGCTAGCTTGAGTGTTTATGGCTCTCTCCATAGGAAAACAACTGCACAGCATGTGGCAGAAGCACTTGACTTGGGACATCTGTCATCTGTAAACATCTTTCCCATGCTTCACACCCCATCATCCCAATGTCCCTGTACACAAATATAGTTCTTTGCTACCCACAAAATTAAATAGCTGTCGAGAGAATCTAGCTATTTACCTTCATCAGATCCAGTGAATGTTCAGTGTTACCTTTTCAGGGTTTAAATAATGGGCTAACATTATACCAGAGTTGGTTGGTGTTTGAGATCTCAGCTGACCAGCAAATTCAGTTGGCCAGTCGATCGCAACTGCATAAGTTATTGAACATCAATTTAATTCAAACTATTCCCAGCTCCACAGTAACACAAAACATGACTAAAATGACCAAACTGTGACATGATCATTTTTAAATTTATGCATTTGTCAGATGCTTTTATCCAAAGTGACCTACATTTGCCAACTATCTATTAGTCTCTCTTCGAGCAACTTAGGGCTAAATGCTCAAGGGCACAATGGTGGCAGCCAGGATTCAGATCCACAGTTTTCCAGGTGACTTGCATTCTAGTCAGGTTCCTTAACCACTACGCCACCACCACCCATGTTAAGGTTACATCACATCTTATATGTTAGCCTGTTTGATACACTTTATTAGCAGGACACCTCATAGCAATAAAGTATCGTTGCTCACAACGTAACATTTTGTTATTGTTTATTACTATTTACAATGATTTCTGCATCTACTGCTTTCACAGACGTAAATACTATCTATCATGGTAACTATTAATTGTACTTTTCTTAAATAACTCATGGCAGTTGGGTTGTCCCCTTGAAACCTAGATCTGCCCAAGGTTTCTTCCTAGACTATCTATAGAGGTAGATGGTGTCTCATGTTCTCCTACAGAGAACCAAGGTCATGTGCCATAACCTTACATTCTCTTTCAGTTTCCATTTTCCTCTTTCACCTCTCAGCATCCTCTGACTGCGTAATACCCTCTACGACTTCCTGCTAAGACTTGATGTGCTCCAGTGATTCAGTTCAATGCCACTTCTGGTTAACACTAGCCAACCTCCCAGACCGTGAACACATCCCGTTCCTCGACGCCCCCTCACAACTTCTGTCCTGTTTGGGGCTGCATTTGAAACAATGAGGGAGAGGTTCAAAGCCAAGAGGAAGAACAGGGAGGCTCTGAGGCCTTCCCCCTTGCCACGAAGCCAATCCACCTGCCAGCACAGCCCAGCTGAAGAGGACACAGCAGAGACAGCGAACTGCTCTACGCGAGCCCTCCACACCCACCCAGGCACACATGGCAACGAAGCCAGTCGCTCCTCAGTAGACTTCCCCACTGGAGTCTGTGCCCGTGCAGTGAGTACCTCACTCCCTCAAAAAAAAAAGAACAAGTTAACAATGCCCCCAGTGCTGCCCACTTGGGGTATGTTTACCCACAAGCCCTCAGCTCTCGTGGGAGCAAAGGACACCTCTCCCAGTTGCATGCTCCTCCCCGCTGCACCAGGGCAAGTTCACCATGATCCACACGTTCAGTCTCTATGAGAGCAGACACTGGGCCCTCTGTCTGAGTGTGTGAGTGCCCAGCATTATCTCATGCATGAACTCTTGTGAATGCCGCCCGAGAGGGCTGACAGGGCTGGTTCTGCATTTCAGTGCATGGCTGCACCAGGGGTGTGGCCACGGGGGGGCTGGGGGGGGCAGCCCCCCCTGGGAGAAGCTGCGCCCCCCTGAGAAACTGGTTGGAGGAAAAACTATTTATCAGCTGCAATGCTTCTGTAATGTATTCATGCTTAAAAAGACATTTGGGAATAATTACAAACTTTTATCTGCTTTTTATGTTTTATCTTTAACTTTTATCTACAGAACGATCGTCAAAACTTCACTTCTTTGCAATTGGTTTGTTTGAATGTGTGGGTGTGTCTGTCAGTGCCTTCTCCGCTCGACTAAGCATTATCAGTTCACTGACGCTATACAGCACATGTGTAGTCTGTCGAGAGCTTGAGCCTTCTGAAATAAAATGTCTTATAGTCATAATTTTGATTCCTGTTCCTATCTATTTAGTTATCTTTAGTTATCACAGTTTCCCTGTAGTTTTTGCTGAGTTTGTTCATTTCATTTGATTTTACCTCGTGGTGATTTCACTGTCTGCAAAGTTGGCTAGTAACAGCAAGTGTGCTTGCTTACTGACACTGCTAGTTAAATTCACTAGTCTAGCAGTTTGCTTGGCAAAAATATATATAGCGCACACACAGATATCCATCGTCTTTAGCCATTTTATTACACCAACAAAGAAATGCATAAGTGGCTCAATAATAAGTAAGCGTCCACGCCTGACGCTGAGTATGCTTTTGACTCTGAGTATGCCTGACGCTGAGTATGCTTTTGCTATGCCCAGCACTGCTGCTGATAACGTGGAACAAAGCACCCTCGTGTCGGGTGGTGATGAATCTCCTGCACCATCATCCTGTTCTGCTGCTCAAAACCCCTGCCTTTAACAAACTCAGTCCTCCCAAAAGTTCGTTTCTCCCGACTTAAATATGGATAGCCCCCTTAGCCAATTCTAACTAATTACCCCAAGCGCCCATTTGGACAAACCCTTCAGTGTTTCAGCTCAAGCTGGTATCAGACTCGGCCATGGCTAGAGTATTCCATTCTCCGTGATGCCAGCTTTTGCTTCGCCTGCTGCAAATTTAGTATATCCCATTCAGACCGTCTGTATGGCCGCCCTAGCCATACAGAGTTCAGCAGATGTGGTCCTGTTTCACCTGTTAACAGTAAAAGTACCCCACGCTGTCTCCATGTTACTACTACAAACAAACATGACGTTCTTGTCCCCAGCACGACATCTGTCGTGTATAACTTTGTTACTTTCACAACCACACATTACAGTTGAAAGGTGCAACACCCTGAACTCATCCACGTTGGTTCCTTTAGCCATATTATAATCCATTACAGAACTATGCATAGTCCATAGAGGAAGTTGGGACAAGTCTCAATGCATGTTAAATCACATCTAAATATAGATAAATATACATTTTAGCCAGACTTCTAAGGGGTCTGGCTGAAATGTAACCTCTTATCAGTCCACAGGGCACATAGGATTGCTGTAGTTGTGATTTGTGACCAAACAGTAGATCTACATTAACAGATTTAAGGGGAAGATGATCTATATTTGTGATTTGTGACCAAACAGTACATTAAGGCCTACATGTAAGGGGAGGGTGATTACATAACTATACTATATTCCATTACATATATTTAACTATACTATATTTTATTGAAGCATATCTAGATATGACACATAAATTATTTACTCACATATTTATGTGTTGAATACAGATGAATGAAGTTTTGGCCCTTATGACCAACAGGTTAAACAGCATAAACTGTGTTTTCAGCCTTTACCATCTCAATGTGTTTTGCTTGCTCTCAGAGACGTCTCAGTTTCCTCCACACTAGTGATAGTTTTGTACTGTAATCAGTAGCATTAAAACATACTGATTTACAGTTAACAGCTATTCATGAGACCAGTACATTGTGCATTCAAACATGTTTAACATTAACATTCAGATTCACATTCAGTGAAGTAGTAGTAGTAGTAGTAGTCGTAGTAGTAGCTTTTTAGGCTGAGTAGTAGTATTAGTAGAAGTAAGTGGTGTTTTTCTACTTATTTTGCAGGTATTTTTTTCTGGCCCCCCGATGAGCTAACTGCCCACCCACACATATCATTCTGGTCACACCTCTGGGCTGCACCCAATCCCAATTCGTTTTGCACACAATCTCCACAGGCTACACGCTTCAATTCGCACGCCACCCCTCCGAGGCCTGCTAACCGAGCCAGAGGAACACGTATCAGGAGATATTCCAGGTCCTTGAGAAGGGCACTGATTCGATTGTCTCCCCGTCAGACTAGTCGTAGGGCTTTCTACAGCTGCTACTGCGTCATCCCCATAGATGGATGGAGGCATGAGACCGAATTTGGACTTGAGATGCCTGAATGACCATCTCAAGCACATTCTTTTTCACATGCTCTCCCTGAAATTGCGATTTGCATCATATGCCAGCATGACAGATGGCAACTGTAGATTTGAAAGACATTCTGGTGACAACCAGGCACAGATAGTTTCGCATACTACCATTTGGGCGAGCGTTCCTAATTCTGTTTCACAAAGTGCATGGAGGCAGTGACATCCCCCCTTCGGAGGCAGGGAGTCAGCATCCTGATGTACCTGGATGACTGGTCCATCCTTGGGACTGGTCCCGTGTCAGTACGTCGATACATGACCCATGTCCTCATGCACCTGAGTGCACTCTGTCTCAAGGTAAACCATGGCAAAAGTGTGCTGACCCCCGACAGCAAGCCAGCTTTCTGGGGCTCAAACTGGACACGATTGCGAATATCGTCTGTCTCTCAGACAGGCGGCTTACAGCGATACAGACATGCTTCGTGCACTTCCGTCTAGGAGCGCAAGTGCATCCACCAATTTTAAATGGCTTCTTCTGCTGGCAAGCTCTTGCTCAGTGAACGGACTGCGAATGGCTCGCCCGAGGCGTCACCATGGGTCCAGTCCTGAGGAGAGTGGTGGTGATGACAGCTGTGTCGCTGATGGGCTGAGATGCCATATGCAATGGTGAGTCAGTCAGGGGACTGTGGACAGGTTCCCAAGCCCTCCTGCTGCACATTGTTTTGGAACTGCTGATAGTGTACCTCACAATGAAACACTTTTCATTGTGACTCACTAGGTGGCATGTCCTCATACAAACAGACAACACATAAACCACCTCAGGTCAGACCAGATGTGCCATGTGGCATGCAGAATTCTCATGTGGGCTCAACTGCGCCTGCTCTGGCTATGCGCAGCTCACCTCCAAGCGACTATGAATTGCGGTGGTGGCGCAATGAATTGCGAAGCAGACCTGCTGTCCAGAGTGGTGCAGATGATCAAGGACAGGTTCGGGATTGCACAGATGGACCTCTTTGCGTCCAAGGAGAACGCTAACTGCCCGCTGTGGTTCTTGATCATGAATGACAACCCTCCCGTGGGCACAGACATGTTAACACATCTGTGGCCTCACACACTGTTGTACACTTTTCCTCCATTTGCCCTCATACAGATGGTGCTGGACAGAGTGCATACAGAGAGACCCACGATGATCTTGTTAGCCCCCCACTTGCCTATGCAGACAGGGTTCTCAGAGCAGCTTCTTGTATGTTTCGGAACACAGGCCTGCAGAGTATGAGGCGGTTGGAGTACATCCGCCACAAGAGCTGAGCCCACTCCACAAGAAGTGTCTCTGCATCATGGGTTGTATGGAAAGGCATCTTTGTGCAAGACATTTATCAGTTAGCCAGATGGGCCAGTGGTAACACTTTTGCCCGCTTCCATAGCTTGGATGTCTGTTGGATGCCTGTTGCCTGCTTGTCCTCTCTGCTGCCATGAACTCTGAACCCAAGCTCTCAGGGACACTTCTGTGTCGTGTGTGTGTGTTGGTTATGGTGGGTCTGGAGCGTGCTGCATCTTCAAGGTTCAAGGTGTTTATTTGTCACATACATTGAAATACTAATGCATGATGCAGTGAAATTGCATAGCCTTATTAGAGTTCTAATTAGAGTTGAGTATTAGCTCAATCAAAATGAAAAAGAAAAATGCAAAAAGCAAAAAATGGGCTTTCGTCCATATGGGATCAGGACCCATGTAGCCTAGGAACACAGATGTAAATGGACTGCATTTATATAGCGCTTTTCTACTCCTATAAGCACTCAAAACATCAGAGACCACCGCACAGCCAAAACAACTGGTAGGCTGGGCCACCCTTCCTCTGAACCTGGCTATTTGAACGTAGCCCTCTGCAGGCACATGGCCACAACTAGAACCATGGGTGAATGATCCTTTACGTCGCTCCTCCACATCTCGCCGTCACCTTCACAGCCTCAATGTCTTGGGTAATGTTATGCATTTTGCCAGCTAAAATTGTTCTCTCAACCCAGTCAGATACCAGCTGGAATTTAGGCTACCAGGTGGGCCTAAAGTAGCGCGCACGCACATGTGTGTGTGTGTGTGTGTGTGAGGGCGAGAGAGAGAGAGAGAGAGAGAGAGTTTATCTGTTGTTGTTTTTTTTAATTAACTCATACTTTGCTTTTAGAACACAGTTTTCGTTATTTACTATATATATATTAATTACTAATTACTAATATATATATCTATATTTTCATCTTTATATTAAACAAGAGTATCCTGGACTTTCATTTTGAAGCCGGAAGGCGCCTGTATTAAAACTTTCTCTAACTGTCGCTGGCTTCACGTGAAGGTCTGTGACGGTAAATAACGTTGGTTGAGCTTCTTCAATAACACCAGTGTCGGAGTTGATAGAGTAATTGCCCGAAATTGTTATTGTGTCCTCTAGTTTATTGGTACAACAATGTCCTCATGGTGGAGATTAATCTCAAGAACTCATCACATTCAAGCGGTTTTAAATCAAGCACCGACGGTATGGTCATACACCCGCATTTTGTCACATCGGACCCTACATGTTAGCACCGGAGTATCAACAAGAAGTGATCTTTTGCAAAGTGAGATTATTTTCTTTGAAATTAGCTTAAAGGATACCATCTGTTAAGTGATAATTTGGAGACTGACTACGGATACTTTATGTAGCCTATCCATACAAATGTTACCTACCACACGTGCTCTCTGCACTTCCATAAAAGTGGGTCGAGTTCAGATGCATGAAACATATTAATGTGGTCAGCAATGTGGCCCTGATCTATGCTTTGCAACTAGGTACTAAAAGTGGCCTGGTGTGTCTTTGAACTTGAGTGAAGGTTCTTCAATCAATCTGATTTGCAAACTGTCTGTTCACTTAGCCTACGCTAAGGTCAATGTTCTGGTTACAGCAAGATCGCAAAAAGTGGGTTTGATACGGGAACACTCCGGTTTACATGCTCAGTGCCACACATAATCACAAAAAATCCTCAGAACAAGCACTTCCTGATTTCAACTCCTCAATGGTAATACAGTGGTCAAAAGCAGCTATTTTTTTTTCAAGAGATGAAGAAATTTCTAATCTCTTTATCAAATCTATCATCTTTCAGATATATCTAACTTCTTAAAACAAGAATGTTAGACAGAAATTGCAGATTGGGCATTTGCCTGCTTCTCAAAACAAGAGGATCTATGTTTGCAAAAAATCGTGGTGAGTATGCTATTTATAGAAAGATTGTTTCAAACGTGCTATACATCACCACTTTCATGAACTTCAATATACTCAAACTCAGTCACAAACAAATGTGCTGCTGGCATTTGTCGTAATGAAGCAAAGATACAATAGGTCTTCCGCTAGAATGAGATGGTAAACTCTACAAAGATAGCTTAAACATTTCTTATCTTCAACTATCAAAACTGCAGATCCTGTCTCCGCAAATCACAGCCTCTCCCAAAAATATATGGTGCATGTGAGGAGCCACAGACGCAGGGAGAATGACAGGGAGAGCAATTTTGATTGGGCTGGTATTTTGTGCAGGCGTATCTTTACAGTCGACCTCTATCTCTCTCTCACTAAGCTATTAGTTAGTAATTAGTTGTAATGACAGTTTCTTGCAGCTCAAACAGTTTCAGGCCTAAAGTAGTAGGCCTATGCATTTTACCATGCATGGTCACAGCAGTGCAGCCTCTGTAAATACAGCCACCTTTGGGCTGGTTTAATCACAGCTGAGTTTAACAGTTCTATGTTATTCAAAGCTGGTATAATTTTTGCAGGTTTGGATTCTGAAACTGCATGTTGGAGGATCATGTTGGATCTTATTTGCAGCTCATAATGCAGGAAATGCAATGTGTCTGAAGTGGTTTTGAATAAAACTGCATTGCACAATATTGCATTTAGCCCACACAAAAATGCTGCATGTTGGACATTAAGATTTTGTTGTTGGCTTGCACTTTGCCCCATAGCCATGGGTAGGTTACAGAATATTTAAATCTATTGAAATTCAGTGAAGGGTGTGCCAAACTCTCCTACATTGATTGGTATTAGGACTATGATAATTTGTGATGATAGATTGAATTTCCTTTTTGGCCAAATAACAGCTACAAGGGACAAGTTAACCTCTTTGGCCATTACAAAATAATAAATAGAAGAAAGAAACAGTTGAGGATAGGCAGGAGAATAGAGGGAGATCACAGGTATAACCTTTACAAGAAAGTTAGGGTCAAGAAGTGACCCACTGCCAACACATGCACACACATCAGAACACACAAATGGAAACTGGCACTAGCCAGTCGATTTCAGACTCAAAATCATGATCTACAATTAAGTGGCTTGTGAAGTTGACCATTTTTGTACCCCACAAACTCTGTCATGGCACAGTTTGCATGTTATTATGATTTTTGCATGTCAGAAATTTTCCCAGTGAATGAGCATTGTCGACCATTTTTGAACTCAGCTTTTGAATAATTCTGCTATGACCCTGATTGTTGTGTGTAGGCTAATTAGTTACAGATATGTGTTGACCATGACTGACACAAGCAGCGACCTATCACGTCCTGCTGTTATTGACCACAGTATCATTTTTGGATGTAGTTAGGCTTATTTTTGAAAAGTATATTGGCCTGTAAAAAAATATTTTGGACTTTTAAGAGCTGGAAAATAAACGTTAGCTTATTAACAGTGGCAAACTGAGCCTTGTAGTCAACTACCTAATTACGCTAGTCATTTCCTGAATGGATCTGAATGTTTGTGGAAAGGGAATTATGTCATCTTAACTGTCTTTTTTGCAATGTGGACTGGCTAACTATAGCTAAGTTCACATGGAAAGATGCTGTGATACAGTGAGTGAACCACAACATGAATGACATGGTTTTATTATTCATCAGAGGCTCGTTTTGATAAGGTATTGAGGCAAAAGGAGCAACTGTGCTTATGTCTTAGTTGCTCATGTATCTAAATGTGTTGATTATATCTTCAGGAGAGGCTAAACAACTTAGATTACACTGCAGCCCATTCATCCACAATTGAGCTAATGTGTCACAGTCTTGATGTAGGAATATGTGATTCTTTGGTGTTTGGTTGGTGGTCACGCGTGTATTCTGAATAGAATTGAAAATTTCAAAACCACGCCACCTCCAAATCACCTTGTAACTTTTAACCAAGGGTATATCTTTAGCACATTATTTTCTTGTCGCTTCCAACAAAGAGAATACCTTTTGCTCATAATTATCTGTTTGGTTTGTTTTTGACACATTATCAGTTGCTAATGTCAGGTTGGTCGAAATGCAGTGCGGTAACAGAAGGCCTAGATGGAGAAGTGCTGCACCAGTTGTCATATGCAATTTGTTATTTCCAGTGGGCTTGCCTTTGTTGGAATCCTGTATTATCTCCCAAAGTCTCTTGACAACATGATATTGATTTTGACAATCGTGTTCATTGGACAGGAACTTTTCATTCTGATGGCAACAGTTTCACTGGCATTTGCTTTAGATACATAAACTAAGCATTTTGAAGGCTATCGACTGCTCTGCAATTTGTGGGGTAATTAGAAGTCAAGGTCTAACCAACTACACAGGTTTTGCTGTGTCAATATGAAATAATATTTTTTTTAGTTCACTGATACTAGTCTTATGTTACTAAAATTCAGTAGGAATATTGGAGTAGGATATGATGTGCATGTAGCCTAGGTCTCACTGAAGGAATATTTCAAGGTAGCCTACCATGGTCGTCATGGAACTTCTCGACAGGTGGGATTCTGATCCATCTAAGTGCATGATGGCTCAGGGATATGAAGTTGAGATTCTACAAAATGCAGATTGCCTGCTTAGGTTTTGTTTTAAATGACTACCGGTGGCTTGTATTAGGCCTCTTTAGAGCCTATTAGCTAACATTGATGCAAGCCTGAAATTTTGAAATTCCTGTAGTCATGCTTTGGCTTTTTGTAGTGTGAGTAGCCTGATTCAGTCTGTAGGCTAGGTGTTCAAGAAAGCCAAGACATAGTTATACAAATGTTTGTCAGTGTATTACTAAAATGTTAAATGGTAAATGGACAGCATTTATATAGCGCTTTTCTACTCCTACAAGCACTCAAAGCGCTTTACAGTGTATGCTTCACATTCACCCATTCACACACATGCATTCACATGCTGGTGGCAGAGGCTGTACGAACTGCATTGAGCTGGAACAGAGGATTTCCATCCTGGAATCAAATATTGATTCCCTTCCATCAAAGACGAACATGAAGAACTATACGAGACATCTCATGAAGGGACTACAACAGCAGAAGCCATCAATGGGACAATGGAGAATGCACCATAACTGGCTGATATGACTGCAGTTGGATTGGTAGAATGCATTGACCTCACAAAACAGAATGTGAGTACTGATCGCCGGCACACAGAAGGTGCCAGACCTAAGTAGCAAAATATTGGTGGAGTTGTGATTACCTCAACACCAGTTCATTCTGATGCCATTAGACCCTCGGGGCATCAACCCCAGGTCAGTGCTGGAAACTACAATAGGAATTGCAGGCCTATGGAATGGTCACAGCTCATAAGGCTTCAGAACAGATTTGAATACCTCAGAGATCTGGAGGTGGAACTTTCCAGAGAACAGGTTCATTTTAGACAAACCAGAAGAAAAAAGCAGCAGGCAACACTTGACAGCTGTTCATCCTACAACCCTTGTTCTTGGTGACTCCACTGTGAGGAATTTAAAGAGAAAGGATGATTGTGTGCTGTCTTTCAAATGCATCTATCTCTGAAAGTCTTTCAGGGACAATGTCAGAACATAGAACTATCAAATAAATCATCGTGCATGTTGGAGCGAACAACATTTTCAAGAACAACTCGATGTGCAATGTGATTTAAGGGGATCTTTTCTTTGCCCTAAATTTGCTTGGGATACAGACCTTTATCACTGGGCTATTTCCAGCAAAGAGAAGTTTTGCCTTCTCTCGACTATTCAGTCTGAACACATGACTGGCAAAGTCATGTTTTCGCTTGGAATAAACTCAGACATTTTCAACATTTTTTGGAATCTCAGGATTCTCCAGACCAAAAGGTACGAAACTTAGCTGGCAAGGGATCAAAGTTTTAGCTGACCAATATTGCTTCTCTCTCCAACATGCAACTTTCTGTCTGCTGACTATAGATTAGATTAGATTCAACTTTATTGAACATGTATAATGTATAAATACAGGTAACAAAATGCAGTTTGGCATCTAATCAGAAGTGCAAAGAGCAGCAAGTGCAGTATATACAGTATGCAGTATGTACAGTTAAAGAGCAAATTATATACAGATAAGAGTAGTAATAATAAAGAGGCAGAAGAGCAATATACATGTAAGGTGAAGAGATAGTAAGGGTAATATACAGATGTGCTGTAGAGATTCAATGTAAGGGCAATATACAGATGTGCTATAGAGATAGTTATGTACAGATGTATTAAGTATATACAGATGTACTAAGTATATACAGATGTGCAGTCCAAGGGCTATAGCAGTATAGCTATAGCAGCAAAGTGTGAGGTTCAGTGGGGGCCAGAGTTCAGTAGTGTGATGGCAGTTCTTGAAGCTGTTCTTGAACCCGGTGGTTTTAGTCTGTAGGTTCCTGTAGCGCCTTCTGGAGGGGAGGAGTTGAAACAGTTTGTTGGCAGGATGAGAGGTGTCCTTCAGAAAGCTGCGTGCCCACCGCAGACATCTTTTCCTATGGACATCCTCAATGGCAGGAAGTGGAGTCCCTGTGATTCTCTGAGCAGTTTTCACCACTCGCTGCAGAGCCTTGCGACCAACGACACAGCAATTTCCATACCAAACTGTCACACAGTTAGTCAGGATGCTCTCGATTGCACAGCGGTAGAAATTGCTCAGGATGCCAGTGGACAGGTGGTTTTTCTTTAGTGTCCTTAGGAAGAAGAGGCACTGGTGGGCCTTCTTGACCAGGCTTGAGGTGTTGGTTGACCAGGACAGGTCCTCGGAGATGTGGGTCCCCAAGAATTTGAAGCTGGAGACATGTTCCACAGCCATACCATTGATGTGGATGGGGTCGTGGGTGTTTCCCTTCTCTTTCCTGAAGTCCACAATGAATTCCTTGGTCTTGCTGGTGTTCAAGAGCAGGTTGTTGTCAGCACACCATGCAGCCAGGTGCTTCACCTCTTCCCTGTAGTCAGACTCATCGTTGTTACTGATGAGTCCAATCACCGTGGTGTCATCTGCAAACTTGATGATGGAGTTGGATCCATACGCAGGCCTGCAGTCATGGGTGAAAAGGGAGTAGAGGAATGGGGATAGCACACAGCCTTGTGGTGCACCGGTGCTCAGTGACAGGGTGGTGGACCGGTTCTGGCCTGACGTAACAAACTGGGGTCTGTTGGTCAGGAAGTCCATGATCCAGTTGCAGATGGGGTTGCTGATTCCAAGGTCGACGAGTTTGGCGATTAGCTTGGAGGGGATGACTGTGTTGAATGCTGAGCTGAAGTCAACAAACAGCATTCTTGCATATGCATTCTTACTGTCCAAGTGTGAGAGCACACAATGAAGCGCTGTGGATATGGCATCTTCTGTGCTTCTGTTGCTTCTGTAGGCAAATTGGAGAGGGTCCAGTGTGGGCGGCAAGCATTTCTTGAGGTGTGCCAGGACCAGTCGTTCAAAGCACTTCATCACTATGGGCGTGAGAGCTACAGGGCGGTAATCATTCAAACACGTAGGTGATGAGTGTTTCGGCACTGGCACTATCGAGGTGGTCTTGAAGCATGCTGGTACTGCTGCCTGGGCCAGGGACCTGTTGAAGATGTCTGTGAAGACCCCTGCAAGCTGCCCAGCACAGGCTCTCAGCACGCGTCCAGGAATGCCGTCAGGTCCAGCGGCCTTACGGGCGTTGATGTGGCTCAGTGCGTTGTGGACATCTGTGACAGTGAGTGTCTACTGTTGCGTCTGCCGAGTGTCTGATCATCTGCCGTTCTATCCGCCCGAAGTGTATGGCGTCCAGCTAACTCGATAGCGTTGTCCGGTATTCCGTTGTGTAGCCACGTTTCAGTGAATAACATGACGTTGCAGTTCAAAAGTCTCCTGTTGTTAGTGATCCGGAGCCGTAACCCATCCATTTTGTTCACCAGGGATCTCACATTGGCAAGGAAAATGCTAGGTAAAGAAAGCCGGTGCGGTGTTAGCCTTAGCTTAGCCGTTAGCCCTCCGCGTTTCCCCCGCCTTTGTTTACGGTCCCTGTGCCGTCTTCGAGCACTTCCGGTCGGCCAGGTAGCCTGCGAAGTGTCGGGTGTTCTTCGGATGTCCGGGATGAGTTGAAGATTGTTCATAAAACTGTCTGTATTGCGTTGTCCGATATCCAAAAGCTCTTGTCGGGTGTAGGGTGTAAAAGCGAAACTGTTCTGAACGAACAGTCCCGAAATGAGCAGGAGTAACACTGCTAATTTGCAGAATCTGAAGAGACGCTGTGCCTCGCGTGGTGCACGTGCCGCTATCTTGGTCTGTAGGTCAGTTCCCTGATGAGCACTCTGTAATGGCACAGACAGAACCTATTGTGGACCTTTGGAAGCAATCCGAAGCTGCACAGACTGATCCATCAACAGTCATTCTCTACCTAAACACCAACCATCTGCATCATATGGTCATGGTGACATTGAAACTGCTGTAATAACTCAGGACCAACCATCTATGCCAGGCTTTCCTGGTCCCCAGCCCTCAAATGAGCAGGAACAGGTGGACATGTCAGATTCAATCACACAGTATCAGAGCGATTCACTAATATCCTCTGATTTGGTTTTACAATCTCCATCACCACCGGCTTGAAATTCACTGCAAGTTTGCAGAGGATGCTGTCAATTGCTAGGTTGTCCTTTTTTCCAGCCCAAGACACTCAAAAGAAGTAGTGTACACATCTCCTCCTCAGAAAATGTATGGGTCGTCTATGCTCGTCCACAAACTCCAGCTTTTCTTAAATCTACTACAGCATGCAAAAAGCACCGGGCACCACAGCCTCCCACGCCTGACCTTATCTGCACAAATAATCTTGACTTCTTGCTTCTAACTGAAACCTGCCTAGAACTACCCTCATCGAGAGCCCTAAATTCAATTTCATGAGTGTGACAAGAACAACTAGAGGAGCAGGGGTCGCAGAAATATTCAAAGCGTCTTTTCAGTGCAAACTTATCATTTGGTGACTTTGTATCTTTTGAGCACTTATCTGCACTCCTTAAGGGTTCTCCCACTTCTCTTATTATTGAATGCAGACATCTAAGACATTCAGCTAAAGTTTTTCTTAAGAAGTTTGGTGAACTATTTTTTTTGGTGAACTGCTGTTTTGGAGTTTGACTGCCTTATTATATCGGGGGATTTAAACTTCCATGTGGATAATGCAGAAAACACCAATGCCAAGTAACTTCTCAAACTAATTGACACTTTTGATCTAACACATTCAGGTGCCAACACAGTCTCATGGTCATACTCTCGACCTTGTCATCACAAAAGGTCTTACTGTGTCTACATTTCTTAAAGGCTTGGCTTTATATGATCATTTCTGTATTTTCTTTGATGCAACGCTATGACTGTAGGATGGCAAATCATAAATGATAACACAGGTCTTCTCTTTCAAATCCATAAAGATACGCTTAGCAAATATGATCATGAAATTTGTAAAGCAAGACAGTCTTTCTTCTCCACCATTATCAATAGGAACATGAACAATACTTGTGTGCTGTTTTCCACTGTTGAGAAGTTAACAAATCCCACATCACAATAAGCATCTGAGCTTCTCTCAGTTTATGCAATGAGTTTGCATCTTTTTCAATTCAATTCAATTCAGTTTTATTTATACAGCGCCTTTTACAATAGTGTTGTCTCGTGGCGCTTCACAGAAGGAGCACCCAAGAGCAACAGGGGCAAGGAAAAACTCCCTTATGTTCAGTCAATCTAGGAAGAAACCTTGGGCAGATTCACGACTCAAGGGGCTAACCCAACTGCCAGGGGTCATGGAGAAAAATTACAATCAGTAGTAACCATGACAAACTATAAATTGCCTTCTCTTGTAATTTTTGCAAAGGTAGAGGGTAAAATTGATCAAATAAGACTGAATCTAACCTCACAGTTGCAAATAGGTCAACACCTGGAACAAATGTCATCAAAGAGAGGGTAACTTTATTTAAACTTTATGTTAACAGTCAGATTTATTGACTATTAAACATTTGAGAAAACAATACAAAATCTCAGTTCTTCCACATCTGAATTGGATATTTTGCCGACCAACCTTTTAAAATCTGTCCTACGCCTTGTAGCAGCTGATGCGCTCCAGATTATAAATTAAGCTGCAAAAAAACTGTTGTAAAGCCCCTGCTGAAAAAAATTAACCTGGATGCTTCAGTGCTTAGCAACTACAGGCCAATATCCATTCACTGGGAAGATCATTGAAAAAATTGTCTTTAACCAATTAACTGCCTTTTAGACATCAAATAGCTGTTTTGATAGGTTTCAGTCAGGTTTCCGTGGCAGTCACAGCACTGAAACAGCTCTTATTGAGGTTTTAAATAACAGCTCTTAATACTGATGCAGGTAAAACATCTGTACTGGTGTTATTCGACCTCAGTGTTGCTTTTGACACTGTTGATCACAGCATACTACTGCATCGACTTGAACATTGGGTTGGGTTTACTGGTATAGTTATCAAGTGGTTAAAATCATACTTACAAAACAGAGGCTTCTTGTTGCCATGGGCAGCTATACTTCAACACCAATGTCCTTGATCTGTGGTTGGACAGTTGGACAAATTATGACAAACAACTCAATCTCTTATCACAGCTATGCTGAAGACACACAAATATACTTTGCTTTGTCACATAATGACTATTGAATGTTTTTATCAGTGTATGGAGCAAATTAATAACTAGATGTCACACAATTCCCTTCAGCTTAACACAGACAAAACTGGAGTAATTATATTTGGGGAAAAAGGAGGAAAGAATCAGGATTGCCACTGTCCTCGACACAAAGGGGCAAAAAACAAAAGAGACTTAAAAATCTTGGGGTTGTCATTGACAGTGACCTAAACTTCAACAGTCACATGAAAGCAATCATTAAGTCAGCATTTTATTATCTAAAAAACATTTCCAAAACAAGAGGTCTCATGTCAAAAAAGGATTTAGAAAAACTAAAGTCCCTGCATTAGCTACCTGTAAGTAACAGAATTGACTTTAAAGCATTGCTGCTTGTGTTTAAATTGCTAAATGGGATAGGACCTAATTACTTATCTGACGTGTTTCAGCAACACCCACCACTTAGGTCTCTCAGGTTATAGGAGAAAAAATTGCTGCTAAACCCTGCTGTCAAAACAGTGTGGTGAAGCAGCTTTCAACTGCTATGCAGTTCAGCTTTGGAATCAACTTCCTGAACACATCAAGAATGCCCCTACTGCTTCAGATCTAGACTTAAGACCAAACTGTTCTCAGATGCTTTCTCCTAATGATTCACTTATCTTGCTTTTTATACTCTGTACACTTTAACTTTTATGTTAAAATTAATGGCATAAAATGATTATTTTGTGCTTTTGCTTTCTTTCATCTACTAATAGCTTCTTGTTTGTAGGAAGAATTGCAGACTGATGGCAGACTTGAGAACTTCAGGAAACAGGTTTAATCGTTACACTGGCGCATGTCAAGGCATAAGGGTTTAAGGCCGAAAACATCCACATTAAATCTAACTAAACAAAGAGAGTGTTCCACTTAAATACACTTAACCGAGGGGCGTTGTGTACTGTTAGCATACATGTTGAAGGAAGTACAATAGAATGTGGATGGTCCTTTGCCTGGTGGCAATCTGTCTGATGGCCAGAGGATACACCTATGGCAATTATCATTGTTAAGTAGGCTACCCAATTGTACATGTATACCCAGATTCAGAAATATTACTTATAGATTGTTCTGACAAGTCATACACTTTGATTATTACACTCCTTGTACTGAGGCCATGAAAATGATACCAGACATGCACAGATCTTCTTGCACAGATGAGTGCATACACACAATGAGGCTGAGCGCTCCCCCTGCACTTAATTTTATGCATGTTATTTTATGACACAAAATTAGCAAGTATGTAAGCAAAGTAAATGTTTTGTTTTACTACCAGTCCATTGAGAAACAATGTCATATTAGTAGACTACTCTTTTAGAAATTTTGTGGATTGCAGGTATGAACAAACCCGCATAGTGAGCACAGTAATTTGGCCAAATTCTTCAGATCAGTGGCTTGTTGTATGGGGTTTTAGAATAGAACATCTGGAAAAAGTAGGGTCTTATGAAATCTGTTTTATTTTTTCTCAAATTCCATTATTTTTTTCCTAAATTCTGCCTTTTTCGGATATATTTTTTGCCATTTTGGATTTGGGGCTTTTAAACGTCTCCAAAACTGTTTTAAGTTGAGTTTAACTTGATGTCTATTGATGTCTAACTAGATGTTTTTGGGGTCAGAGGGCACAATCCACGTGCTCTCCCACACTCACATGCCCATACACCGTGCACTCTCTCAGCCTATACCAGATAGGCTAGCCTCTTTATGTATATGGCTATGAAATTATAATCATCATGAATTGGCTATTGTTGTAGTGTAGGCCTATTTATATGATTAGGGATTCAGTGTTTACAATGCCATGATTTCTCACAAAAAGATTTTCAGTGAAAGTACGCACATCAGTCCCTCAGCACAGCAATTTGGCCAGATTTTGCAGATCAGTGGCTTGTATGGTGTTTTGAACCAGAAAATTTGTAAAGGTTATTTTAAAAACTTAGACTTAAATGTCAAGATGCTAAAAATCGCAAAGTCCATGTGATTCCCCATTTATTGGAACATTCTGTTTTCATGTCTGGATTTCCGTGATTCTGTCCACGTTTTCCAAATCACAGAAATCATAGGATGCTAAATTGGCTTAGATTTAAATGTCAACATTCAAAAATTGCAAATTTTGTGCGATTCCTAGTTTATAGGAAAATTCTGTTTTCATGTCTGGATTCCGTGATTGCTTGGGCTTAGTTAAGGGAGGAGATGTTTGTTGTCAAGGCCTTAACTATAAAATGTGGGGGGAAACCCTGTCATATCAAATAAATATATAAAAAGCCTTTATTTTACATGGCAGTTTCATATAGAAATGGGTTAAAAACATGATCTGGGCAACAACTCATGTGCACCAGCACAGATGGCCTTCTTCAGGGTGTGCGGCTCAAACAAGCAGTTTCCTCTTAAGGGCTCGACTGATTTCAAACACCAGGATACAACCTGTAAGTTTACAAGTAAGCAGTACAAGAAAAAGCCACTAGGTGGCAAGAAAATAAGCACAGTTAGAAAAAAGAAGATTATAAAAAAGACAATTGCAGAAAACTACGGAAATCAGGTATGGCCTGTAAATTGTGTAAAGAGTTTCTCTCTGCAATAGTAATCTTACTCTACCCCTATTCCTAATGTCTTGAAGTAAGCCTGCTTTTGACTAGGTGACTGTTTCTTCTTTTTTGAAATGACTAATCTCGGGATGGGTTGAGCTTTTACTTTAGCATTTAGCATAGCTGGATTACCTCTGTTTGATAGCCCCTTTGTCTATATAGATCGCTTTTCATACTCATGGTCCGTACCACAAATACGTCAAAGATTGAGATTCTCCAAGACGTATGCTGTTTTTAAGATACACTGGATGAAAGCTATGTTAGAGATAACGGCAGTCGAGGTGTCCCAATATTGAGGTTCTACAAGCATGTCATTGGACCATGTGTGCTATTGTGCTATATGGCAAAAGGCAATAGAACTACATGAAGTGAAAAAAAAATCTCCTATGCCTTTGTCTTTTCATTTATTGCGGCGATTTGAATTTGGTAGTAACAGAAAATGATTTGGTGATGTTAAAGTAAAAGGTCATTGTCAAGGGAGAGTTATGCCTAAAAAACAATACAAACTGGTGATAATGGCATTTCAGTCTATAGCAACCGGGATTGCTGTGAGAGAAAACGGGTGTGTGCATGTGAAAACAATTATGCTAAAATAAAACTTAGAGGGGTTTTATGATTTAGCACTTGCTGTAATGGTAGCTAATTAACAGGCTAACTATTGAAAATCCCTGACGTTGGAATTATTTACCTTTGTATATGAACTCTGGATTTTGGGTATGTAGAACAGCGAACCAGATGTTTCTGATAGTCTTCAACTTAAGTTATCAGTTATCGGCAACGTGTGTGTGTGTGTGTGTGTGTGTGTGATTGTTTTTGTGGGTGACATCTGTGTGTTTGTGTGTGTGTGTGTGTGCGGATCTTTCCTATGTTTGGAAGGTACAGACAGGTCAGTGTTTTGTGTGTGTGTGTGTGTGTGTTCATGTGAGTGTGAGTGCATGTGTGCATATGACTGTACTTGTATGCTTGTGAGTGTGTGCATATGAGTCTGTGTGTGTATTCATGTGTGTGCATGTGACTGAGTGTGCGTATGCAGGTGTGTGAGTCTGTGTGGGTGCGTGTTTGTTAGCATATGAGTGTGAGTGTGTTGGTGGCACTATGCTTATATGAATGTTATCACTTTCATCATAGCCAATATTTTGTGAAATTTCAGATCAATCCATCTAGGCATGAACATTTTTTGGCTCATTTTCTGCTTGGACAGATGGTGGTGCTATGCTAGGCATGTAACCACCGGAGCGGTGGTGGCGCAGGTGGTAGAGGTGCTGTTCGGCAACCGAGGGGTTGCAGGTTTGAGCCCCACTCTGCCTGACCCCATCGAAGTGTCCTTGAGCAAGATACTGAACCCCAAATTGCTCCCGCTGGCAGGTTGTGTGTGAAGGGGTGAATGTGAATACTCTGTAAAGATACATACAATGCAAAGCTTTCAGTACTTGTAGGAGTAGAAAAGCGCACATTTATGATTTCCAATAATTGGTAAAATTTCAGATCAATCAGTCAAAGCATTAAACATTTCTGGCACATTTCCTGCTTGGTGGCGCTATATTAGACACGCACACTGGATGTCTGGATATCATCCTAATCATAATATCTATTAACCTGAGAAATTTCAGACGATACATTTAATACTTTTTGTTTTATGACACATTTCCTGTTTATGTGGTGAGATATTACAGTCATAAAAAATAATTATTTTGCCATTACAACATATAAACAATCCCTGCACATTTTAACATCAGCAACATCTTGGCGTCATGTATGCCAAATTTCACATGAATTTGACAAACTGTCTCCGATGAGTATGTTTAAATTGACCATTTGTCCAAATGCACCTAATCCTAATCACCTCACTTCCTGTTAGGCGTGGCTAATACAATACACATACAAAAGTTGTTGACCCCCACACATCCACCAAATGTGGTATCTAACTATATACCACGGGACTTTCTAACAATTTCTGGCACATTCCCTGCTTGACCAGGTGGTGGCGCTATACCAGGCAGGCACAATGGGTGTCTGGATGTCATCATTACCATAATCTCCGTTAACCTGTGTTAACCTAAGTTTCAGGCTATTCATTCAATGCACTGTGACTTTGACACATTTCCTGTTTATGTGGATATTAAAACCATGATTGTAAAAATAAATGTATTAATTCACTATTTCAACATATTACAATATATCAAAAATCCCTTCACAATTTAACATCAGCAACATCTTGGCAACGGTTCGATTGGGTATATGTGAAAACAACAATCGTACTCTGTTCCGGAACAAAACAAACCGTGAAAACTTTCAACTCTCTGGATCGCATATTCCTCAACTGGATAGGCTATGTAAGGGAGAAGTAAGGGCTACAGTACCTAGCTGATCAGTCTCCTCCTATTTAGAAGGCAGGGCAAGGCAGTTTGGGACTTATACATTATCATTAATATTATAATACCTAATATAATTGTTTCAGATCAGTATCAGATAATAGCATAATAGTTTTAGAGCAATCAACTAATGCATTGTGAATTTCTGGCACAGTTTTGGAAATTCTAATGTAAAGTTTGAGAATGTGAAAGGTGGCACAATATCACAAACAAGTAATATAAGTTGTAATGTAAGTTAATGTTGAGTCATTCTAGAACACTATTCAGTAAGCACGTGATCTAAGGAACTGAAATTCAGTCCATACCAAGGATTGGAGTGAATAGTGTCTGTCTGTGTGTGTGTGTGTGAGAGAGAGAGACAGTAGACAGACAGAGACAGTGAGTGAGTGTGTATGTGTGTGGTGAATCGGTGCATTTGTATATGTGCAAACCTCTACATGTGTGTCCTCACCTCTCATTTTCTTTATCTGATTCTCATCTGAAGCACTAATTTCTTGTGTCTGTTCTTGTGATGAAACAGGAATTAAAATTCTTTGTATCTGAGGTGTGTGTGTGTGTGGGAGAGAAAGTGTGTGTAAGTCTGCGTGTTTTTTCAGTGGTCATGGGAATCAGCTTGTTGCTGTGAGTGTTTTGTTTGATCTGTTTCTATGACTGTGTGTGTGATCATGAGTATGCATATGAGTGTGTGTGTGTGTGTGTGTCAGGGAGATGGAGATGGTGTAGGTTGCTGATATTGTGTGTGTGTGTGTGTGTGTGTGTGTGTGGTGTGTGTGTGTGTGTGTATACCAGTGAGGATGTGTGAAGCCAGGACACTGGTGAGTTCACATACACCTAACCTGAATTAATCTGATGAACAAACTTCGAAAAAAAACTCCAGCTGGAGTGAAAAAAAATCTCTCTGTTGCCAGATGATGGTGCAATACCTAAAAGGTGGGGAGGAAAGGAAATGATAATAATAATAATAATCCCTCGGAAAACAACAGGGCTCCTCGGGGATAAACCAGAATATTCCCATATCAAACCCCCTTTCCGTGATCTTGTTTTAAACAAAACATTGACCTTATTCCAAGTAAAGTCATGTAAATGAAAGTTTGCAAATTAGTTTATGATTGTAGAACCTTCCCTCGAGGTCAACGTCTTGTTTAGACAACAGTATTTTTTCCCTAGCAAATTAGCATTGTTCAGATTTTCTACAGATCTAGCACTGTTAACTACATAGCCTACCATACAATTCTGTAAATAAAAGCAAACTTCTCAGACTATCCATGCCTGCCTCCTATTCCATACACTAGGTATTTGCCGTTACTGGCAACTGATTTTCTAGTGGCGTGATTGGCAGGTGGTGCAGGTGGCAGCCTCAAAGGTTTTTTAGAAGTCTTACATTTTACTTGTTGAAACCTGCAGTTGATTTTAGATATAATTTACAGTCAGGTCTACATGCTATGTCTATTATGTGTTTCTGAATATGAAGTAACATCTCTCATCTCGTTTTAGACCTAGAGCTTCACATGAAAAACATGCGTGAAAAGACAGCAGATGCTTTACCTGGTAGTGATTGGGGCCTCAATAAGATGACTCCAAGGCTTCCACCAGAGAGAGTGGATATTTTGATTGTTGGTGGGGGTGTTGTGGGATGGTCAATAGCTTACTGGCTAAAGAGGAAGACAAGACCACGGGACTCTCTGCAAGTGCTAGTTGTGGAGAAGGACCCTACAGTAAGCATTATACTTACCTATACACAAATTATAATAAACAAATGGACATAATCAAATTTATTGCATATTTCTCTATCTTTTATTCTACCTTAGTATGCCCAGGCTTCTACAGTGTTGTCAGCTGGAGGAATTCGACAGCAGTTTTCTTTGGCAGAGAACATACAGCTGTCTTTAGCGTCTGCTGACTTCTTGAAGAATATCAACGTAATACATGTTATTGCAATACTCAAATGAAAAGTCAGAAATCAGAATGGTCTTTCATTTTAATTTCTCATTGCACAGGATCATCTTGGTGTTCTTAATGAGGATCCCGTGGACTTACAGTTCAATCACTCAGGGTACCTCTTCTTAGCAAGTGAAAAAGGTGCACATGTTATGGAAGCAAACTATGAGACTCAGAGGCAAGTGTCAAGGTTTAACATGAATATGTATAGATCCGGGTTCAATCTGAGTTCAATATGTGTGTGTGTGTGTATGTGTATATCTATTAGTGCTATCAATCAATTTAAAAAATCAATCTGTATACACTGCTGGTGATGGCAGTGTTGTTTGTGTGTGTGTGTGTGTGTGTGTGTGTGGTGGTGGTGGTGGTGGTGGTGGGGGGGCTTTGTGCTGCATGTATGTATGGGGGGGGGCAGCAAACAGCAGGGCAAACAAGGTTTTTTGGTTGATGGGTGGTGTAGAGAAATGTTGTGTGGAGAGATGTAATACAAATCCATGAAGTAGTGGGGGATGTATAAGTGCTGCAAGGTGCGTGCAATGTTGTTGGGGAGTATTTGTGAGTGTTGAGGAATGAATGTGTGTAAAGTCAGTATAGCGTGTATTTATAGTTTCGATTGCCTGAAGATGGAAGCCTCTCCTGAGTCTCTTAGTTCTGGCCTTGTGATTACATAGGCGTCTTCTTGATCATGGTGTTTTGAGCAGTCCATTATTTGGATGAGAAGAGTCCTTCAGAATCTTTTTGGCCCTTAGAAGTGCTACTCCCTGCGGAGTACTTCAGTCTTTAACTGTGGAGTTCCCATACCTGTTAGATCACTCTCAACAGCTGTTGATGGCCTTCGAGATGGATGTTGAAACCTTGGATTTCCTTAGCTGATGAAGAGAGAAGAGTCATTGTATGGATTTCTTCATTACATGTTGGGTGTTAATCTCTGTTAAGTCTTCACTAATGTGGATGCCAAGGTATTTAAAACTTGACACTCTCTACGGGTTGCCCGCTGATCTTCAGTGGGTTTTAACTGCAACTCTGCTGCCTCCTATAATCCATTACTTACATTCAGTGTCAAGCTGTTAGACTGACACCACTGTGACGCCTCTTCAACCTGATCCAAGTAGGCCTGTACGTTGTTGTTGCTAGTCAGGCCCATGACCACTGTGTCATCCACAAACTTGATGGAGGTGTGACTACTGTTGGCTTTGCAGTCATGTGTGTAGATGTTGTACAGCAAGGAGCTCAAAATGCAACCTCGGGGGGAGCCAGTGCTGATGGTTAATGTGACAGATGTCAGACCACCCACTCTACCCACTTGTGAACAGTTGGTGAGAAAGTCAAATATCCAGTGACATAGTGTGGTGCTCAGTCCCATGACCTTCATCTCTGTGACTAGGTTTAGGGGTACTGGTAGGGGTTGTGTTGAATGCTGAACTAAAGTCAATGAACAGCATTCTCACATAATTCCCCTACCCCTCCTCCAGGTGAGTTAGGGTGGTGTGCAGGAGGTTTGAGATAGCATCGTCTCTGGACTTGTTGGCTCTGTAGGCAAATTGGAGGGGTTCAAAGGAGCTTGGGAGGGAGGAGCAGATAATGTTTTTTACCAGCTGTAGACATCAGGGCCGCGGGGCGGTAGTCATTAAGACATGATGGCATTTTGTTTTTCGACACAGGAACAATACAGGACTGTTTGAAGCAAGTTGCCGCTGTCTCTTGAGCCAATGATATATTGAAGATGTAGGTAAGCACAGGGGCTAACTAAACTGTGCAAGATTTACAGAACCCTGTTAGAAATGCCATCCGGTCTGGCAGCTTTTCTGCAATTAACCTTCCTGAAGACCTTGCTCACATTCACCTCAGACACACAGAGAGGTGTATCCCCACTAGTATCACAACACACTGTAGCTGTACATACATATATTGAAGGGCCGCATGTCTTGTTTATTTTCTGTGTGTCCTATTCACACAAATTTTGCGATGGAACAAGGAAAGTTCCAAGTGATGCCAAACTTTTGAGCGGTAGTATATATGAAACCTCAAGATGTTAAAGGAGCTATGTGTCTTATTTGTAGTGTAATGCAGTGTTTAAAGTGTAATGCATTCAACAGAGTGTGAAGAGATACATCAATAGAGTGTGAAGAAATAACACTACTGACATCTGCTAAGCAAAGTATTTGCATTGCGTTGCAGAGATCTCCTCTAGAATTAGCATGCTAACTGACAAGTGCCAGGTCATCTTGTCTTGTAATACCAGTTTATGTCTGAGGTGGTGATAGTGAGTCACTTACTGGCCAAACGTACCAAACACCTAAGACAAAGAAGCCTCACGGCTTTTGGGCTTCTTGCGGGCGCAAGTGGCCATACTTGAACGGTGACTTGAACTTGCTAGAGAGTTTATTTATGGATTGTTAACCACTGTGTATTGCCATCAAGCACATTCTGATCTTGTTGTCAAACCTGTAGAATATACTACCACCACGTCACCATCGGAATAGGATAGGTATCTGAAATAAATGAACACCAAAGCTAAATTCAAGAATGACTGAAGTGAGAGATCACCTCACCTCCACCTTAACCACCCACTGCTGCCGCCTCAGAGGAATTATAAAAACTCCTTCAGAAGTGAGGCAAAAAGACAATAAAACAAGGCTAATATGAAATGAAGGTGAAATAAAATTTGCTGTTCAACTTGCTACTTCTCATTTAGATTGGTAAGTTACACAAATTGCTGCTAATTTCTCTCACTGAGGGTGTAACGTTAGCTGGTAGGTTACCTAGTTATTTGTCATTAAAATCTTTACGTTGTTTGTGTTGTTACAGGGCAGTAATAACTTACAGTTAAGGAATTGCCTCAATGTCAGTGCAAGGGTTATGAAACCTACTTAAAAGCAACAAATGAAACAGAAAATACTGCGGTAATGAATGTCAACAAACTGTTTCTTTGTGAGCAGGAGGTATTGCTAGTGGGGAGAGCCTAACTAACAGGCTAACATGAAAACTGAAATAAACGTCAGGCACCAAATGTAACCTTATGATGTCCCCAGTATGGTCATATTAGTTGTGTTTTTCATGTTCTTGTAGTGCTGTGAGTAGTTTATCATTTCGACTTCAGCGAGCTAGCTAGGTTGTTTGGATGATGTAACATTAGGTTTATGGTCAGAATACATCTTATGTAGTGGCGATTACCTGGGAAGCTGGGTTGAGATTACAGATACAGACAAGGTCACATTTATCATATCACTGTTTCGTTCAAATGAGAACTGAAAATATAAGACTGGACGTATTTACTGGATCGGTGAAGGGAAATAGCATGATGTTACCATAGCACAGACTCTCTTGACAGAAAGTTAATGTTCATTTTCTTGGGTGGAAAAGAATTACATTTGCAGGCGTGTTGGGGAGTGTGGGTAGGGCTGGTGAACAGACTTTTTGCTGAAATGTTGAGTATGAATGCAATATGTGGCTTTTATGACACATAGCACCTTTAATTTATGCCAAACATCAAAGCAACAGCCATAACTGGGCAAAACTTGCTGTGTATAAAATATTTATATAGAAACTTAAAAATCACAAATATGGTATTAAATTAGTGAAACGCTCATTTGACATCTTAGAAGTATGTTGGTCTCGTGGTAAGAGTGCCATCACCATTTTGCTTCCATAGACATAAACTATTATGAAGTATCTTGCTCTACCTATCTGCCATCTTTGGAGCGCTTATATCTGTTTGTACAATTAATAATGCCTGATTTATGAGCCCTCCCAATGAATGAGACATGCCCTACTAAAATTGGGCTGGCGTGCTTTGATGGTCAGCTACTGCCTATAACTACAATAGAAGCTAGATATCATACTAGCCAATAAAGAAATAGGTCTCACCCTATGGGTCTCATGATGTACGGCATGTCAACAAGACATCAGGCGTCAACGCTAGTCACAGTAAAAAAAATCATGCATGGTATATCACAGGCTAGTCACAGGTTCTCTGTGTGACTAGGTGACTACATGTGTGTATTAGAGAGAGAGAAAAAGATAGGTGGGAGTTAGTGGCAAAATGTGAAGGGGAGTGAAGACGTATGTGTAGGTTGTGGAAAATGTTTCTGGTGGAGATTAGGAATCCCTGACTGACTTTTTTATTTTGTTATTGTAGAGATTAATCTGATTCAGAATAGGAGCCTGTCAAGAAACAAAGAAGGCCCTCTGAACAACACCTGCAGGATGCTGTGATCAGATCTTCAGTGCCTGATTAGCATTCAGCTCCAGGGGAGGGGGGGGATTTACAGTGAAGGGCCCTCAGTGGATGACCAAAGGTCTTTTTGGCCGCCTGGGCAAATAATGCCAGTTTGCCAGCTATTTGAATGTTACAAAGTTAATTTGATCAAATATAATTTGATTCAATGTTATTTATACAGCACTTTTTACAATAATATTGTCTCATGGTGCTTTACAGCAAGGAGCACCCAAGAGCAACAGGGGCAAGGATCCTTGTGGATCCATTGCTCAAGGGGATGACCCAAATGCCAAGAGTCAAGCAGAAAGAGTACAATCAGTAGCTACCATGATAGACTGCAATTTGTACATGGTTTTGGCTGAGCATCATAATAGTTTCAAAGTATTTCCCACAACATTATATGGTAGTCAAGCCATAGGTGGTTATCAAAAGTTATGACAGGACAGAGTAGTGTCAGCCATACATAATGTCAAGGAGTGAGATCGGTGAAGGGTAACATTGGGAGGGTCCATTTTGACGGTGCAATTGTGAGAAGGGGTCAGTCATGGGCCTCTAAAAAGAGTCGTTCCTAGCATTAGCATCTAGTAAGGGCCTCTGGGAGGGAGAGTATGTGACATGGGCCTCCCATGAAGTTGCTCGCAGTCCACTCAAAGGGAGATGGTTACAGAAGTCAGCCAGGCAGGGATGACGCTCAACAGAGATGATTGAGAACAGAGGAAGCAAATGAGTTCAGTCTCACATTACACTGATCATATGTGTCGTATATGCACATAAATATATATGTATAAGAGAGGGGGAGAAGTTTGTGGCATCACTAGGCTATAGCAGTAAAACTAAGGTATGGTACATGGCAACCCCACAAAACCCAGCACTACTGCAGGAATGGTCAGTAATCATTCTCAGAGTGGATTACCCTTAAAGCTTGGCACTATTGTGGAGTGAAGAATATTGAAGTCCATAAAAGTCAGTGATTCTGTACAGTGTCCTTGGATCCCTTGAAAGGCGCTTACAAATAAAATGAATTATTATTATTATTGCTATTCTACACTCCTGAGATTTGTTTCTCATTTGTAAAGGAACTTCACTTCAGGCGATTGTCCGTGGCAGTAGTTCATGACTCTTGTAAAGTTCCCTGCCTTTCTCTAGAAGTCTTTGGAATCTGGAATATCTGCATGATTGCCCAGTCAACATATCAGTGACTGGCATCTCAGTGGAACTGTTGATGGCCCTGTTGGAGGGGAAGAGTCTTTGATGTTCTAGAGTTTGGCCCTGTTGATGAGTAGAGTGAAAGATACTGAAGTCTGTGAAGTCAGTCACACTCATGTCAGTGGGGTAGTCCATGTGTGAAGCATTTGGTTCATTGGTGCATACATCTCACACCTATATGTTGTAGGGTAGAAGTCTTCAATGGTCTGGAACTTAGCTCTTAAAGACATTCTTTTTTGAAATTTGTGAAAATGCTAAAGCAATAGAGCAATATGGGTAGATGAGAAGTTATTGTGATTCTTTTGCATTTGTGTAGTAATGAATATATTAAATATAGGTCTATGCTTTCTATCATGTGTCTTTGCCACATTAACTGTTGTAATTCCAATCTCTTCTCTTTCACCAGATATGCTGGTGCCAAAGTCAAACTCATGTCTCCAACACAACTCAAAGTCGTGTTTCCATGGATTAATACTGATGGAGTGGCACTAGCCTCATATGGTATGCTTTGTTTTGTTTCTGTGCTTCAAATACATTTTCACCTAGTCTAAATTCTGAACAGCCTCAACACAACTTAATCTGTTTTTCATTTGTATTTAACTTAGGACTTGAGAATGAAGGCTGGTTTGACCCTTGGACACTCCTGTATGCTTTCAAACGCAAAGCTCTGTCGATGGGTGTTGAACAGTGCTTTGGAGATGTCTCAGGTTTTTAAGCTTTATTTATATAGCGCATTTGATAAGGAGTTCAGTGCTTCACACCAATTCTTCAGTATAGAAAAGGAAAAAAAGGATTACAAGATGAAATAAAATGCCAGATTAAAATGGAAGAGAAGATTAAAATAGATTCATTAATAGATAGACGTAATATTAACACAAGAAATAAATGAATAGATACAGAGAAAAAACAGAGGGCAAATTACAAAGAGCAAATATCTGTCGATAGTATCAGTTAAATATAATATATTGCTATTTACACCACATATCCTCCAGCAATATTATTGTGTCGTGTTTGTTAGTAGTCCAATAAGGTGTCTGTTACTTTAATTTTGTCAGCATGGATCTACGTGACAGCAGTGAAACTTATGGTGCAACTTAGTTTCTATGCAAGGTGCTAGTTGAAATCAATGCTGGAGATAAAAAGCATTTGATTATGTTTTCTATGACATCATTGAACATAAATATTCATAAACAAACATTTGTTGGATTATAACAGATATGTGTAATGGAAAAAGAACCAGAAAAGTTGATAAAACATAGACCAAATAGCGATCGGCAACTAATCTTAAATGAATGGGCCAAAGGAAAATTCATTTGAAAGAGAATTTCACTCACTTACATTTGATAGAGGACTACTATTACTGCTAGAACACTAGTTGTACATTAAGTATAGTGTGTACAGTATATTCAAATGGAAAAAACCCCCCAAAACTAATGAACATTTACACCACTGTCTAAATGTAATTTTTGCTCTTCATACATAATGATCTGATAATTGCTGTTTTTTTGCTTACCAGGTTTTAATCACAGAGTTCATTCAGTAGAAAGCAAAGAGATGGGGAGGCTTCACATCAAAAGGATTACACATGCAAATGTACGTTAAACATCCAGTGGGGACTATTTGGTCTCTAATGATTGGTTTTACTAAATATTTCTCTTTTGCGATCTCTCTTTGCTAGGTGCAGATGTCAAACAGTATGGAATTCCAGCCTGTAGAGTGTACTGTTGTGATCAATGCTGCAGGTGCAAACTCTGGAAAAATAGCAGAAATGGTTGGTATTGGCTTCAGACCGCAGGGAATGGAGGCAGGCAATCCTGTACCAGTTGAACCCAGAAAACGGTAAGTGGCAAATCTGGCCATGTTGCCTAGCCAAAAAACAAAATGGTGGAAATACCTGTGCAGGTGAATTCACACCCCATCTTTTCTGTTACATTACTTGCAGAGTTTTCATCACACAAATATTATGCACATTTCATGAGAAAATGTGTGACCTGACGTTTCCAACACTGTGATGAAAGTTTCATAAGAAAATGTACTTTTAATTTACCGTAATTTCCGGCCTATAAGCCGCTACTTTTGTCACACGTTTTGCCCCCTGCGGCTATTACGACGATGCGGCCAATTTATTGATTTTTACCGGCTGCCTGTGCCAGGCGGTCCCATCTAGACGGCTTTGCGTGTAATGGTTTCAGTGCCTCTGAGAACGAGGACGATAGCGTCTGGTAGGCTAACTGTTAAACTAGCCTGTGTGAATGGCTGTGTGCTTCTGAAAGTTTCTGTTAAAGTTTCTCAATGTGATTTAAGGTCGATACGTTTGAACGCCTGTTAAAATGCTGGTTATGTGTTAAGAGCATTCGAAGCGTGAGCTGGTTAATATAGATGGCGTCATACCAATAATGAATGGATGAATTGTGAATGGCTGTGTGTTTAGGAGGCGAGTCGAGGGGAATTGATGAGAAGTTTGAAGGGAATCCCGTAGGCTTCTGTTGAAACATTGCAGGTTTTTTTAACACGAACTAATTAGCTACATTGTTAGAAGTTGAAAACATTGTAACATTGACTGTCTGCGGCTTGTGAGGCGGTGCGGCCAATGCGTGTACTGTTAGTGATTTTTAAAAAAAAAACAGTGGGTGCGGCTTTTACGCCAGTGCGTCTTTTAGGCCGGAAATTACGGTACTTGAAAATAATATTATTAATAGTGCTGTGCGTACATCTGACACCCATTCATCTTGGTGAAATAGCTCACTATCTCTATACTCAAATATTGCAAACTGCACATCAGAATAATCAAATCCTACCAATTCCTGCCATTTCTGAGTAATCCAGAAATTTTAATTTCTGCAATTTCTATCAAAAGTGGTTCACAGACCCCTGTCTGTCAAGAAATGTGACTTCAGCACCCAGGCCCGGAAATGAGAGAGGTTTTTAATGTAGCCCTGTGTCTATTGCAGACCTATTCCTCTCTGTGCAATGGAAAAGTTATGACAATATTCAATACACATATTTTTGCAAAATGCAGTTATAGAGTATCCCACCATCAGGATTCTTAAATTGCCAGATTCCAGACAATCCCCTGTACTAAAATGTGAAAAGAGGGCATGCTTCCTATGGTGAGATACAGTATATGCAAAAATGTAAATTATATATATGTATTTTACAACTTATAATTTTTAACTCTCATCTTGTGACAGTGGGTCACACAAGTCACCCACTGGCAAAATTATATCCCAGGACGTTAAACTGCTCATTACCTTTAGAGTAGTTAACACTCTGGATCCTATGGTCATAATGACCAATTCAACTCCAATTCACACATTGACTTATGCTAATTATGATCCATTGTCACATGATGAGAGATGTGATCGACAGCTCAGTTACACCAACAGTCCAGTTGCATATAACTGAACACCTTGCCTCTGATTGTCTGAATCTAATTTTGAAAGCTGGAGAGCTGGGGACACAGCACATTAATAAAAGGAAGAGCGCAATGTTTAAAATTATGGCTTTGGCAGAGACTAAGCAACCTTTGACTACACTTTAATAACATAATAACTGCCAATAATGTGAAATAATGTGATTTGGATATTTTTAATGTAACGAAACCAATAATGTAGGAACTTGCTGATAACATAATGCAATTTTGGAACCAATAATGTAATACCTTTTAGAAATAGGTTATTACATTAGATTAGATTAGATTCAACTTTATTGTCATTACACATGTATAAATACAGGTAACGAAATGCAGTTTGGCATCTAATCAGAAGTGCAAAGAGCAGCAAGTGCAGTATATACAGTATGCAGTATATACAGTAGTAAAGAGCAGATTATATACAGATAAGAGTAGTAATAATAAATAGGCAGAAGAGCTATATACATGTTAGGTGAAGAGATAGTAGGGTAATGTACAGATGTGCTATAGAGATTCAATGTAAGGGCAATATAGAGATGTGCTATAGAGATAGTTATATACAGATGTATTAAGTATATACAGATGTGCTATAGAGACAGTTATGTACAGATGTATTAAGTATATACAGATGTACAGATGTATTAAGTATATACAGATGTACAGATGTGCAGTCCAAGGGCTATAGCAGCATAGCTATGGCAGCAAAGTGTGAGGTTCAGTGGGGGGCAGAGTTCAATAGTGTGACAGCAGTGGGGAAGAAGCTGTTCCTGAACCTGGTGGTTTTAGTCTGTAGGCTCCTGTAGCGCCTTCTGGAGGGGAGGAGTTGAAACAGTTTGTTGGCAGGATGAGAGGTGTCCTTCAGAATGCTGCGTGCCCGCCGCAGACATCTTGTCCTATGGACATCCTCAATGGCAGGAAGTGGAGTCCCTGTGATTCTCTGAGCAGTTTTCACCACTCGCTGCAGAGCTTTGCGACCAGCGACAGAGCAATTCCCATACCAAACTGTCACACAGTTAGTCAGGATGCTCTCGATTGCACAGCGGTAGAAATTGCTCAGGATGCCAGTGGACAGGTGGTTTTTCTTTAGTGTCCTTAGGAAGTAGAGGCGCTGGTGGGCCTTCTTGACCAGACTTGAGGTGTTGGTTGACCAGGACAGGTCCTCAGAGATGTGGGTCCCCAAGAATTTGAAGCTGGAGACACGTTCCACAGCCATACCATTGATGTGGATGGGGTCGTGGGTGTTTCCCTTCTCTTTCCTGAAGTCCACAATGAGTTCCTTGGTCTTGCTGGTGTTCAAGAGCAGGTTGTTGTCAGCACACCATGCAGCCAGGTGCTTCACCTCTTCCCTGTAGTCAGACTCATCGTTGTTACTGATGAGTCCAATCACCGTGGTGTCATCTGCAAACTTGATGATGGAGTTGGATCCATACGCAGGCCTGCAGTCATGGGTGAAAAGGGAGTAGAGGAATGGGGATAGCACACAGCCTTGTGGTGCACCGGTGCTCAGTGACAGGGTGGTGGACCGGTTCTGGCCTGACGTAACAAACTGGGGTCTGTTGGTCAGGAAGTCCATGATCCAGTTGCAGATGGGGTTGCTGATTCCAAGGTCGACGAGTTTGGCGATAAGCTTGGAGGGGATGACTGTGTTGAATGCTGAGCTGAAGTCAACAAACAGCATTCTTGCATATGCATTCTTACTGTCCAAGTGTGAGAGCACACAATGAAGCGCTGTGGATATGGCATCTTCTGTGCTTCTATTGCTTCTGTAGGCAAATTGGAGAGGGTCCAGTGTGGGCGGCAAGCATTTCTTGAGGTGTGCCAGGACCAGTCGTTCAAAGCACTTCATCACTATGGGCGTGAGTACTACAGGGCGGTAATCGTTCAAACACGTAGATGATGAGTGTTTCGGCACTGGCACTATCGAGGTGGTCTTGAAGCATGCTGGTACTGCTGCCTGGGCCAGGGACCTGTTGAAGATGTCTGTGAAGACCCCTGCAAGCTGCCCAGCACAGGCTCTCAGCACGCACCCAGGAATACCGTCAGGTCCAGTGGCCTTACGGGCGTTGATGTGGCTCAGTGCGTTGTGGACATCTGTGACAGTGAGTGTGAGAGTATGGTGGTCGTCAGAGGGGAGGGTGATGGCAGTCTTATCCTTGTTGTCCTTGTCAAAGCGAGCATTGAAGTCATTTAGCTCGTTGAGGAAGGACATATCCATGGCTGTCTGTGGAGTTGCTGGGCTTGTAGTCAGACATGGCCTGAATGCCCTGCCACATGCGTCGGGGGTCAGATGTTGTGAAGTGTTCCTCCACCTTCAGCTTGTAGCTGTGCTTGGCCTTCTTGATGCCCCTCTTCAGGTCAGCCCTGGATGTACTGTAGGCCTGTGTATCCCCTGATCTGAAGGCACTGTCACGTGCCTTCAGTAGAAGCCGCACTTCCCTGTTCATCCATGGTTTCTGATTTGGGTACGTGGTGATCTGCTTTTCAGTAGTAACACTGTCGATTGTGGTGTTGATGTAATCCAGTACTGAGTAGGTGTAAGAGTCAATATTCACATGGGAGCCTTCAGTGGCCACTGAGGTAAATCTGCTCCAGTCCGTGTCTTTGAACTTGTCCTGGAGTACAGAGTCTACCCCCGCTGGCCACACCTTGATGGTCTTCTTTGTTGGTTTCACACGGTTGATGAGCGGTGAATACCTCGGAGTGAGAAACAAAGAGAGGTGATCAGACTGTCCCAGGTGGGGGAGGGGAGTTGCTGTGTAGGCACCAGCAATGTTGGTGTAGACATGATCCAGTGTTTTGTCTCCTCTGGTGCTGCAGGAGACATGCTGGTGAAATTTAGGTAGCACTGTCTTCAGGTTGGAGTGGTTGAAGTCTCCCGCCACAATAAATGCTGCCTCCGGGTGTGCGGATTGTTGTTTGCCAATGGCTGCCTGGAGTGTGTCCATAGCAAGTTTGGCATTTGCATCCGGAGGGATGTATGCAGCTGTTACTATGGTCGAGGTGAACTTATTGGATGGCTATTACATTAATGGCTGGATGAATGAAAAAAATGCAAAAAATGTAATGACTGCAGCCAATAATATAATAATTAATGAATATCCCTTAATCAAAGTGACACCTGTCACACTAACAATGAGATGGTGACAGTGAGGATTACAGATTTGATCAGCTAAATATTGGATAAAGATCTGTCAAATACCTGTATCTTACACTGTATATATACTGGTTTGTACCTTTGGGTATGGGTGATGCCTTCAACTTCCACATCCTCTCTAACTTATTACTCCTACTTATTAGCCCTTGGTATTTCTCACCAAATTTCTCATTTTCCTTCTCTCTGTCACTACAGCCTTCTATTATGTCTGATTTGTCAGAATTGTATCCCATTTTAAATTTGGAACTTCCAACCCATACTCAGAACAGATGTCCCAGTACTATACACCATCCCACCTGGTTATGGCACTCTATGTATGCCTTGCCTACTTGCTTCTTAAATTCTGTTGTTACATGTTGGAATGTCTGAGAGGCCTCCATACATAGCCTTGGTTTGTATGTTAGATCCTGGCCTCTACTGATCTTGTACTCCGGGCTTGTGTTTTGTCATGATCAGTGCTTATGCAGTGCTTATATGGCTCCTTGTTTTGGTGTCCCAGGAATCACAGATGGAAATTTGCTCACAAGAACAATTCTGCCATTTGTGCTATTTTTTCTCTCCATAGGTTGTACTACACCACACATGGGTGGTTGAGGGCTCACTGGATGTGGCCTCTTGAGACACATGTACAATTAAAATCTTATCGGCCAGGATACTAAGTTTTTCGAGTTATCGAGTCTACTTCCCTGAGAACCCTTCAGAAGATAGTGGTAGTGTAACGCTTAAGGAAACTAGCTAGTAGCCTGGAAATTGTGGGTTTGAATCCTGGTTGCCTCCGTTGTACACTTGAGCAAGTCACTTAACCGTAAGTTGCTCTATGGCAGACTGGCCCTGAACTAATTGATAGTTGACAAATGTAAGTCGCTTTGGATAAAAGCATTTTCTGAATGCATAAATGGAAATGTAAGATGGCTATAGCCCTGCCCCTACTAACTTAAACTCAGATTACCCATAAACCATATAAACGGAGTAAACATGTTTTAAAAAAAAAAACAACGACTTTATTTTCATGTACGATCATTTTCCATGATATTTTTGAGCCTTTGGTAAAATACTTCAACATTTCCAATTTACCAACACTACTTACAAGAAAATTCCCACTTGAGGTGGTTAAGGCAGCTTGTCAGTGCTGGGATTGGCGGGGAGGGGTGGTGGCGTTATATATAAACTAGCTTATACTATATGCATTATGGGCTTAGTGGGCTACATGCCCATCAGGTTTCATGTGGCTTGGTGTTTCCTATCGAAGGTCAACCAACATTTTTGTATCAGTACCAGTAAAATCCAAATAATATCCATCCCTAGTGACAATGGCCTTAAAATTCTGAGATACCCCTATCGGATTTAGAACTAATGGCAACTATGTTTTTCTCATCTCTGAGTACTCTGGTACTAATACAGATCATTAATACAAGCTCTGAGAACTTTGAAACTTGCCGTGTTTGTAGTCAGGATGTTGCTGTATCTGTAGAAAAAAACTGGGTGTGAATATCTTGAAGTATGCCACATTTAGAGACCTAAGAACACATACCTAAAAGAAGCGGACATGTACAGAATTTATATTTTTGCAGAATATTCTCAGTTACTTTGTGTTTGTTTTTTTAGGGATTGTCATAGAGGCACAAATGATAGCTTGTTGGAAATGTGGGGTTGTGGTGAATCCAGCCATACCAAATATTTAAATATTGCACATATAATCAGGGTGCTACTGTCCTTAATGTATGAGGTGTCTCAAATGAAAGAAAGTGAAACACTGACATAATCAAGTTTCCAGTCAAGTCCATGGCCTTTTACTAAACAACAGGGGTCATCAATTATGGGGGCAGGGGTCTGCTGTAGTATGTATATATAATTGTATGCTTGTACTGTAATATTTTCACTTTAGTTAGATTGGTTTTCACAGTTAGTTCTATGCTACTAGCCGAATGCTTTAAACTCTTAACAACATACACAGGAAAAACTAAAACCTATTGGCAATAAGTACATTGAAATTTAACATTTTAGTCATATAGCCATAATCTTTGGCATGAACTGAGCTGAAAGGAAATTCTGTGGGCGCACATATTTGAGTAAAAAGAATGTGTTCCACATTGAACTCATACGGTATTTTGATTCTCATAGAAACATTAAGTAAGACTATGAATATTAGGCTGTGATTTGTATGAGATAACAGGCTATAAGAAAACTCCACAGCTTTCACCCCTTTGCGGTTTGTCTGACACGTCATTCGGGATTGGAGCGGGCCTTGCATGAATGTTTCAAGTGAGAGTGGGAGCAGATGGCCATAGTGAAACAGAATGACAAGGAAAACCCCTCGACTAGCCTACTGAACTTCTGTGACTACAGAGCTGTGAACATACAGTAACTATGTTTAGATAAGATTCATAAGATTTCAACAGACCTACCTTCAGTTAGTCAAAGCCTACATCCCAAGTTTAAAGAAACACTAGCAATTACTTGTTGCTTTGTAAATTATGTGATTAAGTTGAGACCAACTTATTGACTTATTTTCTTTAGGGCTGTTGTGAAAAAAAAAAAAAATTGATGGACCCTGATAAATGCTATAACTGATAAAAATAAATGAAGGTAGCCTTAAGTATAACCAATTTTTTTATTGTTATTAATCATCATTACTTTGTTGAATAGTCTATATATATATAACAGTTTTAGGCCTCTTTGAAATAGCCTATCTGCTACAGCAGTATCTAGTGGGCCATATTGCTAAGGGCATAACCTTAAGTATGAGTATACAGTATGTATGACCAAAAGTTTTTGGTGTGTACTTTCCGTGCATTCAATATAATCACTTCTGTTTTCTAATAGGTATAGGCCTCTTTGTAATAACATACAGGCGTCTGTAATGTAGTAGGCCATCTAGTTCTGTTTTTTTTTTTTTTTTTTTGCCCGTCTCCCAACCCATCAAATAATTGACTTCAAAAAAAGTAACTAAGTAATTTTTACTCAAGTAGATGGTACTTTTAGTTTTACTTGAGTAGAATTTAAGCAAAGATACTTTTACTTAATTACAATTTTTCAGTACTTTTTCCACCTCTGGTATCAGGTAATATTAGGGTTAGGGTCACATCTAGAGGGAATAGGCTTTGTAAATTACATGTTGTTAATCAGCTCCCCTTCATTTTAGTGTACTCATTTTACAAATCTACAATGTAGGCCTGCAGTATGTGTGAGGAGGTGATGCATTTTTGCCAGTGACCTTAAAGGAAACCAGCTGAAACAGCACAAACTATTTTTTCTAAAGCTCCATACCTTCTAGATGTGATTTAACATGCATTGAGACATCTCACAACTTCATGCATACCATGGACAATGCACAGTCCTGTAATGTATTTACAATGCATCGAAACACATTGATTGGCAAAGGACAGTTAATCATTTGGGTAAATAGGTACTGCTTCCCACTGATTGTAAACAATTCAATTTAATTCAGTTTTATTTATACAGCGCCTTTTACAATAGTATTGTCTCGTGGCGCTTCACAGAAGGAGCACCCAAGAGCAACAGGGGCAAGGAAAAACTCCCTTATGTTCAGTTAATCTAGGAAGAAACCTTGGGCAGATCCACGACTCAAGGGGCTAACCCAACTGCCAGGGGTCATGGAGAAAAATTACAATCAGTAGTAACCATGACACTATAAGTTGCCAATGGTTTTAGCTAAGGTTCATAATAGTTCATAATTGAGTATTATCCCACTTTTACATTACATGGTAGTCAGTCTATAGGTGGTTATCAGGAATTATGGCTGGACAATGTAGCAGCGGCCAGGCATAGTGACAAACTCAAAGGACTGAGATGGGTCATGGGGGTAACGGTAAGGGTCCATATGACAGTGCCATTGTGAGGGGGGAGTCAATCACAAAGCCTCAGGAAGGGGAGTCAGGCCCAGCATCGGCGTCAGGAAGGTCCTCTGTGATGGGGAGTCGGTCCTGACATGGGCCCCGTAGTGTTGGTTGTAGTCCACTCAGGAGGGGAGGGTGAGAGGAGTGCACCGGAACGAGGCAGGAATGACACTCAGCAAAGATAAATTGTGGACAGAGGGAAATAGTGAATTAGGCCAGGCTCACACATCAGAAAGCAAATGTGTAATTTGGGCATACATATATGTGTATAAATATATATATATAAATATTGAGAGAGAGAGAGAGTTGTACGGCATGACACATGAAGGAGGTTGTATAAATCGTTTGCAACATTTAAATTTATATCCAGCCAAACCAGATCGTTTTTAAAAAGTTGGTTTGATTGGGAGCTCTGGCCCACGGCCAAAGGTTCCGTATGAAATTTATAGACTTTGTAAATAATTCAGTGGCAGGATTTCCCAATTGTACTGTGCCTATCTTTCATATTCAGTGCTTCGTCAGCAGGCAGTACTTTGAGGGCAGTCATAAGCAGTTTGCTTGTTAACAGAACATAAGCTGACAGCCCAGACACCTTATAAATAGTTCAGATATATCTTTGTAACAGCAGCGAGGTTGTTGAAATATGCAGTGTCTCCTTTAACAGTAATGTTAACAAAGTGAAAACAAGACAAAAGAACTTGCTGGACTCTACCACTACTACTGGAAATTCACTTAATTGCTTTGAGTGAAAATATCTACCCCTCGGCCACGCAGTACATGGTCAGCATAGAGTTTGCAGCTACTGCAAACTACTCCCTAACTTGAGGTAAATGTCTTCGGTCTCTTTCCTCTAAGGTAATGTAAGTATACAAGTCATTATGCAGAAGTTCAGTATGCGCAAGCCCGGTTCAAAGACAGCTGTTTGTGTTCATCTGAAGGTTGACTGCACACTGTCATGAGATGGCAAAGTTCCATTAAAAATTGTCATAGTCTCAAGTTCTTGTTAAGATTTAGAGAACTATGGCCAGGAATGACAGAGTCTCTCTTTGACATAAATACAAGCTGCAGAATACAAGCAGCATAATGACGGTTGTAGATGCTTCATAATGGGATTTTTAAAAGAGCTGATGAACACGTTGAGTTAGAGTACAAGGAAAAGGCCAAACCACAGTAGATTTAAAGCAAGGGGGAGTATGCGAGTGTGTGTGTGTGTGTGTGTGTGTGTGTGTGTGTGTTTGTGGGGGGGGGGGGGGGGGGTGTTAAAAGGTCATGTGGTTGGTCATCCTTAGGCACCCTTTTCATAGACAACCTGTGGCAACTACACTCTTTCACGTTGGGTATGTAGAAAACCGAGGAGCGCCATTTTGTTGCAAGCTGTGTTAATGAGGGGAATGTTCTTTTTTCACAAAAAAGGTGAATTCTGGAACTTTCAATGTGTGAGTAAGGAACGGATGCTGATCAAAATGCCTTTGCACACAATGAACAATAGCAACAGTGCATTGTACAATGAACCACACCCCTGGCAAGAAAAAAGAAAAAATCTCCTTCGCCTCACGTCTTGTACCCATTGAGTTCAAACAAACTAAAGAAACAAAATATCTAAAAGCTATTGTGTAACAATATACTGTACCAAGGTATCAAAGCGCAAAGTGTATTGCAAAGTGTTCTTTAAAATGCCAAATTGACAAAATAGCAGTCCATTGAGATTGACATCTGGCTATCTGGCATGCAAATTGTAAACTAAATGAACTGTTTGTGTGTGTGAATCAAATTCTGTATCACCATAAAGTAATGTGAATCCATGGGATTTTAAGGTAACTTGCCTTAGATCTTGTTCTCAACTGTTAATGTGACTGACAGGAAATTGCTTTGTTCAAACCTTGCAGTCATCTAACTGCTAAGTCTCCATGAAAGTTGTGTTTTTCTGGTTTGGAAGGTTATCACAAGCTTGTCACGGTTCTGTATGTTTCCAGAATTGAATCACTGTAAACAAAGTTTCATGTAAAATTTGAATGTGAAGTGGACAGACTGACATTAATTAGTTATCAATACTTATTAGCTAACAATTAGCTATATTTAGCAATGGCCAATCCAAGTGAAACCAAACAATACCAACACGCTCCGCTTTTTATCCTTCTGCGACCTTATATGTTTCAAAGTAGAATTACTTTAATTGCAGGAATGCCCTAAAATATGGATTAAGATGGTCAGTGGGAAGAATGCCTTGAGTAGACGTAGACATAGGCTTTGCCTATCTAGTGTTATAGGCTTTGCCTATAATAACCCACCGCTCTCTGCAGGCTGCAGAAAGTTGTGTATTAGCCATTGCAGTCTGACTCTATGACTTTAGTAGACTACAGCCTTGTGGAAAGGGGCTGGCTCCGACTGCAAGGCACTCAAACATAATGGTGATTCGCTTCGTTTGATTGCAGTCACACACCCCAGACACACAAGTGCAAGGTTATTTACAGATCGAAATGATAAATTTTCATGTCTATATCAAATATGGTGTATCTTCTGAGGTATGATTGCTGTCACACACCCAAAAACAGAAGTGCAAGGGTATTTACAGAATGAAATGATAAATATTTGTGATGTGTTCAGGTATGTTGAGGTTACATATGAACCATGATGTCACACATCCACGGAGTGGGGTGGCATACATAGCCTACCTCCTGCTGAGAGAGGGGACTGACACCAATAACAAAAAAAATACACATAATGCACACACACAAAAGGCTAGTGTTGGCAACAAAGGAGAAAAAAAGCCAGTGATTCTCAAGGTGTAAGACATAATTAGGACTTATTTGGACATTATTAGGTACTTGTAGTTTTGGGTTTTGTTCTGATGAATAGGCCATCTTTTCTAAATGCTATTGAAGGTGAATAACTGTTCATGTTGTACTACTGCCTTATAAGCCCTATACTAGCCAAGGTATTTGAAAATCTAAATTCATATACAACTAACCTAACTACGATTAAATAGTAATTAGGAGTTTATATTGGAGAAATTCTTAGTTAATTGTCTATTATGGGTAGAATATGGTCATGTAGAATAAGGTATTAGTAAGTGATTTGTAGTGACTAACGAATGACTAGCATGTTACAAATTTGCATGTTAATAAGCTGCTAGTTAATGGAGAGTATGTGTATCCTAATCTAAAGTGTTACCAAAAGTTTAAACATTACAAGATACAAACATTCAAAACCTATGAAACAATGCAGAGACAGACAATACAGTACAAACATGCATACATATGTGGGCTCTGCATCAGCCCGCGCTTCCAAGACCATGTCCACTATCACCACTGGCTCCAGTATTTAAGTTTTTACTTGCATTTTAGCCTACATTTATTTCAGTAAATTAGCAAGTAGTACATGATATTACAGCGAATTTTGAAAACTTTTTCTACACTGACAATTCTAAACAACTTATGTTCGTTCGGATGCTCTCTGCCTTCGTCTTTACTGAAGCTCTTTGTCAGTGTGAGACTTGTCTTCAGAGTCAGTCAGCTTTTTGGACTCATCTCCACTGTTAACCTCAATATCATCCCACGTTTCCTGGACTTCCTGAACACGGAACCTTTCAAAATTATGGTTCGTCTTTTTTTGGTTTGTTTGTTTATTTTACCTCATGAACTTGTGAACTTGTGCAAAACAAGCAGTAACGACAGCCTATTAACTTTTTGCTGGTAACCTTGGTCGTAAACTCTTTCAAGTTGATTGACCACTTCCTGGGTAATGTCAGATCATTTACAGATTTACGCAAAGAAATACCATCGATACAAACATTAGTTTCATGTTTCCTGTTGTTTTGATGGAAAAATAATACCGATAATTCAATTTAATTCAATTTAGTTTTATTTTTACAGCGCTTTTTACAATAGTATTGTCTCATGGCACTTTACAGAAAGAGCACCCAAGAGCAACAGGGGCAAGGAAAATCTCCCTTATGTGTAGTTAGTCTAGGAAGATAAGGGGCTAACCCAACTGCCAGGGGTCAAGCAGGAAAATTACAATCAGTAACAAAAGGTTCTTCCTCCTATAGTAGATTTTGATATTCTTGGGATTACAAGAAGACCAGCATTTTGGGATCTTAGGGTTCTAGGAGGGTGGTAAGGGACAAGTAAGTCTTTAATATATGTTGGAGCATGGCCATTGAGGGGTCTATAGGGTAGGAGGAGTATTTTAAAATTGATTCAACTTTTATGGTCAATGTAAGGAAGCAAGCATAGGAGATATGTGTTAATATTTTTTAGTCCTAGTTATTGTCCGGGCTGCGACATTTTGTATTAGCTGTAAGTTTTTGATGCAGGTATTACTACACCCAGAGAACAGACCATTGCAATAATCAAGCCTGGAAGTAATAAATGCATGTATTAATTTTTCAACGTCCTCAAAGGATAGGAACTTTCTAACCTTAGCAATATTTCGTAGGTGGAAAAAAGATGTTTTTGAAATGTGTTGTACACAACTATTTAGAGGGAGGTCCTGGTCAATTATTACCCCGAGGTCTTTAACTTTTGTGTTACTTGACAGTGAAAGGTCACTGAGTATGTTTTGGAGTTTAAACATAGGAAATTATTAGTCATCCAGGTTTTAATGTCTTGGAAGCAGGCATCAAGTTTAGTTATTGGCATATAATCATTAGGGTACATGGAAAGGGAAAGCTGGGTATCGTCAGCATAGGAGTGGAAAGTAATGCCATGTTTCCTTATAACAGATCCTAAAGGTAGCATGGGAGAATAACAGGGGCCCTAGCACTGAGCCTTGGGGTACACCAAACTGGACCAAACTCTGGTTTGTCAGGAACAAGCTGAGTTTAAGTGACGGTCAGTGTTCTTAGAAAGTAGCTCAGCACCCATTCGAGAGGGATGGATACCTCGATTCAAAAGGCCAGGCTTCCCCCAGAAAAAGCTAAATTTATCGATGAAGCCCACATTGTTATCGGCACACCATACCGACAACTATCGGTTCAGTGACAAAACTCTGTTGAGCATTTCCTCACCATGTTTAATAGGTATGGGACCAGAGAAAGTTACAGAGTCTGACATTGTTTGTGCCAACTTGCACAAGGAAATAAAACTTGTTTTGGTAATCTCCGACTGCCTTAATTGGACATCATTAGTCCCAGTGTGGATAACTATCCGGGGGTACTTCATTACTTGTTTAGCCGCCAGCACTTTCAAATAGGCTTTGATGTCACTTGCTCTATCCCCAGAGATTGAAGTGACTACAGCCGACGAAGTCACTAGATTCACGTTCGTACAGTAGAAGCGCCAATTACCAACCCCTGCTAAGGAGAGTTACTTAGGGGGAAGAATCGATTAGAAACACAACACAAAGTGGTTGGTGGTGTGCAAGGAGCTTTGTCCTGCGACTAGTGCCCCTCTCAATAGCCCACTTTCCCTGCCGCGAGGGAGATGCCACCGGTTCACTGGCTAGCTTGCTAGAGGATGATCTCTCTGATGCATCCACACTTGCTTGAGGGGCAGCAGTGCTATCTGACGCTGAGTTAGTAGTTCTCTAATGTGTGGAAGCAGCTTTCTAGGTCAGTGAGCCTCACCTCCAGACTAACCAGCTGTCTACATGTGTTACACGTATCATAACCTCTAAAGAAGGCTGGGGAGTAGCTAAACATCTGATAAGCCAGGTAACAGATAGAGGCAGAGTGACGAGGAGAAGTCATAGTGTCAGAAGTGTGTGAAAGAATTTAACAGTTGTGTTAGGTGTAGCTTAATAAACAAAAGGGATAAGTGGGTAGAAAGTATGCTAATTTAGGAATAATATCAGCAGTTTGGACTAGCATTGCACACAGCTACAAACACAGTCTAAATAGGAAATGACATAGCATGCTTACCAAAATGACGTAGTCCCAACAAGTCTTACCGCAATGACATAGTCCCGACAAGTGGAACTGTGATAAGCAAGCTTTCTGAGATATATGTATATATATATATTTTTTTTTTGGCCTTGACTACATTGTCATAACATTCTAGCAGCATTCCAGTCGTGGTAAAATTGATGTCTTTTAAAAATGTCAACTTTAGTTCTACAGCACATACATGACCATCCATGCCAAATTGTTGTCTGTTCCCCAGCCATACAAAAAGGTAGAACTTCCATATAAGGCATTGTCAAAATTGCTGTGTGCTATGTGGCATAAGCAGCACGGATCCATGACACTCAAGTTCAGAGGGTTAAGATGTAGATTATTTTCCTGGCACTATTGCCAGGTCATAGTTATTTGAAATTAGGCCAACCACTGCAGTGTCATCGGCGAACTTAACAATGATGTTGGAATCATGTTCAGCTTTAGTCATTTGAATACAGGGAGTACAATACAGGACTTAATATTCTTGGACTTGTGGTGCCTGTGTGTTGAGGGTAATGGATGAAGAGATGTGGCTACCCACCTGAGGTTTGCCAGTGAGGAAGCTGAAAATCCAGTTACCTAGAGAGAAGTGATCAAAATCCCTGAGCTTATTTCCCCCTTGCATGGAAGTATGCAAAGACTGCCGCCAATGGCCACACTCTTTTATTCCAGCCCAGTTCATCCCCAACCAACTGACCTTCAGCTGGCCACCAATTTTTTTCACCATCCAACAAGTACATGATATCCCCCTATCTCATGGAATATGAGGAGAGTCTGTACTGTGGGTCCCTGCACTGAGTGTAGTTTTGAACAAGCGGGGGCCCAGTATGCCTATACCATTCTCTATTCTTGTGCTGATAAAGAGAAAACATCAAGTGCATTTAACTCAGGGGATAAACCAGTTCAGGCTCCTTCCTGTTTCAAAACACAGATATCACTTTCAAACAAGTCATTTTTAAATAATGATCTCATTAGCAAACACAAACTTGAGTGGTTGCTTCTAACTGAAACATGGCTGGATCAAGCAAAGAGTGCTACCACCCTTATTGAAGCAGTTCCCCCAAACTTGAATTTCATGAGTGCTATTTGACAAAAGAAAGGTTGTGGGAACACAAATATATTCAAGGCTTCTTTTCAGTGCAAACAGTCACCACTTGGTGATTTTGCAGCCTTTGAACTCTTATATGAACTTGTTAAATGCTCTCCTAACATATTGCAATTGATGATTTACAGGCCTCCATGTCATTCAGACAAAGTTTTTCTGAGCGAGTTTGGTGAACTCTTGCCAGCCATTTGCTTAGAGTTTGACTGTCTTATTATGACCGTCACTAGTGGTCTTATTGGTTTAGTAGCTTTTGAAGCTTTTTAGAAGCTTTTGGCCCCAAAGCCCCCCCCCCCCCCCCCACTGTGCCATTGTCTATCAAAGAGGGGGACATGGCCAAAAGTTTTGCTGGATAACTCAATGAACGCATCATAATGACCTCTGAAAAAAATAGGAAGTACCATAAAATTTGGCCCATAGGGGGCACTGTAATTGTACAAAATGTCATTTTGTCTATTATCTATAAGTTTGCAACCAAATTTTTTTGTCTTGAAATCCATTGACCCTCGTGCATTGAAAACTTTTACATTTTAAAATCGCAAAAGTGAAAGTAAACAAACTCATAGGCCGTTCATGTGAATCTCACCAAATTTGGTAGATGTCATTTATAGACAGTGCTGTCAAAAAATTATCAAAGGATTTATTTTGAGATGAACCGTTTAAAAAATACATGTCAATCAAAATTTAAAACGTAGCGTAAAATCCTTCAAAAGTGCATATCTTGGCTTCTAATTGCTCAAATTTGGTCAAAGTTGACAAACTCTAAACAGCAACAAATGTGCAACAAATTTTGTAACATTTCGTCACAGGTGTCCAAAAACAGTTTTTGTTAAATAACTCGTCAAAAATTTTGCCCAAGAAAACGATTTTGTGTTGCCGGTGTTACAAAGGCATATCGACACAGCCCAGAAACACACACTTGAATCATAGTGCCACCTACTGATACGTGTAAATGCAAAAATTGGGATTTTGAGTTTCCAATATCTTGGACCGAGAAGGTGGGAACTGCACAAAAGATGTCATGCACGATCAGCACAAAGATCTCTCAGCACATACCATAAAAAAACTTCTTACTACTGTAGAAAGATGATGCTTTCTCAAATCACTCTTACATGCTACACAAACACACAGAATGTCATTCATTCAAAACCCACATCCATTCCCAAATCATTTCCACACCTCACAACACTGACCTACCACAAACTCATCATACCAACGGTTCCCACTTTGCCTGCTATGCGGTACATCTAGTTATATCTGGGGAATTTTAACTTGAGTTTAGATAATCCAGAAAACACTTATGCCAGAGAACTACTTGTAATAATCAACCTGACTCAACATGTACGGCGGCCAGCACACTGTCATGGTCATACCCTTGTCACAAAGTGTCTTAATGTCTCTACAGCTGTTGTTGACATAGCCTTATCTGATCAGTTCTGTGTTTTCTCTGATGAGTCATTGGCAAGCAGAAAGCACCATGGAAGCAACACCCAACTGTTAAACTGCTAAAAAGAGAATGTAGGAAGACTGAAAGAAAATGGCGCAAATCTAAACTTCATGTCCATTATCAAATCCGCAAAGAGATGCTTTGTAAATATAATTATGAAATTTGTAAAGCTAGACAGTCTTTCTTCTCTAACATCATCAACAGGAATATGAACAATGCTCATGTACTATTTACAACAGTTGAGAAGCTAACTAATCCCTCAGCACAATTAACACCAGAACTTCTCTCAGTTAATATATGCAATGAGCATCTTTTAGGGCAAAATTGATAAAATAAGACAGAATGGTACATCTCAGCTGCTAATAACTCAAAATGTGCAACAACCTGTGTCACTGAAAGAGAATTTCAATGCAATGTCAGAATTTAGCCTGATTGATTATGAGACTCTTGAAAAAACTGTACAAAATCTCAGCTCTTCAACATCTGAATTGCTCACCAAATTGTTCAAGTCTCTTCTTCACCTCATAACTGCTGATGTGCTTCAGATCATAAATACTTCCTTAGAGACTGGCATTTTTCCTGTGTCCCTGAAAAGAGCAGTTGTAAAGCCCCTACTTGAAAAGAATAACCTAGATGCTTCAGTGTTGAACAACTACATATTTCATTGGGAAAGTCTTGAAAAAAATGTCTTCACTCAATTACCTGCCTTGATATCTGTAGTCTGGCTAGCCTTGCTAGCTGTGTTTAAAACGTGTGTTGGCGTGGTGCTTGTTAGCGTGTTCGGTGTATAAGTGTGGTGTAAAACTGGTAACGGGCTACCGCACCGTTACATTTCCCCCCTCCTCTGCAGACGACGTCCGTCGTCCCAGGAAAAAGGGATAACCCTTCATGCAGGGTTATATGGGTACTCCCTTCCCCTCATCCTCTGGGATGCGGGACAGGAAGTCAGCCACCCTGTTAGAAGCACCAGGGCGATACTCCACTGTGAAGCTGTATGGCTGGAGAGATAGGTACCACTTAGTGACACGGGAGATGGTGTCCCACATCTTCTCCAGCCACTGGAGTGCTCGGTGGTCCGTCTCCAACTTAAATGGTCTGCCCAGGAGGTAGTACAGGAGAGAGTCAAGGGCCCATTTGATGGCTAAGGCCTCCACCTCAACCGCCATGTACCGTCTCTCTCGGTCAAACAGCTTCCGGCTGATGAATGCCACTGGTCTCCGCTGTCCGTCCTTCTCCTGCAGCAGGACTGCACCCAGGCCCACTCCAGACGCATCCGTCTGGACTATAAAAGGCTTGTTGAAGTCTGGGCTCAGCAAAACAGAGTCACTGCACACTGCCCTCTTCAGGTCCTTGAAGGCCTCGCACTGCTCCGTCCAGACCACTCTGTTTGGCGCCGCTGCTCTAGTGAGCTCAGAAAGGGGAGAGGAACGCGCAGAGAAGTCATGGATAAATCGTCTGTACCATCCAACCAAACCCAAAAAAGCTCTCACCTTTCTTTTTGTAGTTGGCGGCGTACAGCTCTGGATGGCGTCGACCTTCTCCACCTGCGGGCGTATGACCCCACCTCCGATGATGTAGCCCGGGTAGTGGACCTCCTGCTTCGCCAGGGCACACTTCCCAGGGTTGATCGTGAGCCCTGCTTTGCGGATGCGGTCCAATACCTGTCTGAGGTGGCGGCAATGTTCCTCCCAGGTGTTGCTCCAGATGCAAACATCATCCAAATAAGCAGCTGCAAACTGATGGGTTCCCCGTAGGACATGGTCCATCAGCCTCTGAAAACTTGCTGGTGTCTCCTGCAGTCCAAACGGCATCACATTAAAATGGTAGAGTCCAAAAGGGGTATGAAATGCTGTGCGGTTGCGGTCCAATACCTGTCTGAGGTGGCGGCAATGTTCCTCCCAGGTGTTGCTCCAGATGCAAACATCATCCAAATAAGCGGCTGCAAACTGATGGGTTCCCTGTAGGACACGGTCCATCAGCCTCTGAAAACTGGCTGGTGCCCCCTGCAGTCCAAACAGCATCACATTAAAATTCAAAGTCCAAAAGGGGTACGAAATGCTGTGACCTCCTTCGCACGTGGACTCAATGGCACCTGCCAGTACCCTCTGGACAGATCGATGGTCGTGATGTATTTTGCCTTTCCCAGGCGTTCTATGAGTTCGTCAATCCTGGGCATTGGGTAGGGGTCCACCTTGCTCAAAGCGTTGACCTGCCGGAAGTCAATGCAGAATCTGATGCTGCCATCCCTCTTTGGAACGAGTACGACTGGGCTGCACCAGTCACTGCGTGATGGCTCAATGACGCCAAGCGACAGCATCACATCCAGCTCCTCCTTTAGTGCTGGAAGCAGGCGCTCTGGCACCCGATAGCTCCCCCTCTGGGGGGACGCGTCAGGCTTCAAAATGATGTCGTGTGTCACCAGTGTTGTTCGTCCCGGCCTCTCCTGAAACAGGTCAGAATCCAGCAGTGCCCTCATCTGGTCCTGCTGATGGTCCTCCAGGTGTGCCAGATCCACAGTTCCAGTCTTGGGTTCAACAGAAAAAAACTGCTTGTCAGCCTCTTCCTCCTCAGCAACAGCACGGACAAATAGCTGCGTCCCCACCTGGTCTCTGTGGTGATATTCCTTCAGGAGGTTCACGTGGAAGGTCTGTTTTATTTTACCACGTTCAGGCATAGAGACCTCATATGGGACATCTCCCACTTTCTTGGTGACCTCGTATGGCCCATGCCACTTGGCCAGAAGCTTGCTTTCATCAGTGGGCAGCAGCAACAACACCTTCTGCCCCGGCTCAAAGGTTCTTCCCCTGGCTTTCTGGTCGTACCAGGTCTTCTTCTGCTTCTTTTGTGCTAGCTCCATGTTCTGATGCGCTAGCTCTGACATCTCCTCCAGCCTCTGTCTCATTTGTAGCATATACGTTGCCACGCCCTGCTGCTCCAATTTTGGCTTCTCCCACATCTCCTTCAGCAAGTCCAATGGCCCTCTCACTTGCCGACCATACAGAAGTTCAAATGGCGAGAAACCAGTGGAGGCCTGTGGGACTTCTCTGTATGCATACAACAGATATGGCAACCATTCATCCCAATCAGTCCCTGTCTGGGACACAAAGCGGCGGAGCATGGTTTTCAGGGTCCGGTTGAAACGGTCAACCAAACCATCTGTCTGTGGGTGATAAGGCGTGGTCTTAATGGCTTTAACCCCTAACAGACTATAGACCTGCTTCAGTAGCACTGACATGAAGTTAGTACCCTGATCGGTGACTATCTCCCTTGGTACCCCCACCCGAGTAAACAGTTGCACTAAGCAGTTGGCCACCTGCCTAGCCTTTATGTTCTTCAGGGGAAATGCCTCAGGATACCTGGTGGCATAATCACACATGACAAGTATGTACCTATTACCCCTCTTGCTTCTGTCTAGAGGGCCTACAATGTCTATGCCAATACGTTTAAATGGTGTATCAATAATTGGGAGTGGATGTAATGGTGCACGTGGGACTGCCTTGCCTGAGGTGAGCTGACACTCTAGGCATGTGCGAACAAAGTCACTAATGTCAGTGTAGATATTGGGCCAACTGAAACGGCTACCTACTCTAGCCAGGGTCTTGTATTTTCACAGATGGCCTGACCATGGGATGGAGTGGGCTAAAGTCATTATTTTATGTCTTAATGGCTCTGGCACAACTAATGTCTCCTGCTGTCCTTTGACCTGGTATAAAATACCATTTTTCACCACAAACTGTTCCTCCTTTAACAAACTGCCTGGTTTACCACAATCAACTGCACGGTTAAACCATGGCTGCAGGGTCTTATCCTGCCTCTGTAACTCAGCAATGTTTGTCAGTATCTCTACATCCATGGGCAACTCAGGCTGTGGCCATACCTCTTGCTCTGCCTGTTCAATCACACTGGTCAGCTTTTGCCTGCGCTTCTGCTGTCGTGACAGGTGAGGTTTCTCAGGCTCACGGTGTGCCACGTCCAGCTCTGCATCAGCAAAAGGCATTTCTTTCAATTCTCTCGCACTCTGCGCTCTGGTGACCGCATTACAGTGCTCTACTTTGGTAATGAGGTCCCATAGGATGGGGAGATCATGACCCAATACTACTTTGTATGGCAACTTAGCAGCTATGGCTACCGGCATGAAAAATGTTTGGCCGCTGACTGTGAGGAAAACCTCAGCTGTGTGGTAACTCTTTACATCCCCATGAACACAATACACTTTAACTGGTGGCTGCCCATTAGACTGCTCTCCAGGGACAAGGCTCTCATGAATCAAGGTCTGTGAAGTACCTGTGTCCACTAGGGCATTTGCTGCCTCCCCATTCACCAGCACCTGCACCAGCTGTTCAGTGTTTGGTGAGTGTTGGATGCGTGGTGTGTGTGGTCTAGGTGTATAGCAGGCTGTGGTGTTATGAGTGCTCCTAGCCTGACAGTTTGGCTTTGTGTGACCCACTTTCCCACAGTTTGTGCACCTAACCTCCTGTCTATGTCTATCTGGGTACCGGTTAAAGCTAGGTCTCTGATGGTACTGACCACGACTCTCACCACCCCCATCAGACTTACGCATAGTCCATCTGCTGGTGCTTGGGCCTCTTGTTCCTTGCTGAGCTGCCTGGAACACCTTCGCCAGCCTGGCTGCTTCCTTGGCAGTCTTGGGGTCATGCTCTCGTATCCACACTGCCATGTCTGGGCTCACCATGTCCATGAACTGCTCCAGGACCATCAGCGCACAAATGTCCTCCAGTGAGTACTCCTCAGGCCTCACCCACTTCATAAACAGCTCTTTTAGATGCACATAAAGCTCTTTGGGTGTCTCATCAGGCATGATGACAGCAGAACAGAATCTCACACAGTAGGTATCAGCGTTGATGTTGTACTTCTTCAAAATGGCCTCTTTTACCTTGTCGTTGTCCCCCGTCTCCTGCCTGTCCATCACTACGAAAGTGCTACGTGCTTTACCAGTCAGCAATGGTACCAGCCTGATGGCCCATATGGAGTCTGGCTATCTACAGGTCGTCGCAACACGTTCAAAGGTGACCAGGAAGTGCTCAATGTCGTCCTCTTTGGTGAGTGGGTGGAGCTTGGGCTCCTTGAAGGTCAGCTGTGGCCGTGTCTCCACCGCTGCTGGAGGCTGTTGTGGACCTGGAACCTTCGCTGCCCTATCGAAGCTCCTCCACCTGGCCTTGAAGCAGGTTAAATTGGTGCGTCATGGTCCTCCAGCGCTGGTCCTGGGACTGCACCATCTTCTCATCACTTCTCATCACGTGATGCTTGGGCCTGCAACAGGGTCCTCACCAGGTTTGATAGCTCAGCCACGGCTCCCTCTGCTGCCTCTGCTGGTGCTGCAGTGGCGTCCACCTGCTCATCCTCTTCCTGCTGGATCCGGGTCTCACCCTCTCTGGCCATCCTGATCTTGGGTGGCATCTTCTCCGCTGTCTCTGAAGGCGCTCTGATGTTGCCAAAACTTCTGACATCAAATGTAGTCTGGCTAGCCTTACGGCCTGAAAGGCAGTGCAGTGAGTCGGATGCTGATGGTAAAGAAATTGGTTTATTTTCCTTCCCAAGCAGGAAATATGGTCCAGAGGAAAAAACAAAAAGAAAAAAACTCCAAACGAAATCAATCAGAACTTAAAGTATTTCAAAATGCAAACAAAAGTCTTAAAGATAAAGTAAATTCAATAATAGAAAGCAATACCAAGGTATTTAGTGCTCCACAAATTTTCTCTCTGGTTATCAGGTGTTCACTCTAGCTCACCTCAAAACCATCTCTCTGCTGCGTGGTTACCCCTGGGTTTTCTAGCCCAAGGGTCAAACCAACACCTGTGCTAAATCAATTATCTTTAACAAGCTAAGAACATGTATAAAAATATATATAAATACTCTGTTTAAACACAATAAATACTCCGGTTTAAAAATATATACACCACACACTTCATAACGCCATAAAATATTAAAACACACAAACACCCCTCTTCCCCACACACTGGTGTAACATGCACGCCTATGACATGAGCCCTCCAAACTATAATTGTCCTTCAAGAGCTCCCGTCGGGTCCTTCAGCCGACACCAGGAAGTTGACCTGCAAGAAGGTAAGCTTTGCTCCGTTTGTAATTAGCTCACCAGTTCGCTTGCTAGGTAGCTATTGTTTGCCAAACGTAAAATGTTTGCAATGTCCATAGTCCTTTATCCTCAGTTTGGCAACTCCTGAAGTAAAAGCATGTTATTGATAAAAGTTTGTTTGTGTTGTGTTGCAGATGCTGTTCTCCCGTGACTGCCAGCTGCATGCTTACGTTCAGTGGTTAAAAAAAAAAATAAACAGGCTGTGTTTAAAACGTGTGTTGGCATGGTGCTTGTTAGCGTGTTCGGTGTATAAGTGTGGTGTAAAACTGGTAACGGGCTACCGCACCGTTACAATATCATATAGTTGCATTGATAACTTTCAGTCAGGATTTTGTGACATGACATACATCTTAATACTGATGCAAAATATCTGTCCTGGTGCTATTGGACCTCAGTACAGCATTTGACACTGTTGATCACAACATGCTGCTACATAGACTTGAACACTGGGTTGGGTTCACTGGTATAGTTATCAGTTGGTTAAAAAAAAGACAGATGTTTCTATGTTTCCATGGGAAATTGTACCTCAACATGGCAATGTATCATTTGTAATCTGAGACACATTAAATTTTATTCTAAAAACATTTTCAGATTTTTGTAGTAATAAAAATTAGTGAAATGTGATAAGTTTAAACCTGACTTAATCTATTGTGTAAAAATAATTTTCAGAAATGTATGCAAATTAGTGCATATTTAAATATACAACTCCGGAAAACTTAAAAAAATTTGAATGAAAAATGAAAAAATATTTGCTTTAATGTGAGTAAACAACTGGGACACTTTGATGAGACTTTATAGTTACATTTTTTACCCTATTCACCTGTAGCATCTTGCCTTAAATATATAATGCCTCATTTGTATATTTAAACATATAAGAAAAAATCTTAATGTGAGTGAACAATTGCGGAAGTTTCAAAGTGATACCTTAAAGTTAAAATTTTTACCCTTTTCACCTGTATTGTCTCCCCTGCGCTATTTCCCATTCCATATGATAGCAGAAATAATGACTGGAATGTGGAATCAAATATTTTTTAATTCATATTATGACATTTACAAAAATTTGTAATTCAATATAATTAAATTTTATTTATACAGCACCTTTTACAATAGTATTGTCTCATGCCGCTTTACAGAAGGAGCACCCAAGAGCAACCAGGGCAAAGAAAAACTCCCTTGGTTATCAAGAATTATGGCTGGACAGTGTAGTAGTAGCCAGACATAGTGTTAAAGTCAAGGAGTGAGATGGATCATGGGGGTAACATCTCAAGGAGTGAGATGGATCATGGGGGTAACTCTCAGGGAAGGAGAGTCGGTCCTGGCAAGGGCATCTAGGAAGGGCATCTAGGATGGAGAGTCGGTCCTGGCATGGGCCTCCCGTAGTGTTGGTTGCAGTCCACTCAGGAGAGTAAGGTGACAGGAGTCCACTGGAAGGAGGCAGGGGTGACACTCAGCAGAGACGATTGTGGACAGAGGAAGCATATCAGTGACCATATGTGTCATTTGTGCATACATACATGTGTGTGTATGTATGTATGTATATATATATATGTATATATGTATATATATATATATATATAGTAGAGAGAGGGTGAGAGAGAGAGAGAGTTGTACGGCACATGAAAGGTTTGTGGCGGCACTTGGTTATTGCAGCATAGCTAAGGTATGGTGCATGGCAACCCAGCACCACTGCAGGGATTTAATATATGTTGGAGCATGGCCATTGAGGGATTTGTAGGTTAGGAGGAGTATTTTAAAATCGACTTGACTTTTAATAGGGAGCCAATGTAAGGAAGCGAGGAAAGGAGAGATGTATTCATGTTTGTTAGTCCTAGTGAGTGTTCAGGCTGCAGCATTTTGTATTAGCTGTAGGTTTCTGATACAGGTATTACTACACCCAGAGAACAGAGGCCTAGGCTATGTAGGGGTAATTTCACTACCTTTGCTTTTAAGCTCTTATCTCAGTTATTGTAAGGCCTATCAACCTTTTTTTTCAGTACAGTCTAGGCTATCTTCATAAATTTACGTTGACATTTATGCATTTAGCAGACACTTTTATCCAAAGCAACTTTTTGGTCATCAATTGTTCAGGACCAGGTCTCCTCTAGAGCAGCTTAGGGTTAAGTGCTTTGCTCAGGCTTAACGGTGGCAGCTGGGATTTTAACCCACAACTTTTCAGGCTACTTGCACGCTAGCCAGGTTCCGTAACCGTTACGCTCCTGGGCGGTTGCGTAGTGTATTTTTGGTCTTATAATGTTTTACATTTTTGCAGCTATCTCACCATTGGAAGCATGCCAGTACTAATATCGTTTTACATTTGAATAGTGGTTGTCTGGAATCTGTCAATATAAGAATCATGATGGTGGGAGACTATGACAGAATATTGTATTCTTTTTTTACATTTTATCCGTATTATATTGCAAAGAGAAGAATGGGAGTGCAAAAGGCACATTCCACTCTATTGCTGTTTTGGGTCCAGTATCAGTATCTCCTGTTTATTTCAGGTCATTTTGATACGTGGTTTGCCATGTGGGAGTTAAGAGATTGTGACATTACACAGAGAAGAATGGGTATGACATGGATGCAGAGCTGTATTAGTGACTTTTGATATACATTCAACGCTAGTTTTCTTTCAACACAGAATCTAGCGACTTGGTCTGTTGGAAAGTTCAGGTTATGGAGTTTCATTTGATATGTGTGTGATGTCACAAGCTTGGCTTCATTCGAAACATTCTAAATTCCACTGGCAGTAAAGTGCAGCGCCAAGCCATAGACATCCATTCAAAAATACATATTTACTCACAATAAATAATTCATGACACTTCCTTGATGATTGTCTTTTAAAAGTGAGTAAGTGCAGCCCATGTTACTGTCAGAGTTTTTGCATTTCAAATTTGTTAAAAATGTTGAAACGTTATGAAAAACTATAACCATGGTGAAGTTAGCTTCAAATTGGACATTCGATGGATATGCGGATATGCATTATGCTGATGCAGTATCGATCGCATGTCTGACTTAGAACTAACTTAACCTTGTTGGTTAGTTGGTGTGTGGAGGTAAGTAAGGATTGTGATTATTGTAAGGATGATTGTTAGGACCCGAGCACCGAGGTGCGAAGCCCTATTGTTTTTGTAAGGATTATTAGGGGTCCAAGCAGCGAAGCTGCGCGGAACCCTATCATTTTTGTTCTGATTATTATTTATTTTTATTTTTTTTCTCCACTAAAAGTCATTGTGGAGCCTAAACTGTGAGTCCCAGAAACATGAAACTTTAGGGTCAAGTCCCAAATTGCCCCCAGTACTAAGAGACCAAATCCTGAGGTACTGCACCAATAGGTGGTGCTATAATAATGCAATTTCCATTCAAGCCCATATCTCAAGACCAGATTGACCTAGACTCAAAATTCCTAAATCACATTAATCTGTATAATCAGCTGCATGTTATTCCAAATACTCCTCTTGTCAAAAAACGTGTTGTTTTTCCACAAATGCAACAAAAAGCTAAAGTGAAAAAAAAGTTTCACAGGCCACAAAATTTGTCAGATCTTTACCAAAATTAACAGAGACCATATTCAGACCAAGCCTCACAAAAGTTATCAAATGGAATTTTCATATGTCAATCCATATTCATATTACAGTTCAGTAAAGTTGGACCACGTGCATTACAATCAACCATTCATCGTGGAGCCTAAACCATAAGTCTCAGAAACCTGAAACTTTAGGGCCAAGTCCCACATTGCCCCCACTACTCAGAGACCAAATCCTGAGGTACTGCACCCATAGGTGGCACTATAATAATGCAATTTCCATTTAAGCCCATATCTCAAGACCAGATTGACCTAGACCCAAAATTCCTAAATCACATTAATCTGTACAGTCATCTGCATGTTATTCAAAATACTTTTCTTGTCAAAAAAATTTAGTTTTTCCACAAATGCAATGAAAACGTAAAGTGAAAAAAAAGTTCCACAGGCCAAAATTTGTCAGATCAGACACCTGAGCAAATCCTGAGGTACTGCACCTATAAGCGGTGCTATAATCATGCAATTTCCATTCAAGCCGATACCTCAAGACCAGATTGACTTAGACTCAAAATTATTTAAACTGTTTAATCATGATACCAGTCTAAGCACCTTTACAAATTTTCACTTGTCTACTCTCAAAATGCATTAAATTTAATGTGAAAGCCTGTATATTGCTTGCGACCTATTGCTGAAGTTGTAGTTCGAGTAGGTAACTTAAAGCCAAAAGCTTCGCAAGGGCATTAGCTCAGTGAGGTAATGTCTATCTGTTTGCAGCCAACAGTCGTGGGTTCAAATCTCTTCTCTGACATGACTGTATCAACAAGAATCAAAGTGCTCATTTTCATACTGGCATGTATGTGAAAAAGGCTTGGATCCTGTCATTGCTTTGTTAAGCAAAAATAAGTCCCACAAACATGAAAATTTAGTGTTATGTCCCGAATTGTGCTCACTACTAACAGAACAAATCCTGATATACTGCAACTATAGGTTGCAATTTATATTTTAAGTCCATATCTCAAGACCAGATTGACCTAGACTCAAAATTATTTAAACTGTTTAATCACAATACCATTACAATACAATACACAATACAGTACCGTTACAGATTTTCACTTGTCTACTGTTTGTCAAAATGCATTAAATTTAATAGGTAAATCTGTATATTGCTTGGGACCTATTGCTGAAGTTGTAGTTTGAATCACATTAATTGGTATAGTCGACTGCATGTTATGCCAAAAAAAGTTTGGACACATGAATTTCAACGCACTTGTCGGAGAAGGTTTGTCAGATTGAAGTGAAATTTGGTATACATGATGCCAAGATGTTGCTGATGTTAAATTGCGAAGAGATTTTTGATATGTTGTAGCCACGCGTAACAGGAAGTGAGGTAATTGGAATTTTGTGCGTTCGGGCACATGGTCAACTTTAATGTACTACATACTGTACATGATGCCAAGATGTTGCTGATGTTAAATTGTGCCCGCTACAGCCAATCAAATTTCACGGCAAAGCCGCCAAACGGGAAGTGAACCATATCTCGGCAACGCTTTGACATATCGTAACCAAACTTGATATACAGACTCAGGACCCTGTCCTGACCACTCAGAACCAATTACCTCAAACTCTCTAGCGCCCCTACTGGTCATACGTCTTATCTTGGAAACGCTTTGACCTATCGTAACCAAACTTGGTACGTGGACTCTTTTAGACCATTTAGAACAGGGTTTAGAACAGAACTTTGAACTCTGAAGCCTTTGCCCACTGCATGCAATCAAATTTGACGGCGAAACCCCCAAACAGGAAGTGAACCATATGTCCGCAACGCTTTGACACAGGGTAACCAAACTTGGTTTACAGACTCAGGACCCTGTTCAGACAACTCTGAATGATCAATTTCAATGCTCTGGTGCCCCCTCTGGTGATAAGTCATATCTCAGCAACGGTTTGACGTATCGTAACCAAACTTGGCAGGTGGACTCAGGACCCTGTCCTGAACACTCTGAGTGATCGATTGCAACAGGCTAGTGCCCCCTCTGGTCAAAAGTCATATCTCGGCAACGGTTTGACGTATCGCCCCGAAACTTGGTAGGTGAAATCAGAACCATGTTCTAACCATTTAGAACAGAACTTTGGACTCTGAAGCCTTTGCCCACTGTATTTTATGGTGAAACCGCTAGACAGGAAGTGAACCATATCTCAGCAACGGTTTGACATATCATAACCAAACTTGGTAGGTGGACCCAGGACCCTGTCCTGAACACTCCGAGTGATCGATTGCAACACAGTAGCGCCCCCTCTGGTCAAAACTCATATCTCGCCAACGGTTTGGCGTTTTGCAACGCAACTTGGTAGGTGGACTTAGGACCCTGTCCTGAACACTCTGAATGATGGATTTCAATGCTCTAGCACTCCTAATAGTCAACTCATCTCACCAACAGTTTGATGTTTTGTAACAAAAATTGGTACTTGGACTCAGGACCGTGTTTGTACATGTTATGGATATATGACATGTGAGTCTGTTGTTGCATGGTGGAATGTCCAGTTGCGGAACCACACGTGCGAGGGCCCGTCACAGCCGCTTGCGGCTTTAATTCAACATTGTAACTGGCGATGACAGATAAGTTATATATGTATTATGATAATATTGCAAAGACTTCCAGTCTTTTGAGGCAAATTAATGAAATGCCTTGACATTGTATGAGTCTGTACTATTAGATGTATTGAACCTCAGAAATAAAGTGTGCATTTAACTCTGCTAGCTTCAATCAGCAACTGGCACCATTCATGTACATTAATTCTTTGACCAACTTTACTGCTAATGTGGCAGCATTAATCAAAATGATGATGTAATAAAACAGTAAAAGAACAGAACTCTTTGATCTCTTTTGGGTAATGAAATATGGTAATGAACACTATGACATTACTAGGACTATCCCATCTAAGTATTTAAAAATATTGAATGAAACATTTCATATGAAATCTTGAAAAAGGCCATAGTGCTGAAACATTGGTGTAATAAACAAGACAAAAAAGAGACCTGAGTGAGCGCTATACTCTTTTTACTCAAACAATGCTTCATCCTCATTTTATTCATATCTTCACTAGGTAGCCATGTGCATTGGGCTCCTCCATCACTCTGTTGGGGCATATTCCACAATAATGACCACCTCACAGAACATTATCCTTTGAACTGTCAGTTTTTGTCAGTATTGTGATGCTGATTCATTGTAGATCTAGCATGGCGATTTCCATGTCAACCATTATGATTTTGATCATTATATCATTGTCTTCTTGCTGTTATGGACAGCCATGGCCAACTGGTTAGGGCTTTGGTCTTGTAACCGAAGGGTTGCTGGTTCGATCCCTGACCATTGGACCATGGCTGAAGTACCCTTGAGCAAGGCACCTAACCCCTCACCCCTCCTATGGTGCCGCTATAGCAGGCAGCGAACTGCTCCGGGTTATTGTGGACTTCAATTGACTGTGTGCTGTGTGTGTTTCAATAAATTCACAATTGGGTTAAATGTAGAGGTCAAATTCCCCTCATGAGATCAAAAGAGTAAATTATTAGTAGTAGTAGTAGTATTCTATTCTGGGAATGCATTGTAGGGCTGTAAGGCACCATTTGCCATTGTTTTAAGCAGTTTTTTTATCCTGAAAATTACTCACCATTTGCACAAGCATGGCCAGTGCCACAATTTTTATGTAATTAGATATACTCCATATGACTCATGCATGAGTGCATGCATGAGTATTTTTGTCATTATAATAATATGTGGCATAGTGGGTAACGAACCTGGCTGGCGTGCAAGTAGCCTTCGAATTGTGAGTTCGAATCCTGGATCCCACCATTGTGCTCTTGAGGAAGGCATTTAGCCCCAAGTTGCTCTAAGGGAGACTGGCCCTAATTGATAGTTGACAAATGTATGTCGCTTCAGCGTCTGCTAAATGCGCAAATGTAAATAATAAATGTAAATATTTAAGATTAGGGTAGTCTCATACTGTATTATAAGCAGTTTTCCAGTGTTATAGATATATTGTTTTTGTATTTTCAGATACATCTATGTATTTCATAGTCCAAATGGACCAGGAATGGATACCCCTTTCTTAATTGATTACTCAGGAGTGTACTTCAGAAGGGAAGGACTTGGAGGGAACTACATTACAGGGCTGTCCCCTGATGAGGTGAATGCATAGTATTAATCTCTAATTGTGTTAGTGTTGGTTAGATCTAAACGCTCTTGCTTTTTTTCAGGCAGATGAGCCAGACATTACAAATCTTGATGTGGACCATGATTTTTTCCAAGAAAAAATTTGGCCCAACTTGGCCCTTCGTATTCCTGCTTTTGAATGTTTAAAGGCAAGTATGTGTGGTGACGGTATAAACTATGGCCATTCCTGTTAAAAATCTATAGATCAAATACATGCCTGCAGATAGCCATGTAGAACCTGAAAATGTAATAATTTCCTGATACTGTAATAAAAATCTCCTCAGAAGTCCCGTGAACATGTAATAAAAACTAATAATGTAGGTCTTCCTGATAATGAAATGAAATGCATTTCCCAATAATGTAATAATCACCAGTACCAATAATGTAATGAAATACAGATACATTAATCAGAGGTTATTTCTTTAAATCTGCCATAAATTGGCAGAACTTGATAATGTGATCATTTACCAATATTGTAATAACTTTGCCAGTGTTATAGTAGCAGGCCACCAGTTTCAGGGGTCCAAGGGGAAAAGCCATGAACACATCCAGTTCCCTCTACATTTACATTTATCCATTTAGCAGACGCTTTTATCCAAAGCGACTTACAAAAAGAGGATAAACAGTCAAACTACAGTACAACAAAAACTAATTAAGAGTGCATGTTGCTAACCTGAAATTGGCAGTATTTTAAGATGAAAGTGCGATAGTATAATAAAAAAGTGCCGTGTGGAGAGAGAGTGGGAGGTGCATTGTGCATTCCTGGTATTGAGAAAGTTTAGGTCAGAAGATAATCTTGGAATTCAATTCAGTACAATTTTATTTATACAGCGCCTTTAGTATTGTCTAAAGTATTGCCTAGTATTGTCTCATGACGCTTTACAGAAGGAGTGCTTCCAAGAGCAACAGGGGCAAAACTCCCTTATGTTTAGTTAGTCATGGGCAGCTCCATGGCTCTGGGGGCTAACCCAACTGCCAGGGGTCATGCTGGAAAAGTACAATCAGTAGTAACCATGATAGACTACAAGATGTCCATGGTTTTAGCTAAGGATTATAATAGTTCCAGAGTAATATCCCATAACATTACATGGCAGTCAGTCCATAGGTGGTTATCAGGAATTATGCCAGGACAGTGTAGTAGTAGCCAGACATAATGTTAAAGTCAAGGAGTGAGATGCCAATGACGTCTATAGACATCAGTTATGTTTTTAAATAGGGTGTGCTGGGTAACGATCTGGTGAAGCTTGGCCATAAATATCAGGCTTTTAAACAGGGAATGTACTGACGAACTGACCCTGTGGGTGGCAGCAGTACCACTTTGAATGGGAGATGAGAATAGTCTCTAGGAGAAGAGAGAGGCGCTGGTGAGACGTAAGTCAGAGAAGTTTAGGCAGCTCACGCTCAAACAGAGTATGTGTCAGTCGCAGTAGTTCGGGTAGTGTCGCAATCGTGGGGAATGATGCCGATCAACCCGGGCCAAACAGAGAGAGTAGGTCATGATGTGTTTCACCACAGCCCAGCTCAGCAGACATCAAGCCGGCTTGCAACCTTACAAGATCCCCTTCACTGGAACTCCTGGACCCTGGAATGGTGCCGTGGAGCTGGATTGCAACCTGCTTGCTGCTAGCAACTTCCTGGAGCTTTTCCTGACTGATAAGCTGCTCTAACATATTGTAGGTCAGACCAACCTGTATACAAGTTAGTATTTTCAAGAACACCTTGACCGTCTACCATATAGCAGAAGTAATGCTTGGAAACCAGTGTCAGTCAGGGGCAAGCGCATTATTGGTATGGCAATTATTACATTATTGGCAATGTAATTTATTACATTGTCAGGAACTTATTACATTATCAGGTTTTATTACATGTTTTAGGGATTTTTATTACCTTATTGGGAGTTATTACATTATCATAAAATTATTGCATTATCAGGTTTTTACAAGCACTCAATATCATGATGTTAGAAAAAAAGATTTAAAAAAAAATCATCAATGCTTAAAATAAACACCAAAATCGGCCCTAGATCAACACTTTTGTTGTTTCCTTAATGGTGCCCCAAAAAAAAAAAATCCCGAAGCCTTTTCATTAACCTGATAAGCACGAGCCATTTGTGACAGAAATGTCTATTTCATTTTCATTGCCAACCTAGTATATTTTTGCCAGATTTTAAAATGTAAATGCTAATTGAAAAATTGAAATCCAAACTTTGACTTTGCCTTTTCCTCATGATGAGCTCGATATGTGTCAAAATAAAAAAGCTGAAAAAAACGACACTTGCAGGTGATATATTTCCATTTTTCGCGTTGCATTTTCATTTCGCACTTTTCATTTTCATTTTCAAGCTCACCAACACACAAATAGCTCTATGTTAATGACCAGTAGGCGTGGCAAGAATTATGTGAAAGCCAGAGATGGCTGGAGAGTTGCCTAGCGAAAGAAAAAACAGCTCGTAGAGAAGCAACTTAACACATGGTGATAGGAAACAAGTGAAGTTGCACTGACCAAATTTGTCTAGGACCATTTTGTGGAATTACATCTCATCTAATCTTCCTCCTCTATCTTCTCATTATCGTAGCTTAGCATGTATGATAGGCTATACTATGATGATGGAGGTCAATTGGTCTTGTGCTTCGGCCAACTACTCCGGTTACAGTACGAGTAGATGTATATATACAGTCATATATGACCTGTAACCTTAGCCAGCTGGTTGATGTGTGGTAGGCTACTTTAGCAAAGCTCCCTCTCTATGCCAAGTTGTGTTATAGTCAAGTGAAACTCAGCCTGGCGATTTAGCTCACTGGCTAGCTTGCTCAAGTCCCTGTTCTGCTGTGAGTTGCCGGTCTGAAACTGAGTGTGTACAGGGCTGGACTGTACGCATGAGCTAAGAAAAATAACTACAAAACTACAAGTCAATCTGGAGAGAACCCTGAGACTTGGCTACTTTGCTAACAGAAGTGCAGGGAAAATCTTTCTCTCTGGCTCTGGCTTTCACTTAGTTCTTGTCCTGCCTAATAACATACAGACTATGCATGTTGGTGAGCTTGAAAATGATTTTGCGAAGAGGAAATAAAAATGCAACGTGATATAAATGGAAAGTAAATTACCAGCAGGTGTTCTGTTCTTTAGCTTTTTTATTTTGACACATATAGCATGTCATGAGGAGAATGCAAAGGCAAAGCATTTACATTTAGCATTTATCATGGCAATGATATACCAGGATGACAATGAAAATGAAATGACAAATAGATGTTTTAAATTTATTTTCGTTTTGTCACAAATGACTTGTGCTTATCAGGATAATGAAAAATGTCAATTTAATTTTTAATTTTGTCAGGATAATTGCACTGATAATTTTGATTGGGAGCACATCTAGATGGAAGGTGGAAATTTTGGGTTTATAGCAACCAGTGCCATTTCGACACTTCAGCTTTGACCATTTCAACAGTACCATGAAATTAAATCTGAATGCAGTTCAAGAGAAACAACAAACAAAGAGACCAACACAAATCAAAAGCTACAGATAAGACACTAATGACATTAGTTGTAAGACTATATGAATGCATTGCAATTTTTATAAACGTGTAATGCTTTATGAATACTGGGTTCATAGAAAGAGTTTTCAGCCAACAAAAATGGGCTATGTGCACTTACTATCTGTTCAGTATAACACTTGCAGTATTAAAGTACTGGTGTTCTATAGTTTATTTTACATGGTCCCTTCTTGAAAACAAACAATATAGGTCATGTTTCTGCTTTTTTGCTCTTTTAACGTGTTACTTACTTGGCCATACTTAGTAATCTTAATTTAAGATCTGCTCTTTGCATGCTGTTACCTTTACACCAAGTAAATCCTGCTTGTAAGGACATTAATTATGTGCCTTTTGCTAATGGATTACATTGCCTCTGTGGCAGGTTACAAGTGCATGGGCTGGCTTTTATGACTACAATACATTCGATCAGAATGGCTTATTGGGAATTCATCCTCTGTTGCCAAATATGTACTTTGCCACTGGATTTAGTGGACATGGGCTTCAACAGTCTCCAGCAATTGGCCGTGCCATGGCTGAGCTTATTTTAGATGGAAGCTACCAAACTCTGGATCTCAGTGCCCTGGATGTTAAAAGGATTCTCTATGAGGAGCACTTACTTGAGAAAAATATTGTATGAGTGAAATGTGATATTGTAAAGTAAAATGTAATTTGTGTATTATATTGTTGTTTGTGGGTTTGTGTTTATGCACATTTGTGTATCTGTGCACTTGTGCACAGCGTCTTTCCGGAGCTTTAGATGAGATTTAGGTGATATAGTAATTTTAACCAATCTGACTGCAGTTTTGAAAATAACCACTGGGTGGAAGTTTACACGTTAACCAGTATCAGTAGCACACCTCATAAGAATTAGGTTGTGTTCAAAATGAACTATGTCTGGCAAAATAATTCAATGACAAGTTACAAATATAAAAGCTATCCAACAAAACTACATAACATGTGGGAACAGCCTTGAGCCTGGGTTGAAATGTTCAACTAATTAGTCACAACTAGCAGTTACAGATCATAACAATCAATCTTTTCTATTCCCCTTAGAGGTTAGAGTGTGGATTAGCACCCACTGAAACTCACTGTAAGTGTAGAAACTCACAGAATCTTGGACTACAGACCTTCTAGGCTCTTAGGCCTACTAGAAAAGGTACCTCAACAAGGTAATACTACAGATTAACAGCTAACAGTTAACAGTTTATTGTAACCAAAATGGTCATACAATCAATATAACAGTATTCCTAAGGTAAAAATAATCAAATAATAAATTATTTAAAATAATCAAATAATCAACAAGTCAGACAAGATAATAGTCAAAATTACAGTATAGCATACAGAAATATCAGATTATTTTTAGCATTTCTTCACTTTGACCTTTGTACTTCTCGCACTGAGACCATTAAAATGATACCAAACATGAAAACATTTGCATTGCGTATATTCATTTCAAATCCAACATTTACATCAGCAAAGTCTTTTTGCTTGAGTGGGGCCTGGCCAAGCAGAAGGTGTCAATAGCTCGTCACAGGGTGACAAAGGGCAGTTAGACTAGGGTCGACTTGGGTTGTTGCCAGGCCCAGAAGTGGGGGTTCAGACTTAATTCATTTTACCAAAAGTTACATTCAATACATTCAGGCTCTTCCTGTCTATTGGAAGATTCCGCTATTCAAGGTGAGCAGACTTGGGTGGGGGGAGGTGCCAAGGGACAACTGGGGCACCCCATAGAATAGCCTTACAACTGTCAAAACGAAATGCTCTAGGTTCGCTTCACCTTTTTTGAATTGCATCACTTGCTCCTGTACAATCACTTGCCATCAATGTGCTAGCTATCACAAGTTGTTAATGCATAGACTTAAAATATATACATAAACAAATGGTGTTTAAAATTTTATATATATCCGTCACACAAAATACCATTTTTCAATATGCATATCTCTCTCAAAGTCATCCCGTTCATGTGGCAAGACGCACACAGTTTTTTCATGGAGAGAACTGCTGCGCAGTGGCTACTGTCATTTAGGACATGAGCAGCCGCAAACTATGTAAGCTTGTAGTAGAGCATAACCAGGTGGCTAGGAGTACATTGTGGGTGTTGGTGTGATTGGCTGGTAGGCCCCAGTGTTGGGAAAGTTACTTTGGAAATGTAATTCTTTACAATTACATGTTAGCCATAGCTTCTTGTGACTGGACAGGAGCAAGTTGTGGTGCTGCCAATCCAAGACCCTCTACTCATCCAAACATCTGAATAGTAGGAAACTTTCAGCTGTGGTAGGAAGGTGTGCAAAACAAAAACTGGTACAGCTATAAAAATATTATCCGGACATATGACTAATGTTGCTGCAAAAGATATTCAGATGTGACTGAACAGATAGGTTTGACTTTTACTGATATTAAACAAGCTATCTGTCTTTTTTGCAAGATCACGTTGCAAGAATTGGTCAAATAGACAAAATAAATATCCTGTATACATTTGTATTCTGTATTGTTATGCCAGTGTTTACAGCCTACATATAGTTAGAATTTATGACAAATTTTGTGAAAGTGTGGACATCAAAGCAATATGCCATTTCACCTTGACCTTAATACAGCCTTCTAAACACATGTGCTTAAAAATTGAAAAAAAAAAAATTTGAAAATTTGTGCAAGTGATACTTTAAATAACAAACACCCAGGTTTTGGTGTTCCTTCGCCTTGAGTGTGTATCTGGCCTAAGCTATTTGCAAAATGCCCACAGTTCTAAGAAGCATGCAGCTACTCACTTTTTTGGACTAAAGTGCCTGGGATGGATAGATGGTGATTAGACCAGGACTTATTTTGTACCGCTCTCAAGAATTAGTACTTTAGCCAGACCCCCAAATTCTGTCGGTTAAGGGCAGTAAGTCTAATTGTGTTTTAATAAGTAAGTAACTAACTAAATTAGTAACTAAGTAACACTAAGTAACTAACAGTAACGAAGTAACTAGGAGACTAAGAAACAACTAAGTAACTAAAAAGTAACTATGTAACCAAAAAGTACAAAAGTAACTAAGGAGTAACTAAGTAACTAACTGAGTAACTTAAAAAGTAACTAAAAAGTAACTAAGTGCCTAACTGAGTAACTAAAAAGTAACTAAGTAACTAAGAAGAACTACATAACTAAGAAGTAACTAACTACTAAGTACTTAGTAACTTAAGTAACTAAGACATCTTACACCTTGAAGTTTAGCCTAAGCCTAAGCTCTACTGACTTTTGCTTGAGTTCTATAACTTGCGGCTGTGGCACACACATGAAAATGAACTAAGAAATGGGTGCAGCAGCACAAGACTGATGTTTCATAATGGCCTTTTCTGTCAGCAGACACAATTTTTTTTGAAAGCCTGTGGCTTCAGTTGACAAGGGCCATTTGCAAGAGGCATCCAAAGACCCTCACAGAGTTGAGAATGTTGTGCATGGGAAAAGTAGTCAAAGATCCCTCCACGAGTTCTTCTCTGCTTCATTAAACACTACAAAGAGATGTTGTGTGCCATCATTCTCTTTAGAGGATGCTTCATGAAATACAAAAGAAGGTGCACATATTTTTAGGGCCCGAGCACCGGACGGTGCGAAGCCCTATTGTTTTTGTAAGGATTATTTGTATTACTATTACTATTATTATTATTAGGACCTGAGCACAGGGGCCGGTACGGCCTTGCGCACCGGACAGTGCGAAGCCCTATTGTTTTTGTAAGGATTATTATTATTCCCTTTTGGCACGTCGTTGTTTGGCCTTATTGTGGGTGGTTCCAATTAAACTCCTGAAATTTGGCACACACGTCAGTCGTTGCCCCTGCCATATAGGTTTTTGAACCGGGCATGGCCCACGGACTCCATAGCGCCCCCTAATAACGTTGAGTTTCGTGGTCGGCATATAGTTTCAGCTACACACACCAAATTCGTTAGATGTGTGGGACTCTTCAAGACGAATAGCTTTTGTATGCACATTGCATTAGCCACGCCCAACAGGAATTGGGATTTTGTGCGTTTGGACACGTGGTGAATTTAAACATACTCGTCAGACAAGGTTTGTCAGATTGATGTGAAATTTGGTATACATGATGCTGATGTTGCAGATGTTAAATTGCGAAGGGATTTTTGATATGTTGTAATATGTTGAAATGGGGAATTATTGAATTTTTATCCTTTTCAATGTATCGGTAAATTAACAGAAAGTGCGTCATAAAGTCACAATGCATTGAATGAAAAATCTGAAACTTCACAGGTTAATAGATATTATGATTATGAAGACATCCAGACACCCATTGTGTTTCCCTGGTGTAGCCTAGCCACGCCCAACAGGAAGTGAGGTAACTGGGATTTTCTGCGTTTGGACACATAATGAATTTTAATGTATTCGTCGGGAGACGGTTTATCGGGTTGATGTGAAATTTGGTATACATGATGCCAAGATGTCGCTGATGTTAAATTGCGAAGGGATTTTTGATATGTTGTATCCACGCCCAACAGGAAGTGAGGTAATTGGGTTTTTTTGCTTTTGGACACGTGGTGAATTTCAATGCACTTGTCGGAGACGGTTTATCGGATTGATGTGAAATTTGGTATACATGATGCCAAGATGTTGCTGATGTTAAATTGCGAAGAGATTTTTGATATGTTGTAGCCACATGTAACAAGAAGTGAGGTAATTGGGATTTTGCGTTTGGACACGTGGTCAACTTTAATGTGCTCCTCGGAGATTGTATGTCATATTCATGTGAAATGTGGCATACATGATGCCAAGATGTTGCTGATGTTAAATTGCGCCTGCTACAGCCAACAGGAAGTGAACCATATCTCAGCAACGCTTTGACATATCATAACCAAACTTGGTATACAGACTCAGAACCCTGTCCTGACCACTCAGAACCAATTACCTCAAACTCTCTAGTGCCCCCACTGGTCAATCGTCATATCTTTGTAATGCTTTGACATACTGTAACCTAGGAAACGTGTCATGAAGCCACACTGTGTTGAATGAATGGTCTGAATTTTCTCAGGTGAATAAATATTAAGATCATGAACATACCCAGACACCTTTTGGACTCTGAAGCCTTTGTCCACTACAGCCAATGAAATTCGACGGCACAGCTGCCAAACAGGAAGTGAACTGTATCTTGGCAACGCTTTGACGTATCGTAATCAAACGTGGTATGAAGACTCAGGAACCTGTCCTGACCTCTCAGAACCAATTACCTCAAACTCTCTATCACCCCTACTGGTCATACGTCAAATCTTGGAAACGCTTTGACGTATCGTAACCAAACTGGGTACGTGGACTCATTTAGACCATTTAGAACAGGATTTAGAACAGAACTTTGAACTCTGAAGCCTTCGCCCACTGCATCCAATCAAATTTGATGGTGAAACCCCCAAACAGGGAGTGAACCATATCTCCGCAACACTTTGACGTAGCGTAACCAAACTTGGTATACAGACTCAGGACCCTGTCCTGACCACTCAGAACCAATTACCTAAAACTCTCTAGCAACCCCACAGGTCAAATGTTATATCTTTGTAATGCTTTGACATACTGTAACCTAGGAAACGTGTCATAAAACCACACTGCATTGTCTGAATTTTCTCAGGTGAATAGATATTAAGATCATGAACATACCCAGACACCTTTTGGACTCTGAAGCCTTGGACTCGGCAAACCACAGTGCTTAGCAAAATAATATGTGATTGGATTAAATGGCTGGAACATGTAAACATGGAGCAAGCTCAGATCTCTTTATTTGACACTCATGTAAACAGTTTGGTTGGATTCTTTTAATCTGATTAAATTCAATCAGATTGTAAAAAAGTGTCCATGTGAATGTTACAGCCAAAACACACCCATGATTAATTAAGTAAATTGAAGTATTTAGACCAACCCTTTTGAATCTTGCACTGGACACAAGGTAAATTTTTCCTTCTGTCAAAATATTATATTTTCGTAGGGGCCGCCTCCAAACCAATTAGAGCTAGAACTTAATCTAGAGCCAGCACTACTGATTGTGAAAATAGGGCCCTTTGGCTTAATTTTGTATAACTGGGATGTGACTGCTTCTGCCATGGAGGGTAAGATATGAAATTAAATAAGAGTTTGAGTGGGGTGCTAATAATTATACCATGTTTTGGTAGGGGGGGGGGATCTTTTGCATTTTTTTGTTCTTAGAATGAATTTGCTTTGCTTCAAATGGGATTTTCCTCTCTGATAATTCTTTTAAAAAGATTTTTTTTACATTGTTTACTATGTTTGTAAAGCTTTCTTAAATGCTCAACAAAACCAATATCAATAATACCGATACTGTTATTTGGAACTTATTTTGCATCAATTGATTTTGTTTTTTGACAAAATAACTACAGGAAACAGTCTCTCACAGACCTTTGGTTTTAACCTTTATTCCTTGAGTCTGGAGTGTGCCTATGTAGGCTACAACAGAAAAAAATAAAACAAGTTAAAACACCAAAATAAAAGACATAAAGTAACTTATTGTAAAACAAATGGATAATAAACAAAAAGGAAATGACAATAGAAATAGAGCTACAGTAAAAGAAATAACCTACATATAAAGTCAAGGTTTTCTAGGGGATCTGTGCTTGTTTTGTAAATATGATGCCGATTCCATCAGGAAATTTCACCAAGCAGATAACCAGATAAAGTCTGAGCTTTGTGATGAGAATATTATTGGTCTACTATTACCAGGAATTGGTCATGTTCTCTGTGTCTTTGTGTTTGTTGTCATTTTGCAGTATTTTGGCATTAAAGTCATAGAATCTTTACATTTAAACAAAAAGAGATAGGTACCGTATTCACATTGCAGCAGAACTGTAAAAAACTTTGACAGTCAAATGATTGTGAGAAGATCATTGATCATTTTTAACAAACTCAAACACACATAGTATAGTCTGTTTTAAATTTTCCAGAGGCTCTATCTTAAGCCCTTCAGTACCTAATTATTTCATTAAAATAGTCTTAAAGTACAATTCTTACATTTTTATTTGGTTACTTGATGGATTGTTCATAATTACGATCGAATGTTTATTTCTCTGCCATTGTAAATTTGCACAAGCCATACAGTGTTTTGAAATCTAAATACCAACCTAAATTGTTATCATTTATATTAATATTGATATGGATATAGGGTATAGGGGCTTTACATTTTCATATCTAACATAGCAGCATTCTCTTTGCATCCTTAATATTCAAGATTATTCTCTTAAAGTGTCAGTCATATAGTTGTAAATTGTGTTGATTCATCAATATCAATCACCTCATATCCAGTGTTGTCAATTCCTTGTTTTGTCTGTGGATTATGGTCATGTTCACTGTTATTTTGGAAGCAGTAGGCACAGTGTGGAGTTGCTACTGGTACTGTCTTTGAAAAGTTAGAGAAATCCACACGATACTTGCCCCCTTTAGTCCGTGAGACGATTGGCAGGAAGCTGTGACCCCACTGGATTTCACATGGAATAAAAGAGGTTCGTACCTGACATGATGAGCTGGTAGATTCAGCAGTGCCATCGAGGAACACCACCAGCTCAAACTCCTCTTTGTGCAGGGTGTCTGCTGACATTTCAGAAAAAGGACTGCCTTTGTCAATGATATGGTAGAGTGTGAGGGGGCAAACAAAAAATAGATTGTCTTTGCCTGCATCCACAGTAAAGTCAACACTGATCTGGTCCAAGATGATGGTTTCTCCCTCTGGTGTAATGGTGGTCCTAAGCAACTTGCCATAAATATGACTTCCTATTAGTAAGGTTTTTCGCAAGTTGGCCACCCGTATAAGCAGACAAAGACTGCCTTTCTTCAGGCAAATAACAGCGGTTTCACTGAAAGTCACAGTTTTTGCTCTCTTCTTTGGAAGGGATATCTTTGCCAAAATAAGCCCACACATAAAGCAATTTATAATGGCTCCTATGAGTGACTGAATAATGATCAGTATGACTGTGCCAATACAGTGCCCAGTTAGAGCACGGCCACCATATCCTATTGTTGTCTGTGTCTCCAGAGAGTAAAGAAAAGCAGTTGTTATCCCATTTACATTCTCTATACATCTCACATGGGCATTTGTTGAATTCTGTCCCAACAGGTCTCCGTTGCTTTTAGCAATTGAATACCATAGCAGGCCAAAAATGAACCAGCTTCCGGTGAAGGCAAAAACAAAGTAGCATAACACAAAACGCCAACGAATCTCAACAAAGGTTGTCCAGAAGTCCATGAGGAAGGCAATATGATTAGGATATCTTATGTTCCCAAGCTCAATGTTGCAGCGACCATCTTTGGTGACAAGGCGAGTCTGTCGCATCCCACGTTCAGTAAAGTGGTCGTGGATTTGCTTCTGGATGTACTGAAACATCCTTCATCTGAGGAGAAGATTAGAGCTATTGTTAAACCACACTTTACGTTATTCTAACATGCATTTGTGCTTGTTTGAAATATGGGATTTTCAAAAATTAATGATTCTATGATGCATAACAATACTGATACCAGTGAATACCAGTGAAAATATAAATACATATCCAAACCAGCATGATCAAGCATTACAAACGCAAAGACATTGTGAAGAAATTGCATATTTGTGTTAATATTTCACATTTCAGTCAAACAACAAATAATTTACAATATTTATCCTTATTCAAGTTCTCCCTTAAACAGTTTTAAAACATCTTAAATTTAGATTTTAATAGTTAAGGCCTGAAATTGTATTAAAATGTCTGGAATTGTGGAATTGTAGGATTTAAATTTGATCTGGAACAGAGCAACAGATTTTTCCCTGTTAATCCTACAGCAATGATCAGATCCTCAGTTATCAGTAACTACATCTGCTTTGGCAGATTGCCATTAGGCCCTGATATCAGTCACTGGACTGCATTCCTCACTTTTTCTTCAGATACACTGAAAGAAGTGCATTAGAATTTGCATAGAATAAGTTGTCAATGCTTGCAGAGGTTGAATTATTTTTCCTTTCAGAGGTCTTCAAAGGCTTCAAAGTTATTACATTTGTACTTTTAAAAATGTCATATTTAAAGGTTAGGTTTAAATCACATACCCTGATTTAAAATCTCTTGTGCAATTAAAAAGTAGTTCTAGACTCAGAAAACATAGACACATATTAATAGTCCCTCAGACTATTCTCTCAACCTGCCTAATTCACAAAAAGAATATCAAAGTGGCAGCAGCATGCCAGAACTGAACAACACAAATGTTGTAATAGAGGCTGCAAAATAAAATCTAAATACAGATCACTGTTAACTATCAAGGTGCAAAACACATTTTACATACCTGAGAACTCCAGTCATCAGTCAAATTGTACAATAAAGTAGCTAAATCTTACAGATTTCTTTTACACAGGTTGCCATTGGAGTGCTGCAGAGTTTTAATCCTCATTGAAATTTCCTAATCCAAGGCACATGCCACAGTTTACACTGCCAACCTAAAGACTATGACAAGTTAATGGTACATTTACAAATTGTGTTCATTCCATTTACTCCAAAGCTCTATTTACACACACACACACACACACACATCATACTCAAGGTTTTTAATCATTGATTATGCTGTATGATCGATATGACAGTCATGCTCAGCTGACAAAAATGCATAACTATACAAAAAGCCAAACAAAATGGGATATATTCAGGGATAAAAAAGGCTCTAAAGAACACTTCACATTTTTGATTTACTACAACATTTTTCATAGAAATGCTGTACTATAAAAATATCCTTGGTTTATATTTCCCTTTTCTTCTCACACCCCCATCCCCCAGTTTCTCAACCTTCTCAGGATTTACATAACAATACTACTGATGGATGCCAGGAGGCCGTTCATGTTGAAATGTTTTACACACAAAATCTGTGAAAATATGATGGCAGTAACTGTTGGGGAAATCTGACAACACAGATGGACAGCATATTTGATCCCAAGACAAACAGTGCCTGTATCTGTAAATTAAATCCTTCACTAAATTGCTCATGTCTGATTTAACCAAGAATGGAAGGTTCTGACAAGAAAAAAGAAAAACTACTGCCCAACACTGTGAGCACGTGCACACCCCCACCCACACACCCACACCCAAAGTCACTCACTTAATACTATAGCACCCTCTCTCTCAGGGAGATGTAGCATCTCTGTTCAGTCTTTGTAAAATCTTTGCAAAAGTTCAATCTTTGTAAAAGCACCTTTTCGGAAAAATTATTTTAAATATTTGTATATAATTTAAGCTCTCGTCTGGTACAAGAGCATTTAAGATTTTGTCAAAAAATATTGACTGAAAATATTAACTGTAGCCTTTGGGATCAAGGATTATCAAAAATATCAATGAAATATTTATGAAAAACTGTAAAAATATGTGTCTTGGTTTTCCAGGTTTTTAGAGACCATAATTGAAATGGCTGTATATGACTTTGATATGACAAGGAAGCTTATTTTCTTACCTTTCAATAATGGCTTGTTTGTCAATATGCATTGTGCCTATGTAGAGGTGAGAGGGGTGGAAAGATTTTGGAGTTCTATTAATTAACCTCTCAGTGAAATTGGGGTTTTTAGAACATATTTTGGTCTTGTTCCGATCAAAGTAAGAGCCGACATGTCCATTATTTTTAGGAGTTTCTCTGAAATTTTCCTGTCATGAGTTACTTTTTACAGAGCCCTGGAAAGCTCAAGTGAAATTTTTTAAGCATCCTTGTGCTCACATTATATAACATTGTGAACACGGTTCTGGAAATGTTCGCAGACATGTCTCCCAGCACAAAATCTCCTAAAGGTTAACTTAAAAAGGTGTTCCATACATCAGGGAAATGCTGACTTTTGGTGAAATGCGTGGTTCCAGTAATGTTTACTGAACTTTCCTGCACTGTGCACATCTCTCGCACTCACTCCCTCTTCGTGCGTGGTATTCCACACGCGAGTTTATCCACTTAAATAAATAGAGAAAGGAGGATATGTAGCGGCACTGCACATTCTTTTTGCAGGCTACTACCTCCATGAAGAATTCAACAAAATTTGTCTTGACCAAGCCCCTTTTTTATAGTAAACTCACTTTCCATGAGTACCCTTTTCCTCAACCTGTACCACTAGACCAACCAGCAGCATCATCACATTTGTTTAGTTTTTGTAAGTTACATCTTTTCCCTGTTTTCACATATTAAATCCTTTTCCACCATTTTGACAGTTTTGCTCGGTTTTCAATGTGAACTTCAATTCTGAAGTTAGGTTATAGTGCTTATTAGCTTTCTCATCTATTAGATAAAATTACTTTTAAATCAGAATTTGTTAATGCTTAAATCTGTAGCCTTATCAATTCAGTCAATCAAGTTTGATTATGATGATGATGGTGATGATGCAGCAGCCAAATTTTGCAATTTTCACCTGCTCCCACAATTTGCAATCAACAAAATGCCTATAAACATTGCAACTTGTGCCGCTACTTTTTACAAAATCTGGTATTTTTGATCACAACAATCACAAAAAGAGCCTATAAAATCCTGGGGAGACTGATTAGTGTTTCTTGAGTAATCCGGTCTTGGAATCATATCATATTTCTGCAGTGTCTCCAACACCACCACCCACACCCCCAAATGAATCCTGTCTGTCATAAAGATTAGTACCTTGGCTAGCAACAGAGAGGATTATGATGCCATCAGATTTAATTGGCTGTGAAAAAATCCAAGTGATAACTTTTATCAGTCTGAATATCATCTGTGCAAAATTTTGTGACAATTGGATAAAATTGTCACAAAAAAAGAAATTGGCTTGAAGAAAATTAGTTTCGGTTTCAATAAAATGCAATGTGGCAGCTGAATTATTATGCTGACAAGGAAATTTGGCAAGAACCATCAATGGGACTACCAACAGTATAGCCAGAAATTGGAATTCAGTTTCTAATCCAAACATATCATGAGATATGAGCTAAAATACATTTTTGCTAATTATAGCACCTCCCAGTGGCCAAATTGCAAAAAAATTGTCATGCCCCCTTGGGATGTGGTCAGAAGTCATGTGACTAATTTTGGCTGAGATATGTCAAAACATTGCAGAGATATGAGCTCACTTCGTGTTTGGTGACTTCACCATCTAATTCAATAGGTTGTAGCAGCCAAACGCTTTTGAAACTCTATTGGCTGTCTATTGGACAGCTCACACCATTGCCATCTACTATGTAATGTTATGGGATAATACTCTGGAACTACTCTGGAACTTGTGATCCTTAGCTAAAACCATGGACAACTTGTGGTCTATCATGGTTACTACTGATTGTACTTTTCCTGCAGTGGGGTTAGCCCCTTGAGCCGTGGATCTGCCCAAGGTTTCTTCCTAGACTAACTAAACATAAGGAAGATTTTCCTTGCCCCTATTGCTCTTGGGTGCTCCTTCTGTAAAGCGCCATGAGACAATACTATTGTAAAAGGTGCTGTATAAATAAAATTGAATTGAATTGAATTGAGTGACCAGACACTGGAATTTTGTTGCTAACCCAAACACATCATGAGATTTGAGCCCAAACACGTTTTTGTTAATTATGGCGCCACCTGGAGGTCAAACTACGCTAAATTTGTTGTGACTCATAAAGAAGTGGTCAAGAGTCATGTGACCAAGTTTGGTTATGATATGTCCAAGCGCTGCCAAGATATGAACTCACTTTCTGTTTGGCAACTTTGCCACCAAATTTGATTGGCCATAGCAGGCAAAGTCTGTGAAGGGGCAAAGTTTTGTAAGGCTTAGTCTGAAGATGATGTGTAGCAAGTTTTGTGTAGATCAGACAAACTATGTGAGCGCTGAAAATTTTGTTTCACTTTCGAAAATCCAAAATGGCAGACAATCCAATATGGCGGAAATTGATGTCATAGGATGCGTTTGAATAGGCTTGGTCCAAGGATTTCAACGGTAACAGTAGAAAATCAGATGCACAAGTCTAAAGTTGCGTACGTGAATGCGCTTCCAACTTTGACCTGTTGGTGGGGCTAGAGGGAGCGTGGGGCCACCATGAAATTTGGTGAAAATGATCATGGGACTGTGCCCAATCAGTGTGCCAAATTTCCTAATGAAAAAAGATGATCAATGAGGTGGCCAAACAATGGAGAACATAAGACAGATGGCAATAAGCACTTATAGAAAAGCACTGCAGAGATGACTTTTGACTAGTGATGTCACTAGAGTGTTTGAATTGGATGAATCTGAGTGGTCAAACCACGGTCCTGTGTTCATGTACCAAGTATGGCTTCAATACGTCAAAGAATCCATGAGATATGATGTTTGACCAGTGACGGTGCTTGAGAGTTTGAAGTAAATGGCTTTGAAGTAAATGGCTCTGAGTGGTCAGAGCAGGGTCCTAAGTCCATGGACCAAGTCTGGTTATGTTATGTCAAAGTGCCATGATATATTGTTAGACCAGTGACAGCTCTAGAGAGTTTGACGTAAATGGTTCTGAGTGGTCAGAGTAGGGTCCTGAGTCTGTATATAAAGTTTGGTTAAGATATGTTACAGCATTGTCAAAATATGAGCTCACTTCCTGTTTGGTGACTTCATCGTTGAATACAACAAAGCGACTGGATGCTTTGGAAACTATAATAGCTGTCAACAGCATGGCTAGACATTGGAATTAAGTTGCTAACCCAAATGCATCAAGAGATATGAGCCAAGACACATTTTTGCTAATTACAGCACCCTGTAGTGGGTAAATTGAACCAAATTTAGAGAAGGGAGTCTCATTGGAGTCTCGAGTCCATGTATCCAGTTTGTTGGTCAATATTAAAAACAACTGACAATTCTGTGTCATTTCATTTGTCTTTCTCTATTCATAAAATTTATTACTAAAGGGAATTTTAAAGTCATTTAAAGTGAAAGAGCTGGATGTGGTTTGGTAGCGTGAATCTAAGCAGTTGAAAAAATGTATGTATCTATGAAGTCCTATTAGGTAGTCTAGAAGTCCAGACACACCCTAGCAGTAGCAAATAGTTTTGCACAGGGGGTCTAGCAAAGCACCATTGAAGCCTAAGTAGGTCTTGGAAACACCAATCATAACGCTTTATCTTTGTAGAGAATTGTTGGATGGGCTTAACACGATATCAACAGGACTGTGACGGTGCAAATCAAGTAACAAGTAAGTGGTCAAGGAACAGCGGTTGTTTGAATTGGCTTTGGCATTGACATTAGAAGACATAGGTTAGAGCTTTTCTTTGAAAGTTGAATAATTCAATTCAATTATATATATACAGCACCTTGTAAGTCAACTCAATTATATTTATACAGTGCATTTTACTGTAGTATTGTCTTGTGGTGCTTTACAACAAGGAGCACCCAAGGACCCAAGCACACAGCAATCTCAGAAGCAAAAATGGCTTTACTTAAACATACAGGAAATCACAGGAACACACGCAGGAGATCACAAGAACACACATCATGACTATACATGAACAATGACCGACAGAGGACTGAGGAGACATGAGGGTTTAAATACACTGCGCTAAACTACAGAACAGGGAGCAGGTGAAACTAGGCAGGGATTAAAAGACTAATAATGAACAACAGGGACACAGGGCAAGGATAAACAAAGGAGCACATGGAGCACAGGACCAGGTACATCTAGGAAGAAACCTTGGTAAGATCCAGCCTCTGTTGTAATTGACTGGTCTCAACGTGCACATATGCAAAGTTGCAAAAAACACCGGGATATATGAGGTGGACAAAATGCAAACAAAAGATTGATTCACAAAATAATTAATCGTAATTGCTGAAAGGATTTTTTTAAACCTGTCATAGTCTGTATACTTACCCTGATCGACTCTGGTAAATAAATTTAAATTTGATTGTTCAAGACAACTTTACTAGGCATCACGATTGAATTTAATGTAAGAGGAGCAGCGGTCATAGTAATTTATATACCTGCTTGCTAGCCATAGCTTTGGTCTATTGGTCTATTCGTGAATCGGAGTAGTGTCTGTACAAAAGTGTTGACTTTTGGAACAGTTAGGGATTATATGATGCTTTGTGCAAATGTAATGTGTAGTGATCTCTCCTTTCATATGGGATAATACAGCAAACACAGAGTAAATAGACAACAGGATTTGCAATAAGATATCCCATCTCCCCAACAAAAACAAGGAATGAGGTGACCCATGCCATTCCAATAACTCTTACCAGCAACAAATTTATGAACTTTTTTAATGACAAAATTGAATCTAGAAGACTTAAAATAAACAACCCTGTAGCAACTCATAACGTAATAACAGCTTTTAATGTAATAACGGCTCTTAACGTAACAACTGAAATGTAATAAATGTTCATAACGTAATAATCGACTCTTAATGTGCTCATGAGCGCGTAACGTAATAACGTCTTTGCGCATAACGTAATAATGTAATAACCTATTACGTTATGAGCTCCACTATATAGCAACTCATAATGTAATAAAACCTCATAATGTAATAATGTCTTATACTGTGAGAAAATTTGCATTAACCTTTTTTTTTTTTACCTTTGCCATTGCTGCAAGGTGAAACATTAACGGTTAACTAGCACTTTTGAAGCAATCCTATTGTTTATTAAAGGTGCACTGTGTAATGTTTTTAATAGTTTATTTCCAGAATTCATGCTGCCCATTAACAAATGTGACCTTTTACATGACTACTTACCACAGCCATCAAATTCTAAGTACTCATTATGACTGGGAAAATTAAACTGTTCATAAATGAAAACTACAATTTTCTCAATTTTTCAAATTTGGCCATAGACAGCAATTTTTTTTTTTTTATTTCAATTTACTCTAATCAGAAGACATGAATTGACTTCTGAGTAATGGAATAACTAATATGTTAATTAATGTTAAGCAATACATTATAATAACTCAAAATGCACTTTGAGCTTAGATATCCATCTGGTCAGTTCAGTCACCCCTTGTGGGTAATGAAGTTTCTGTTTATTTTGTTTGTTTGTCTGTTTTTTTGTTGGTGGTGTTGTAACCACTGATAGCATATAAAGGTATTGACAAACCCTGGCAAAAACATAACCCCCCTTGGTCGAAGTACCTAAGAATAATTGTTATAACTGTTATAATATATTGTTATTATATATTGATATAATTGTTATAATGGTTATAATAATAATAATAATAAAAATAATAGCTAAATAATATTATTAATAACTGTTACTTAATGTTTAATAATTAATCATGATTATGAATCGACAACTAAGAATCAACTAACCAACATTATTTAATCAATTAATGTTAGTTAATGACTAATAATGCATTCATTAAGTTAATGCCGTTTAAACATGTCCTTACTACTTATATTAAATACATGATACAAGCAGAAAAACAATAAATCTGCTTTATTTTGGAACTTGTAAAACTGTACACTTAACCCGAAACATGGTGATCACACAAAACATGAATGCGCTTTGAAAATATTCAGTTATAAGGAACAGTTATAAACAGCCTGTCAGGATTCCCAAGTAAAAATATATATATTTTAACTAAAAAATATATACAAATAATGCACATTCATAAATTATAGTTATAATTCAAATACTAACCAACAAAAATACAGTCCAGTCCACTCTAGTTTTCAGGCATTGCGCTTGTGATCACAAAAATAAGGGATTCAACAGATGAATGGTATTCCAGACGACATGTGCCGAATCACAATCCATGCTGTAAACCACTTGGCATTTTGGCTGAAGAGCTCCCTGATCTTGATCGCAAGGCCGCTGTTGCGTCCAGCTGCTTTATATAGCTGCTAATACTGATACGGTAGTCATCTTCCTTCTCAATGTTTAAAGATTCAACCAAAGAATCACAGATATAAATGCTAGGAAGAAAGGGCAGGATTAGCTCTCTGAATAAGCTGGAAACTCTGTTAAATGTGCCCATCATTGTCATATCCATCATCAGGCTATACTGGATGATTGATGATAACATGATATCAACGCAGGCAAGTTAGGAGAGAGAGTTTCAGGAGGAACAGCAGGAACAATATCAGGGTCAATGTAATGGACAGTGTTGAGGTCCACATTTGGTGCCTCCATCATCATGAGGATCAATGTAGTGATGGATGGAGTTAAGATCAGAGTGGCGGTCAGAGTCAGGGTTTGAATGGCAGTCAGAGTCAGGGTGTGAATGGCAGTCAGATTTTGAATGGCAGTCATGGTCTGGGTCAGGGTTTGAATCGTGCTCAGAATCAGGGTCTGAATGGTGGTCAGAATCAGGATCTGAATGGTGGTCAGAATCATTAAGAAGTACCCTCTGCTTCTCTGCTTCCAGTATTCTTTCTATCAATGGTCTAACTGGACCATCAAGACTCACATAATGGTCCCCATGACCTTCAGCGAAATGCCCTAGGATCAGCAATGGCAGACTTTCATTATAGTGACCCTGTGGGGATAGTATTGCTGTTGCATCAGCACCGAGTGTTGACACAATCTTAAACTGCACATTGAATATTGTGGTCGCTCTTTGTAGAGTCAGATGATCGCCGTATGTACCACTGAACTGCATTCTTTGCACATAGTCATCCCATTGTTCCACTACATAATTAGAAAGGTGAATTCCATTCATGGCATGTGGGTGAAGCATTAGATCGGATACAATTTGGTGCCTTAGAGAATCTGCAGACCGAAAAAGTTTCGCAAGTTGGTCAGCCATAGCTGCAAACTGGCAGCTTCCATCTGGGTCAGGGTCCAAACGAGTCCTGAAACCTAGTGTTTCAAAGGACTCCAACCTCATTTCATGTGTGATGGGCTGTAGCAACTTTATGCACAGATGTTTTTTGGCCTTGTGCTTGAAACGCTGCTTCTCCTGCTCTCTTGTGGCACTTGTCAAATCACACACTGAGAACCATTTGATATCTTGATGGTTTGGGCTGCCTGGTATTTGGATCTTGACTTTATATTTTGACAGATCAGCATTTCTTTGGACAACTATACCTGGTACCACAGCATAACGTTTGGAAAATCTTGGCCCTTTGCTGACCCTCACCAACACTCTGTCCTGTACATTGTAAACTGATGAAGGTGGATTTTCCCTGAGTTTAGTTAAACGTTTCATGCAACGCTCTGTAGCCTTTAGTACTCGCCTTCGTATTTTCCTCCGCTTTTCCTCAAACTCAGCCATGTTCTCTTCGAAGTCTTCAGAAACTGAGTCCGGGCTAGCATCACCGGCATTGTTGGATAAGGCATGAGTCTTGATGTTATTCTTTCGTCCATAGTACACTTCAAAAGGAGACATCCAGTTTAGAACCTCTTTTTTGTCCAGATTCATTACTTTTGCATATGCTGGTATATGTGCTACCCAGTTAACACCTCCTTGTTTGAAATGTACAAAATCATATATGATTTTGCGACGTAGCACCCGGTGTGTTCTTTCAAGTTTACCTTGGCTCTGGGGGTGATATGGAGAGCTCTGAATGACTTTGACGTGATATGATTCCATCAGCTTTTTGACTGCACCTTTGAATTCTTTGCCCTGATCATGCTGCAAAATTTTAGGTGGGCCATGTTCAGTGTAGATTTCAGCAAGATGTTTAGCAACCTCTTTGCTCTCTTTGCTCCTCAGTGGGCGTAGCCAGACATATCTGCTACATACGTCAAGGACGGTTAGGATGTACCTATAGCGAACGTTTCTAAGTTTGACAGCCCATTTCCCCATGTCTAGGAGGTCGATTTGATGACGGTCTTGGACTCTTTTAGCCATAATGGGCTTGGGAATGGCCTTGTTTTGAAAAGTAGCTCTGTGAAGATGATAGCGCCTGGACCTGTCCAATACTTTCTGAACATTTCTTGTGCTGATCCCACAATACTGATCACTTAAGTACACATTAAGTTTTCTGGCACCACATCCCTTGGTCTCTTCAAGCCCTGTCTTCACAATACCTTTAAGGCATGACTTTTTCACAACCAATTTTCCATTGCACAGTAATGTTTTGTTGTCATCTGATAGCCGAAACAAGTGCTTATTCCTCCAGAGACGAACTAGGACAGAGCGTTGCAACCTTTCACAGGAATGTGAAATTCTCCTCTCAGTGCTTTAATGATGACGTCATACGTTTCATCATCCATCATTTTGTTTCCATGGCCTTGAACGTCACTGACCAAAATTCATTGATTCAATTAAAATTGGGATGAGGTATGCAGACAACACACACACACAAACACACACACACACACACGATAAGGTGCCACATTCTAAAGAAGGTAAACATATCAACAAATGTTTTTCTTTGTGGATTTTACTTTAACTTCAGAATGTAACACAGGCAGAGAAACAACTTCCTGCATTAAAACCAAGTCCAACATGTCCATTTATAAACTTGTGTTTAGGATGCTTACTAAATTACTCACACAAAGCATAGAGGAGACATTAGGAGAAGCTGAAAAAGCATAGAGGAGAAATACAGCTAAATACAACATTATCCTACCTAACATCTTAAAACACAACAAATAGTTGTTAGCTAAAATAGTTGCTAGCAAATACACAGTAGCTGCTAGCTATGATAGATGATAGCTAAAATAGCTGCTTGTGAAGGCACAACAAATAGCTGTTAGCTAAAATGCAAATAATTGTACAACAAGTAGTGGCTCACTAAAACATTGTGCAAAGAAGCATCTTAACACACAATTAAAACATGGTGGATGGATTTATTTAACAATTAATTAAACTTTAGAGGTTACAAAAAGTTCTGCTTACCTGCAGTAGTCAGTAGATGTGAGTACAGTATTCTTAATGACCCAAAACAAAGCTCATCGGTGCCACCTAGTGGCTTAACTTCATACGTTAACAAAATGTTAGAAAACAGAAGTATCCAATAAAAGGCTACTCAGTTTCTCTAATTTACATATAATATACTGAAAACCATCCCTTTTTTAGATAAACAGTGTTGATGCAGCTTTTCTCACAGTATGAGACATTATTACATTATGAGGTTTTATTACATTATGAGTTGCTATATAGTGGAGGTCATAACGTAATAGGTTATTACATTATTACGTTATGCGCAAAGATGTTATTACGTTATGCGCTCATGATTTTATTACATTAAGAGTCGATTATTACGTTATGAACATTTATTACATTTCAGTTATTACGTTAAGAGCCGTTATTACATTAAGAGCCTTATTACGTTATGAGTTGCTATAAATCCCCTTGTAACTACAGTCTAGTTGGACCACATGTAATGGTTACAGCTAGCTCAGTCAACGTGTAGCATAACTTGATTCATTCACACCCACCAATATATCAGTCTGACCTCCTCAGCTAAAGCCTCAACATGCTTACTGGATCCTATCCCAACATGTCAACAAAGTCCTCATGTTCAGTATAAACAACACTTGGATAGTGTGATCCACTGTGCATAGTGGATTGGTACCTGCTTAACACCGCAAAAGGTTACAGGTTCACATCCCATGCTTACTGGATTTTATCCCAACAGACTGCTCTCCCTTTACTGGCTGAGACGATACTTAAAATGATAAATGACTCACTCATAGCAGGGCATGTTCCAAAATCTTTCAAGACATCTGTTATTAACCATCTATTAACAAAAACTTAACCTTGATCCTGATGTCCTGGCTAACTACCAACCCATGTCAAACCTCACATTTGTATCATACTTGAAAAAATAGGGTCTAAGTAAATCTGTAGCTTCTTAAATGAAAATAGTTTCCAGGAAACCTTCCAGTCAGGCTTCAAAGCTAATCATAGTACAGAATCAGCAGAGTTTAAAGTCTTCACTGATCTCCTTATCTCAGATGATCTCATCTGATAATGGATATACTGTATATCAGTATTAATTCTATTGGGTCTTCATGCTGCCTTTGACACTATTGTCCATGGCATCCAACTACACAGGCTTGAACACATGACGGGCATCAAAGATTCTCCTTTAGCCTGGTTCAAATACCTCTCTAGTTGCTACCAGTTTGTACATGCTCATAATGAGAAATCATCCCATCCCATCAATTAAACTTAATGCCTGCCTCCTAGACATTAAAATCTGGATGACTAATATTTTTTAATGTTTAAACTCTGATAAAACTGAAGTTATGATTATAGGCCCTAAAAAGCTGAATAACATTCTACCTCAACACCAAAACTTACTCAGTGGCCTCTCACTGTCATGTAACACAAAAGTTAAAGACCTCGAGGTATTCACAGGCCTTTAGTCTAAAACATTTCAAAAACATCTTTTTTTCACATACAAAATATCACTAAGGTTAGAAGGTTTCGAAACCTTCAGGATGTTGAAAAATTACTACATGCATTTTGTTACCTCCAGGCTAGAGTATTGTAATTCTCTGTTCTCTGGGTGTAGTAATACCTGTAAAACCTACAGTGAATGCAAAACGCCACGGCCCGAACACTCACTAGGACTAAAAAATATGAACATATCTCTGCTATCCTTGTTTCCTTACACTGGCTCCCTATTGAAAGTCGAATCCATTTTAAAACCCCCCTCCTAACCTATAAAGACCTCAATGGCCATGCTCCAACATATATTAAAAACCTACTTGTCCCTTACCACCCTCCTAGAACCCCAAGATTCCAGAAATCCCAAAATCTACAATAGGAGGAAGAGCCTTTTGCCTCCTATTGTACGCCTCTCTTGTGGAATGACCTGTAACCCCTGATTGCCCTGGTCTTTACCATCTGAATAGCTGAGGGGTGTATCAGTTAAAGGCTGCTACTGCCTGAACTGGTGAAAAACATCTAAAATTTCTATTTATTCTTTTTACAAAGCGCATTCGATACATGTTTATTTTAAAATCTACATATTTGAAAACTAGAAGATTGAAGGTTTCCAGTGGTGTTACTCATATGTTTGTAGGACAAAAACTCGCGGAGCTACAGATGTATTTTTGGAACAGCCCCTATAGGGGGCTGTGGGCGTCAGAGGGTTACTGCTGGAATTTAAGTAACAAATTGATAAAAATGGGCAGGTGGCTGATCTTTATACACATCAATTTCATGCTTAGGCCTAGGCCTACATTAGGCTACCCCGGTGGCGAAATAGATTTAAGTCTCGCATAGCTCTAAAATGCATCAGTAGGCCTACAAACCTTCAAAAATATTGTATAATTCTTGTAGCCTACTTTGTAATTTTATGTACACTAAATATATATAAATAATATATCGTTTAACATGTTCTTATAGTTTACAAATCAAGACATTGCAAGGCTGTCATGGGCCCTTTAAAACTAACAAATAATTAAATAAACCTACAGGTGCAGCCGATAGTGTTTGTTACTTAGTGAGAAAGTCAGTGCAGATGACAGTCAGAAGTTGTACACCAAAATAACAGAGACAGCAGCAGACTCATACACACAAGTGTTTTTCATTTAGCCTTGTAATGCTGCTCCTCCTTGAACTGAAACAGCATTTTGCTTTGGCACCATCAGGTGTTCAGCATCCTATAATAACAATCACACCGTCTGGAAATTTAACAGGATGGCCCTTAACATGTTGTCGTCTTCTCCTACATTCAAGTGATCAAAACCCTAGAGAAATTATTTTTAGTGAGACATGTCAAAGGAGTTTACTGGATTTTGTGGGGAAATCCAGGCTACAGAGTCATACCTACCAGCGCACAAGTGAACGCATTAGTTGCATTTCATTTCAACAGAGAATCACTCACTAAAAGCCTGAATTGCACACAGATCTTTGGTGTTTTGCTGACTGCTTTGTCAAATTAAATGAACTTGGCTTAACCACAGCTTATCATGACTTAACCGTTGCACTATGATTATTTGTCAGCACCCTGCTTGAGAAATGCTGGTTTACACTAAACCCTACACTCACATTTGCACACACAAAAATTTTAGAGTGCAAAACACTGCCATGCACCATATGGACAGCCCTAACACTGATTTCAATGGAGCAGCCTCTGTTTTAATTGACAGGTCTCTGACGTACACATCTTTCGCACGGTAACGGATATATTAAGCGGACAAAATGTTGACAAAAGATCGATTCACAAAATAATGAATCGATATCGGATCAGTATTAATTGCTGAATCGATTTTTTGAACCCAGCCCTAGTTTTTATATGTGAAAGGGTTAGTAATTATTGTGCCCCCAGTCATCAGTGGTCACCACATGTATTGAGCATGTTTAGGACAGTGTCTTGAGTCACCAGGTTTGGTGTTGATGGCTAAAAGTCTTAAGGTATACTAAGGCATACTAAGGATGAGGTCATGAATATATGTACCAAGTTTGGTTATGATGCATCAAAGCATTGCCAAGATATGATGTTTGACCAGTACTAGTAAATGATTCTGAGTTGCTGAGATGTTGCTGAGACGTTGCTGAGACAAGTTTGGTTATGATACATCAAAGCGTTGCCAAGATACGGTTCACTTCCTGTTTGGCTGCTTTGCCATTACATTTGAATGGATATAGTGGGCGAAGGCTTCATAGTCCAGAGTCCAGGCTTCAAAGTTCTTGTTCTAAACGCTGTTCTAAATGGTCAGAGTCCGTATACCCACTTTGGTTACAATACATCAAAGTGTTTCCAAGGTATGTTGTTTGACCGGTGGTGGCACTACAGCATTAAAACAGATGATTCAGAGCGGTCAGAATAGGGTTGTGAGTCAATGTACCAAGTTTGGTTGCAATACATCAAAGCGTTGCCGAGATATGACTTGACCAGCAGTGGCGCTAGACTAATCTGACTTCAAAAGAGGCCACCGCACTGAAATAGCGCTTGTGTCTGTGACAGAAGCCTTAAAAAAGGCCAGAGCAGCAGATTAATACTCAGTACTCATCCTGCTTGACCTATCAGCAGCATTTGATACGGTCAGCCACTGTATCCTACTGAACAAACTGACAAACATGGGCATCAGTGGCAAAGCGCACTCCTGTTTTGAATTCTATGGCACTGGGCGGTCATTCAGTGTGTCATGGCGAGGGCAAACATCTGCGCTACACCAACTGACCACAGTGGTGGTCCAAGGCTCTGTGCTGGGGCCCCTTCTCTTTGCCATGTATACCACTTCACTGGGTCCAATCATCCACTCCAATGGTTTCTCCTATCACTGCTATGCAGGTGATACCCAGCTCTATATGTCCTTATATGTCCTCTATTATCCTTTCCAAAATTGAACTGCTGGCCCTGCCAGCTAAGCAAAACATACATCATAACATCAGCATTAAGATAGACTCTCTATTGGTTGCTTCCACCAAGGTTGCAAGAAACCTCATTCTCTCTTTCTTTCTCTCCATCTGCCCCCACCTGTGGCCTTGCTGGTTCCTGTTTGCCACTTCTTAGAACCCTTTGTGTGCCATGTGCAAGGACTGCCTAAGACATCTGCTAGAAACCAGAAATGACTAATACTATATCAAGATAGACTCCTTATCTGTTGCTCCTACCAAGGTGGCAAGAAACCTAGGTGTCACGATTGATGACCAGTTGACCTTTGCAGATCACGTTGCCTCTGTAGCTCGGTTGTGCCGTTTTTCTCTATTGAACATAAGGAAGATTAGGCCATACCTAATCCAACATGCAACCCAGCTCCTGGTGCAGATCCTGTTTATCTCTCACTATGTTACCCCTATGCCCTATGTTACCCTCCGGCCCCTATGCCCTATGTTACCCTCGCTCCTCCAAGGAACCTTATCTAGCACGGCACCTCGCACAGGTGGTGTTATACTGGTGACTGGCACATTGGTCAAAAATTCATGGAATCTAATATCAGTGGCCGGAACTGGTCCCAAAATGGCAGTTAAAATTCAGGGGTTAGGCCATCTAGCCTAGGTGATTTGCCTCTATTCAGGCATTTCACTGTTGATTCAAGTTCTTCCATTGATATAGACTTTTCAAAGTTAATTTAGGGAGATTTAGCTAATTTAGGGAGAGAGAGGCTGTGAAGAAATGAGGCACACCTCTCAGCAGGGTGCGATTTGTCAAAAAAAACAGAGGGGGGATGTTTTTTTGTTTTTTTGTTTAATCATGAAAAATAAGCAATCAACAGGTTTAATTCTTTTTTTAGGTTAATGGTAGACCCTGTGTGCCTAAATTATGAACAGATGAGCATTCATCTTCAATGCAAACTTAAAAAGACATGAAACATTTCATTTTCTGTGCCAAGCACGATGGGATGGCTTATTTGGGCTTCAGAACCATGGATAAGGTCCAAACACGCGGGTTCAAACACGAGGATTGACAGAGGAACATTAGCCTAATGGGATCGGCCTGTAAAATAACAATAATGATTTCACGTCATAAAATATGATTTCACATATTATGTCAAAGTAACTAATTATAAAACCAAATAAACAGTTTGCTCTGATGTTGGATTTCATGTTGGCGCGTCATCTGCAGCGTGTCGTCCTTCATCGTATCCACATCTCTGCGAACCTCTGTTTAGGGAACGAACACACGTCTGGCCCAATAACAGCAATGTATGACTTAGTTGGATGTTGACTTAGTCTTTTTTTGTGCTGGTCCTGTGGAGTAGGATGATATGCTGCTCTGAACGCGTTTCATTTTCCCTCCTTTTTTATTAGTTCCGCGTAGAATGCAGAAACAGTGTATTTATGTGCATGGGGATGTTCATGAACAATTCGGGTCAGGTTGAAAGTTAGTAGGCTACCAACAATGTAGATTATAGCTGTGTAAGAAACTGTCACAACCTGATTTCAATTTCAATCGTTTTTTTTTTTATTATTGACGGGATTTCATCCCCCCGAGGATAAAATTCATGCAGCAGAGGTAAAATCCAGAGGGGGGGATGATTCCCCCCCCATCCCCCTCTACAAATCGCACCCTGCCTCTCAGTATTTATTTGGCCTTCTGATGAGTAGAGATGGCAATAGAATGTTTTAAATATGGTGTTTATGGCATCAGGCTGCGTCACAACCATGCCCTCTGTTGTCCAAATTGCATTAATCATTGCTTCAGACTCACATTGTTTAAGTCTTTAGAGCAAGTAAGCTACTTGGGCTGTCACCATCATAGTAGTATCTGCTTTGTTATACATAATATAAACTCTGCCTTTGTTAGGGATAAACTGTGATATTGCCCCCTCAGCACAGTGACTAAGTTTGTGTTTGTTTGTCACTAAATGGGTCACTAGGTGCTCTCGCTCTATTCTCCCAATCTCCCTCTAAATTTCATTCAGACATTTGTTATGCCCAGAGTGCAATTTAGAAGAGAAACCTATACACACCTTTTATAAAACATTTTGTTGTTTCCCACAATATTTGGGCATTGCTGCAACTATCTCTTTTGTGGTTAATAAAGTCACAGTTGTTTTCTCATATGTGATAAAAGAATCTGATGGCATGGATAGGAGGTATTTTGAGTCGAATGCGGCCGATAATTAGATTAAAGCAGCATATGTAAACACACTCAGTGCTATAGATATATGCTTCCGGTGGAGGAATTCTAGACAGCGAGTGCACTTAATGGGCAAGTTAAAGCCTCTAACATTCCAACTGATGATGTTCAAGTCCGCCATTTAGGTGGTGGAATACCTGACTACAGAGTAGGATTTTAAAAAATCCCAATTGCATACTGGGCATGTGTATCTGAAACCTTTCTGGCCATACTGTATCAACAGCAATAACATAAATGAACAACAAAACTATACAGAAGCAAACCGCCAAGCTCCAGCTGAGCCCAAAGATTGCAACACAAACACAAAAATCATTCCGGTGGCCAGATATGCGAGGTTGTCCACAACAACCCTTAACATAAAGTAGTGTTCCAGAACACACAGATATGTCACGGTATTTAAATAAACACTGTTGGAGCAATCATAAGCAAACCAGTTAAACAGATAGGCATGTAATACGTAATACATAATAATAATACGTAAACATAACATGAAAAGCTATAGACTGATGCTCCAGACATTAATACTGCAGTGCTAATATTTGCTAAATATATTTGCAATTCAGGCCGTATTTCCAAAAGAATAAATTTGGTATTTTTTTATAATTGTTTTTCAGTTTGTTGTAAGAGTTTATAGCTTTTGAATAAGGCAAAATACCTTTTCAAAATTTCTTCAGAATTCAGAACTTATCCTCATGGTCTACTGTTTTTCATAAATTTGAAATTCTAAATACTGTACTACAGTCAGCTTAGTTTCAGGGCTATAGCTCCTTTTAGTAACAGGCTTGCACCAGGCTAACTGGTATAACTCACTTTAAATGAATGGGAAGTTGGCTCCTTTGGCAAAAATCATATTTCATTTCCAACTTCAGACAGGTTTTTAGGGGATGGTGAATGAGAAGAGCTAGATCTTACACATTTATGTGCCCCACAATATGGCATACTATCTAATAAGACAATTCCTTTTCTGCTTGTATGTTTCCTCACAGAGGATACATCTGCAACGCTTTGAAAATGTGAGTTTTTCGCATTCAAGATGACTTGAGAACAAAACTTGCTTTTTCTTCTACACACTGAAAAAATAATCTGGGTTTACGTCAATGAATAAAACATTAATGGTGGAACGGACTGTAATTTCAGTGTGCTCTTAGACATTTGCACATGGTACTACCCCAGTGTAAAAATTCAGGGAAAAATGTCATCAATTGCTTTAAGAGAAAAACAGGCAAAAAATCAGGAAAAAATGAGAACCATGGTATTGGGCCCGTTTCAACCGATATGGAATTGCCCTTTCACAATTTCAGTGTTCAATGTGACCAGTGACCAGTGTATGGGTAAGCCAGTGGTGCCGTTTAATGTGGGCTGTAGGTGTTCTGAAGTTTAGTTTTGGATTGGACGCTGGCCTATTGGGATGTGAAGGCTTACCTGTGCCGCATTTGTGGCAAGCCATGTTCATCTGCCTTTTTTGTGGCTTGGCAGAAAGGTTTGGAGATCATGATGCCGTGTCCAAAATGTACATCCATTGCTCAAAAAATAAAAATAAGGCTTTTCAAATATTCTGTGAAATTCTGGGGTTCTGCCATAGACTTCAGTGTTATAGAGCACTACATAAAGGGAGATTAGTGGCCCTCCCTCATGTGATCGTGTTTCCAGGAAGTGGCTCATCATGAAATATCTTGCTCTGCCTATCTGCCATCTTTTGTTACACTATAGATAGTGTTAACCTCAAGTGAATTTATTAATTAAAATTGTTGGCTTTAATGATTAATTTTTTTTATAAATTAATTTTGGCTACATGTAGGCCCATTGAATCACTTAAACTTGTGAAACACTTCAAATCAAGGTCTTTTTAGATATTTTCAATTAAGAGACTTTGTAAAAGCTCATTTCACCTCCTTCCCTACATTGCCAGAAAAAACTGTTAGAAGACATTATGTACAATTCAGTTATAAACAGTCGCATTTCCTCAATACACAATGTCCTCCTCTTATCCCAGTTGTCTCCCCTTCTGGGACTTAAAGAGACTTGGGAAAAGGAACTTGGTCTCCCATTGGAGGAATTCTGGTGGTTGGATGTCTTGGCCAGGATTAACACCACCTGCATATGTGCACGAATGTGTCTTATTCAGTTCAAAGTGGTTTTCAGACTTCACTATACTAGGGCCAGGCTGAAAAAACTGTTCCCTGATGCGGATGACCTCTGCATCAGGTGTTCTCACTCTCCAGCAGACCATACACACACTTTCTACACCTGTACCAAACTTCATGCTTTCTGGTCATCTTTCTTCACCACTCTTTCTGACGTCCTGAATATTCCTATCTCCTCATGTCCTTTAATTGCAATTTTTGGTGTGTCCCCTGTTATAGGGAAATTTAACAGTTATCAAGCTGATGTTATTGCATTTGCCGCACTGATAGCCAAACGCCAAATACTTCTTCACTGGAAGAGCCCTAAACCACCTGGCACTTGTTCCTGGTTTGGAGAGCTTATGTCTTTCCTACACCTAGAGAAAAAAAAAACATAGTTAGAGGATCTTCTCTAACTCTCCTCTCCTTTCCTATGATCCACATAACATCAACCAACAATTGGACACGGAAGACTAGTGACACTTTCCCCTTTTCTATATATTGTATATATTTCATTGTTTGCTATTTCTTTTATTTTATGTTTTATGTTTATTTATTATTATTATTATTATTACTATATATGTATTTTTTTTTACTCGATTTCTTTTTAATGTTTGTGTGTATATGTATGTATCTTTATAAGTAGTAATGTACATGTATGTACTAGTCCAGGCCGATTTGCCCTTCCCATATAATATTTTAAGTTTCATTTTCATTTTATGGGCGTAGTTGGGGTGGGGAGAGTGGGTGTTTTGGGTGTGTGGGTTAAAATGTTTGCTTTTGATTTAAAAAAAAAAACGAACAAACCTATGGCTTGTAAACACGTTATATTTTGACTGTATTACTTTTTGTGGTTTGCTCAATAAACATTGAAACAAACTTAAACACTTAAACTAAAAAAGTACTGAACTCGCAATTCTTCTGATCATTTCAGTCATTAAGCCAAAAAGACCATTTACAGTACACAGCTTAAAGTTTTATTTAGGCTTTTCTAATTGCACATTATTTTTGATCAATTAAACTTGAATATATTCTATTTTAACATCAGAGAACAAGGTACAATATTCCATTCATCTATTCTGTCTCCTTTAATATAAAATCAAGGACACTTGGTAAGGAAACTTGGTAAGCTTTGCAGTGCAGAAGTTTTCTGTCTTCCTCACCACTCTGTCCAATTTTTTACCTCTCCCCAGCACACCACACTGTATCAGAGGACACTGGTCATGACAGACTGTTAAAACATCTGGAGGAGTTTGCAGATGTTTTAAAAGACCCCCTAATCATTAAATGAACAACCTTCCTGTACAGTACAGCAGTAGTTGGCGACCAGCCCAGTTTATTGCCCAAGTGTTTTTATGTCCTGACTATTTCGACACTGACCCCCTTGTTTGAGACTGGTAGGAGAGGCGGTTGGACCTCTTCAATTCCTTTGATCTTTGCGGTGTTCAGCTGCAATTTTGCAATTTGTCAGACACTGAGGTCTTCATGAGTGTTGTTTGAGTTCCTTTTCTTCCACCTATTTTTTTCCAGTAATTTTAGGTCACCTGCTTCCATTTCTGTCTTCGGGCCCAACATTACTTGTGTTTGTATGTGTGTGTAAGGAGGAAGGGGTTGTGCTGTTTAGCTGTTTAGATGAAGTACTCTATGCCAATATTCTCCTGGTGGGTGAACTGCACTGGGTAAAGAATGGCAACGTGGGGTCTTAGGATATGGAGCAGAATTGCCTGTTTGGTCTTCATTATGTACAATTATTCAGGCAACAGTCCTGAAGTTGTTCAGTTTGCTGGGGTGTGCCATCTTAAGGAATGTTAAAGGCATTAGGTGATGTCTTCCACAGTGTAGGTACCCTCCCTTTAGTTGCAGTAGGAGACATGTTGAAGCAGCTTTCCAAGTTAAACAGTACAGACCTTAAGCATTGTTGGGCATACTCTGTTGGGTCAGTTGCTTTCCTAAGGGATCATCTTTTGACCTGTGGTGGTGATGGGCAGTGAAAGTCCCAGTTGTGTCTGACTGAAATCAGTCCACTTATATTTATAGGTGTTGTGCCTCATGTTTTGGGGGTCTGAGGAGTAAGGAGTTTATAGGACCACATTCTGAAGTTTCATGTATTCACTGCGAAATCACGTGTATCCAATAATAACAGCCACAAAAATACTACTACCACTACTAATATTAATAAATAATAACTAGCTGTACCGCCTAGTGGTACATAACAAGACCACCACACATTGCTGAATGTGCCATCGAGACAAGACGAATGTCCATTCATACTCTTTTAAGATTTGCCCCTATTATATTATATATTATTAGTTATACACACATCAACACACATACATACTGTTCACATGTGTTCACGGTCTGAATTCTTTCTTTAACATAATGGTTTGTGTAATTAAGCACAAGGGGTGAAGACCAAAATAGCTTACATGCTATGAGTCTAGTAGGGCTACATGCCCACCAAGCTTCTTTAACCTCATGCGTCGGTGTCCCCAAAACAGTTAACTGAAATTGCCTTCCCAATAAAAACTGCGATTTGACATTTTTTTGTTTTTCAATAGGTAGCCCTACACCACACATGGGTGGTTTAGGTCTCACTGGATACATCTCCTTGAGACCTATGTACCAGTAAAATTTAATTAGCCAAAGCAGGGAGGAGTCTCCCTGGAGGGGCGCCAGCACAAGGGAGGAGCTGTTCCTGGGGACCAAAATAACTTTGGATATATGGGCCCAGAGAAGTTGTATGCCCAGTGAGTGATGTGAACCAGTGTTTGAGTGCCCTGAGAATCACTGATGGTAATTCCTCCAAAATATTGCTATTATTGTGTGTCAATAGGTGACACTATGCCACATATGGGGCTGAGGTGGAGGTTGGATGCAGCTCTTGTTTGTTTGCTGGGGTGCTACGGAGTTATTACGCAAAAACTGTGTCAGATCATCAACACTCCCCACCCCCTCAAAAAAAAAAAAGACTGTGTGTTAAAACTCAGGTAAAGGGACCCGGTGTAACACTGAGAATTTTTGCCATTTTGGGCCTCTCAATTGGTGGCGCTACACCACAAATGGCAGTATAAGGGCCCTTTGGATGCAGCTACTTGAGACCTATGTGCCACTAAAATTTCATCAGCTGGGGCCAATAGACAGCGCTACAGCAGACATGGGTGGAAGAGGGCTTTTTTGTGGCTCAGGTGCTACAGTTCTCAAGTTATTCCACAACCTGTGGTCTGGGGCATCCAGCACAGGTGGGGAGCAGTGTCTGGGGACAGGACTTTACTTTGTGCTATAGGTGTGCTGCATCATATGCCTACTTCAAAAATTGCACTATAGCTGCAGTAAAACTGCAGTATTACTGCAGTAAAACTACAGTTATTTTAGCTGTCCTGCATCATAGGCCTACTTCAGAACCTCCAGTATAACTGCAGTAAAACTGCACTAAAACTACAGTATTACTACAGTAAAACTACAGTATTATTGCAGTAAAACAACAGTTGTTTTAGCTGTACTGCATCATACGTCTGCTGCAATGAAACTGCAATATTACTGTAGTGAGACTGCAGTATAACTGTTGTTTTACCTCAGATACTGCAGTGTTTTTTTTATAGCTGTATGGCTATGTACTGCACTGCACATCTCTGATGTGTGAGCCTGGCCTAATTCACTTTCTTTCTCTGTCCACAATTATCTCTGCTGAGTGTCATCCCTGCCTCATTCCGGCGGACTCCTCTCACCCTCCCCTCCTGAGTGGACTACAACCAACACTACGGGAGGCTCATGTCATTGCCCAGCCATAATTCCTGATAACCACCTATGGACTGACTACCATGTAATGTAAAGTGGGATAATACTCTATAATGAACTATTATGAATCTTTGCTAAAACCACACGCAACTTGCAGTCATGGTTATTACTGATTGTAATTTTTCTGCATGACCCCTGCCTGTTACACCCTTGAGTCGTGGATCTGCCCAAGGTTTCTTCCTAGATTAACTAAACATAAGGGAGTTTTTCCTTGTCCCTGTTGCTCTTGGGTGCTCCTACTGTGAAGCGCCACGAGACAATGCTATTGTAAAAGGCGCTGTATAAATAAATCTGAATTGAATTGAATTATATTTGGGGGGCCTGTATTATTTACAACTTGTATGATTTGAATTGTGTGTGAAATGTAAAGTTTTGTAAAGCACGCCCCCAACCACCTGGCAACCCTCCGCCACCTGCACGGCCCCAGCCACTAGGCAACCCTCCTTCCCCACGCACGCACCCCTGACCACCACACAATCTCCGACACCCCCACCAAAATGATTGAGTATATTCAGGACTGTTTCCTGAGTCTATGTACAAAGTTTGGTTTAGATAAGTGAAAGGGTTAGTAATTACAGTGCCCCCTGTACTCATTGGTCACCACATGTATTAATCATGTTCAGGACAGTGTCTTAAGTCTATTTACTAGGTTTGGTGTTGATAGCTAAAAATCTTAGTAGTTTTAGCACCCCTAGTGATCAAATGTATACTAAGGCATACTAAGGATGGGATCATGAATCCATGTACCAAGTTTGGTTACGATACGTCAAATTGTTACCAAGATATGATGTTTGACCAGTGGTAGCACTAGAGAGCTTAAGTAAATGATTCTGAGTGGTCAGAATAGGTCCTGAGTCTGTATACCAAGTTTGGTTATGATACATCAAAGCATTGCCAAGATATGGTGTTTGACAAATGATGGCTCTAGAGCACTGAAAGGGATCACTCAGGGTTCTGAGTCAGTGTGCCAAGTTTGGTTGTGATACATCAAAGCATTGCGGAGATGACTTTTGACCAGTGGTGGCACTTGAACGTTTGAAATAGATGACTTGGAGTGGTCAGAACAGGGTCCTGAGTTCAAGTACCAAGTTTGGTTACAATGCATCAAAGCATTGCTGAGATGATTTTTGACCAGTGGTGGCCCTAGAGTGTTGAAATAGATCATTTAAAGTTGTTAGTTAATGGTCCTGAGTTCATGTACCAAGTTTGATTACAATATGTCAAAGCTTTGCAGAGATATGACTTTTGACCAGGAGTGGTGCTAGAGAATTGAAATAGGTCATTCAGAGTTGTCAGAGCAGGGTCCTGAGCCCATGGTTATGATATGTCAAAGCATTGCCGAGATATGACTTTTGACCAGAGATGGCAATAGAGCGTTTGAAATAGATGATTTGGAGTGGTCAGAACAGGGTACTGAGTCCACATACAAAGTTTGGTTACAGTAAGCCAAAGTTGTGCAGAGATATGGTGTTTCACCACTGGTGGCTAGAGAGTTTGAAGCAGATGTTTGTGAGCAGTCAGAACAGGATCTGAGTCCACTAACCAAATTTGGTTATGATGCATCAAAGTGTTGCTGAGACATGAGCTCATTTCCTGTCTGATGGCTTTGCCGTCAAATTCATTTGGCCGCACTAGGAGAACGCTCCTAAGTCCAAAGAGGAGATTGATAACTTTTGCCCAGCTTGGTAAATGCATTTCCAATTTTTACCAGTTGGTGGTGCTAGACCATGCTAAGTTGATGGGTCTGAATGATCAGGAGAGGATGCTGAGTCCATGTGCCAAGTTTGATTACGATAAGTCAAAGCGTTGCAGAGATATGAGTTCACTTCCTGTTTGACGGTCCTGAGTCTGTATACTAAGTTTAGTTATGATACGTCAAAGCATTGTGAAGATATGATGTTTGACCAGATGTGGCACTAGAAAGTCTGAAGCAACTGGTTCTGAATGGTTAGAACAATGTCCTGAGTCCGTAGACGAAGTTTGGTTGAGAGATATAAGATCACTTCCTGTCTGGCGACTTCACCGTTGAATTTCATTGGCTGTAGTGGTTTTGCCTTTGAAACTCTATTAGCTGGGACAACCAACAGCATTGCTAGACATCAGAATTTAGTCGCTAACCCAAACATATCATGAGATATGAGCCAAAACACTTCTAATTTCTAATTTCATTTCAAATTACAATCTATTTTTTTTCTAATTTATCAAACTGATCTAAATTACCTACATCTTATTAGGGCAGTAGGGCAGCCTAACTAACTGCTTATCATATAGAATTCTATAGACTAGGTTTTTTATTTATGTATATATATTATATATTTTATATCATTCTGGTAAAATGGTATGAAGACATATCAGTGAGGTTATCGATCAAAATATTTGGAGGTTACTATTGTCTAATTTTAAATTCATAAAAGTTAAAAGCCTTTTATTTTGACATGGTGTAAATCTTTCTTTCCAGTGATGTGCTCAGGTAAGACATGTTTTTGTGTGACTCTGCCAAATATATATTTTTTATTGGACAGTTCCATGATATATATACTTTCATATTTAGAATAGTTTGTGCTAATAAACTTCCAGCAATACTGTATGTTTGACATGGAATTGAATGCAGTTAATATTGCAAGTAATGAACAGTGATTTCAGTCATGTTGACTGACGATAGCTGTAGGCTAGCTGACATGACGTAGGCTGTACGTGCTGATTGAATGGCAGCCAGGTGGTCGTTGACTTTGTTATGTGTTAGGTAGTGTTACGTATGTGTAAGTGTCATTTTGAAACTTTGTAAAGCCTATTTCCACTTGAATGTCTGAAATTCACATGTTAAGTTTGACAAAACATTTTGTCTTTATTGGTTAATGTTAGCAATGTCATAGTGAACTCAGTCTGTTAAAAGAGAACTCAGGCCAGTTTCAACACATAACTCTGTTGTTTGTGGTCAATGAATGCTGTCAGACTACTAGTTTTTTCTCTTCACACCTATACAAAACATAATTCAAGGATGTACAGTAAATGAAGTTCAGCTACATGTCAAGTGAACAGACACACATGCAATTGTATTGAGTACTTGAGTAGTTGTATTGAGTTGTATTGACTTTTACTGACATGTCAGGGGTCATGTTCATGCCGTATGCTCCTGTAGCTGTCCATCAGGAATTTTCGGATGGATGGTGACCTATCGGTGGTTATTCAATTAATCATCCAGATTTTAATGTCTTGGAGGCAGGCATCAAGTTCAGTTATGGGCATACAATCATTGGGCTTCATGGAAAGGTAAAGCTAGGTGTCATCAGCATAGGAGTGGAAAGTAGTGCCATGTTTCCTTATAACAGATCCTAAAGGTAACATGTGGAGGGAGAATTGGGGCCCTAGAACTGAGCCTTGGGATACACCAAGCTTTACTTTGGTGTGGGATGATGACTGGGATGATGACGTACAAACTGGTAGCGACCAGAGAGGTACGATTTCAACCACAATCTTTGATGCCTATCATGTGTTTAAGCCTGTTTAGTAAGATGCCATGGTCAATAGTGTCAAAGGCAGCACTAAGATCCAGTAGGATTAATGTTCCTACATAGTGATTCTGAGCTATGATTAGCTCTGAAGCATGACTGGAAAGTCTCCTTTTTTATTATTTTTGTTTAAGAAGCTACAGATTTGCTTAGACACTGTTTTTCCAAGTATTTCTGATACAAATGGGAGGTTAGATATGGGTCAGTAGTTAGCCAGGACATCAGGATCAAGGTTAGTTTTTTTAAAAGATGGTTTAATAACAGACGTATTGGAAGGTTTTGGGACATGCCCTGCTATGAGTGAGCCATTTATCATTTTAAGTATCATGTCAGCCAGTAGAAGGAGAGCAGTCTTAGGAAGATATGTTGGGATAGGATCCAGTAAGCATGTTGAAGCTTTAGTTGAGGAGATCAAAAAAGTAATTTCTGATATATTGATGGATTTAAATGAGGTATGTTACAGGTTAACTAGGGCTTGCTGTAACCATCATATGTCCAACTAGATTTGAGGTTACAAGGGAGTTAAGTCTTATAGATTCAATTTTGTCATTAAAAAATTCATAAAGTAATTTCTGCTTAGACGTTTTGGAATGAAGTAGGTCACCTCATTGCTATTTATTGTTAGACGACAGTGTTAAAAACAATTTGGGATTATTTTTATTATTGTTTATAAGTGAGGAATAATATGCTGGCATTGTTGGCAAGTGCTGACTTGTACTCTTTTAAGCTATCTTTCCAATTGAGTTGAATGTGGAGTGGAGTGCATTTACAACACTATCAGTTACTTGGTGTTATGAACCCATTAAGACATTTTTGGAATCGGAACACACCATAATAAAGGCCCAGGAGTCAGAGTTGCAAAAAGTACAAAGAGTTTTCATTTCAGACAGTGAAAACAGTTTAGACGTGTCAGTAACAGCTCGAAATCCCTGCACTTACCTTACCTTTAAATAGAAATAAAATTTCCTACTACTAAAGCAAATGCAGATCGATTCCAATTGTGTGTCGCTGTCAGGTATTCTAATTGTGTGTCCATGGTTTCCTTGTTCAATGCCATAATTGCCACCTCATGCCTAAATGCTGAGTCTTTCTCTCTATCTGCCCCCACCTGTGGCCTTGCTGGTTTCTGTTTGCCACCTCTTAGAACCCTTTGTGTGCCACGTGTAAGGACTGCCTAAGACATCTGCTGGAAACCAGAAATTATTAAATTAGATTATCTTATTATATCAAGATAGGCTCCCTGTTGCTCCTACGTGTCATGATTGATGACCAGCTGACCTTTGCAGATCAAGTTGCCTCTGGAGCTCTGTTATACCATTTTTCTCTGTTCAACATAAGGAAGATCAGGCCGTATCTAACCAACGTGCAACCCAGCTCCTGGTACAGACCCTGGTTATCTCTTGCCTTGACTATTGCAATGCCTTCCTATCAGGTCTTCTAGCCTGTGCTGTGAGGCCACTACAGATAATCCAGAATGCAGCTGCATGTCTGGTTTTCAACCAGCCAAAAAGAGCGCATGTCACACCTCTGTTCATTGAACTTCACTGGCTACCCTTAGCCGCTCGCATCAAATTCAAAGCACTGATTCGCATTCAAATTCAAAGCACTTTGCTCCTCCAAGGAATGTTATCAAACATAGCTAACAAGTCAATCCAGACTCTTCTCATGTGTTGTTTCACGCTGGTGGAAGTGCTCCCAGATCAACAGATACCCTCTCTACCTTCACCAAATTCTTGAAAACCCAGCTCTTTCAAAAATATCTCTTAAATTTCTGAATACCAGGAATGCACTTAATCTCTTACTCTTAATCTCTCTCCATACTGCACTTTGTATTACACTTTTGCACTTCCATCTCAAAATACTTGCACATTTCATATCTGGTGAAATGCAATTTCAATCCTCTTTGTAATGCTTGTCACATAGTGAACTGACAAAAAAGCACACTTTAACTTTCACTACTACAATAAATTTGACTTTGACTACTACAAATTTAATCTTATCAGTGTGGACTCTTTGTTAGTTTTTCACTGTGTTGTTGCTTGAACGTTATCCCGCTTTGGATAAAAGCATCTGCTAAATGCATAAATGTAAATGTAAAATGTATATGAATTGTGTCTCATGTGTACCACTCAGACACCTGCCATGGATGTCTCTTGACCTTGATAGATTCAGTCTTCTTCTGTACTGCCATCTACAATTAGGGCAGTAATAGCATAGCGGTTAAGGGACTGGGAGGAGTTTGGGAGTTGAGTTAGGGATGGTGGGACAGTGTATGGGTGTTTGTGACAGCGTGCGCCTGCGTGTGTGAGAGAGAATATTTGCCATGCTGGATTAATGTAGGGCCAGGGCGATGGAAGCTGGATCGTGATAAAGGGGTTATCGGGGGAGAAGAGTATTATATGTGTTAGTTTAGGTCTTTTACATGTATAACAATAATAATGATACTAAGAATGACGCTAATAATAATAAAAATTATATCAGAAATTATGTCTTTGATTTCCTCAGCTAAATTTTTCAAGACATCTGTTATTAAACCATTTATCAAAAAACCTAACCTTGATCCTGATGTCTTGGCCAACTACCGACCCATATCTAACCTTGTATCAAAAATGCTTGAAAAAATAGTGTCTAAGCAAATCTGTAGCTTCTTAAATGAAAATAATATCCAAGAAACCTTCCAGTCAGGCTTCAGAGCTAATCATAGTACAGAATCAGCTCTAGTTAAAGTCTTCAATTACCTCTTTATCTCATATGATAACAGATATATATCAGTGTTAATCCTATTGGATCTTACTGCTGCCTTTGACACTATTGACCACCGCATCCTACTACACAGGCTTGAACACATGATAGGCATCAAAGATTCTGCATTAGCCTGGTTCAAATCATACCTCTCTGGTCACTACCTGTTTGTACACGCTTATAATGAGTCGTCATCCCACATCAAAGTAAAATTTGGTAAGGTTACTAAGGTTTGCTAAGGTTACAAAGTTCCTATCCTTTGAGGATGCTGAAAAATTAATACATGCATTTATTACTTTCAGGCTCAATTATTGCAATGCTCTGTTCTCTGGGTATAGTAATACCAGTATCATAAGCCTACAACTAATACAAAATGCCACAGCCCGAACACTCACTAGGACTAAAAAATATGAACATGTCTCTCCTATCCTTGCTTACTTACATTGGCTCCCTATTAAAAGTTGAATGGAATATTCCTCCTAACCTACAAAGCCCTCAATGACCATGCTCCAACATATATTAAAGACTTACTTGTCCCTTACCATCCTCTTAGAACCCTAAGATCCCATAATGCTGGTCTTCTTGTAATCCTGAGTATATCAAAATCTACGATAGGAGGAAGAGCCTTTTGCTATCATGCGCCCCTCCTGAGTAGACAGCAACCAACACTACCGGAGGCTCATGCCAGGACTGACTCTCTATCCCAGAGGCCCTTCCTAGATGCCCTTGCCAGGACTGACCCCCCCGCCCCCCCCTCACAATGGCACTGTGAAATGGACCTTTAGTGTTACCCCCATGATCCATCTCACTCCTTGACTTTAACACTATGTCTTGCTACTACTGCACTGTCCAGCCATAATTCTTGATAACCACCTATGGGCTGACTACCATGTAATGTTATGGGATAATATTCTGGAACTATTATGGTCCTTAGCTAATATCATGGACAACTTGTAGTCTATCATGTTTACTACTGATTGTACTTTTCCTGCATGACCCCTAGCAGTTGGGTTAGTCCCTTGAGTCGTGGATCTGTCAAAGGTTTCTTCCTACACTAACGAAACATAAGGGAATTTTTCCTTGCCCCTGTTGCTCTTGGGTGCTCCTTCTGTAAAGCACCATGAGACAATACTATTGTAAAAGGCGCTGTATAAATAAAATATAATTGAATTGAATTGAATAATAAATAATCTGGACAGCTGAAGCTACCTGAGCCCGCATTCATGGCTATTGTGCTGACCCGCCCCCACCCAACCGTAGGGAAGGCACTGTGTACAGCAGGCCCCAGGCCACCCCCCCAGCCCCAAAGACTCGCCATCTTTTTGGTGTCACCCCCTCAAACCCTCTACACAACACGCCAAACTTGTCCTATGTTTGAATGGCTATATGCCAGGAAAAATGTGCCTTCTCTAATGTGTACTGCATTAAAAGAAACAGGCAAGCAGGGGGGATACATGCCCAGATTTCCACCTGCACACCACATTCACCCTACGTAATCATAGATATATACCTCCTCAGATATGTATTTGCATTAAAAGGAGCAAGGTGTGCAGTGATATACCTGCAGAAGTGGTGAGGGGACCTCGAAATCACGAATACCATCTTTACAGCACCACCAACCAATGCCAGTCCCACCCAGCCCAGATTGGGCCGTCTGAGCCATCCCAGAGGCTCAGGTAGAACAGAGACTTGTGATGTAGGGAAGGTAAAGTGAGGAGAGGATGAACAAAAAAGAATGGATGAAGGAGTGGGAAGAGAAAAGAAAAAAAAGTTCCAGCTTCCATGCCCCTACCTAATATTTATGGCTATGTATTAACAGATAAGGAGGGACAATCCTTTTTGTCGGCGACTTCAAGATTTGCTTTTACAGAAGAAAGCACAACTCAGAATTCAGCTTAACTAAGTTAGGGAAAACACCTAACTATAACATTTAGTGCCCCTGATCCTGTTGTGGTCAAAAAACTCGAGGCAGGCAACTTGGTGGATCACTGCAGACTTTAATCATGATGCCGGAGACAAGTTACCCACACAAAACTTACACAAGGAATAACAAGCCTCTTGACCTTCCTGCCCTCACAATGACATTTGACTTCTTGCCCTTCTGTTGTTTTAAATTGTCTAGGTTCCTTGTCCACTCCCTCTAACTTCCTGGTGGAGATAGATGTCTATTTGGTTTTCACCAGCACCCTCTGTTTCTCACATTCCTAACCATAATTTGCTTGGTTGGTTGTCTTATCCCTTTAGACTATGGTTTTACACATGGCATACATTTGTATCACATTACTATTCTCTTTTGCTGATATTCATTTCTAGGATATTACAATTTCTCCTACACCATCTTAAAGAGTGGGAAAGGAAGATCACCAAGTTGTCTAAAAGCATCAAGCCATACAACGCTAAGACATAGAAAAGAAGACTCTTCAAGTTGTCTGATAAGCATACAATGTCTAAGTGCTGAGAGACATGCTAAGACTCTACAAGTGAATTAGTGAATTAGTCTGCGAGGTCAAGAGGTGACATCTGCAATTGAACAGCGAAGCAGACAAACAGCTGAGCAAGAAGTGCCTGAATTCACCTACCCTTGACAGAACAAATGATAACAAGGTGGCTGCTATTCACATTCTTCTAAGAAAAGAGCTGTGGGATTCGTTAAGTGAAATTGATCACTAAAGTAAGGATAAATGAAGTTGTGTTATTGAGAAGTTGACCGAAAAAAAGACCTATGTCTGTGATTATTAGTGTTAAGTAATCATTTGAGCATAAGACCATTGTGCTGCAGTGCTTATCTGTTTGTTTGTTAGTCTGTTAAACATGATGGAAACACATGCTGTTTCAGTCCGATGTGAGTTTGAGCTCTGTTCTTTCTTGCGGGAAAGGTGATATCACATGTGATGGGGTCACAGTTTGTTGGGTAAAGTAGGCTCACTGACATACAGTAGCTGGTTGTGGTTGCTCTGGAATTAACATTAGGCCTATATAATTATATAATTGCCTATATAATTTCACTACTTATGGTCAAAAGACCTAGTTGTTACACTGACTGTTTCCACTGAATGGTTCAGTGAAGTTAATGTTGTGTCTTGTGGCCGCTGTGCCAAAAATTACTACTGTCCATCAAACTACACACAGTACATGCTTTATCTAAGGAGCTACAGTTAGAGGGCTCTAGACAGACGATAAGTGTGGGCATCAGGAGGAAATGCGGAAGGCCAAAGTGATGTGTAGTAGTGTGATTTGATGGATGAAGTTTTTCAGAACTCAGTTTGTGTGGCTCAGAATCTGTGAGAGATTGCTGGTCACTGTGTTTAAGTGTTGTTGGTGGACAACTGTTTGTCTGGGATTGCAATTCATTTCCATTGTGTGTTAGGAGGTTTAGTTACAGCCTTACAGCTACAACCTTCTCATGTGCAGCAGTTTCTGTGCAATCCTGGTTAATTTCTCTTGACTTGGAAAAATTTCTCTCCTGATCAAAAGAGGCAATGGCCGGAAGACAAAGTGGAGGACCTGTTTGAGTTTTGGAACAAAGCAAAATCGAAAGAGGAAGAGATTGGTCTGTTATTGTGTGGTCAGTCAGAAGGAGAAAGTTATTTTTTCTGTTGCTATTCCACAAGAGGGGTGCATGGTATGTAAGGATGCAAGGATAGGAGAGATGTTCATATTTTTTAGTCCTAATGAGTGTTTGGGCCACAGCTATTTATGTTAGCAGTAGGTTTTTGATACAGGTATTCTTACACCCAGAGAAGAGAGCATTGCAATAATCAAGCCTGGAGCCTGGACCTTAGCGATATTTCGTAGGTGGAAAAAATTTTTTGAAATGTGTTTTACATGACTATTTAGAGATAGGTCCTGGTCCATCTCTCAACCAGCTTTATTTATCAACCTGCTTCAGTGAAAGATGTGGAGAAGTGGGCTGACACAATACAACACACTTGGCATGGAGGTCTGGATACCTGGATGAAGTTGAAAGACTTGAAATGTGTGAGAGATCTACACCTTTATGATGGTTTAATGATTCATCATAAACATCTGAATGAGAGAGAGCGAGTGAGCCCTCCTCAAAGCTAAAGTGGAGGTTGGCTTAGGTGATCACGGGTCCTCCTGGATGAGTCATGGGAAGAAATCCGAAGGTGGTGTTGGGAAGACTCCAAAGTCACTGTAAACTGGTCCTCTAAAAAGTTAAACACAAAAGTTAAATAGTTATGATAGTTAATAAATTAGCTAAACATACTGCAGATATGTTAATAGATAATTAATTAATGGAGACATATTTAACATAAATAAACGGGAGAGCCATATGCGTGTTGGGAGGGGGGATTGGGACGCATTTTGGAGTTGAGTTAGGGGTGGTGGGACAGTGTATGGGGGGTGGGGTGGGGTGGGGTGGGAAGGTTTGGGTTAAGTTCAGTGTGTGTGTGACAATGTGCGCGCATGTGTGTGTGAGTGAATAAATGCCATGCTGGATTAACATCAGCCCAGGGCGATGGAATCTGGATTGTGATGAAGGGGGTGTTGGGGGAGAAGGGTATTGTATTATTTGTTAATGTCTAATGTTAATGAACAATTGTATAGCTATAATAATTATAGTATATAGTAATTATATTATGGTAATAATAATAATAATTGTAAACAATCTGGACAGCTGAAGCCCCCCCGCCTGCAAAGTCATAGTGCTGCCCACAAAGATGATTCATCTTACACTTGTAGCTTGTTGTAGCTGATTTCTTTTCCTTTATTTGGTAAAGATCCTAAATATTCAGAGGGTAGGGAGGAGGGAGAGGGAAAAATCCAAAACTATCAAAACACTCAAAAAATATAGCCAACCAGTGTTCTCCACTTTGTGTGTGTGGATGGGTGTTGACGACATATCCGCAGGGAGTTTGTGGTCTTTGTTGAATGGGAAGAATATCACATGACCACACTGCACCAAACATTTCACCCAACAAGGCGGTGAGTAAACTTTCCAGTTCTAAATTATTCATTTTGAAAATTCTGTAAAAATCAGTCAGCACTTGTCTTCAAGAGTTGATTTTTAAAATTGAGTCAAAAAAGGCGTAGACAATGAGAGTAAGAATAATGGGGAGAGCTTGACTGAATCTCATTTCCAGTCTTAATCCTGTTACTGACGAGATTTAAAAATACATTAAATTGTTTGATAAATTATACAAAAAGAGGGAGTAAACCTGTGCATAATTGCTTTTAGTTAAGATAAGATTTACATCTTTAATGTGCCTCCCACTGGCCAGATAAATACTGTAAAATATTCTAGTGCAATTGTTTGGGTCAAAAACGCGGCTGGAGGGGTTTAGGAGGAACTTGTCTCTCGTCTTGGGAAAGTGTCAAGTACTCACATTTGGCATGTTGAAAATTGAAAAGGTTCAGCTGATAAACTCTTGTAAAAACCTGAAGGTCTACCAACCCTAAAACTACATAGCGTGGAAGATGTTCCAAAAACAAATTTTCTTGAATACAAAGCTCACTTCCAGCAGGAATGGAGAAAGACTTTACAATTATTCTAGAGAGGGGCAATACTGGTTTACACTCTGGTTTTCACTCTGGATTCTCTGCCCACAGCAGCCTGGATGTTGAGGCCTTCATTTGGACCATTAACGACGCGATTAGCATCCATTTGTCCTGCCATATCTTTGCTAAAAAGTCTGGTGCTGAATTGAGTCTCCAAAGTTATTTGTATTAAGACAGACATTCTGTGGAACGGGATGGGTGTCGCGAGCCTGACTAATTAGTCTATCTCCCAGAGTGACTTCACAAAGACCTTGCCATAGGTAAAATTGACATTTATCTTGATCATTTCATTCTCCATTCTGATGCTCTCTGTATGAGTGATGAGGACATACTGTGCTCTGTCATATCAGAGTGTGGTCACATCTTTGTGTCTTCCTTTTATTTCAAAAGTTCTAAGTAACTGGACATAGCTGTTCCACACTCTCTGGTAACCCACAATATCACAATAGAGGGAAAAATCTTCCAGCTTTTATGTCAGTGGGATACATGCCCTCTCGTTCTAGGGTGGAAATTTTCTCACTACCGGTGCCCAAAATGTATTGCAAGGTGGGTTTAAATTGGATAAAGATGTCCACCAATTCCTCCTATTATTATTGATCCTCTGTCATGAGAGGTAAAAGTCACTCTATTTCTTATGGGTATGATAGTTTGACTTTTAGCTTTTCTTCGTCCAAGGCAGAGTTCATTTTTCTTATCAGACTTTGAAGGTCATTGTAGAGGCCAGGTCTAATTGAAATTCAATTCAATTCAATTCAGTTTATTTTATTTGACTCATGTCCATAACCACCCAAGACAGGGCAGATGAAAGAGTATAAAAAACACAAATAAAAGGAATTAAATCACATACAGCCAATGCACCCTTAGTCTGGATGTGTAACAGGAACAACTCACAATGCGATTTGAGAGTGTAAGAGAGTCCATGATACTGTTGGTGGATTCATCCAGACGTTGCATAAACTTGCACATCAGGTTTCTTAGACGTGCTTAGTGTCTTACAGATACAAAGATCTGACTAGCACTCCCTCCTGACACCATTGGACTCTTTATGCTTTGAACAGTGCCACTTTAACTTGAGTAGAACAGCTAAACTTTCATGCAATGGTGTTTGCCTGTACATATAACTTACAACACTGTCTGTATATATTATCATCATTCATATAGTCTGTAATACAATGAAAAAGGTATTTAATCTTTTTACAGACCTCAAGACTATTATTTGACAGATTGAACACAGGGAAATTGAGCCATTTGTCCTGTTTGGTTCATTAAGAGGCTGCTGCATCCCAGCACTACTCGGACTAAAGGTAACAAGCAGTGTTGGGCATGTTACTTTGAAAAAGTAATTAGTTATAGTTACTAGTTATTTCTCCCAAAAAGTAATTGAGTTACTAACTGAGTTACTCCACTATAGAAGTAACTAGTTACCAGGGAAAGTAACTATTGCTATAACTATTACCCCCCCCCCCCCAAGTTTTAAAAATATCAAAGAATTTTTCAGAGCGTGAGTGCTCTGTGAATGCTCAAGTGCGTGTCAATGGTCGACAATGGCAGCATGTTTTCCACAATATACCTGCCTATCAAGTCATAGAGCTCGGCCTGTGTCACTAGCTTTTGTGGAGCTGAAAAACTCAGCTTTTGCTGCTTAGAAGGCGTGGGTCCTTCACTGTGTCTTTCTTTGTTAGCAGCCCTGCTATCATTGGTGTTTTGAGCAACTAGTTTAGTGGAAGCGTGTGCATTCGAAAGGTGCTTCATTAAATTTGAGTTGCTTACACAACACGTGGATAAAGTCTTTGGTCTCGGACATAATGTACATTCCACATGTACATTTTTACCCTTTACCTCAATGAGGTTAAAATAGTGTCGTTACATCCACCTCGAAAATGCTGTTTTGCCACTGGACTCCTCTTGACTCGCCATCTCTGACTGTAATGAGCTACCGCTGTAAACATCCGTGCACCTAATTTCTCTGATTGGCTGAATAACATGAAATCTTAGACAACCTCCTCAGCCAATCATCATTACCTAGGCTGTTATCCCACCCTCCCCTCCCACCTTGCGATATGGGGAGAAACACACACACACACACACACATACACATACGCAGCTCCTGAATCCTGTGACTGTGCGAGCCAAAGTCGAATGACAGCTTTTATTGAGTGACTTCAGTAACGCACAGTAATGGCGTGTTGGTAATGGTAACGGCGTTATAATGGCAGATAAAATAATTAGTTAGATTACCCGTTACTGAAAAAAGTAACGCTGTTTATTTTAACGCCGTTATTCCCATCTCTGGTAACAAGGTCTTTTGCATACATATGGTGATTCATCAGCATGCCACCATAGATACATGTCATAGATACAGTGTTGCAAGCTGCAAGCTGTCTCAGCCACCTAAACAGTTTTAGCTATAGCATCAGCATAGAAATTAAATAAGACGGGACACTGGACGGATACTTCCATGTTTTATGTGTATGAGTAATGAATTGTATGTTAATATTAACGGGACTGAACAGAATGAGATGAATACTGGACTATATTTTAATGGTTATTTGGAACTTTATTAATTGAACTGATTCATGAGACAATGTGGGGGGTGTGATGCTGTGTAATGTTCAGACCACGTAGGTTCCATTGTGGTCGTGACAGTGGCTTTGGCTGGGACACCCAAAATAATGAGGTGTAGGTGTGAGCACTCATGGTAATGGGAGAGCGGGGCTGCAGATTGGCTAAGTCCACAATGAGTGTGGGTATAAGAGGGCTCACCGGACTGTGATGCGGACTCGGACAACGGATCCAGCCAGCCGGTTGCCACACTCCTCATCGCCGTAGGCTGCTGCTCCGCCGCAATCGTAGAGAGGGAGAGCTCCAGATCATCTTCCCGAAGACGGGAGGCTGTGGGTTGCCATGGAGCCGGAAGGATTGTTCGCTATTCTCAAACTGACCTAAAGGAACGGTTATTTGTAAATGCCTCTCTTGTTGAGTGAGTGTGTTGTGACTAGTTGATGTAAGGAGTTCATTTGTTGCTTGTTTGTTGGCAGATTCAGCGGCCCCAGTCAAACAGTGCTGGTACTTCCAGGACCCGTTGGAGTGTCAACAGCACAGCTGCGTGTAATGTCTGATTACGTGGGACATTAAACGATAGCCGGGCAATGTGTGAGTCAAAATAAAAGCCCTGCTTTTACGAACTGAACTCAATCTCTGCCCTGCCACTTGGGAATTGTGGTGGGGAAAGACTGTATTATAAGTGGCGGCTGTCATTGGCTGCGAGTTGGGTTTGCATTGTGTTTTTTATTTTTTTGTTTTTGTATTTTGTTTTCGGCCGTAAGGGACTCCGACCGAGCGGAAATTTTACTTTCCTACCTTATACGTGTTTTTGTTCCTTGTTTTTTTGTGTCTGAGGTCTGTGCCTATTCTTATGGGCATTGGTTTGGGCAGGGAGTAGGCAACAGACTTGTCAGTGGCCTGAGTGGGTTTTTTTTGTATTTGAGCACGTGTCCAAACCAGAGCGTGGAGTTATTTTGTCTGCTGTGCTTGGCTCATTATTTGTGTGGGGATTGCTGTGTATTCTGTGTGTAATTGTCACTGCATTAGGATTTTGGCTACACTGTGCAATTGCTGTTGGCCTGCTCTCTCCCTTTCCTAGCTCCATAGGGTGGCAAATCTATGAGTTGCTATAATAAAGTACTGTAACATTTTACCCCAGCCTACTGTCTCCTTGTTGTGGTGTGTGCTGGGATTTCCAGCTCTGGGGGTGTGCCTGAGTTGGTTGACACTCTGCAGGTATTAAGTCCATGCCACATGCTTTGTTGTTGGGTAATTTCTGCATGGTATCATACACCTCATGCATTAGTACACTTATTGATTCATCTTCTGATAGCAGAGTCCTCCACATATGGATCATATTTTAAACAGTTAATAGTTAAACATAGACAGACATGATGAAACAACAACAACACCAAATACAGACTACTGAGTATTGAAAAGGGTATAAAGTAGGGTGGTGGGAGGGATCCACAATTGACAGTGACTATGTGACCAACAACAATAACAAAAGAACATGACTAAATCATAAGAATTGTCATTGTTGCGTGTTCTGGGTTTTCCATCTCTTCCAATTTCAGAGACCGTATGCTGCCATCTTTGTTCGTTGCCTCTCTTATAGGTTGTATGCCTTCCAGTTCCATGGCCAATTTTACCAGGTCTCTGGATGGCCCCCTGGTCCAGCATTCAGCATCGGGCACATCAGTCCAGGGTTTGACAAGTCTGGATAGTCAGCCTCTCTGTTCCTGCGTATGTCGGGGGCCTCTTTTCTTTCGTGCACACCTGTCGTGCCTCTACGCTTTTGGCTTGGGCCTCTAAAGCTGTGGCTTCCTTCAGACTTTTCCCTTCCTGCTAGCCTTGCAAGTTCTCTAGCCTTCCAGTTCCATCTCCCTCTTTCCCTGTCTCCTTTCCCATTTCTCTGTCCTTTTGTGTCCTTGTCTGCACAAACATCTCTTCTGATAATAATTAATTTAATTTTATGTTTCCTTCACCTAATTATTTGTCTCTTTATAAGAAGTGTTTGCTATTATTTCTCTTCGCCTTATTCTTTGCTTTCTACTGACACTGTTGTAATGATTCCTATAATGAAGAATGTTCCTGGAGTCAAACAGCAATTAAGCACTTAAATTTGAACCTTTGTAATTGATCTTCCATATAATTCTGTCAGTAGATAAGTAATCACTCCCCACAAAGTCCTGTACAATATCTTGAAATAGGGTTTTGTTCCTCCATCTTCTATGTTAATGCTGTTTTTATTTTTCCCCAGTTCTGTGATTGACATAACAAATAAATTGTCATGACAATTTATTTGCTCTTGTATGTTCAAAGACTGTGCAATTTTAAACTCTCAGTTTTAGACAAATAAATTCAATTTTAAAAGTTTTTTCAATACAGGTGCATTTAATAATGAAGGAAGCTCTCTTTCATTGAGACAGTTCTCTTTTCTACTTGGGTAAGCTATTTTTCTTACTCTAAGCAATAACATTTTGGATTTGGAGGGCATTTTCGGTAAACTTAGTTGATTAGCCAATTATACTCTGATAATCAAATTGACATACTTTGTCTTACAGAAACCTGGCTAAAACCTGATGAATACCTCCCACTAAATGAAGCTACCCCATTTAGATTACCACATACCACATCATTATGGCCGTGTTGGCGGAGTAGACACAATTCAGAATTCAAATTTCATTATGGCCCCTAAGCTTGATTATATATATTATATTATATTGATTATATATTTTGAGGTTCTTGTCCTTAACTTGATTCATCCAGACAGGAATTGAGCTAAATCCTTAACAATTGTTTATCAGAATTCTCTGACTTTCTGCCCTCTGTAGTTATTAAAACAGAAAAGATAATTATATTAGATGATTTTAGTATCCACATAGATGTAGCAAATGATGGCTGGCAATTGCGTTCCAATCTCTACTTGATCACATTGGCTTCTGCCAAAATGTAAATACACCTACACATCAAGGTAACCACACCATTGATCTTGTACTAATATATGGAGTACAAATAGAACAACTTACAACCTTACCTAAACTTGATGCATGCCTCAAAGACATTAAAATCTGGATGACTAATAATTTCCTATGTTTAAACTCTGATAAAACTGAAGTTATGATGATTGGCCCTAAACAGCTGAACAACATTCTACCTCCGTACCAAAACGTACTCAGTGGCCTTTCACTGTCATGTAACACAAAAGTTAAAGACCTCAGAGTATTTATTGACCAGGACCTCTTTCTAAATAGTCATGTAAAACACATTTCAAAAACATCTTTTTTCCACCTACAAAATATCACTGAGGTTACAAAGTTCCTATCCTTTGAGGATGCTAAAAAATTAATAGATGCATTTATTACCTCCAGGCTTGATTATTGCAATGCTCTGTTCTCTGGGTGTAGTAATACCTGTATCAAAAACCTACAGCTAATACAAAATGCCGTGGCCCAAACGAAGTCCTCAATGGCCATGCTCCAACTTACTTGTCCCTTACCACCCTCCTTGAACCCTAAAATCCCCAAATGCTGGTCTTCTTGTAATCCTGAGAAAATCACAATCTACAATAGGAGGAAGAGCCTTTTGCTTCTGTTCGCCCCCGAACCTTAGCTAAAACCACAGGCAACTTGTAGTCTGTCATGGTTACTACTGATTGTAATTATTCTGCATGACCCCTGGCAGTTGGGTTAGCCCCTTGGGTCGTGGATCTGCCCAAGGTTTCTTCCTAGATTAACTGAACATAAGGGAGTTTTTCCTTGCCCCTGTTGCTCTTGGGTGCTCCTTTTGTGAAGCTCCATGAGACAATACTATTGTAAAAGGCACTGTATAAATAAAACTGAATGTGTCATGCCGTACAATTCTCTCTCTTTCTCTCTGTCTCTCACTCTTTCCCCTTACTCTCTTTACTCATATATGTATGCACAAATGATACATTTGATCGCTGATATGTGAGCCTGGCCTAACTCATTTGCTTCCACTATTGCTCCACAATCATTTCTGCTGACTGTCATCCCTGCCTCCTTCTGGTGGACTCCTGTCACCTTCCCCTCCTGAGTGGACTGCAACCAACACTACAGGAAGCTCGTGCCAGGACCAACTTTCCATCCTAGAGGTCCTTTCTAGACGCCCATGCCTGGACCGACTCCTCTTCCCTGAGGCTTTGTGACTGACCCCCCTCACAATGGCACTGTCAAATGGACCCTTATTGTTACCCCCATGACCCATCTCATTCCTTGAGTTTAACACTATGTCCGGCCACTACTACACTGTCCAGCCATAATTCCTGATAACCACCTATGGACTGACTACCATGTAATGTAAAGTGAGATAATACTCTAGAACTATTATGATCCTTAGCTAAAACCATGGACAACTTGTAGTCTATCATGGTTACTACTGATCATACTTTTCATGCATGACCCCTGGCAGTTGGGTTAGCCCCTTGAGTCGTGAGCCCAAGGTTTCTTCCTAGACTAACTAAACATAAGGGAGTTTCTTGCCCCTGTTGCTCTTGGGTGCTCCTTCTGTAAAGTGACATGAGAAAATACTATTGTAAAAGGCGCTGTATAAATAAAATGTAATTTAATTCATGCTCATCTAATTTTACAGCCATCCCTGTAGAAACAAAACACGCTCACACAAAGGCCTTTCAGACTGTAAACAACTAAGCCTAGTAAATAATATCTGCAGGGAGATCCACTCGCTACTTCTCTACTCTCTTTGTCCACACATCAGACCTACCTATTTACAAGGAAGAACCACTCTTAATCTCGGTACTAAGGTGCCTATGTATCAAAAATCAAATGAACACCATACAAATTTTTAATATAATATTCCATCTGTCTCTTTTAGTTATTTTATTTGTAGGCTGGAAAAAAACACATGCCCCAAAGTTTACCTACTTTACTCTTACAACATAAGAAGTAAAGCACTTAAATTGATTGGACCTAAGAGCCACCTTGCAGGGCAAGCTTCACTTCGGACCAGGATGCCTTCGCATTGACCTGAACAAACCTCGCTCGCAGTCCCAAATGTTGTGGTTTTAAAACTGGCCTCTTGACCCACCCTTGTGCTTAACTCCAATAGATGTTCTTCAGCTGAGAACAAGCACCCTGGAGACCATTGTTCAGTTGTTGACAAAGACTTCTTTATTCACAGTGTCAGCAGAGAGTACACATAGACAATTGTCAGATACAAACACTCAAAGCTGAGACCACGAGAGAGAGTTCCTCTACACAGCTGGAGACTATCTCCTGGTAGGAGAGTTGTTCAAGTCTGAAATCTAAGTTGGATCACCCTGTCGTTTATGGAGAGCTTTAACCAACAAATGCCTTCTTTCAATGTGCATCGTGGCAGTGCCTGTTAGCCAATCAGAATTGAGCCCTTTGCTTAGGGAAAGTTTATATTAGTGAAAAGTTTCCCTTGAGTCATACGTTTCCCCATGACCTTTTTGTAATTTTATGTAATTCCTATGACCTTTTGAACCTTGTCTTCCACTCCTCAAGGGCCTTCCCCTGCTGGTTGTTCCTGGTCCTTATTTGGTCAATGACATCTGTTGTGTTCTCACCCACATGGTCTCACCTTGTAATCGGCTATTTCCCTCATGTCTCTATTTTCCTGTGACAGCGCATATTCTTTGCACTCCCACTCCACCTCCCCCTCTGAACTCTTTACAACATGGACATTCTAGCCCAACTCTCTCTTCCCCTCCAGAATGCTCTTAACTCTTGACAGCATGGCTAGCATTAACAGCTCTGACCTGTTTTACAAACCTTATCCTTGAAGTCAATTTCTCCATTTACATTTTTTTACTTTTTCTATTTATCTGTTGCTATGTTTATTTTAATGCAGTTAAGGACTGGAAACGTACTGCTCTACATATTTCAGATATATATCAGGTATTTTGTTTATGCTCTCTTTTAGAGACAGAAACTGCACTGTCAGTATTCTTGCATCTCATGCACTATTCTACACCACTTCACCCTTTAAATCACAGCTGCATAATTATTTTTTTCCTTTAATTAGTTTTTGTAAGTGGATGTATATGTACATCCACTTGTATATGTCATAACATGGATGCTTCAGGATTCCTTAATTTACTTTGGGATAATAAAATATCTATCTATCCATCCATCCATCCATCCATCTATCCATCTATCTATGGCTATGTTTCAATGTCCTCCCAGCAAACCAAGCCCCTCACGGACTTAAATGACAAACGCTGTTCAGTGAATGAGTTTGCAAGGCTGTGAGTGCTCATCTTGCACCTACCACCTGATAAATCGTTTGAATAACAACACTAAGTCATGTTGCAACCACGCTTCCATATCTGTTTCTTGGTAATTGTAAAAAAAAAATTATTTATTTTTTTATTTACATTTCCATGCTTCTCCTGTGTTTCTCACACAACAAGGGGTATAGAAATAATTATACTGTTTCAAGGTGAAATAAACCACTTTTCAATAAAAGTGCCCTTTAGATGATGGATGAATCAATCAAGATTAGTCACAATAGAAATATCAGCATAATTTTATATCATGTCCTTTCAAGGTGGGCTCAATGTTATAAATCAACCTGGATTCAATGCCTCTGCATGACACCATTTAAATACTGATTCTATGGCTTTTTGTCATCTGGGTTATCTAACATATCCGGCAAGGAAGGAGGAGAACTTTGACAGGAAAAAAAGCTAAAATGTTTCTAGCAGATGACCTGTGAATTAAGGCCAATTGTTTTTAGTGGAGCAAAGCCCACTAGAATAGTCCCTGCGTCTGTTGCAGAGGTTTAGAAAACTGTTCTAAAACTTACACGTCAATGGCTTGGTTTTGTATCAAATGCATGTATTTGCTATTTTGGATGAAGTAGGGCTAAATTTAAAAATAGGGCTAGGGCTAAATAGGGTTAGCCCTATAAAGTTGGGCTAAATACTGAGACTTCTCTGGGTACTGGGCTAAATACTGAGACTTTTCTTCCCTTAGGAAACGTTGCTATAGGTAAACAAAAACAATTAATGCTCTAATTCCCTAATCAGTGATGATCCTTCTCAGTGATTTCAGAAAATCACCAAATCAAGTTTTATAGTTTTACAGAACTTTACCAACGGTTTTGGTCATTACATTATATGTTTTACAAAACAATGTTCACGTGCTTTGCGAAAGAATTAGCCAACACAAGTCATTCATCAAACTATCTTAAAAATTCTACATGAGTCTGATATAATTTACCCGTTATTTAGACCACACCAATGACTAAAAGCTCCATAACTCTCTTGTGTCTCTATTAAGTATGTATTAAGGCTGCCTGATTAAAAGACAAGCCTTTCTTATCGACCTAAAAAAGCAGAAATAGTTATATGGATATAGTTTAACAGCAGTTTATCACACAGATTATTTCAGTGCTCACAGGTCCTCAGTTGAAATGTACGAGTATAGTTCTGTTTGTTCCAAAATAGTCACTGAGAGTCCCCTGCCTGGTAAATCCTTGAAAGGTGCTGAAGAGCATCATCAGTCCTTAGTCCATCAGTGTGAATAATAGCTTTTGCGCTTTGGACTTCGGACCTGCAGTGCTGGTCCCAGGCATTCCCTTGCACACACCAGGAGATATGACTCACACCTTACTTGTGGCCATCGAACCTATGGGCAAATTGAAAGAAACTTTAAACTATCCCAGCATTATTTTAAAATGATGTGCACAACTACCTTTGGACCAGTGTGGAACAATGGGATCAAAACAATGCAATGCACTTTTAATTTTCAAATACTTCCACCCTTTTGTCTCAGTTTAATGAGTACGGTGCCATCTCATGCAGCCATGAGGAATACTAAAAGTTCATGAAGGGAACCATGGTCACAACAATATTTAAATCAGGGGAAAAATGGCCATTTACATTGAACATACATTGAACTATAAAATACGCACTGTTACCATATTGGTTCTGTGATACAAGGTTCTCTCCCATTCTGGAATTGCTCGAAGATCAACTTGTGTTGTTTCCCTAAAGGTACTCAGGGGTCCGTTTCCCAAATAACAACGGATGTTAGCATTGAACCACCATAGTACGAGCTATCCAGCAGGCCGACTCCCAAATATCTTCAACCACCATAGTATGTTGGTCTGAACTACATTAGTATGGATGAATTTGCTGGGGAAGGCATGCAATATCATTGGCTGGCATCGCCGATGTTGTCTTGTTAGTTAAACTTATATGACATATTTAACAGTTGTGGATAATAGTCACTGACACGATTGTGTTACATATTTGTATGGACTTTAACATGAGCAGTTAAAGGAGTTTGTATTGAAAACATTTCACAAATCTAGGATAGAGGAGGATATTGCCAAGACAAGATTATGAATGCGCCAATTCAAGCTTTATATTCATCAAGAAATATAAGGCCTGGGCTATTTGGCAATAACAACATTACGTATTGAGTATCTACACAAAATGCTAGTATAAAATGATAAAAACCTACTTATCTATATAGACAAATAAATGTTGCACTGCTGTTTTAATGCAGTGTGGTCCAGTGGGTTAAGGAGTTAATGTAGATGAATAATTCTTGTAAGGCTTTTTGTCAGTTCTGAGTTCGAATCCATGCCGTTGGGAAACAGTAGTGTTCTAAGTTCATCACTCAAACCAAAGGAAGCAGCTACAGAAGTTACAACGATGCTTTTGGGAAATGGACCCCAGACTAGTTTTGACATTAACCACCCTCTTTATTATATCAACAAAATATAGCTGATTATATATCCAGAAACTAGATCTTACTCTGTGAAATAGCAGCAGGTGCCGAAGGAGAGGTATTACCAGTGGGTAATGGCAGACAGGAGGATTCTGAAAGAAACACAAATTTCAAAATTTTACAAAATAGATAATTTGGGAAAAAAATGTTGGCCCCTAAACAAAATTAGGTGGAGAAAATTCAAGAGACCATTTATGTAAGGACAGAGACAGAGAGTGAAGCATAGACAGGCTTACATCCCCAGGGATTTCCAAATTGTGTGCAGAAAGAGAAAAGGATGGAGGGCACAAACACAGCCCTGTGGTCAACGGAGAGAACAAAGTTAGAATGGTCTCACTGAACAGTCCAACATTCATTAATAATCATAAATCATAAATGCATTACTATGAATGTTTTCCATGCATGACAGCAGGAGTGATGCTCTTATTTCAGAGGTGTTTGTTTTTATGAGTGAGAAAATGAGTAACTGAGACGAGGCATAGTTTATAGCATAGAAAGCAATGAGACTATGGAGGAAAATAGAAAATAGCAATAATAGTCATAAAGATGACTGCATATTTCAGCTATATGGTGACCCAAGAAGGTGACCCATTTTAATACATGCATGATTCATGCAATCAATATCAAATTTATAGGCAAAATAATACTGCAGATTTACATGTCAAGAAAATTACAATTTGTTATGGCAAAACAGTTAATTTAAATAAGGCATTAAAAAGTTCACAAACTAAAAAGTTGCATTAGTGAGGTCATAGGAGATAGGTTAAACAGATAGGTATGCAAGACAACACAAACAACAACAATGACACTTATTTAAAAAACAGTAAAAGTAAAAGTGAAGGTGCTCTGAACCCTGTATGCCAATAAGCACTTCTGGAGTGGAAACCAGTTCTCCTCATCTTGCACCCGTTTGCACCCGTTTGCTCGTGTATCAGTTAGACTTTTTGTCTACTTGCCCTCTTTGTCTCCCTCTGACCTGCCTCTTCTAATGAGGTGGAGGGGCAGAGCGCCTAATCAATCAGAAGGCACCAGTGGAACACTATTTAAGTGAAGACGTTTTCTGTCTATGCACTGTCCCTGCAGTCAACAAAGCATGGGTAAGGTCATCTATCCAGTGTTTGACAGGTATAGATTTTTTATATATTTATCACTCACGGCAACAGTGATGGGCTGCATCTGATTTGTTTTATGTTTCTCAGGTAGCAAGGCCCTGCCCGGTCTTGGTTGCCAATGTGGGTTGTACTGCTATCTTGTCTTGCCATAGTTTTGTCTTGTTTATTTCATTTGTTGTTTTTGGTTGTTGTTTGTCATTTATTTTCAAGTTCTACTTGATCATGTATTGTGGAACAATATTCTGAGTTATCGTGATGCTTATTCAAAACTATGGACAAATTTGTAGTCCGTCACTTAATGGTAACTCCTGACTATGCATTTTCCGCATGACCCCTATCAGTTGTGTCGGCCTATTGAGCTGTGGATCTACCCAAGGTTTCTTCTTTGAAATAACTACTGCAAGGGAGTTTTTCCTTGCCCCTGTTGTTCTTTGGTGCTCCATGTTAATGTCTGTGAAGTGCAACAAGACAATTGTGAAATGACACTAGAATAGTATAGAACTGAATTGAATTGAACTTCTAGCAACCACTATCACAATGACAAACTAGCAACCAACATAGCAACCTACATGATTACCACATAAATATTAACACTAGATGTTGCTAGGCTACTGCTGTCTATGGGAAAGCGTCATTATTATCTTGTTAATCCTGTCTAATCATGTTAATCATGTTCAAAATTTTGTCTAATTCCACAAGGACAACATTTTCAAAATGGATTAATATACTGTTAGAAAGAGGATGAGGGAATGATAAAGCGTACACTATAGGCTACCAAGATCACGCCTACAGCTGGCTGTGACAGGAAAGCATGGTGAAGTAGCCCACTAAACAATCTGACTGTGCTTACTTTTGGGCCAAGTTTTGCGGGTAATATATTTCTCATGGTGGTCGTTCAAATTATTTGAAACTTTGCACAGTTGGAGGTAAGTATCTGAACTAATTGTTAATGAGCAAACAATGTTCTTAGCCCCGTTTTACAAAAAGAAGAACAATTTGGGACCGTAAATATTTGCCATGCATTATTATTATTGGGAAATATTGTTCTACTCTGAGAACACTTCATACTCACATTCATTACAGATTTCAAACTAGACACCGTAAAACTAGCCCAGGCGTTTATTTGCCTACATCGCAAACTGTCTCTGTTCATATTTGGGATAGGTGGCTATTTGGGGCAGGCCTGTAATTATTTTGGCCAAAACCTGAAAACTTCTCAAAAATGAGAAAAATATTATCAAATTGACCAATTTAAATCATTGTAAATTTTCTCCCTAGTCTATAAGACTATTCAATCGATATGAAAGCCCTTGGATGTAGTGTTACCGGCAAAACTTGCACAGAAAAATAAGACTGAAAAGAGGAATGCAGAAAATTTCCAAATTATGACAATTTATTAGCAACAGAGAGGAACATTTTAACTAAATGTTTAATACAAAATATTTTTTTAATATAAGTAGGCCTAACTTTCGAGAGGCAAAAAGACAGCCTGCAAATAATAGCCTAAGGCATAATGAATGAAATCCCGTTATGCAAATGTATTGCCTGAAATGCACACTAATAAAACTAAATGGAAGCATGAATGCTACGTATAAGAACTGAGCATGTAAATTATCAGCAGGCTATCACACCTCTACTCATCATTGTTGTCCTTATCCTCATCAACAACAAATACGTTGCCGTCTCACTCTCCTCCACTTCCTCTGCAACTTCAACTGACTCTGCTTGTCTTGCTTTGGCTAACAGTCCTCACCCTGACGCGCATGGCTCTCCCTCTTCAAAAAAACAAAGGATGAGGTCATGCTCACTTCCATGCCATGCCTTCCATCATTCATGTCATTGTACCTTTCTTTTGCCTTAATCCTTATCCTCTATCGAGTCACTGGTAGATATTTCGCCCGAATGCCATGGATCCATTCACTCATTTTCACCTCCAGTTCTTCACTAACCTTTTTCCTCCCTCCACCACACAGTCTGGCCCTTCTTCATATAGACTTTGAAACTCAGATTTATTGTTTCTCCATTCTCTCACCCTGGATTTTGTATAGTAGTTTAAAATTCATATAGTATTGTCTTTGTTGCCATGGTGGCACTTTCCTACTGAGAAGACTAAACAAAGGAAGGTCATGAACCTTTTTTTGCTTTGCTGCCAACAACACAACAAAAAAAGCATGCCATTATGTCGGAATATTCTAATGAAAAAGTTTCAGCTAGGGTATTAAATTGAACAACTGAATTCTGAAGGGATGTCAAGCAGTAGCTATAAGAATTTTTGTGCAGGGTAGAACTGGCATAAACAGGTGAGAAGAGTTTATACAGCCAAAAATTAAAAATTAGACCAGGCTTATAACTGAGGCCAGCCTTTATATGTCCAAATTCACAATCTGGGCCTACTAGTGCGGGCGATATGATGATATACATCCTGGGGACGATAGAAAAGTGTCTATCGTGTCATTTCTCTTCTATCGTTTCTATCGTGATAAACTAATTTTACCAATTATTACAGCAAATATATTAACAGTTTCGTTATTTTTGTATTGTCACTATGCACACACTAAGTTAATATAACTTAAAGAAGAATGTTTTAAAATCTTCGCAAAGACAGGTGGTTTTGCGACACAACGCTGCTTTACGTTCATTGCGTCTCACACGTGGGTTTGCAACACAAATGCTGAAGCAGAGCCTGTTTGAAATTTCTCTGTGACGGATCGAATGGACGATGGAAGCAGAACATTTTTTACAGAACAACTTGTGCCAAAAAGAGGGGGCACCTCTGTGATTTGGCTGCAGTTTACAGTTCAAGACGTCCGACACGGAGCAAAAGGAAGCAATATGTAAACTTTGCCACAAAATAATCCCCGCGCCAGATGCGAACGCAACCAACCTCTTTTATCACTTAAAGAAGGTCCACGAACAAGAGTACACAATAATCCAACAAATCCGATCTAAAAAAAGTGGTGGAGCAGTGGTGGCAAGCTCCGAAAATAAATACAGCCAGCCGAAGATAAACAGTCTTTCGCACAATGCACGCCATATGAGAAAACGTCTCAGCGCCACAAACAAATCACATGTGCAATCTCGCATTACATTTGTAAAGGCATGGCTCCTGTGTATGTAGTTGAGAAGGACAGCTTTCGAGACCTCGTCAAAGTCCGAGGTACGTTATGCCCAGTCGTAAGCACTTCAGCAAAGTTATATGACGATATATAATCAAGCAATATAAATACTTTCTCATTTGTGACAGTTTAAAATAAAGAGAATAACTGAAAACATACTTAATTGCGGTATATCGTGATATATATCGTTATCGTGATATTAAATAATCCATATCGTGATGTATGATTTTTCCCATATCGCCCAGCACTAGGGCCTACCATAGATAGTATCAGGAATATGGCACGAATGTCCAACATCGGCGTTGATCTGAATAAAGTTGAATGATGTTTTGAGCTGTGAAGTACCACACCAATATGGCGGCAGCAATGACGCATGCTGAGAGGCTGAATATGACAATTAGTGTGTACATCTATGTGATTACCATAACAACCAAGTAATTAACATAGCAATAACTATCTGTAGTACCCTAGCAGCTTCCTAGCAACCACCTCTTCAATGACAATCTACAGACCAACATGATTACCCTAGCAACTGCCATAATATCCACCTTCAGTTATCTTAGCAACTAACCTCGTAATAGCCTAACAACCACTTTAAGTACCCTACTAGCAGCCAAGCAACCTCTTAAAGTCTTCAATGACCTCCTTATCTAATCTGATATTGGATATATATCCATATTAATCCTATTGGATTTCAGTACTGCCTTCGACACTACTGACCATGGTATCCTACTACACAGGCTTGAACACATGATAGGCATCAAAGACTCTGCATTACCCTGATACAAATTGTACCTATCTGGTCACTACCAGTTTGTACATGCTCATAATGAGTCATCATCCCACAGCAAAGTAAAGTTTGGTGTACCCCCAGGCTCAGTGCTAGGGCCCCTGTTATTCTCCCTGTACATGCTACCTTTAGAATCTGTTATAAGGAAACATAGCATTACTTTCCACTCTTACGATACTGACGATACCCAGCTTTACCTTTCCATGAACCCTAATGATTATATACCAATAACTAAACTTGATGGCTGCCTCCAAGACATTAAAACCTGGATGACTAATAATTCCTATGTTTAAACTCTGATAAAACTGAAGTTATGATGATCGGCCCTAAACAGCTGAACAACATTCTACCTCTTCACCAGAACTTACTCAGTGGCCTTTCACTGTCAGGTAACACAAAAGTTTAAGACCTCGGGGTAATTATTGACCAGGATGTCTCTCTAAATAGTCATGTAAAACACATTTCAAAAACATCTTTTTTCCACCTACAAAATATTGCTAAGGTTAGGAAGTTCCTAACCTTTAAGGATGCTGAAAAAGGAATACATGCATTTATTACTTCCAGGCTCAATTATTGCAATGCTCTGTTTTCTGGGTGTAGTAATACTTGTACCAAAAACCTACAGCTAATACAAAATGCCGTGGACTGAACACTCACTAGGATGAAAAAATATGACCATGTCTCTCCTATCCTTGCTTCCTTACATTGGCTCCCTATTAAAAGTCAAGTCGATTTTAAAATACTCCTCCTAACCTACAAAGCCATATATTAAAGACTTACTTGGCCCTTAACACCCTCCTAGAACCCTAAGATCCCAAAATGCTGATCTTCTAGTAATCCCAAGAATATCAAAATCTACGATAGGAGAAAGAGCCTTTTGTTACCATGGCCCCCTCCTGTGGAATAATCATATATACATATGGATCTGCCCAAGGTTTCTTCCTAAACTCAACTCAACTCAATTCAGTTTTATTTATACAGCGCCTTTTACAATAGTATTGTCTCGTGACACTTCACAGAAGGAGCACCCAAGAGCAAAAGGGGCAAGGAAAAACTCACTAAATATAAGGGATTTTTTCCTTGCCCCTGTCAGAATCAAATGTATACAACTTCGTGCAGAGCTCTTGTTTGTAAAAAATGTCCACCAAGAGAACCATCTGATAGAACCCACTCGTATTCTTCTACATCTGTTACATTTTGATGAAATCGTACCAAATCCTCTGATCTTCTTTTTTTGGGAGCCATAGTTATTACAGAACCCATGTCCCTATCGCTACGGGTGTAAGATTAAGCCTTCTCTCTGGATTTCTTGATTCAAACGTTTCAGACATGGTAGGTACATATAAATGCAAGTGTCTGGTATTGTTTATAAATAGTTGAGGATGACGATTTCCATAAGTTAAACTGTAGCATATCTGGGGATGATGGTACAATTAGCAGCTTCTGAATGTAGAAAATACAAGGGGGCATAGCACCCCCAATAGCCTGAATGTCAGGATTAAACACCCCCTGATACCATGGACTGATAGATACATATCTAGTGAGAATACCATAAAAAAACAAACAAATGAATAATAACTATGTTACGTTATCTGACATTGTAGAAATTCATGCATAGCATTGTACCCAAAACATAAACATTCTGTAGAATTTTACCAGGTGTAGTGTCCTGGGATCATTTGGTGGGTATCCAACAGACTACCGGACTACAGTATTTACCACTTTACAACAGAAGCTCTTAACAATATTTTCAACAATTTATTCTATTTTGGTTAAACACAGATAGAGATGCCTGGACAACAACAGCATTAACAAATACATGGGAGTGATGAGTACAATCGATGTATTGGAATGGTCTTGACTGGCATGGACCTAGGGTGGGTGGGATCATGAGACCGACGTAAGTTCTTAACAACCAGATATTTTCAACAATTTATTTTATTTTGGTTAAACACAGAAAGAGTGGCATACCACTAGAACAATTAGGTTACATTCAAAATATATGTATGTATTGGAATGAGAGGGGGTAATGAGGGCGGTAACTCTGCATTTGGCAGCCATCACATGGGACTTGACTGGTGGGGACATGACATCACTAGGTGGGTGGGATTCAAAAAGTGTCGGACACAGAAAAGGGGCTGGAGTTCAAAAAGTGTTGAATATGGAAAGAAAGTGGGGTCATGGCGTTGTCAAAAGGGGTGGGGTTTAAAAAGTATCGAACAGATACTACACAGCTCATAAACACTAATGATCCAAGATGGCGGCGCGTTAACACGCAGCGGCCACACCGGGGTCAAAAAGTTGGTGTTTGTTTATGTTTTCCCTGCCTGGCATAGGCTCTTTTTAGCAGAAACCATGGAATATGTGTTGGGAATATGGAATACAAGGTTGCAATAGGAATACATTGCTGCAGATCGGTAGAAATGCAGTCACTTATATCACAGAGAGCACCCTCTGTGTTTTCCGTGAGCTTCGCCTGCTGCGGGACCCAGCACACCAGCAGGCGAGGTCCCCAAACAAGGCTTGCCGGGTGAGGAGACCTCGGAAGCGGTGTGTAAGAACCCGGAAGCGTGGTAAAAGGGGACGACCGAGCCACAGAGGCAACGTGATCTGCAAAGGTCAGCTGGTCATCGATCACGACCCCTAGGTTTCTTGCCACTTTGGTGGGAGAAACAGACAGGGAATGGATCTTGATACTGATGTCGTGATGTATGGCTTGTTTGGCTGGGAGGACCAGCAGTTCAGTTTTGGAGAGATTTAGTTGGAGGTGATGTCCTTTCATACATGCAGATATATCAGAGAGACAGTTCGAGATCCGTGTTGACACAGTGGAGTCGTCAGGCGGAAAGGACAGATAGAGCTGGGTATCATCAGCATAGCAGTGGTAAGAGAAGCCATGGGAGTGGATGATTGAGCCCAGTGAGGTGATGTACAGGGCGAAGAGAAGGGGCCCCAGCACAGATCCTTGGGGTACTCCTGTGGTGAGTTGGTGAAGTGCTGATGTCTGTCCTAGCCATGATACGTTGAACGACCGTCCAGTAAGATAGGACTTGAACCAGGAGTGTGCTGGGCCATCAATGCCCATGTTGGTTAGCTTGTCCAGTAGGATGCTGTGGTTGACCGTGTCAAATGCTGCTGATAGGTCCAGCAGGATGAGCACTGAGGATTGACCTGCCGCTCTGGCCTCTTTTAATGCTTCCGTCAGACAGAAGTGACGCTTCAGTGGAGTGGCCACTTCTGAAACCGGATTGGTTGGAGTCGAGGAGGTTGTTCTGAGTGTAAAAATCCTGTGACCTGTTTAAAGACAGCTCGTTCAATGACTTTGGAAAGGAAGGGAAGAAGAGAGACAGGCCGGTAGTTCTCCACTTGAGTGGGAGCAAGGGATGGGTTTTTGAGCAGTTACCTGGGCTTGTTTGAAGGCAGTGGGAAATGTACCCCTAGTTAGTGAAGCATTGACCACATGTGTGTTTGCTGTCACAATGATGGGGGTTATGGCCTGAAGAAGGGTTATTGGGATAGGGTCCAGAAGACAAGAGGTAGGCTGTCTGTGAGAAGCTTAGACACCTCAGCATCGGAGAGAGGAGTGAAAGAAGAAAAGGAAGCAGTTGGTTTAGAGAGGCTAGGAGAAGGAACCTCTGTAGATTGGTTTGAGAACTGACTACTAATTGCTGCAACTTTGTTAGTGAAGAATGCAGCAAAAGTGTCAGCTGTAAGGTAATGCGGAGGAGGTGGGTTTAGTAAAGATTTGAAGATGGAAAAGAGTTTCTTGGTGTCCATGGCATTGTGAATCTTGTCGTGATAGAAAGCCTTTTTCGCAGTAGTGACACTGGATGAGAAGGAAGATACTACTACTACAGTACTTGGAATTGTGTTAGATCAGCCGAATTCTTAGTTTTGTGCCATTTCCTCTCAGCAGCTCTGAGGTTAGTGCGCATTGACTGAAGTGAGTCATTAAGCCACGCATGAGACTGAGTGGGTCGTGCGGGTCTGGTAGACAGAGGGCACACACGATCCAAGCAGGAGCTCAGCGTAGAACAGAGTGACTCTGTAGTATCATCAACCTCACAAGAAGAGAAACTTCTAGACGGTGGTAGAGCAGACGCCACCAAGGAGGAAAAGTGAGTAGAAGATAGATTCCGGAGATTGCGACGGACAGAGACAGTGGGAGTAGGAGCAGATGGTTGCTGACAGAGGGAAACCTTGAACTGAATAAAGTAATGGTCAGATAGATGTAGAGGAGTAACTGTCTGCGAAGTAGCGGCGCACTTCCTGGTGAAAATGAGATCAAGTTCCTTACCGGCTTTGTGAGTTGGAAGGCTGTGAACCCGCTGTAGCTCAAAGGAGTCCATCAGAGATAGGAATTCTGCAGAACCTGGATTGTCTAAGTGGATGTTCATATCACCGAGAACAAGCATGGGACAGTCGTGCTCAGGGATAGAAGAAAGCAGAGTGACAAGTTCCTCAAGGAAATCGCCTATTTGACCTGGAGGACAATAGATAACACACAGATATATTTTGACTGGTGCCGTCACCAAGATGGCATGGTATTCAAAGGAGCTGTATGTGACAGACGGTACCAGTTGAGTATATTTCCATTTGTCTGATAACAGCCCCCTACCACCCCCTCTCCTGGATGCGTGTGAGGTGTGGGAAAAAGCATAGTTGGTGGAGAGTGCAGCAGGAGTGGCAATGTTTTCTGGTTTGATCCAGGTCTTGGTGACAGCCAGAATGTCCAGAGAAAGATGGTTCGCATAAGCCGAAATGAAGTCTGCTTTTTTCACTGCAGACTGACAGTTCCACAAACCTACGGTGAAGGAGTTGTTCGTGGATGACGAGACATGATGTCTAGACCGGAGGTTTGCAAGGATCCGTTTCCTTTTGTAGAAGCGGAATCTGCGGCGACTGGAGACAACTGGAATGGAGTAGAGACACATTGTGGCAAGATGAAGGTTGCACAGAAGATTAAGTTACAGAGAACAGGACATGGTGATTTGTTAGTTAGGTCGGTGTCCTTGCTCGGTGGACACACGCAGGTAGACAAGCTCGTCTTTACCCAGTCAGTCTTCACATAAGGAGGGCTGACGCTTCAGTGTCACTCCTGCTATTAGGAACAATGATTGACTACACCCGGCTGAGACTGCCCACAAAGAGTCAGACAGAAACAATAGGCCTGATAGGAGTGGCCAACGACCAATTGATCTCTGATGACCCAGCTGTGCTAGTAGTTCACACCTTCTGATGGCTTGTAGGTGTATTACAAATCAGGTGGTTTCCTACAAGACAGTTAATCCAAAGCAGCTTCAAGTTAGCAAAAATAAGTTTTGAACAAACATATTGCATTCAGATACACACACACACACTTACATACAGACACACACACAGGCCTAAGGACAGACGCATATATTTCAGCATATAACCATGCATAATGGCAGTGCATACAATTTTGAACAAACATATGCATTCAGATACACACATACACACCCACACAAACACATAGACACATACAGACATGCACACAGGCCTAAGCACAGACACATACATTCCAGAGCATAACCAAACACACTGGCAGTGCATACAGTTTTGAACAAACATATGCATTCAGATCAGTGGCAACTGGTGGTCACAAAAATAGGGGAGAACATGGGGTAAAGTGGTCAGGTGGGTTAATGAGAGTAAATGTGAGTAGATGGGATGGGTGGATTGTTGAGAGAGAGAGAAAGTATTGCAAAACCAGAAAGGTGTCTTGGTGCTTGCTCTTAGGAGGATTGTGTTAAAAAAAACTAATTTGTTTTTTGAGGACACGTGTCAGCATGGGAAAAACCATACAGTGCAATGAGTATAGTTTGTTTGTGGTAATGTCAGTTGTCTTTTGTGCTTTACACTGCAATGTTGTGGAAGTGGCAGAAATTATTTTGAAACACCAGAAGACTGCAACTACTCTGCAAACTCCCTATAGTTGCCCTTGTTATCGGAATTTGGCTCTTCATCCCGTCCTCTAAATGCCAGCTCCTGCATGCCAAAATACGCCGTAGCATCAATCAAATGCTTCAGTGTATACCTATTATGACGTGCTTTAGTATTGTGCTGTGCCACTTGCAACCGGCACGCTCGTCCACAAGTTGATCAACAGGCAAAATCACATTCAGATTTTTAGATACCTAATAAAAATGAAAACTCACATGCATACTATGTGCTCCACACATCACATGGGTGCATACACACAACTAATTTGCTGTTTGATAAACTTTGAAATAGAAAACTTTCCAAATGAAAATAAACTTGGTTTTAACTGAAAATTATAAGAATATGGGGGGTCCATTGGGGGTCCCTAATAATGATATTAGGGACCCCCAAGCTCTCAAAAGGTGTGTTTTTTTTTTCTATAAAAAACTATAATTTATTCCATAGAGGTTTTCTACTTGCTGCAAAAACATGAACAAAAACATTATAAAGTTTGGTTACGGGTGGTAACTCTCTATTCTATATGTACGGGGAACCAATCTACCAGATCGTGTAACGTGGATACTCTTTAAGACACACTGGTCGTACCGACCATGCCCTTGATTAATGTTATATAAAACATCTGTGCTAGCTTGACACTAGGGCTTAATGTTGATCGACATATGTCTCTGAGCGGCTTAGATGTGAAGAGATAGTCTCTTCACTCAGAGAACAAAGGCTGCACCCATGACCAAACATTTTCTATCTTATCGAGACTATCTTTCCACTCATTACATATTCCATATGCATGGGGAACATGTGTATGACACACTGCAAGAAGACAGTGCAGAGCAAGCACATGTGTAAATAAATAGATAGATAGATAGATAGATAGATAGACAGATAGATGAACTACTTACATGCAAGTGCTCCTACCTTTGGCCCAGTTGCAAGGCGCTATCCTGGGCTTACCAACCCCACAAGATACAAGGGTGTGGTTGACAGATGCAAGGGAGGTTGAGTGAGCATGGATCCCTGGCAGAGCTGGCGCATCTGTCTCTGCATAGGCACGTTTTATGGCCTCTACCACCCACCGGAAGAGTGTTGATTTTGAGACAGGTTCCCCTAGGCACTCTGTCTTAAAGCAGACAAACCGCTGGTCTATCATGTGCACTGCATCCATGGCTTCAGGTTGGCCGATAACACCTTAACAGGGCACAGAACAGAGGCTTGATGCCCAGTTTCACCATCTGTCTGAGTGGGAGACAATGAACATAGCTCAATAGCTTGGTTCAGGCTGACATTAGAAAAAACTTTTGGAAGGAAGGTGGGGTTCGGCCTCAGACTGACACCAGTACCCCTTGGAGCAAACCTACAGCATTCCCAGATCAACAGATAAAGCATCTAGCTCTCCCACTATCTTTGCTGAGCAGGAGTAGAGAGGTCTTGAGCAATAGCCACTACTGTTCTGTGGACTTGATTGGCTCGAATGGGGCCCAGGACCTCTCAGAGCTGTGTCCTCATCCAAATGTGTCGTAAGGAGAGGCTCCTCCATCATGGATGTGCACCGGAGTGCATTGGCCCTGTCAGGGGATTCGGTTCTCTGATGCTTGATGGCTTTACCATCACCGGATGGAGAGAGGGATCATTTAGTCATGAAATGGAAATGAGCCTCTCTTGTAAGTAAGGGCATTATAAAACAGTCCATGCAAGCTGCTGTATTATCCCTGGCAGCCTCTGCATGTCGGAAACCCAAGCACATAATGCATTTGTCATGACAAAAACATGCATTCAAGGAGGTGGTTGCTCTCAACCAATGCCCTGGTCATGAAACTCAATCATGCTCACAAGCGCATGAATCCAGTACTTAACAACTAACTTAGAACTTAGAAACTAAGTGCTGAGTGTTAATTAGGGGGCAAATGTCATGGGAGGCTGACTGCTAATAAATGTAAAGCTTTGCAAAAGCTTAAAACAGGGGGTTGGGAGAGGCTACTCTCCACAACCAAGGATCATTGGATCAGATGAAGGCAATGCAAGCTTATTTATATATTGCATTTTATACACAAAGGAATTTCAATGTGCTGCACAATAATAAAAGCAATAGATGAAAGACAGTAAAGGTACACAATAAAATTAATAAAGGTATAAAATGATTAACATAAAAGTATAAAGAGTATAAGAGTATAAAAAGAAAGCTAAGTGAATCACTCGGGAAAAGCATCTGAGAACAGTTGAGTCTTAAGTCTAGATTTGAAGCTGCCAACATTAGGGACATTCTTGATGTGCTCAGGAAGTTGGTTCCAAAGCTGAACTGCATAGCAGCTGTTAGATGCTCCACCACACTTTGTTTTGACAGCAGATTTTACCAACAATTTTTTCTCGAGCGAAGTGGTATATATTGCTTAAACATGTAAGATAGGTAATTAGGTCTTATCCCGTTTAGCAATTTAAACATAAGCAGCAATGCTTAAAGTCAATTCTGTAACTTACAGGTACAAGTGCAGGGACTTTAGAGTTGGAGTAATGTGCCCAGTTCTTTTTGTTCTTGTAAGAACCCTAGAAGCTGTATTTTGCACCAGTTGATGATGTTTGATGGTCTTTTTAGGAAGACCTGTGAACAGATCATTCCAATAATCAACCCTACTGGAGATAAAGGCATGGATACGTTTTTCTACATCCTTTTTTGACATAAGACCTCTTAGTTTGGAACTATTGTTTAGGTGATAAAATGCTGACTTAGTAATTGCTTTCTTGTGACTGAAGTTTAGATCACTGTCGATGACGACCCCAACAGTCTCTTTTGCTTTTAGCCCCTTTGTGTCGTGGACAGTGGCAATCCTGAGTCTTTCCCCTTTTTTCCCCAAATATAAATACTTTAGTTTTGTGTGTGTTAAGCTGAAGGAAATTGTGTAACATCCAGTTGTTAATTTGGTCCATACACACAAGACCTTCAAAGGGAGCATAGTCATTATGTGACAAAGCGAAGTAAATTTGGGTGTCATCAGCATAGCTGTGATAAGAGCTTGAGTTGTTTGTGATCATTTGTCCAAGTGGGAGCATATAAAGGTTGAAAAGTATTGGTCCAAGGACTCACCCATGGGGGACACCACAGTTCAAGGACAATGGGGTTAAAATATAGCTGCCCATGGCAACAAGGAAGCTTCTGTTTTGTAAGTATGATTTTAACCACTTGACAACTGTACCAGTGAACCCAACCCAGTGTTCAAGTCGATATAGTAGTATGTTGTGATCAACAGTATCAAAAGCAGCAATGAGGTCCAATAACACCAGTAAAGATTTTTTGCCTGCATCAGTATTAGTGCTGTGATTGGCACAGAAACCTGACTGAAACTTATCAAAACACCTATTTGATGTCAAGAAGGTAGTTAATTCACTGATCATTTTTCAATGATCTTCCCAATGAATGGTAGATTAGATATGACCCTGTAGTTGTTAAGCACTGAAACATGCAGGTTATTTTTTTTTCAGGAGGGGCCTTACAACTTTTTTAGGGACTCGAGGAAAATGCCATTTTGTAAAGACAAATCTCAAGTGTTTCATAGTAAGTAAAGCTGAGTGCTGACATAAAGTTCAGTTCCCTTCTCTTTGAGGACATCAGTTCCAGGTATTGAGCTATTTGCAACTGTGAAGTTATATTCAGTTTCATTTTAACAATTCTATCTCACAAAAGATTCTATTGCAAAAAAGTTCATTAAATTTATCAACTGAGAGTTCAGGTGCTAATTGTGATGTGGGATTTTGATAACATTTCAACAGTGGAACATAGCACACAAACATTGTTCATGTTTCTATCAATAATGTTGGAGAAGAAAGACTGAATTATATTTGCTAACCATCTCTTTTTGGATTTGGAAATGTATGTGGGGATTAGATTTGCGGCATTTTCTTTCAGTCTTCCTACACTCTCTCTTTAGCAGTTTGACTGCTGGATTTTATTTTCATGGTGATTTTGTCTTGTCTGTGACTCTTAATTTTTAATGGAGCAATATCATTCATAATTTGTTTCATCTTAGAATTGAAATTGGTCAGTAAGTCATCTATAGATTCTGATGGTTGACTTAAGGTCTGTGAGAGTGTGAGACCTGTGTTAGCATGTATGATTCTCCTTCCTAGAGGCAAAGCCTTGTTCTAAACACTCTGACATTATTTAGGAACTGGAACGAGATTGGTTTACCCCACTGGCTAGATGTCTAGATTCTTCTTTTTCTTGTGAGAATGGGAATAGAGAATGATATGAGCATCCTGGGTCCCTGCTTGTTTTCAAAACCACTCTCAGCACAGGGACCCACAGTATATCATGCATGCTGTAGTAGATTTAAAAAAGCTGTTTGTGGGCTAGTAAAAAATGACCTATCCATTTTCACGAGCTGTGTACACTATTTCTTTTTAATGTCTTGGGCTGGAAAAGAACAGCCTAGCAATTGGCAGCACCCTCTGCAAACTTGCAGGGAACTAAAACACTCAAGCATCACCATGACCATGTGAAGCAGATGGTTAGGTACAGAGTGATTGTTGATGACCATGACTGGATCAGTCTGTGCAACTTTGAATTGCTTATCAGAGTTCCTGTTATCACAACAGGTTCTGTCTGAGCTATTACAGAGTGCTCATTAGGGAATTGACCCATAGTTCGGCTAAAGCTTTGACTCATAGCCAGCTGAGTTTTGTACTATTTGGTCTGAAGAATTCTCTCTGATTCCAAAAAAAGCTTTCAATTGTCTATGAAATTTATTTCACAAGAAAAACATGCCTTTGCCAGCCACATGTTTAGACTGAATAGTCAAGAGAAGGCAAAACTTGCCGATGCTGGAAGTGGGCCACTGATAAAGGTTTGTGTCCCAAGCATATTTTGGGCAAAGTAAAGTTCCCTTAAATCACGTTGCACATCGAGTTGTTCTTTGAAAATGTCATTTACTCCAACAAGCACAATGATTTGTTCAATAGTTCTATGTTCTGACACTGTCCCTGAAAGCCTCTTTGTTGTTTCGGAGATAGATGCATTTGGAAGGCAGCATACAGTCATCCTTTTTCCTTTTAATTTCCTCACAGTGGAGTTGCCAAGAACAAAGCTTGTAGAATGAACAAGTGTTGAGTGTTGCCTCTCACCTTGGCCTGCTATGAACCTGTTCTCTGGAAGGTTCCACCTTCAGATCTCTGAAGTACTCAAATCCGTTTTGAAGCCTTGTGGGCTGTGGGCTTCCCATAGGCCTGCAATTCCTATTGTAGTTTCTAGCACTGACTCGGTTTCTAGATTGATGCCCCGAGGGTCTAATGGCATCAGAACGCACTGATGTTGAGGTAATCACCCTTCCACCAATATTTTGCTTTTTGGGTCTGGCACCCTCTGTGTGCCAACAATCAGTACTCACATTCTGTTTTGTGAAGTCGATGCATTCCTGTGCTCCAACTGCAGTCATATCAGCCAGTTGTGGTGCATTCTCCAGATTCCCAGTAATGGCTTCTGTTGTTGTAGTCCCTTATAGAGACGTCTTGCGCAGTTCATCAGTCATCAGTGATGGAAGGGAATCAATCTTTGATTCCTGGATGGAAATCCTCTGTTCCAGCTCAGTGCATTTTGTACAGAACCTCCTGGGCTCTTCATGATAACACCTGCCATCACTGAATTCCATTAACTGGAGATATTTCTGCTAACACTAGGCTGTATGACATAAAAGATGCATGCACGGTGGGTCCATAAACACTCACCCTGAAGTTGTTCAGTGATGTTCACTGTCTCTGTTCCACCATCATGCCAAGTAATCCAACACTCAAGAGGTTATCCATAAAAGCAGTTTCCATTGACTCCCACAAAGATGTGGACTTGACAACATTCACCCGAGAACCATGTTGTTTATGTCGGCAAATAAAGTCATGTTGTCTTGCTGTCTTGGCTTTTCGTGTTGGCTAATTGTCAATTGACACTTCATTTGGTCCCTTAAGAAATGAAATAGCTTCACAGGGTCCTAAAAATGATTAAGCTACATGATTTTGTCCATAAAGAAATTCTGTAGCCCAAATGTCCACATAACCTATTTATTCATTATGACCTATATGTTTTACTCAAGTACCCTATCCTCAACCTATGTAACAGTCAAACTCAGTAGTGCACGCCACTTTGACAGAATAAGTCAGATGACAAGTTTTGGTAGTAGGCCCAGGCCTACATTTAAAATAGAGTTAACAGTTAAAATAACTAACAGCTTTGGTTCATTTTTTTTTTTACTTAATTTGTGTTAGAAAATAGTTATGCTACTATTTTAGTGGCTGCATGTACTTTTAACATTGAGTCTGTGATTACATACAAACAGCTGATAATTACAGCCGGCTGACTATTCCGTCCACCTAGTGCAGGTTGTGCGGAGACTGCTGAATTACTAATTGATGGACAGGTGTGGGGGAGAGGGAGAGCAGGTGTATTGGCCATGAACACAGAGGCAAGGGGGGCAGAGGAATGTGCAGGAGGTTAGAACGGTGTGCTTCACTGACCGGGCTTTGCAGGCCAACGGGAGGAATGACTGGAGGGCTGCTGACAGAGAAGTCTAGGTTCAAGTGGCAGGGCAGCTAGACACAGAGAGGAATTCAACGCATTTACCTAACAGAACTAAGTACAGGAAAGCCTGCCTATCATGGCTGTGTGCATGTGAGCTGTGCTGTCTTTGTGTGCCAGAAGCTGAGGGACTGTCTTTTTATAGCATACTGGCTATGCGAAGCAAACTTGCGGAAGCAAGGCGATTCAGAGTATCTAACGCGGAGTTTAGGTCAACACAGGCTGAAGTGGCTCTGCTTGTTTGCCAGTTCGGGAACAAGCCTGCAAAAGCAAGATGACTCGGTTCAGTGGGCACATGTGAGCTTGGCTCACAAAAGATAAGTAAAGGAATGTAAGTTCACCTGTGTGGGTGTGTGAGTGACATTTCTCTTGTGGTGCGGTGCTGTGTCTAAAAAATAGTTTTATTGTTTGCCCATAGTGTTCAAAGTGGTTGAAGCCTGCCTATGAAAGCAAGACAAGTGGACCTTTCTAATTCAACGCCAATACATCGAACACCCTACGCGGACTCTCGGACTATTGTGTGGCGTCTACTGGACTTTCTTGTTTTATCTCCTATCCATGTTAAGGGACTGCTTATGTAATGCTCGTTACCATGTCATGTAAAGTGGGATAATACTCTGGAACTATTATGAACCTCAGCTAAAATCATAGGCAACTTTTAGTCTGTCATGGTTACTACTGATTGTAATTTTTCTGCATGACCCCTGGCAGTTGGGTTAGCCCCTTGAGTCGTGAATCTGCCCAAGGTTTCTTCCTAGACTAACTAAACATAAGGGAGTTTTTCCTTGCCCCTGTTGCTCTTGGGTGCTCCTTCTGTGAAGCACCACGAGACAATACTATTGTAAAAGGCGCTGTATAAATAAAACTGCATTGAAATATGGGGGTAGTTCCTCTCTAACAACAGACGGAACTTTTACTGCTGCAGTTTCTTCTAGAATTTTATTCGTTGTGTATTAAATTACTAACATAATAGCCATTTGTTAGCCAGTACAAGTCATTTATTAATACCTTATTCTACATGACTTTATTCTACCCATAATAGACAATTAACTAAGAATTTCTCCAATACAAACTCCTAATTGCTCTTTATTCGTAGTTAGTAAGTTAGTTGTTGTACATGAATTGTGATCTTAATATGCTACGGTTAGTATGGGGTTTTTACGGCAATAGTACAGCAGGAACAGTTATTCTCCTTCAATAATATTTAGAAAAGATGGTCTATTCATACGAACAAAACCCACAACTACAAGTACTAATAGTGTCTAAATAAGTCCTAATTACGTCTTTTTGATTGAGAATAACTGTTCCTGAGAATAATTGTTCCTGTTGAGAGGAGAGGAATATTTTTAAAAGTTTAATGAATAAATTACCACAATTTGTTGCAAGGCTATCCATAATTGAAAATGCATATCTTAGCAACAACAACAACAACAAAAACATCAGACTGAAATATTTGTATGATGGTCTTGAGACATACGGGACCGTTTGGACAAAGTTGCTCATGATACAAAAATGTCCCATAAATGGATTTTACATAAAAAAGCACTACGAAATCATCTGCAGAAAGTTAAATAATAAAAAAAAACTTCAAAACTCGAGTAGACTCCTATTTAGAGTTTGAGAAAATGTGACTACAGATTGGACAGAAGCTTGCTTGTGAGTGAAAAAAACTGTAACTTATGGCTAACATTTTTGAATCCTGCACCTTGCACGTTTTTCCAATATTATTGTGCTTCATGCTTCAGACTATACACTTATCACAAATACTTATTAGCAAAGATCAACTATCCTAAGGTACTTCCATAATAATTTCTTTTAATTTCTGTGTTTCCAAGGCCTTAAATCTGAATTTTCTTGTTCTTTTCCTTACCGGCAGCACTAGGTGAGCTTGAACAACAGGTCTATGGATTGTTTCACACTGGACAGAAAATTGGAAAAATATTAGAAAGAGATAGACAGCTTGCCTTGTTCTTTCTGCATCCTCAAAGTCTGCATCTCCTTATACAGCCTCTTCATCTCTTGCTCCATCTTTGAATTTTTCTGCTCTGCTTCCTGCAACATTCTGTAAAAGCACCAAATCTTGTTTGGCAAATTTATTGTAAGCCATCTTTAAATTGCTTCAGTTGGGTAGAATTAATCACATCATATAGGTGATAAAAACAGACATAATAAAACATACGCTATTTCTAAAGAGGTGAATCGTGCTTACTGTTATTGAGATGATGCAACAGGTTGGTTAATTGAAATATAACAACACAAAAATCAATAGGTTCACTGTAATATGACCAACATATATCACAACAAATGCAAATGCAAACGCAGAAGATGACGTGAAAGGTCACAAAATAATTAATAAATAATAATACTATATAAAATACATTACTAATTGGTGTTGCTATGCCGGGCATGTCATTTGGGCATATTAATATCATCAAAATGAAAATATCCTATATTTTGTAAAGTTTCAAACCAGTCATCCAAGGCATTATGAACTTACAGGCAGTCATACTGGGTGTGTGGATGTCATAATTACGGTATCGAATAGCTTGTGAGTTTTCAGACAAATGATTCAGTGCATTATAACTTTATGATACATTTCCTGTTTATGTGGAGAGATATTAAAATTCATCATCTTATCATTTTAATGTATTACAGTATTTCAAAAATTCCTTCACTATTTCACATTACAACATCTTGGCACCATGTATACCAAATCTAACATTATGATGAACAGTCTAGGCGAAATGTGACTAAATAATTGATCATGTGTCTTATGGTGCAATGGTGGTGCAGGTGGTAAAGGGTGCCGTTGGGAAACCGGACACCCTACTCTACCTGACCCCATCGAAGTGTCCTTGAGCAAGATACTGAACCCCAAATTGCTCCCGGTGGCAGGCTGGCTATTGGCATTGCTACCGGTGTGTGAGTGCACGTGTGTGAATAGGTGAATGTAAGGCATTCACTGTAAAGGGATTTGAGTGCTCGTAGGAGTAGAAAAGCGCTATATAAATGCAGTCCATTTAAATGCACAAAATCCCAATAACCTCATTTCCTGCTGTGCGTGGCTAATACGAGGTACACGGCAGGTGTTCATACAAGGGGGGCGCTATGGAGCCCCTGGGCTATGCCCAGAGCTAGACCTCTGTCCCTGGAAGCTTTGGGTTAATGCATGTTTACATGTTCACCCTACAGAAGTTAATCACCCTTTGATTGAGAATAACTGTTCCCGAGAATAGCTTTTCCTGTTGTACTACCTCCTTATAAGCCCCCCAAGCTCCCAGGATGAAAAACCTGCTACACATTAAAACTAAAGTGGATCTACATGTCCATTCAGTTTCACAATACCCGGTGTTTCAGTATCCCAGGGACGACAATGAAAAATCACTGAAAAAAAAAATGTGAAGAAAGGGAACTTCTATATAAATTATTCTAATAAATCAAACTCTTTCCAAGAACAGCAGACTACAGTACTGATGCATGTGTGCCGCCGGACTGTGCCGGACTATGTAAATAATAATACATTTTACTTCACAATTTTAAACTTTAGATCATGAAAAAAACACACCAAATGACATCATTACGCTACTTGCTCTTTACACAGAAAAACTTATAGTAGTTCTTACAGTATTGCCAACACATGTTTACATTGCAAGTATGTATTTACCAGTGTTAAAGTGTAACTGCACTCACTAACCACACCCACTTCACGGTTTTGAAAAAGCCTTCTGAAAAGGGCGGGGACACTAAGGGGAGGGGAAGGTGTGGGAGGCAGCTGCTCAGCTCACTTCAGATGCTTGTTTCATGTGTGATGATTTGGTATGGTATGGTATGGGTATGGTACTTTATTGTCAATTTCTTCACATGTACAAGACATACAAAGGAATCGAAATTGCGTTTCTCACTCCCCTGTGGTGAGGGAGCAAGGGGTCGCTGCGAGATCATGCCGCCCAAGTTCCATTTAGGGGGAAAGAAAGGCACAAGACTGCATAATATGAAGAGAGAGGAGGAGAAAAAAAAAGCATCACTAGACTATGCTCCAATAGGGAGCACAGTGTAGGGGTCCAAAAAAACACGTCAGCACACATAAGCACATATAGAATACATGACCTGCAACGAGAAGGGGGGGGGGGGGTAAGAGGGTATGAAGCGGCGAAGGCGTGGGTGGGTGAGGGTGGTGATTGCGTGTCAGTAGAAGTGTATAAGCTCTTGTGTGTAACAGCCAGAGAGTTGCTTCTTATGGCCTCCAATCTGTGAGCCTCAGTCCGCAGGGTGACACAGCGATAACACAGCCAGTAGCCATGGAGACAACCTTGATCAGAACCCAAACAGAGACAACAATCCGCCGGTGTCTTGTAGGGAAGCGAGAGCGTCTCCCCGCCTTGTTCTCCGGGGGAGTTGTTTTTCCAGCGCTGGCCTTGGCCAAGGCCTTCGCTGATTAGGGAGTCCGAAACCAGATAGAAATGGAATGTTAAGGTTTTAGGGCGAGAGGCTTACCATTTTCAGACCTCTCTCTGTCCAAACTGGGCTCCGATTTTAGCCAAATCCTTTTGTGAGGCAGTGAGTGTCTCCATGATGTTATCCATCGCCTTGAGCTTCTCCAAGATGTGATCCATTTTGTGGTCTAGGGCCACAATCTGAGTGCCCACAGTTCCCGCAGTTCTGCCCACTGCCTCAACCATAACGAGCAGCCGAGTGGGGCTTTTGACAGCTGTTTCCATCTTTTTCAATTTTCTATAACTCAGGCCAATACACAATCCAATCAGCAAGAAGCCTGTGATCATGGTTCCAAATAGATAGATGTCTTCAATGTCCTCCACAGAAAGAGCTGCCAGACACACGACCCTCCACCTCTCCCAACCATCCATCGTGTAGCCAGCTGCAAACGTTCCGGCAGGGCAATCAGGTTCCTCTGAACCCAAGCTTCTCCTGGAGAAGATGGTGTCAATTGCGTTTAGAGACCAGTTGATCAAATCCATAGTTTTCGGTTTGAAGAGCAAACCGGGTGAAGAGAGTCTCTCAGACAGATTCAGTGGAGACAAAGAAGCAAAGCAGGCAAGATAAGGGGAGGGAAGGGAGAGACGAAGAATGCGACCGCCTTCGCTGAGAGCCTGACACACAGAGATTTATTTAGCTACTTAGATTTACTTAGCTAGTGGTTTATCACAGACACGGGTTCTACATTAGAACTTTTTAAGTTGGCTCATTCATGGCGAACACCCACACCTAATTGTCATTCAATGATATTCACAATTGTATGCTAAAGTCCGGGTAAAGAAAAAAAAAAAAAATAGGGCTCATTTGTCTCAATCCGAGGAACATTTAGAAAATTCATGCAGCAAAATAGTTTCAGACAGAGAGATTCTGTAGTTTACAGTTTGAATATCAGAAAACGCTAATGTTGTGCAATCAGCGCAATCATACTCCACATCATCAGCGTAAAAAAAAACTCAGAACGAGCCTGATTACCGTTAGGTCAGTGGGCATGTATGTAGCCTATATTGGTCTATTATAGCTAACAGCATTATATAAGGCTTAGTTTTTCTCTTAAATAACTGTAGGCCTATTATATAGCCATGTTGTTGGTGAATGCATTCTCTCTATGTTAAATAAAAGATAGCACGTGTTGTCTTAAATGGACTTTTGATAGATTATTGTTTGTGAAATATGACACAATGCAATGGCCTTGTTTATGTCACATTCAGGTTGTAGGCTACATTTTATCTGTCTGCCAACAAGTGCTGGAGAAAATTTGCTTCTGATTTGCCAGTCACTGGGTTAAACTAGGCTACACCAGAAATATATGTGCTATGGATTACCAGAAGCTGCGTGTCTGAATTATGCTCTCCTAAAACAATTCCATAACAAAATAAAACTATTTCATTACATCAGGCCTAGCCAAGACATTTCCCAAAAGCTTTTGTGATTTTGCATTTACCAGGTGCTGTTGCATTTAGCCATAGAAACATGACCCTCTATAAAGCTATTTTCAATTGTTGCCTTGTTGTGATCTGTGTTGATTAGACCCATGAGTAGACTATTTGTCTTAGTAAAATATATATAGGCTACGATAGCCTACCATACAAGAAAAATTGTCCCAGGAGTATGCTCCTGCCACCAAGTACCCAGAGCTGGGAGTCTGCCCATCTTTAATTAGAGCAGTCATCACACAGCAGGGAGGCATGATGCACTGATGTTGTCATCATTTTTGTCATAAAATGTAGTGGCACAGTTGAAACTCTGGAGGGTGCAGAGAGCTATTTTTCACATGTAAAATGCCAAAAAAAAAAACTGTTTTTGTCTGGAAACATGATTTTTGTAAATTTTAACCCTGGTAATCCTGGTGTATATATATACACTTTATATTAGCCCACACAGATCCACCATTAACAAGCTGCTTATTAACCTGCAAATGAATAATGTATTAGACATTTGTTAGTCATTACACATCACTTATTAATACCATATTCTGCATGAGCTTATTCTACCTATGGCAGACCATTAACTAAGAAATTCACCAGTATTACTTCCTACAGCTTATTCATAGAAAGTAAGTTGGTTAATGTATATGAATTATAATATTAATATGCTTTGCAGCTGGCATATAAGGTGCTAGTACAACATGAACAGGTGTTCTCAGGAACAATTATTTTCAATCAAAAAAATGTAATTAGGTTTATTTGGACAAGATTAGAACTTGTAGCTTTGGGTTTTGTTTCTATGAATAAATCATCTTTTCTCAGTATTACTTAAGGCGAATAACTGCTCCTGTTGTACTACCATCTTATAAGCCCCACACTAACCAAAGCATATTAAAATCATAATTCATATACAACAACTAACTTACTATCTCCGAATAAACAGTAATTAGGAGTTAATATTGGAAAAATTCTGAGTTAATGGTCTATTATGGGTAGAATAAAGTTATGCAGAATAAGGTATTAATAAGTGATTAGTAGTGACTAACAAATGGCTAGTATCTTATTCATTTGCATGTTAACCCTTCTAAGACTGTAGCCCCCCTCTGGGTTTTTTTTGGAGTGTTCCAAAAACACATCTGTAGCTCCGCGAGTTTAAAATAAATATGTATCAAATGTGCTTTGTAAAAAGAATAAAAAGAAATTTTATGTTTTTCACCAGTTCAGGCAGTAGCAGCCTGTTACTGACACACCACTCAGTTATTCAGATGGTAAACCCCAGGGCAATCAGTGGCGTCATTGGGTCATTGTTTTGCGGCAAAGGTGAGAACACGCCCCATTTCACCAGTGTATATAAACCCGCATGGTAGAGGGATGTTTTGGTTCTGTAAAACACTGGTACCTTGTGCGCTGAGCAAGGATGTCGGCTGCTGGAGCCTCGTTGCAGATTCAGGAAGAACTCGCTTTTGGAGAGTGAGTCTGACGACTCATAGTCAGATGGATCCAGTGATGACGGCGATGAAATGTACTTTGATGATGAAATGTACTTTGAGCTTCGTCTAGATCCCATGGAGGACATTTCTGATGAGTAAGTAGCTATATATTTTACTACTTGTTGTTGTCATGATTCGTTTAGCTAATAGGGAGAATGTAGCCATTGTGTGTTGCTAAGTAACTTTGTTAGCCTACTTCATTAGCCTGTGCTCCGTGCAAAACTACACTTCGGTAGAAGTACAGGCATAAAAAGAAATACAGACATATTATCTATTATAGGATCCTGTTGATTTAATAATTAGTATGCATGTCTATGTTATGGGAGGTGTGAGTTGAAACTGAGGATGTGAACCGAAACTAAAAATTATCACAACAGATTAGGTGTGAATGATAGATAGCCTACTCTATGTGTTAGAAATGTACATCAGATATGTAGATTTGTGTCATTATGTCTCTGCTTTGTAATGGTTAATGCAATGTTTTATAAAGATAATGAAAGAGTAACTTATACTATTATAATGTTTGTAATACCTAACATTTTTGATTAAATTTTACAGTGATGTGGAGAACATCCCACCTGCACCAGGTGACGAGTTGATCAAGTACTACACAACACAGCACAAAACTGCAAAGTGGTACAAGAAGCTCTTTCTGCACTTCCTGGACATTGCTGCAACAAATGCCTTCATCCTCCACAAAGAACTCATGCAAAACAAGCAAGAACAAACAAGAAAGAGGGGCGTGATGGTCGCAGAGCCTGTGTGTCCTGCAAGCTGCAGGGAAGGAAAACAAAAACTCTGTGGAAGTGCGAGACATGCAACATCTACCTTTGCCTTCAGCAAGTCAGAAACTGTTTTATTGTTTGGCATGAAAAGCTCTTTTCACAGCTCATTCTAAGCTCTTTTGGAAAGCTTTGGGGCAAGGTAACAGTTCGCTGGCAGAGCCATTGACACGTGGACAATGACAGCCATTGACACATGGACAATGACAGTGGAGAGGGGACAGTTACAGGTGTGATACACCCATCTAATCAGTATTCATTTGAAACAGCCATTGGCTTCAGTTTGTTTTACTTTTTTACAGTTTGTATTGAAACTATAGCACATTTCTGAATGTTCTTCTGACTTTTATGTAGCCAACACATGTTTACAAGGTTCAAACTTCAAAATTCATTTTTTTTAGAACTTTATTGCCAATAAAGAACTTAGAGGCAATTAGAACAGTACAAACAAACATACCACATATACATAATAGTAAAAGACAAAACAAAACCATATATAAAAAACATACATACAAATGAGAAAAAATATTTAAATAATAATAAAATACAGAAAAAACAAAAACACCTTGATTGTGAGCGTATATTATGTTTGATTCAACCATATGCTTAAGCCATATAAAAAATAACAGGTGTCCATCTCCTCAAAAATAGGGGTAATTTTAGCTGTAGGATAGCAGTCATATTTTCCATCATTTGTACTTGACCACACCTCTGTTTCCATTGAGCCACTGTAGGAGGTTCAGGTTGCATCCAACACATTGTAATAATTTTTCTAGCAATCATTAGTAGAATATGTAAAATATAACATTGGTCTTTAGTAAAGTTTTGCTCTGTTGTTTTTTCCAGCAAAATAAATACAGGGTCAAATGGTATGTCCATATGAATTATCTTCTCCAGTTCCTCCTTAATGTCTCTCCAGTATGGCTATATCTTAGGACAGTCCCAAAATATGTGGGTATGGTCTCCCACCATCCCACATTCTCTCCAACATTCATTATTACTATTATTGTTAAACCTCCTTATCTGAAGTGGGGTCCTAAAGAATCTTATCCTTACCTTCCAATCCAATCCAATACCTTTCCATAATTGGCTCCCCACCCCTTTATGACATTCAGTACATATATCCTCCCATACATCATTGTCGATTATTGTATTAAGTTCCAGCTCCCATTGTCCTTCGATGTGCAAAGTGTTATCTGACATATCCATCATTAGTTTTTTATATATTTGAGACACTTGGTGCTTGAATGTTATGAGATGTTCCATTATATATATGAAATGTGTTTCAATACTACTGGGTTCTCTCTTGAGTAGGTCCCAGTCTGCATGTTTTGTAATGTAGTGTCTAATCTGTAGATATCCATAAAAATCACTAGGGGGGAGATCAAATTTATCCTTAATTTGTGAAAAGGTCTTGAAAACCTGCCCATCCAACAGCTGATTAATTATTCGTAAGCCTTTCTCTGCCCATCTTCCAAAGACTAAATCAGCCAAAGATGGGAGGAATTCCACATTTCCTACAATCGGCATGGCCCTTGACAAAGCTACCCTGCCCCTTAAGTGTCTTTGTATCATATTCCAAACCTTCAGGGTGTATTTAATGTATTTGTTATTTACTTTGATTTTCTTTTGTGATTGTTGACTGAGGAATGGTAAAGTATATAATGAAATACCTGGTAGAGAATTCTGCTCAATTGACACCCAACCCGTTTCATCTCTAGCTATCCATGCATACTATTGCTCTGAGCTGGGCTGCCCAGTAATACATCTTTAAATTAGGTAGACCCAGGCTCCCTTTTTCCTTAGCTGACATCAATATTTTCAACCTCACTCTTGGTCTCTTATTTTGGCAGATGAATTTTGATATAGATTTATCAAGCATTTTAAATGTGGACTGTGGAACTATAATGGGTAAAGACTGAAATAAGAACAGGAGCCTTGGCAAAATATTCATTCTCACAGATTCAACCCTGCCAAATAGTGACAGAGGTAACATTTCCCACCTACATATGTCTATGTTTATTTCTTTTATCAATTTGTTATAGTTTGCATTATATAATTGTGAAGGTTTTGGTGTTACCACTATCCCAAGATATCTAAATCCCTGCTGGGACATCCTAAAGGAGACTAGATTATCTAGCTGTGATGGCCAGTTACCTACTATCATCATGGCTTCAGATTTGTCTGTGTTAATTTTGTAGCCTGACACAACACTATAATCATTAAGGCTATTCAAGATTGCTGGAATAGAAGTGGTAGGATTTTCTATAAATAATAATACATCATCAGCAAACAATGCAATCTTGTGCTGAACATTTCCTTCATCTCTTATACCCTGAATAAGTGGATTGTTTCTTATTAACTCTGCTAGTGGTTCAATACTTAGCGCAAATAGGGAGGGAGACAAAGAGTCTCCCTGTCTCGTTCCACATCCCAATGGGAAAAATTGTGAACAGTGTCCATTGACTCTAACTCTGGATATAGGATTTTTATAGAACATTTTAATCCACTTAATAAATGATTCATTAAAACTCATACTTCTGAGGGTCTGTTGGAGGAAGAATAAGTCCAGCCTATCAAATGCCTTTTCGGCATCTAGGCTCAGAAACATTGATGGAATATTTCTATTAACTGCAGCTGCTTGTAGATTAAGTGCCCTTCTAACATTGTCCACTCCTTGCCTGTTATTAATAAACCCTGTCTGGTCTGGTTTCACTAGTTTATGTATGTGTTTTTGTATTCTCTTTGCAATTATTGAGGTTAGAATTTTTAGATCTATGCATAATAAGCTAATTGGGCGGGATGACATACATTTTGTGGGGTCTTTATTTTCTTTATGAATTACGCTAATTACTGCTTCTGACCGGGAGTGAGGTGGGTCTTCCTCTCTTAGACATACACTTGGTTCAGTATTGGTGTCAATTCATTTAAATATGTTTTATAATATTCTCCTGGGAATCCATCTGTCCCTGGTGACTTGTTATTTTTAAGCTTGAGAATGCTCTCTTTAATTTCCTCATCTGTAATTGGAGATGACATTAATTCAGATTCAGATGGTGTTAATGTATTTAACTTAATCAACCTAAGAAAATGTTCAACTTTTTCTTTTTTATAGGGGTCCTTCTCTTCTTCATATAATTTTTTATAATAGGTTCCAAATGCCTCTGCAATTTCATTAGGCTGTGTCAGAGTCTTACCCTGACGTGGGCATGATATCTTATGTACAGTCCTATTAGATTGTTCTTTCCGCAGTTGGAAAGCAAGCAAGCGGCTGGCTCTATTTCCCATTTCATAATATTTCCTGTTCATAAATCTCAATGCTCCTTCAGTTTTAAATGTTAACAGGTTATCTAGTTTCTGCCTAGTTTCTTTTAGTATTCCAAAAACGTGCTGATCATTTGTCTGTTTATGTTCTGACTCCAATTTCTTAATTTCTTTCTCCAGTTTGTTTTGTTGCAACTGCCTTTGTTTTTTCAGCCTTGAGGAGCTAGCGATGATTTTACCCCTCATCACTACTTTAGCTCCCTCCCATAAAATGGAGGGGGATACTGAACCATTGCCATTTAATGCCATATAATCTATTATCCCTTTCTGTATTTCTTCTTTAATGTGCTCGTCACTCAACAAAGACACATTCATTCTCCAGTACTTAAACTGTTTACGGGGTCCCATCTTTATCTTTAAGGTCACCGGTGCATGATCTGAAATTGTAATGGGTTCAATGTTGCATTCACTGCTCCTGTAAAGTTCTGTCCCAGAAATCAGAAACATATCTAATCTAGAGTAACTCCCATGTACCTGAGACATGAATGTAAAATCTTTCTCCCTCGGATGTAAATGTCTCCATATGTCAACTAAACCCAACTCATGCATCATTGCTTGTAGAGTAGTAGATTTTTTTACACTGAACCTGTTGTTGCTGGAAGCCTATCCATATTTTGTCTCAGGACACAGTTGAAGTCTCCTCCTATTAAGATAATTCCTTCTGCTTTATTTGCTTATAAGGCACAAATAGTTTTGAAAAAATCTCCGCCATCTTCATTTGGACCATATAGATTTAATAAAGTTATTTTTGTACCACCAACAGTCCCTTTCACCATCACATATCTACCTTCCTTGTCTGTATTTGTCTCTATGTGACTAAAGTAGACTGATTTATAAACAAGAATGGCCACCCCCTTTTCCTACTACTCTCAAATGAAGAACTGAATACCTGGTCCACCCACTCTCTTTTTAATTTTAAGTGTTCTTTTTCTGTCATATGAGTTTCCTGTATCATTGCTATAGAGCAGTGTAGTTTTTTAAGTTGACTAATTATCTTTTTTCTCTTAATTCGACTGCCTAGACCCTTAACATTGTAACTAAAACAAATTAGATTGTCCATGACTTATGTAGAATTCTGACTTTCCACCACAGCATTCTCACCTTCCAAATGATGCACATAAAAAAAACAATGACTTGGACCTAAGCATATTTTTTGCCCAACATTGAACTCAAGGTGAAAGAAAAAACATAAATATAAATTAGAACAGTTAGAAAAAACATAATAATAAACCGTAGATTTCCAAATACCCAACTGGTTTCCTATAAGCCCATAGAGATGTTTAGTCCCCAAACTATTAAGAAAACCAGCCCCCGTTGTAACCTGGGCGAAGGATGGTGACCACTCCCTCGTGGGAATCACACGTTGTGTGTCGGCGCTGTGCGCGTCCAGCTCGTGGATCGGTTGTAACACCTATCAGCGGAGCTCCGTCGAATATTTAAGAGAATAGTCATTATCCTAATAATTTCGTTTTCATATATTTTCCTGGCATTATAAACTCGGCATGTGCTGCTCAAACGCTCATTCATCCTCGGCAAAGAAGGCACGCATATCTGCGCGTGTCAGCATTGCAGAAGCCCCTTCCTCTCTCAGTCAGTCTTGGGGTGGATGTTAAACGTTCGTCAGTCTTGGGGTGGATGTTAAACTCTTTGAGCGTTGGCAGGGCTTCTGTCAACATCGCAAACTTCTTCTCACCCGTATCCAAAAACATTTTTAACTGTGCTGGGTAGATGCATCTGGCTTTGATATCTTTCTGTTTCAAACTCTTGATTACTTTTCTCACCTCTGATCTTTTCTTTTGCAACTCTGGTGAATAGTCATGATCAAAGTAAATCTGCTCTCCTTTGTAGGTAATTTTCTGTGCTCATGCTTGTCTGAGAATGGCATCTTTCACTGCAAAATCCAGAAATTTTACTATGATGGACCTGGGAGGAGGAGGGTCGGTCGATTTTTTTGGTTTGGTCGTACCTTGAGCTCGGTGCGCTCTCTCAATTTGCAGGCTCACGTCAGGCATAGGATCTAGGACTGATTTCAAAACCTCCTTTACAAATTCCTTGGCATCTCCGCCCTCACTCCCTTCAGGCGCTCGATATATCCTTAAGTTATTGCGTCTGAGTCTATTTTGTAGATCTTCACATCGAGCGGTTAGATCCAATTCTCTATGCAGCAGGTATTTCAATGTCCTCTCGTACCTCATCCCATTGTCCTCAACGGCTCCCAGACGTTCCGCCACCTCTGTTGTTCTTGTGTCTAAGGTTTTTACTTCGCCCTTAAGCTCCTCCACCGATGATTTTATATCTGCAAGCGACGCTTTAATTTGTTCATGTCCCTGGCGGTTCTCGGCTCGCATCTTTTCAAGTTCAGCTAGCACGCGTGACTCGTGGTCCATGCTAGTCTTGCCATCTTCACCAGGCTTCATATTTCCACTTTCTTCCTTCGTATTCTCGCATCTGTTCGATCCTCTGCCTTTATATGATGTTGCCATCTTTTCAGTATATTTGTTTTTGCCAAGATATAATCAATTTGTAGATTGAAATAGACGGAGCTCCACTTTCAGCTCATGCCCTGCCCATGACGTCACCGGAAACCCCCAACTTCAAAATTCTTGACCAGATATATTTATAGTGTGTCACAACTTTTTGGGGAATTGGGGTTGTATTACTATTTAGTTAGAACTAGTTACTTAATATCAAGAACTTTTACTATTATTTTACTATTATCTTGTCTGCTGGTAGGAGTAAAAACTGTAAATAATGTTGGCCCATGGGTCTCCTATGGTTATTTTGGTAGTTTTTCCATAAACCTTGGGTGTAAGTTTGGAGAGCTGTTCGCAGTAGGTTGTCACACTCACAAACATCTCCCTAAAGTTTTAGGTACCAAAAATTGTGCATGGTTGCATTGAGCCATAACATTCCCTTCCAGTTATTTTTTGCTATCCTGATATGAAACCATATGGAAAGGTTCGTGGAAGGTTGTGTTGGGTCCAATAATTCAGCACATCAAAGTAAGCGGAACAATCAGAGACAGTTACCTTAATGTGTAAGGACAATACATAAGTATGTGTATATAATGTCTTGTCCTCTATTTTTGTCCATGCATATAATAGTCCTGATAGAGTAATGATTAATAGGTAAGCAAACTGGGTTTGCATCCCACAATGCACTTTTTTTTTTCCTACTCACCAAAACATTCAACGTTGTATTTCCGTAGAAAAAAAAAACTTTCCTAGCATCCTTTCAGAGAACCAAGACTTTCATGGAACATTCCCCTTCTCAACAGATAATCTTCCCTGAACTATCCCGTTAGCTGGGGGGTTCTCAGCATACAGATAACATCCTCATATCACGTGAAATTGTGCAGTCTAAGCTAGTAACTAGTAGAGATGGTAATGGTTCAGAAGAAAATTAACTTTGAATTTACATCAAATTTCATAATATTTACTAGTTCTGTCAATGTTAACGTGTTAACAGATGTGATAAATGTAAATGTTTTAACAAGTTGCTTTTTAACGCATATTAATCATGCAGATGCATATGTCACACTTATGCAGCCAGCGCCCTTGTGCTTTGGCTTTGACCTGCAATTCCCATAAAAGTAGGCTATACAAGTCACGCAGAAGTTCAATATGCGCAAGACCAGTTCAAAGACAGCTGTTTGTGTTTATCTGAAGGTTGGAGGGTCAAAAAATCATGTGGTCAATCTTTTCGGCCCTGTCATTTCAAAAGCAGCTTGCAAGCCAAAAAAGGTTGGGTACCCCTCTCATATTAGACACCCTGTGGCAACTATACTCTTTCACACTGGGTGTGAAGAAAACAGAAGAGCGTCATTTTGCTGAATCCTGCACTAACCAGGGGCATGTGATACACAGATGAACACAGATATTGCTATATCAGAGCTGCAGAAAGTGTTAAACAGACAACACCAACAGACAGCACCCGGAGCCTGCGCTTATTGTGGCTGGTGATTTCAATCAAGTACATCTAAACAAGTCCATGTCCAATTTATTCAACATATTCACTTCCTCACTGCTACACATAATTCAAGGAGAGTTAAAAAGCTAAGTCTCTACCAGCTTTCAGAAAAACAGATTATGCTGTCTTCCTGCTGCCTTTATACAAACAGAGAAGTCAAAGAGAATCCCCAGTAACGGAAGAGGCCAAGCACTGGACCAACCAATCAGAAGCCAGGCTACAGGATCCCCTTAGCAACGTGAACTGGGAAATGTTCCGAATGACCTCTGTTGATGTCAATGAGTTTACGAAAGTAGCATTGAGTTACATCAATCTACTAACTGATTCCATTATCCCAACTGTAAAGATCCGTAGCTTCCCTAACCAGAAACCATGGGTGGACAAAGACGTAAGATTGACATTAAAGACAAAAACCACAACTTATAATGAAGAGCTTATTTCAGGCGATATGTCGATATATTACAAAGCAGCATCGTACAATTTATAGAGGACTATTAAAGATGCTAAGCAGCTTTATTGCGGGCTTTGAAAGAAAGTCTTCTCTAATGATGAGTGTGGGTCAGTCCCTCCCTGATGAACTAAATGCTTTTATGCTCGCTTTGATGTTAAAAACACAGAAGATCTTGTGCAAGCTACAGTGTGTTGTGATGCTAGTGGGGATACACCTTTTTGTGTTCTGAGGTCGATGTGAGCAATGTTTTCAGGAAGATTAATCGCAGAAACAGAGATGGCATTTCTAACAGGGTGCTGAAATCCTGTACTGCTCAATTAGCCCCTGTGTTCACCTACATTTTCAACATGTCATTGGCTCAAGAGACAGTTCCTACTTGCTTCAGGCAGTCCATTATTGTTCCTGTGCCAAAAAACAAAAGAAGTATATCATGTCTCAATGACTACCACCCGGTGGCCTTGACGTATAAAGTGTTTTGAGAGGCTGGTGAAAAACATTATCTGCTCATCCCTCCCAACCTCTTTTGACCCCCTCCAATTTGCCTACAGAGCCAACAGGTCCAGAGATGATGACATCTCAAATCTCCTGCACAACATCCTAATTCACCTGGAGGAGGGGAAGGGGAATTAGGTGAAAATGATGTCCAATGACTAGTTCAACACGATAATGATAGTACCACTCACCCTAGTCACAAAGATGAAAGCCATAGGACTGAGCAACACACTCTGTCACAGGATATTTGACTGTAGAGAGTGTTCTAATGGGTAGCATTATCACCTGGTATGGGAACTCTACAGTCAAACATTGTAGTACTTTGCAGAGAGTAGTACGTTCAGCTGAAAGCACTATTAGAACTCAACTCCCTGCCCTTCAAGACATCTATTCCAGAAGAGTACCTCTAAGGGCCTAAAAGACTCTGAAGGACTCTTCTCATCCAAATAATGGGTTGTTCAAACCACTAAGATCTAGAGGCCACAAGGCCGGAACTGAGAGACTCAGGAGAAGCCTCTATCCTCTGGCCATTCGAACTATATGTAAACACACACTATACTGACTTTGCAAACATTCACTCGTCAACACTCACAAACACTTCCTAACAACTTTGCACGCACACACATACACACACACACCTGACTTGCAGCACCCCAACTACCTCATGGTTTTGTCTTACATTTCCCCACAGACAACCTGCGCAAATCACCCTGAAAACCTTGTTTGCACTGCCTTTCGTTCTTATTCTACTGCATCTGCAATGTCAAACCCGTTCACTTGTTTGTGTGGAGGAGGAGTGATCTGCTTCATGATGAAATTGATGACATGCCATTTGATTGTCTGAATCTGATTTTGAAAGCTGCAGAGCTGGCAATAAGTCAGACAGCACACAAAAGCAAGGGAGAGAGTGCGACATTTAAATGTGTGGCTTCAACGAAGACTAAACAACCATTGACTTCACTTTAGTAAAATATCAGAAAACGTCAGAAAATATGTTGCAAGACTGTGGCCTGTGAAGGTAGAAACACTAGCAACCTAATGAAATGTCTCAAATTTCTCACTGTATTGTAATTCCTAACATGAAGCACTGTAAAGTTTTAACTGCTTTATGCACACATATTTAGAGTTCAGAATGCACTGATGCTTCAACTACGAACGTAGTGATTCCCATGCATTGACTTGTTGCCACATAAGAACTTCTTGCTGGCTAACATTAATGTTAGATAAATTCCAATTTCATTGATAGATGAAAGACAAACATTTGATATCTGAAACTAGAACTAGGTTGTCATATGGCACCCTCGCTCGCCCTCTCTCAATGGATCAACACTCATCTGCACGCAGATAAAAAAATAACAGTACTAATCTTTCAAGGATTGTTGTCACACATAATATGGTATGACTGCCTATAGCTATTTAATTTGGTTAATATCAGATCAAGCTGTAGTTCTACTACCCTGTTGAGTGAACCTGCAATGTGTCCAATTGGTTTATGCAACATGTGATGTGGTGTAAATTTACTTTCATTTTTACCAGAGCAAAAAGATGTTCCGTCTTATACCAGATACTAAAGTGAATGCCATGTGCAAATTTCTTTACCTCTGTTCTGTTGACTGAGGTAGCCTATTAGTTTCCAAATATTCCAACATTCGCCTACTTCACTTCATCGAACTGTGAAAGAGAACCTGTTTCCTTTTTGCACTCCTAATGCAAGTGAAGCCTATGACGGCTCAACAAAAATAGTCCAATAGACAATAATCTTTTGATCAAATACCTAGTAACTGACTGAAGTATATCCATTATTTTAAAAAGAATATAGGCCTAATATAGAATCAGAATCTGAATTGCAAATAGGATTATGCACTATTCATGCAGCATCATATTCTGTAAACTTTATTCTTTACTATAGAGTGAAGTATCGGCAGTACCAGTATCGATACTGATAAAATCCACATTATACCCATCCCTGTTTCTTAGTAATCCAATTTAGAAATCACAGGAAATGTCTGCAGTCTCCAAAGCATGGCACAATTTTTTTTTAAATTAAAAGCCATGTTTAGTTCTTGCTAAGTGCACTGATGGCATCTTAGTAGGCTTTTAAATAATACCAAATCACTGGCTTATTTAAATATTTAAAAAGGAACATGATCATGATCGATACTTGTATAACTTGGAGTGTTGAAAGGCAATGGAGTTTCAAAGAAAGCATGTAGCGGGAATGGTTCAGATAACAGATGAGTGCTCTACAACTAATAGTAGGCTACTGGGCTAAATGTATGTATGATAAAAACGTTTTTGAATGACCCTGGCAAGAAACTACTTCATACTTCCCTGCTTGCTGGTGAATATCACTTAAAATGAAGATGTAACAGTATTAGCACACATAGTACCTCATTAGCTCCTCTTTATGTAGTTCTCTGTGCTTTTCTTTGTCTTGAGTGTCTGTAGGAGTCAGTCCCAGTGTCATTGGGAGTTCCAGCACTGCTGATTCTGTTGAGTGAAGGTCTCCAAGCTGCCACATCTGATGCTGAGGGGTTTCACATGCATTGTTAAACCATTGGTAATGTTGTCTAAAAAGGCATGAAAATTAACACAATTACTTACCACCTTTTCTTGGAGTAGGTGACACTCTTCTACATGGTTGTGGTCAATCTCCATCATGATATCGTGACTGCGATCCATAGCACCTGTCTCTCTGAAAATGACAAATAAAATAGTGAAATAAAATATAAATAGTGTAATGGTGTAATTCCTGTAAATAATGTTTGATGACATTACCTGGTAGCAGTGTAGGAATAACCAACAAAGGCCAAATGAACACCCACTGGTGCCCTCTCCATGACATCACTCAAAGTTTCCTGTGAAAGGACACCATGGTATAGTATGTGTAATGTCACTCTGTTCAGGTTCATGCTACCTGCAATCTCTTTCTTCTAGTCATGCTTATACACAGCATGCTAGAAATAAAATAATATGATTCAACACATTAATGTTAAGCCTTTACAACAACAACAACAACAGTAGTAAGCCATATTGCAATAACAGATTAGCATTTTTAACATTGATTTATTACAGAGAGTATGTTTTACAATTGCTGATAAGAATTAATTTACTCTTAACTCTCACAGAAACACACCTACATCATACAATTAGTGAAATAGCTTGCTTTCCAAACTTAATGTTTATTAACAAAATTTAAACACTTATGCCGAAACAGTTTCCCTGGCTCAAATCACCAAAACACCACCATGTTTTAACCAGGTGATTGGTTGTACTTTAGTTAGTATTTTGCCTATTTTTTCCATAGTAACAGTCTTGAAACACACGGTTCAGGAATCAAACCTGGGTCAACTGATTGTCAATGACATTACCACTACTCCACCACACCCGTGTTCTGATAACTAAATAGTCATTCATGAATATATAGCAGTTTTTTGTATTCTGAAATGTGTTATTTTAAATTAATGTCATTTAATGGCTTATTTTAGTATTTAAAAACTGCTTGTGAAAAGAAAACTGTACGGTTGATAGATAGATGACACAAATCCAAACTTTACATCCATTATCAAATCCATAAAGAGATGTTTTGGAAGTATAATTTTGAAATTGGTAAAGCATGACAGTCTTTCTTCGCAAAAATCATTAACAGGAATATAAACAATGCTTTTGTGCTATTTACAACAGTGGAGAAGCATGCAATGAATTGCATCTTTCTTCAAAGGCAAAATTGATAAAAATACAAATATAACATCTTGGCTGCAAATAACTCAAAATCTGCAACTACCTGTGACACAGAAAGAGAATTTCAATGTGATATCAGAATTTAGCCCGGCAGATTATAAGACTCTTGAAAAAACTACAAAATCTCAGTTCTGAATTGCAAATTTTGCACACCAACTTTTTCATGTCTGTTCTTCACCTTATAACTGCTGATGTGCTTCAGATCATAAATACTTCCTTAGAGACTGGTATTTTTTCTGCATCCCTGAAAAGAGCAGTTGTAAAGCCCCTACTTAGGAAGAATAATCTGGATGCTTCAGTACTGAAAAACTACAGGCCAATATCTGATCTACCATTCACCGGGAAAGTCCTTGAAAAAATTATCTTGATATCAAATAGCTGTTTTGATAACTTTCAGTCAGGATTTCATGCAAATCACAGCACAGAAACAGCGCTAATTAAAGTTATAAATGACATACGTCTTAATACTGATGCAGGCAACATCTGTCCTGGTGCTACTGGACTGCAACTTTTGACACTGTTGATCACAACATACTGCTACATCGACTTGAACACTAGGTTGGGTTCACTGGCATAGTTATAAATTGGTTAAAATCATATTTACAAGGCAAAATTTGTCAAAATTGTCAAATTATGTCAAAAAATTATTTGGAAAAACTAATCCATGCCTTTATTTCTAGTAGGGTTGAGTACTGCAATGGCCTTTTCACAGACCTGCCAAAAAAGACTATCAAACAGCTTCAGCTGATTCAAGCTGATTCGGTGGCGAGGGTTCTCAAAAGAACAAAAAGAATAGAGCACATTACGTCAATTCTAAGGTCTCTTCACTGGCTACACTGGCTAAGCTACAGCAGGGTTTCTCAACCTTTTGCAAGCTGGGCCCCCCCAAAACTGGTTCATTGCAGTTGGGGCCCCGTCTCCTCCACACCACCCCCCAAATCAACGCTGCACGCTAGCACTTAAAAAAAAAAAAAAAGTACTGGCTAGGGCTGAGATGGGGACAGTAAAAATACAGGGTGGGGTGTTAGTCTTTAAAAAGACTGGATTTTGATGTATACTCTGTATATCAGGATTGATAATAGATAATAGACTAGCGACAGCTTGCACAAGCAAACTCGGCATGGGACTAGACTAGAGTGATTGTGGAGCTATGGCGCGGATGCGGACAGTAATAGCACTCACGTGACGTTGGGTCATGTTCGCCTCGCAGGCCCAAAATACTACGTAAGGTATGCTAGATTTTATGAAACTATTGATTTGTTTGTGTGTTATAATAGTCCAATCACCTGCATTGGCAAATGTGTTGCATCTCCTTGCATCTACTAATAGCAAATGAGCCTCGGGTTCGCTTTGATATGTTTCAGCAATATAACCCCATCAGATCTCTCAGATCGCAGCAGAAAAAATTGCTGGTAAAACCTGCCATTAGAACAAAGTGTGGTGAAGCACCCTTTAGCTAATATGCAGTTCAGCTATAGGACATCAAAAAGACCTACTGTTTCAAATCTAGATTAAAAAACAAGATATTCTCAGATGCTTTTTGTTAACTGCTGTATCTTCTTGTTTCTTTTAAACATGAAACATTTATTTACATACATATTAATATACATTGACTTTTTATTATTACCACTGACATTTTATTATTACTATTTTTATCAAGTATATCATTTATTACTTAACTTTTACTTCATTTTATTACTTTATTTGTTCTATTTGTATCATCTATGTTTTATTTTCAGTCACTTACTTTTTAAAATTTAATTTCTTTAACTCACTGTTCTATGCCTTTATTGTTGTAAAGCACATTGAACTGCCTTATCTGTTTGTAACACGTGTGGATTTGGTCCGACATAGGTTCGAGGTCCATTTTTTTCTGCAGAAAAGGTGGTTCCACAAGTGTCGGGTAAAGTTGACACACTCACATACAGTAGCTGGTTATAGTTGATCTGGGATTAAAACAAGGCTTAGTTGTTCCAGGGATTGTTTTGTGCTTAGTTGGTCTAACATTAAAACCCATAATTGCACTAATTACAATCAGAAGACCTAGCTGTTACACTGACAGTTTTCCACTGACTTGCTCAGTGAAGTTGGATTTGGAATCAGTGAAGTTTGATTCAAAATCGGCTCTCGGAAAAGTGTGACTGCCTGTCTTTGTGTTTAGGTGTTAAACATGTTTTTAACACATGCAGATTAGGTCTGACTTGTTTGTTTTTCAATTAAATTTAATTATGTTGCAGTGCCGATTTACAATACAATTTTCTCATTGTGCTTTACAGACATTAACAAGGAGCACCCAAGAGTAACAGGGGCAAGGAAAAAACTCCCATGTGGTGGTAATTCATGAAAGAAACCTTGGCCAGATCCACAGCTCAAAGGGCCCACCTAGCTGCCAGGGGTCATGAAAGAAATGTACAATCACTCAAAACCAAATGACAGACTGCAAATTTGTCCACAGTTTTGGATGAGCATCAAGATAGTTCCAGAATATTGTCCCACCACATTATGCCATAGTCAGGCCATACATGAATTATTTATAGCTAAATCTAAAAATTAAGTAAATAAATAAATAAGTCTAATAGAAACAAAAAAGAAGAAAATAATTCTAGAATTGATAGAATAAATAAGGCTTTTTAATTGTACTACTTACAAAGAATACTAATAGTCACAAACATTAATCTAAAGCAAAACACAATAGACTAGCACATAACAGGCCACTTGAAAATTAATACATAAGCCTAAATAAATAACTACAACAATACTAGTATGGTGGTTCAGCTATAACCATGCCCAGTAATGCAAAGTCTAGGTATATCAAAAGTTAAAAATGTCTAAACGAGAAAACAAATTACAGGCGACATTCAGTGTCAATCAAATCAAATCAAATTATGAACAAAGTAAATAGATGTGTCTTTAAACATTATTTAAAAATTATAAGCTGTCAGAGGAAGGTATGACTGTGTCCAATTCATTGCTAATCCAGTAAGAGTCCTGCCTTTTTAACACTAAGTTGGTCTGGACCACTCTTAAGCTTTACCTTAACACAGTTTTTAGCTTAAACACATGTTTTACAGCTGTACAAAATGTCATGTTGGTCTCAAGGCTTGTGTACTTATCGCCACAGAAGATAACTGTTGCAAAAGTGTTTTTTTTGTGCTTGATTTTATATTAAGTAAAAAACATTCAAATAAATTCATTTGCTTTGTTTTTCAATCCCTCTAAAATGCAAACATGTCACCTATACACATCATACTGATGCACTCATTATATTTTCACTTGCATATTTCTTGTTGATACCTGCACTTTCATGCCCTTAAAACTAATTTCATGCATGCTCAAAAAGGCACAAATGACAACAATCGATGCCAGAAACATGGATTCAGCCTCATAAGAGATAGTTAAGAATGACTGTTAAAAAGAGATAGTTTGGGAAACACACACAGAAAAATAAACAACTTTGGTAAGGTATATCTTTAGAGTCTGTGAATGTTATCAGGAAACCAGACCCTACATGGCAGTCTGAGAGATTTTAATTTAATTCTGGCTGCAATAGGAAGCCAATTCAGAGAAACCAAGTGACATGTCCTTTTTGGTTGTGCAAAGACCAAATGTGCTGCCACATTCTGAATCTTCTGCAAAGGTTTCATAGTACATGCAGAGAGTCCACCTAAAGGAGCATTACAATAATCCAGTTTTAAGAGGACCATAGCCTGTACAAGAAGTTGAGTTTAGTCCTGTTTGAGGTAAGGTATGTTATTCGTCTGATATTGAACAATGTGTAAGTCTTGATGACTGCAGCAATATAATTCAGAAAAAGAAAGTCTATTGTCAACTATGATACCCAATTACATGCAAATCAGTGTGATCGTGCAAATCAGTGTGTATGAATCAAATTTGACATTGATGTGCTGAATGTGTTGAGGAAATGGCTGGGTTGGCTGAAAATATAAGCAGGTTTAGAGATTAACTTGTTGGCTGAAAGCCGTTTTCAGAGCAGAGAGCCCCATACTACCAGCGTTTTTGAGCATTTTGACAGACTGTGTTCTATGACAATGTAAACACCCAAACTACAAAAAAAGTAGACTCTCTTCTTTCATCAAGAAAAAAAGTTTGTTTATACCCTTTTCTGTTCTTTAGTAATCGGTAGTAGAAGATAGGTTGGTTTCACAAACAGCACCTCAAACATCTGAAAAGTAATTTCCTTCTATATAACAAAAATAACGCTGAGAAGGGGCTTTTATAGTGTCTGGGGACGATCCTATGCTGATTCTGGTTGATCCAGAACTACAAATCCAGGTCAGGTTCACTAAATTCATGACCCAGAAATGTCTGCTGGGCTGTGCTGTGGTGAAACATGCCCTGGATTCTTAATCCGCTTGGCCCGGGTTGATCTCCGATAGTTTTCCACAATTGCGACACTACCCAAACTACTGCAACTGTGACACATACTCTGTTCAAGAGTGAGCCACCTAAACTTCAGCTTCATGTTCTTCTCTCATCTGTAACCTTCTCCTACAGTCTATGCACATCTCCCATCCAAAGTGGCACTGCTGCCACCCACAGGGTCAGTTCGTCAGTACATTCTGTTTACAAGCCTGATATTTACGGACAAGCTTCCCTAGATCGTCCCCCTGCCCGCCCCATTGAAAAACATAATTGATATCTATAGATGTCATTGGCAGCCAATGAGTTAAGCAAGTGATAGCCTGTTACAACGCATTATGTAATAACACTGTATTATGTAATAACCTGACAAAGTGTAATACATTTTCACTCCATTATGTAATAATTTATGTATTTTGTAATAATTTACACATTTTGTAATAAAATTCTTGAACGCAATATGTAATATATTTCTCCACATTTTGTAATACATTATTACATATTATGGGGGCTATTACAAAATGCGTGAGCTAATTTTTTCGGAAGATGAAAGTGTAATAACATGGTGCATTATGTAATAACCAACAAAAATTGATATATTTTTCTCTCTGTCTTTTTCTATTTATCTATCAATACAGCCCAGCCTAAATTAGTGCACACGTCCAGCATCCCTTGTCCTTATGCTGCCTCCCCAGCACACCACACCATAGAAGAGGACACTGGCCATGACAGACTAGTAGAACACAAGGAGTAGTTTGCTGCAGGTGGTTTGTCTTAGTACAGTAGCTGTACACAAGCACATTAGAAATTCTTTCAATACCCTCCATACTAATTAGGACTACTCGTAATTAGTTAGGCATGTTGGTTTGGCTGTTTTCAAGACATTTATATCCATTTGCAGAATTCAACATAGACCTAATGACATCAGTGCTCTAGGAGCAGAACATCTGGGAAACAGTCAACAATCAAGAGACAGTTACTGCCACTCTACTATTTGTTACCATAACAAGACACCTCTAACATAGATCTGGTAAAAAAGTTTAATTACTGCTCCATATCAATAATCTTTTGAATGGCAACTATAACAACCATAGAACAACAATGGAATCAGCTGTAATCAAGCTCAGCGTGGTCAGTAACCAAAGAAAATAGGACAGGAACCGAACAGGTTGGTTTCTTTTAAAATTGAACCACATATTTCTTTTATGTTTTAAAAGCTCGCCCAAGCCTCGTCCATTATTCCCCTGTATTGGAACACCTTGGCGACCGTTATCCCCAACATATTTCCTAGTAACAGTAAATCTTGAGATGACTGGAAGCCGGTATCTAAGTAACACTGAAGGAAGTCATACAGAATTCCTGTCAGTTGTACAACGGTAAGAAAGGATTACCCAAGAAGTGAAACAAACTGTCAACAAATGAGGCTTTGGAGACTCATGGTTCTTGCTGCCTGCCTACAGTAGATAAGAGATACACTAAGAAAATAGAAGTCATGCAAATAAATTGGATGCTCTCAGCTATCTGAACAGGAAGGGTGAACTCTCAATAACACCAACCAGCACCTCCCCAGACCTGAGAATTAATAGTACCAGAGGACCATATGGGAGAGGGTACAAAGTGTATGTGGAACAATTAATGCATGTGGTGCAGATGAGTACAATAATAGCACTCGACCCAAAACCAGGCCAATAACCTGCCTGTGTACAACACAGAATCTCAGATGGATAGTGGATTATCTGAGAGGCTGCATAAGACAACACATAAGCAGAGCCTATACAGAAATTAGCAAGAGCACCAGAAGAGCTATGCTATCCAACAACTGATGAATAAGGCAGGCAGAAGCAGCAAAGCTAAACAGACCAACCTGCATATTGCCTTGACTGAGCCGGCCAGAACACAAAAATCAGAACCTTACAGCACTGGGAAAATAAAGCAACCTTGGCAAAACACAGAAGGGCCACTTTATCAGGACAGCACTCAACGGCATTTATATTCTCTTTGTAGATATAAATGTCCACATTTTGCACAGAGAAGATAGGTGGTTTGAGAGAGGAGTAGAGGAAAAGAGAGGATCTATCCATCCTAGAACAGGGGTGGGGGGCTTCATCATCTTCTTTCTCTCTACAATGTTGCCTTGAGATTCTATCCTAAGAAAATTGAAGTACTTTTCACCGCTTGAGTGGCTTTCACAACTGAAGTTGTTGTGACCTTAACAACTCTCACTCAAGTTCACACCTAGGTTCACATAATCCCAGGTAACATGACATGATGGAGTATCATAATCAAATGAATCTGGAATATCTGTGCTGAGTATGAGTTGGACGTGCATTACATTTAAATTTACATATTTAGCCGATGCTTTTATCCAAAGTTACTTACATTTAATCAACTATCAACTACATCAGGAACTGCCTGGAACAACTTAGGGTTAAGTGCCTTGCTCAAGGGCACAACAGTGGCAGCCGGGAAGTCCCATGGTTAAAATCAGATGCATCCCCGATTAAGAGATTGAGTGATTGAGAATCCAAACCAAGAATCTGTTTGATTTGAAAGTGAACATCAACATCAGGCAGAAGGAACATACGATGCTTGAGATACTACAGACTGAAAGAGGAGGTGTAGAGGTCTCAGTGGTGACTAATGCACTGCTGACTACAAGCCCAGCAAATAGTTCCAACTTCCCCTCAAACTTCCAAACCCAACTGTAACCTGAATCGTCCTGTATGGTCCAGCCCTACACACGCCCGTCTTGAATCTGCAACTAGCAGCACCACAGTTTAGGAGTCCAGTGCGCTAGCAAGTGGGCTAAAACCCTAGGTGAGCTAAAACCCTGGCTAAACCTCTAATTTTCACTCATTAGCACACCTGTTAGGGTGTCGGGAGAGAGGTTTACTAATGTACTTACTGCACAGTTATCGACCAGATGGCAACAGCCCCCTAAACCTGACTCCTATCTGGGTCATGTCACCAGTGTAATCTGTGTTAATGGTCCAGTCATCATCCTGCGCCAAAGTAAAGATTGGTGTTCCCCAAGGCTTAGTGCTAGGGCCCCTGTTATTCTCCCACTACATGTTACCTTTGGGATCTGTTATAAGGAGACATGGCATTACTTTTCACTGCTGATGACATCCAGCTTTACCTGTCCATGAAGCCTAATGACTGTATGCCAATAACTAAACTTGATGCCTGCCTCCAAGACATTAAAATCTGGATGACTAATACTTTCTTATGTTAAAACTCTGATAAAACTGTAGCTATTCTACTTCATCGCCAAAACTTACTCACTGGCCTGTCACTGCCATGACCTCACGGTAATCACTGACCACAACCTCTCTCTAGTTATGTGAAATACATTTAAAAAATCCTTTTTTCACCTCTGTAATATTGCTAAGATTAGAAAGTTCCTATCCTTTGAGGATGCTGAAAAAATAGAATATGCAGTCCCTCCAGGCTTGATTATTGTAATGCTCTGTTCTCTGGGTACAGTCATACCTGTATTAAAAACCTACAGCTAATACAAAATGCTGCAGCCCAAACACACACTAGGACTAAAAATATGAACATCTCTCCTATCCTTGCTTCCTTACACTGCCTCCCTTTTAAAAGTCAAAATCGATTTTAAAATACTCCTCCTAACCTATAAAGCCCTCAATGGCCATGCTCCAACATATATTAAAGACTTACTTGTTCCTTACCACCCTCCTAGAACCCCAAGATGCCAGAATGCTGGTCTCCTTGATGTGCTGAGAATATCAAAGTCTATGATAGGAGGAAGAGTTCTTTTGCTCCCTTTACTGCTCCCCATAGTTAGGGATGGTGCACAGTAAATGATCACTTTTCATGGGTCTTATTGAGAAGGACTGCCTCTGCTGTTGCCCCCAGCTGCGAGGCATGGCGGCCACTGACCATACCTGCAGTGCTGCTGGGTTGCCATGCATCATACCTTAGCCTAGTGCTGCCACAACTCTCTCTCTCTCTATCTCTACACTTAAGCATATCAGTCAGTCATACTGAAGTTCAGTTAATTTTCCTTTATTTAGAGTGGAAAAGGCAATGATCTTGCCTTAACATTTTATTACTCTTGTTTAACAAATTTAAGCCACCTAGCATTAGCAATCACCATGCCTGGAATATTGATAACTTGTAACTTGATGCACTTAACCTAAAGCTAGGAGTTAATATATTCATTTGACTTGATAGTGGAGTCCATTCTTAATAAATGTTTGCTTTATTTCCAACCGCAAGACATTAATAGTAAAAATGTAAGCCTGTTGCTATTGTGGGTATCATATCTGCGAGGATTATCATATCTGCTAGGGCATGGCTAAAACAACAGTTAAAACATTCCGATTGGTCTAGCAGCCGCTTCAATCCACTAATTTGATTGGCCAGAAAGTTCTTTCTGGCTGATTATGAGTTTTTATCGAAGGACCCAGAACGATTACCAACATCTCTAGTTAGTCTAACTTGTCAGCTGAGTCAAATCTGCTAGGCCAGGGGTATTCAATTATAAGTCTATAGGGTCTGCACTCCAAAATTTCTCTGTTTCAAGGGTCCGGACAAGCGCATTTTAGTTGTTCAAATTACACGAAAAACAGAATTACATTAAATATTTTGGTTTTAATTTTTGCTGCAATGTCAGTTTGTAATGGATGTCCAAGGCCTATACAAAATCTACACCTGACTTGAACAACTTGAAAAACCACATGCATAGTCTGCCATTGCCATTGAGAATATATAATGCATGGTATATAATAAACCTGGTATTCATGTAATTTGTAAATATTGTGCAACAGGCCTAACAATTCAGTATGCATATAACAATAATGTAAACAATAATGCAATAATAGCCTACTTAATATGTAAGGTAGCACAGCGACACCCCGTTGCTAGGCTATAAAATATCACATATTAGAGAGTAAACAAGTGTGTTCAAGTTTATTAAATGAAATATTTAATGTGTGTAATATTTAAAGAAAATATGAATTCAGTAATATCAAGTTTTGGTGTCCACCTCCAGTGAGCTATAATAGGTGCCTGTCACAGAGGATCACTGAATGCTGTGGTTGTTCATTGTTCACTGAGGCCTGCTTTTGTGAAGATACAACAAAAACAAACAAATGTCAGGATTCCCAAAATCAGTCTAGGCCAAACATCCAAATGGCTCATTGTAGCACATCTAAATCTCTAAACTGATTCACAGAAACTAGATAGATGTTTTTTTCATACCTGGAGTAGTTGTTGAAGTTGTTGTTCTGTAGTTCTGTAGTTGTTATTCTCCTTCAATAATATTTAGAAAAGATGGTCTATTCATTAGGAACAACACCGCAAACTATAAGTGCCTAATAGTGTCTACATAAATCCTAATTACATCTTTTCGATTGAGTTTATCTGTTTCTGAGAATAGCTGTTCCTGTTACTACCACCTTATAAGCCCCTTTTTGAGCAAACCGCAGATCATAACTCATACAAGAACTAGCTTACTTACTATGAATAAGCAGTAAGAAGAGAGTTAAGAGTTTATATTGAAGAAATTCTAGTTCCTTATCTTATCAGGCTACTATTGCAAGGGGCAGTTTGAAAGACACCCACTGATTCCGCCCCTTGGATTGAGCCCAGTCTATAGTAAATCACTTCAGTGTTCAAACTCGCAACATATCGATATGATCTAATATTTTTTTAATACTTACTATCGTAACATTTTGCCATATATCTGTTATTATTACTACTAGCAGCTAAGCCTCTAAATCGTGCGACGCTCAGTTAACAAATGAGAATGTGACACGTCAATGTATAAGGAGATATCTATTTGTTGAATTTTCTACCCTATTAACTTGTAAGGCACTGTAAATGAGGGGCTATGTTATTACACTAAATAGCAGCCATAAAATTAAAAATTCAGCTTGGTAAACAAAAACTTCAAAATCAGCACCCCCAATTTAGGTACAACAGCTTGTCTACTGACTTTTCCTCAAATTTGCCCTCAGAAGTTCACCCTTCTGAAAGTAGGACCAGTCTATAGGGGATATTTGGATGGTCGTTGTTTTTTATATTTCTGTTAATTTTATAACATTATAACATAATTTAACAAAATTATAACATAAACATTATAACATAAATTTAACAAAATTATAACATAATTTAACAAAATTATTTCCAAATAAAGTTGGTCATTGCTCCACATTATAGCAACACATGTTGCACGTATTCAGTGTTCTTTGAAAGATCACTGAGACCAACTCAACACTTTATCAAGAAGAGTTTGTTATGCTTCCCTTTCACATTAGTATCAAATTAAGTTAACCTGAAAAAAGTTTGATGAGTTATAACTGAAGTTGCAAACAAAGCTGGCTAGTGGCAGCTAATGTTAGTGTATCAATCATGAAAGCATTTGTAGACATCACATATTGTTCTGCTTTCCATTCACCCTGATGTCCTGATTTAAATTTAAGCTGTGTACAGTCAAATCACTTCAATGACATAAACATACTATACCAGACATCCACCAATAATGTATCCAGGAAGCCTAATTTCTCTGCCCAGCGGCCTATCATTTCTCATCCTACGTAAAATCTATTTCTGCTTGGCGTCTTGATTACTTGAACTAGTTCTTTTTAAACTTGAGCGTTTTTATCAACTCAGCAGCTGTTTAAGAGTTTGTCATGCCTCCCTATGCTGTAAATGTCTTATTATATCATCATTAACGCAAACAAGGCTTTGTTGTCAAACTAGAGCTGCCAAAGATAGCATGCAATAGCAAACAAAAGCGTGTCGATTCTGAAAGCATTGTAAACATTGTTTCATATCACTCTGCTGTCTGTTCACATTGATTTCACTTTAATTTAAGCTGTGCACAGTTGAATCACATTCACTACATAAAATTGGTAGCCTAACCAAAAATGTGGATGTTTCAATCAGTAAGGAAAATCATTGTTCCGACTGGCTATCTTTTCCTCTCTGATGACTAGTAAAACATTGAATTGAATTCCTTTACATGGTGGAGATAATGTCAGATGGCAGCTAATGTCACAGGGCATTTATCACCTTTTTGCTAGAATTCATGGATGTCAAAGAGGGGGACCAGGTGTGTCATTTTTTTTTTTAAATGTGCACTCATTTTTTAAATGTGTCTCACCAGCAACCCATTTACCCATTAAGAGTCCTGTCTAGTGCAGACACTTATACAGATACAATATGAAAATTTCCATCCATAGTAGCATGCCATAGCATCCCATTAGCATCCCATTAGGTTTCCCTTGTTTTTTGTAAAGCTAATAAGCAATGACAACTAATAAGACTGATAGTTAGACTATCTGCACCTTTTCTATTCAGTTTGCAGAACTGATATCTCATGATATAGGCTACAGATACAGCATACACAGCATTATCTTCATAAGAGAATGCATACACTATGAAAGGGATAACGTTCTGTGAAGCGTTTCATAGAATAACTCGAGAGTGATGAGAGCCTGACGTGGAGCGGATGCTTAGGCCTACTAAGCATTGGTGAAATAAAAACTTTCAATTTATTATTTTTTTAATTACCTGTCGATTAGAAAGCAGACAACTTTGGCATCTCGTTGGAAGTTCTTTTCCCTCAGTAACTCGTTCCATTTGGAAAAAGTCACTCCAGTGTTCACACTTGTTCTGGAGTGTCGCAGGTTTCATTCTCTGTTTTGTTCTCTTTTGCGTTTTCTTGGCGATAGATTCTGCTCATTATGTGTTCAATATGATCCCCATCTTGAGAGTTTTCAAATAGGAGCATACATAAAATGCAAAAGACATGGCTGTATTTACCTGGTTGTCCCCTGCCTGGCCTGGCGACACAACGAACATGGCGATCTGCATTGGCTACGCCTGAGCAATGTATATACAAATGACAAATACAAAGCCTACCTAGACACTGCGATTTTTTCCTGGAGATAATTTACTAATTGGTTACTAATTGAAAATTACTAATTAATGATAATAATTTGTGAAAAAAAAAAAATATTTTTGTTAATAGACAACCTGAAATAGGCCTCCGGTGAAGTTGGTCACAGTCCACTCAGGGGGAGTTGGTGATGAGTCAACCAGTGGGATCCAACCAGTGGGCAGGGATAACACTCAGCAGAGATGATTGTGGGGTAAAGGCCGGATTATGGTTCTGTGTTAACAGGGCACAGCATTGCTTGTCACCGTTTTTTGTCTCTTATGGTTCTGTGTCAAGATTATATGCGCTGCGAAGCAATTCATCACCACAACGTTAGGGGGCATTGAGATTGCATGAACTCATTGTTGGAGTGTTTACCTTCAGTTCAGTGTCTGTGTAGCCCACTTCACCAGATTTCTTTGAGTGGCACTATCTACCGTTCGACCATGCAGTCGAGTCTTGCAAATTCCTTTGTCATGCTTTCATTGTGTTAACACTACTGTTAAAGAGACACTATACTTCAACAACCTCATTGAACTATTTACAAGGTTTCTGGGTAGTCAGTTTATAAACTGTTAACTAGCAAATTTCTCATGACTACCTACAAAGTAGCCTACAACCTGCTGACAAAGCACTAATTTTAAATTATTGAAACATAGACAAAGTACAACTGGGAAATCCTGCCACTGAATTCAAAATTATATTTAAAATGATTTACAAAGCCTATACAGTGGACTAGCATGTTGCTAAACGTTTCTACAGTGGGCTGCTGAAATATACCAGCAAACACAACAAAGCATATGGATGAGCTCGACCAATCACAGCCCTGATCCGCGTAGCTTGCCCTTGTGGTCTGCATCGGTTCAACGTATAGTTACAAAATTTTAGAGGTGCATGTCAGTCGGTGCAGGAGGTTTACAGAGGGGGTTTACGGAGGGGATTTACAGCGATACTCTGCATCGCGACAGCGAGAATGTGACGCATGACCATAAACTGGGTTTAAGAGGACAGAGAGGTCAGGCGGTGTGGGTTGTGTTTTAGGTGGAAAATGCGGGTTGCGGGTAGGTTGGGTCAAAGTCACAATAATTTTACCTATTCAGGTTATACATATCAGTTAATTGGTTTGTTTTTTGTGTGAGGATAAAATTTTCTTGTCTCTTCCCCGCTCTCTCTCTCACATGCATGCAGGCTGCATGTCAGAGACTGCAGGATCTCCGATATAGCCTCCTATCAATAATTTGTAGCGAAAATAATAGCCTGCCACGCATCTCCTAATGCTTATCCTATAGGCTGTCTTTTACAATGAGTGCAATAAATGAGTAAAACAGGATATATTTAGCAATAGTTAATAAACAGGATATAATTAGGCAATGGTCTTGTTTCCCTCTCTCGCCCTCTCACACAAGTTCACTGAGGAACTGAGTGATATTTTTATTACGGTCATTGGCTGTTTGTTTTCGGTCTTAATGCCCGATTGTGGAGCAAATTGTAAAACTTTGTCATCGTATCTTTTAAGCATTTGTGTTCACAAAAGAAGTGTTGCATTCAGTATACAGCCAACCTATCAATGGTTCTTTGTGTTAAATGATAATTTATGATGATGTTCTCAGGCTTTATCAATTCATGTGCCTGAATGTGCGTGTTGGCTGTGTGCGTGCGTGCACTCGTGTTTGTCTATATGTGTGAGTGAGTGAGAGAGACGGAGAGTGAGAGATAAGTATGGGGTATATAGCCTAAGTTTACACATGTTTAAAGTGTTTAGTTGTTTGTTTTCCTATATATTTCAAGAATAAATCATCTTTTTGGAACATTTTACCGTTCTGTGAACGATAGCCTCACTAAGATTCAGTAGAATCGTCAGCAGTCTGGGCTATCCATCATGTAAAAATTTGGGATAACCAAATAGCAGTGGACGTTATCCATACCAAAGTAAAGTTTGGTGTACCCCAAGGCTCAGTGCTAGGTCCCCTGCTGTTCTCCCTGTAAAATGCTGGTCTTCTTGTAATCCCAAGAACATCAAAATCTACGATAGGAGGAAGAGCCTTTTGTTACCGTGCTCCCCTCCTGTGGAAAAATCCCCCCCACCCACATCTGACAAGCGAACACTCTCAATAAGGCTCAGTGCTAGGTCCCCTGCTGTTCTCCCTTTACATGTTACCTTTAGGATCTGTTATAAGGAAACATGGTATTACTTTCCACTCCTATGCTGATGATACCAAGCTTTACCTTTCTATGAAGCCTAATGACTATATGCCAATGACTAAACTTGATGCATGTCTCCTAGACATCAAAACCTGGATGACTAATAATTTCCTTTGTTTAAATTCTGATGTTATGTGATGTGATGTTAAGTTATGATGATTGGCCCAAAACAGCTGACCAACACTCTACCCCATCACCAAAACTTACTCAGTGGCCTGTCACTGTCATGGAATGCAAAAGTTAAAGACCTCGGGGTAATTATTGACCAGGACCTCTCTCTAAATAGTCATGTAAAACACATTTCTAAAACATCTTTTTTCCACCTACGAAATATTGCTAAGGTTAGAAAGTTCCTATCCTTTGAGGATGCTGAAAAATTAATACACGCATTTATTACTTCCAGACTTGATTATTGCAATGCTCTGTTCTCTGGGTGTAGTAATACCTGCATCAAAAACCTACAACTAATACAAAATGCTGCGGCCTGAACACTTATCTCACACTTAACACATATCTCTCCTATCCTTGCTTCCCTACATTGGCTTCCTATTAAAAGTTGAATTGATTTTAAAATACTCCTCCTAACCTACAAAGCCCTCAAGGGCGATGCACCAACATGGGACTTACTTGTCCCTTACCACCCTAGAACCCTAAGATCCCAAAATGCTGGTCTCCTTGTAATCCAAGAATATCAAAATCTACGATAGGAGGAAGAGCCTTTTGTTATCGTGCACCACTCCTCCCCCCACCCCCACATTCGACAAGTGGACAATCTCAATATCTTTAAGTCTAGACTTGAAACCTTCCTCTTTACTGTTTCCCATAGTTAGGGATGGTGCATGGCAAATCATCACTTCTCATGGGTCTTTTGGGAGGGACTGCCTCTGCAGTTGCGAGGCATGGCGGCCACTGATCATCCCTGCAGTGGTGCTGGATTACCATGCATCATACCTTAGTTATGCTGCTATAGCCTAGTGCCGCCACACAACCTCCTTGTGTCATGCCGTACAACTCTCTCTCTCTCAATATTTTTATATATATATATATATATATATATATATATATATATATATATATATATATACACATATATGTATGCCCAAATTACACATTTGCTTTCTGATGTGTGAGCCTGGCCTAATTCACTATTTTCCTCTGTCCACAATTTGTCTTTGCTGAGTGTCATCCCTGCCTCATTCCGGCGGACTCCTCTCACCCTCCCCTCCTGAGTGGACTACAACCAACACTACGGGAGGCCCATGTCAGGACCGACTCCCAGAGGACCTTCCTGACGCCGATGCTGGGCCCGACTCCCCTTCCTCAGGCTTTGTGATTGACCCCCCCTCACAATGGCGTTGTCATATGGACTTTTACTGTTACCCCCATGACCCATCTCACTCCTTTGAGTTTGTCATTATGTCTGGCCGCTGCTACATTGTCCAGCCATAATTCCTGATAACCACCTATAGACTGACTACCATGTCAATTATGAACTATTATGAACCTTAGCTAAAACCATAGGCAACTTATAGTCTGTCATGGTTACTACTGATTGTAATTTTTCTCCATGACCCCTGGCAGTTGGGTTAGCCCCTTGAGTTGTGGATCTGCCCAAGGTTTCTTCCTAGATTAACTGAACATAAGGGAGTTTTTCCTTGCCCCTGTTGCTCTTGGGTGCTCCTTCTGTGAAGTGCCACGAGACAATACTATTGTAAAAGGTGCTGTATAAAAACTGAATTGAATTGAATTGAATTAAAGTTGAACAAATTTCTTTTGTAAGTAGGCCTAGGTTACCATGCATTTTTCTCTAGGCTATCACAAATCACAACATGGACTCACTGGTTTCTTTTTTGTTATTTTCTCTCTCAGTCTTTTCAATTTACTCTTGTTCTAGGTTGAGTTAGGTTTGGCTTAAAAATCAGTGCGTCATGATGGATTAGGTTGGTGCAGGTCCTTCTACTTGCATCACTACTAGCTATTGTTCTGTACTAGCTTCCATTATTCTCACCAGAGTTTACGGCTCTGATTCCCTCAGGACGTTAGCTCCATCTAGATAAATTATATGGGTATGGATTCAGTCAACTACAGTCTGTAAATTAACAATATTGTTTCTTTAGTTCCCCAAAATGGCAGTAGTCTTTGACATTCAGATTATTGTTTATCTGTCTTGCCTGTGTTAGCTACCATAACATGTCTTATTGGCACTAGATATCTTCAAAATGACAGCTAGCACAATGCTGACCTGAATACACCTTCTCAACAAATGTGTTTTTAAACCGTTTAAGGTATGAATTTCGGTACAGTTCAGTAAGAATATGAAAGTGTTGGTCAAATATGTAGTGTTTTGTCAAATTATGCTGAAATGTGGAATTTGGATTTTCTGACGCACACATTCCATATCACAAAATATCTCAAAACCAAAGCTTGCGACTTCCGACTGCTTTTGCAGTGTAGGGTCACCTTTTTGGTGTATTCTTCTCCTCGGGCTTGGACAATAGACAAATTGGAATTCAGTATATATGGCCCATGTCTGACCCTTGATTTAAACTCCTGAGAAATGGTCTATTGTCCACAGCCAATTATATCCAATTCAAATCCAACTGAAGTTCTTAAAGGGATCCCTGGCTTGTAAGATATGTTGGCCTTATAAGACTGACGCTGGCGTCAGCTCATTCAAAATGTTTTTGGTTTCATAAAAGTTTAGAAAATCCTCACTTATAAACTAACATTTTGACATCACCTGGTTGAGCTAATCACCTATCCCTATACCATCCCTTCACCTTACAGTGCTGGTTGTTTATTCATCCCATGTTAGGTTCTTTTGCTGTTTTTTCCTCCCTTCCCTGTCATCACTAGCCGAGTATCTACTAGTAGCCATTCTAGTCACTTTGTGGTTTAGTCTGGGATAAGGGCTGTGTGCAGCTTTTATTTTGTGTGTTAACATCTCATTTAAATTCAGCATTGCTGGGGACATCAGCAATGGTTTCAATCTCTGTGTTATTTTACAACTTTACTTATTCATTTTATTTCATTTAAGTTTATTACTAAATCTTATGGGTGGGCTGTGACTTAAATAAACCTTTACTTATGTCCTTACCATTCATTCAGCACTGACTACATGTTTGTGGGCTGTCATGTGAGTTTCTGTTTTGGGTCATCATTCCATTGTCTGTCCTGCATAAAAAATGCACATATATTGAATGCTGAACTCTAGTCTTTGGATCCTAGAGGAATGATACTAACACTGCTGAACATCTTTGCGCACATAGTTGATGGAGTTAAAACGAGTAGAAAATGCGTTTTAACCCTTTGTTCACCCAGCTGTTTTTTTTTTTTTTTTTTGCTGTTGTTTTTTTTATCTAAATTATCTGTGTGGACAATCACTAAAGTGAACTGAGTGCAGCGTCATTCTATATCTCATACAGCTCGGCTCCAGACTGCTCTGATGTGTGCAGTGTGCTGTGCTAGCTCTCACAATTTTCCATTTAGTTGTGTCAAAATTTTATTCTCCAGTTATCATCCCCCTGTTGATTGGTGGTGACTGCCGCTGTAACAGTAGTATTTTCTTTTCTCTGTTTGTCATTTTGTGTTTGGTATATTTCCTGCTGAATAGTGAAAAAGAAAACAAAAGAAAATAAAACTATACATATTTTTTTTACCCTGCCTCTGTCATCCATTTAGTTGAATGACGCCACAGAGTCACTCTGTTCTACGCTGAGATTCTGCTTGGATCGTGTGTGCCCTCTGTCTACCAGACCCGCACGACCCACCCAGTCTCATGCGTGGCTTAATGACTCACTTCGGTCAATGCGCACTAACCTCAGAGCTGCTGAAAGGAAATGGCACAAAACTAAGAATTCGGCCGATCTAGCACAATTCCAAGTACTACTGTCTTCCTTCTCATCCAGTGTCACTGCTGCGAAAAAGGCTTTCTATCATGACAAGATTAACAACGCCACGGACACCAAGAAACTCTTTTCCACCTTTAAATCTTTACTAAACCCACCTCCTCCACCTCCTCCAACTAACCTCACAGCTGACACTTTTGCTGCATTCTTCACTAACAAAGTTGCAGCTATTAGTAGTCAGTTCTCAAACCAATCTACAGTGGTTCCTTCTCCTAGCCTCTCTACACCAACTGCTTCCTTTTCTTCTTTCACTCCTCTCTCCGAGGCAGAGGTGTCTAAGCTTCTCACAGACAGCCGGCCTACCTCTTGTCTTCTGGATCCTATCCCAACAACCCTTCTTCAGGCCATAACCCCCACAATTGTGACAGCAACCACACATGTGGTCAATGCGTCACTAACTAGGGGTACATTTCCCACTGCCTTCAAACAAGCCCAGGTAACACCATTGCTCAAAAAACCATCCCTCGCTCCCACTCAAGTGGAGAACTACCGGCCTGTCTCTCTTCTTCCCTTCCTTTCAAAAGCCATTGAACGAGCTGTCTTTAAACAGGTCACAGGATTTCTCACTCAGAACAACCTCCTCGACTCCAACCAATCCGGCTTCAGAAGTGGCCACTCCACTGAAACGGCGATTCTGTCTGTGACGGAAGCACTAAAAGAGGCCAGAGCGGCAGGTCAGTCCTCAGTGCTCATCCTGCTGGACCTATCAGCAGCATTTGACACGGTCAACCACAGCATCCTACTGGACAAACTGACCAACATTGGGATTGATGGCACAGTGCACTCCTGGTTCAAGTCCTATCTTACTGGACGGTCGTTCAACGTATCGTGGCTAGGACAGACATCGGCACTTCACCAACTCACCACAGGAGTACCCCAAGGATCTGTGCTGGGGCCCCTTCTCTTCGCACTGTACATCACCTCGCTGGGCTCAATCATCCACTCCCATGGCTTCTCTTACCACTGCTATGCGGATGATACCCAGCTCTATCTGTCCTTTCCGCCGGACGACTCCACGGTGTTGTCACGGATCTCGGACTGTCTCTCCGATATATCTGCATGGATGAAAGGACATCACCTCCAACTAAATCTCTCCAAAACTGAACTGCTGGTCCTCCCAGCCAAACAAGCCATACACCACGACATCGGTATCAAGATCGACTCCCTGTCTGTTTCTCCCACCAAAGTGGCAAGAAACCTAGGTGTCATGATCGATGACCAACTGACCTTTGCAGATCACGTTGCCTCTGTGGCTCGGTCATGCCGTTTTTCCCTATTCAACATAAGGAAGATCAGGCCGTACCTAACCCAACATGCAACCCAGCTCCTGGTTCAGACCCTGGTTATCTCTCGTCTTGACTACTGCAATGTCCTCCTATCAGGCCTACCAGCCTGTGCAGTGAGACCGCTACAGATGATCCAGAATGCAGCTGCACGTCTGGTCTTTAACCAGCCAAAAAGGGCACATGTCACACCTCTGTTCATTGAACTTCACTGGCTGCCCTTGGCTGCTCGCATTAAATTCAAGGCACTTATGTTGGCCTACAGGGTGAATGATGGCTCTGCTCCCATCTACTTGAATTCTCTTCTGAAGCCCTATGTCACCCGACGACCACTACGCTCCTCTAAGGAACGTTTTCTAGCACGGCCAACACCTTGTGCAGGTCGGTCCAGACTCTTCTCATATCTGGTTCCACGCTGGTGGAATGACCTCCCAAGTGCTACCAGATCAACTGATACCCTCTCCACCTTCAAGAAACTCGTGAAGACTAAGCTCTTCCAAGAATATCTCCTGGCGTAAACTTTGAGAATGCACTTAATAATTTAATTTCTCTACATTGTGTTACACTATTGCACTTTCAACTTAAAACAGCGCAGATTCTATGTTAGCAATATGCACTCCTTGTTAGTTCATTGTGTTGTAGCTTGAATGTTATCCTCTTTTGTAAGTCGCTTTGGATAAAAGCGTCTGCTAAATGCCTAAATGTAAATGTAAATGTAAATGAATGGCTTGTGTCCCAGTTAATTGATGTCTGTGACCCATTCTGTCACATTTGCATGAAAGTTGTATGAATGAAAGCAACAACTGTTCTTACACAATATGTTTTAGACCCCACATATGCAGTTATCAGGAACATTCACCAATGTTTTCTTGTCTGGTGTTGTTCTTAGGTAAGAGAGAAATCTACACTCACGTGCCCTGAAACCAGCACTGACTTGCATAATAATTTATGTATTTTCATTAGTTTTGCAGCTGTAAATTATGACATTATATTTTTAAGTGGGATCATAAGTTTAAGAAAATTCTCCGAAATATATTGGTGAATAGATCTCAATATTCTTAAGGGTGTTTTAAATTGCAGTGGTTGGAGTCAATTTTAGCCCTTTGCTTTGAAACTATAGGCCTTGTACTGTAACTGTAATTCATTACATTTGCCTAATTCTAATTACTCTCTCAAATATGATAGTCTAAATTCCTCAATGGTATCTCATCAGGCAATTTAGGCTAAAGAACTAAAATATATCAATACTTACAGTATAATATCAGTCAACTTCAGAATAATTATTTTATATTTCATTACTGTAATCTCAAATATTCAGTACATTGCTAAGCTACCCAATTTTAAACTGTATCATCAATAGTTCAAAATACCATTTCACTTAGACAATCATCAAGCACATCAAAGTTGGATGTGTCAGTAGGATTGGAGACTTCTGGTTTGAATGGAGCTGGAAGGAGGTGAAGACGACCCCAGTCCAGCCCACTGAAGAAGGGATGGCCCCTGAAGTCGCCAACGCCTCTGGTCCCCAGGCGCTCTTGCCTCTCACAGATTAACCGTGTAATTAGAGAGCTGACCTCTGCAGAAATCTGTGGCCCTCCTGAGGGGAATTCAAAGTAGTCCTGCAACAACACAAATACAGCAATTACTATAAATACAGCAATACAGCACAATACAATTTAAAAAATAATGCATTTCCAAAATGCATTATGATGCAGCAATGAACTAATCCCAAATCTACCAAATCTGCCCCTACCTCCAAAATAGAAAAAGAAAAAAAAATTGCCTAATGTCTAGGAGTATCACATCACAAAGCTCATAGTCTTGTATAGTCACAAAGCTCATACAGTAGATCACCTCAGAAATGTTTCCAAAATTAGATCTATCTTAACTTTTAAAGACACAGAGACCATTGTACATGCATTCATCTCTTCACGCCTGGATTACTGCATTTTTCTACAAGCTGTTCAAAATTCCTAAAGTCAATCTTGAAAACTAAAGGAGATAAGGTTTTTAGTGTCAGGGCACCTAGGCTCTGGAATCATTTGCCTGATGAAACCAGGTCAGCCGAGGCAGTATCCTCTTTAAGTCTCTCCATAACACTCACCTGTGTAAGAAAGCTCTTCCTAGTTTTGTTTAAGTGAATGCTACATTATTTCTCCTTAACAAACCTGTTAACCACAAATATTTAGCTTGGAGGCTATTACATCTGAGTGATTTAGACATATTTAATACTACTGGATGCATTGCTGTTGTCTATATCATGGAAGCACACCTTGAAATGGATGATCTTGGCATACGTTTCAGAGAGAGACTCGGCGTAGAAAGGTGTTGTCCCCAGCAACATTTCATAGGCGCATACACCAAGGGCCCACCAGTCACATTCTGTACCATACCCACCCCCGCCCTCCACTGCACGCAGTATCTCAGGAGACAGGTAATCAGGTGTTCCAACTGCCAAAGAAGAGTGGACCTGAGTAGTACACACATAAACACAATTATCCTAATTACAGCTGATAAGACAGGCACTGACAACATTGAGCCCAGGTCTAATCAAATAAATGACACTTCAGTAGTAAATAGATTACACTGAAACTCACCATTCCATCCTCCTGGATTCTCAGACAAGATCCAAAATCCCCAAGCCTTACATGGCCATCTGCAGTAAGCAGGATATTGTCTGGTTTGATATCTCTGGAAGTATGACAATAAATACACACCATACAGTATGATGACAGTTCATTCACAAAAGAGAGACTACAAAATACATTATTGGAAGGTTCTTCAGTTATGTGTGCTTGACAAATACCTGTGAACATAGCCAAGCATGTGGACAGAGTCTATGGCCATAATCATCTCTGCAAGATAAAACTGAGCCATGTCTTCTGGGATCCTATCTCCAAATTTACTGAGCAAAGTCAGCAAGTCACCACCAACATAATAATCCATAACGAGATACTGAGAAATGGAGGAGAAAGCCCGTAAGAGATAATGTACTACCTACAATGGTAAATTCAGAGAAATGTACTTGTTTAAGACATAAACCCATCCATTTTCCACAACACCGATGTCAAGTTTGATTTATTACCAATGACCTTAACTTGATCTGCATTTATTTGGGTGTCATTGATGATTGACTTTATTTTTTCAGAACATATTGCTGCAGTCCACAGGTCTTGTAGATTGCACGTTGTACAATATCAAAAAGACCTTATCTCACACAGTACTCAACTCAACTTCTTATACAGCTATTGTCCTTTCAAAACTGTATTACTGTAATTCACTTTTAGCTGTGAAACCTTTGCAGATGATTCAGAATGCAGTGGCTTTTTGGCCCGCTTTTAGTTTCTCTGCACTGGCTTCCTATTGCAGCCAGAGGTAAATTAAAAACTCTCACATTGGCATTCAGGACTGTTAGTGAATCTGCAAAATCCTACTTCAATGCTATGAGCTTATATCCAGCCTTGTACTCCTTCGAGACTACTTTGCTCATCCAGTGAGTGCTTGTTGTGTCAGCCAACTATCAACGTCAGGAATTATGTTCTTAATAATGTTCTTTTGACAGTTTAGAGAGTTATAAAAGAACAGAAAAAGACACATCTTTTTATTCTGTACTAAATTTGATTTATTACCTGCCAGGTTTTTGAAAGTCACTTATCTTCTCAAAAGAAATTTGTATTTCTTTTTGGACCATTTTGGCTTGGCATACCTATAGACTGCATTACGGGGCATGTGTATAGCTGAGCCACGTGTTTGCATTTCACGTGTGTTTAGAAGCCAGTTAAAGCAAGGATTCATGCCAGGTTATGTCAGTAAGAATAGTTGCAGTGCATGAAAATGCAGAACATAATAAAGAACATGATTTTCACACCACTTCTCTGTCCAAGTGAGAGTACACCCTGTGTAACAGATTGACGATGCCATCCTCCACTCCCACATTCTGGTTTGGGCGACCATGGCAGATCTGGGTTCTTAGGAGATGGAACAGTAGCCATTGGGTGACACGTTCAAACTTCTAGTCCAGGTGCATATAATCCAGACAGTTTACCCCAAAAATGGGCATAGCTAGCAACTGTGTGTGGCATAAGGTTGCCATGGATTATTGTCTGTCCACTGCCTACACTTGCATGTAAACATCCCAGTTATTTCTCTGTGAGTCTGGGTTGATCAAACTTTTAAACATATCTGTCAGGTCCGCATCGGACCTGGTCACGGCCACGCCCCCTCACTCATCGTCACAGACTCACAGCTCGTCTCCTCGTTTGCATTCACCTCCTCGTGCACGATCACCTTCACCTGAGTTCTAATTGGTGTCACCTGGTCTCCACCCTACTTAAGCCTCCCTCCTGCTTCACATGGTGTCTGGCCTCGTCGATGTTTCCTAGGACTTCCTACGTGTCAGTGTGTTTTCGCTGTCTCCCGCGATCTCCCGTTGTTTGCCCCGCGAGCCTAAGACTCCCCAGTCGGTATTGTCATTCCCCGTGTTTTCTAGTGGTTTGTTTAATTCTCTTGTGTTTCGCTTGCTCAATCTCCTGTGTGTTAAGTTTATACGAACTTCTGAGCGTTCTACTTAATTTCCTCCGTTATAGTAACGGACGCGACTTTCGTTCTCCCTTTGTTTGTTTGTTTAAATAAAACTCCTTATTTCCACATCTGCCTCCGCCTGTCTGTGCCTGACAATATCAACCACTGAAACATTTTTTGTCTATTGTTAGTCTTTTTTAAAATAAATAACTAATTAACCAACTAATAAAGTCTATGCAAAGCAATGCACTGCACTGCTATCCGGTAGCTTTTTAATGACAGTGTTCCGTTCTTCTCTTGGCTTTTTAGTCCCTGTTTTTATTCTTCCAAGCTTTTTCTGCGCTAAATAACTAAATAACTGTTTCTCCTATGGAATGGAGAATGAAATATAAACAATAAACAACAAACAGCCAGTGTTAATAGCATTGGGCAATCTAATCTATGAAATTTTGAAATCTATGAAATTAAAAAGTACACTACACAATAATTTACAGAACATGCTAAAATTGTTCAGTTTTAGCATACTGAGTACACTTATTAGCATATGAGCAAGTATTTGAGTAACGCTTAAACACTTGAGAACTATCAGTATGCACTTGAGTATACTTGAGGGTGAAAAAAAGTAATATACACATACTAAGTTTGAACTCATCTTGAAAAAGTACAACTGAAATATGATCATTTTTAGGACAATGCCCAACATCTCTGTTTCAAATTATGCAATAATAATTCAGAGATGTTGTTCAAGGTGTAATACAGTTGTTTGCAGTTCATTGATCCATAAATATTTGATAATGATTTGATCATAAATATGAAGAGGAACACATTGAACCCTATTCCCCATGACATGTACCATCTCATGGTGGCGAATGTGTCAAAAAAATCAAACTAATCCTCACAAGGTAATTGTCATCTTGAAAAGCGTAGTGGAGTTCTGTAATCCATTGGCGATCTCCCTTTAGAAGGACCTCCCTCTCTTCTTGGAAGCAAGCTGTCTGAAACCCACAGAAACAACAGACCTGGACTAAGACACCTCATAAAAGGGCAAAGACAGCTATTCACTTCATGATGGTATTCGGCAAAGCCTACCTCTCCTCGCTTCAGCATATCCCACTTGTTCATTATCTTCATAGCGTAAACCTGCTGTGTGCTCCGCATTCTTGCCACAGCTACCTGTAGACATAGGAACTGGCTTAGATAAGCAGGATGTACCTCACATTCTTACAGAAAACCCCACTAACCCTTATGGAATTGTTGTTTATTCATTTATTTAAGTCTGTGGATTTGAAACTATGGAGCTCCCCCTACAGTAAAATTTTTTTGTAACTTACACATCCTAAATTGTATGTGGATTTCTTTGCAAACCAAAGAATAGGAACAAATAATGATAATTTTTGAAGAGTTTTGTTAACTGACAAATCACAATTTCATGAGGCTCATTTGAGAGTTACTTTCAGATTAAGACCAAATGGGGAGCCAAGCCTTCATTGGCCTGGTAATAAGTCATTTAGCCACAAAAATGACTACGAAGCTGGCAAATTAACATTTATCCCTTTAAAAGGGACATAGAATTGAGAACCATTTTTACCTTCATAGGAGAGGTTGTGAATGGCCACAGAGCTGTTATAAACATCCTAGATACAGCCACTAAACATAAACAACTTAGGATAAAGCTTGTATGTGATGTCAAATCACAAATCAACTGTACTCCAATAAGGGTTGCCAAAGAGGGCGCTATTTAGCTATTAGCATTCAGTTTTCGTAATGTCTGCACCCCAGTGTCAACTTTACATTACAAAAACCCAACAACACTATTACATGTTTAATCTCCTCAGCTAAAGCCTCAACATTCTTACTGGATCCTATCACAACAAATCTTCTTAAGGCTGCTCTCCCTCTACTGGCTGAGATGATTCTTAAAATTATAAATGACTCACCCATAGATGAGCATGTCCTAAAATGTTTCAAGACATCTGTTATTAAGCCATCTATTAAAAAACCTAACCTGATCCTGGTGTCCTGGCTAACTACCGACCCATATCTAACCTCCTATTTGTATCAAAAATACTTGAAAGAATAGTGTCTAAGTGAATCTGTAGCTTCTTAAATGAAAATAATATCCAAGAAACCTTCCAGGCTTCAGAGCTAATCATAGTACAGAATCAGCCCTAGTTAAAGTTTTCAATTACCTCTTCTCTCATCTCATATGATAATAATATAATAATATATATCTAATATTAATTATTAGATCTTAGCGCTGCCTTTGACACTATTGACCATGGCATCCTACTACACAGGCTTGAACACATGATAGTGTAGGAGAAATTGTAATATCCTAAAAATGAATATCAGCATAAGAAAATAGTAATGTGATACAAATGTATGTCATGTGTAAAACCTTAGTCTAAAGGACAAGACAACCTAAGGCTAAGGCTAAGACAACCAACCAAGCAAATTATGGTTAGGAATGTGAGAAACAGAGGGTGCTGGTGAAAACCAAATCCACCACAACTCATCAACTATCAATTGTTCCGGGCCAGTCTCCCCTAGAGCAACTTAGGGTTAAGTGCCTTGCTCAAGGGCGGCAAGGGTGGCAGCCGGGATTCGAACCCACAACTTTCCAGGCTACTTACACGCTAGCCAGGTTCCTTAACCACTACGCTACCACCACCCCACCATAGTGGCACATAGTTAGTTGGACATAGTTAAACGTTAAAAGTTAAAACAACAGAAGGGCAAGAAGTCAAATGTCATTGTGAGGGCAATAAGATCATTAAGGTCTGCCATTTGTTTTACATGTGTGCTCTGGGGGTATAAAAGGGAATCCTAGTCTCTAAGAAGAGAGGCTTGTTACTTTGAATTCCTTGTGTAGGTTTTGTGTGGGTAACTTGTCTCGGTGTCATGATTAAAGACTGCAGTGATCCACCAAGTTGCCTTTTTTACCACAATAGGCATCAAAGATTCTACATTAGCCTGGTTCAAATCATACCTCACTGGTCCCTACCAGTTTGTACACACTCAAAATGAGTCATCATCCTACACAAAAGTAAAGTTTGGTGTACCCGAAGGCTCAGTGGTAGAGCCCCTGTTATTCTCCCTGTACATGTTACCTTTAGGATCTGTTAAAGGGAAACATGGCATTACTTTCCACTCCTATGCTGACGATACCCAGCTTTACCTTTCTAAGAAGCCTAATGATTACATGCCAATAACTAAACTTGATGCCTGCCTCCAGAGACATTAAAACCTGGATGACTAATAATTTCCTGTTTAAACTCATAAAACTGAAGTTATGATGATCAGCCCTAAACAGCTGAACAACATTCTACCTCTTCACTTCATTCTGCATTTCAATGTCATGTAACACAAAAGTTAAAGACCTTGGGATAATTATTGACCAGAACTCCTCTCTAAACTGTCATGCAAAACACATTTCAAAAACATCTTTTTTCCACCTATGAAATATTGCTAATATAATATTGCTACTTCCAGGCTTGATTATTGCAATGCTCTGTTCTCTTGGTGTAGTAATACCTATATGAAAACCTACAGCTACTACAAAATGCCGTGGCTCGAACACTCACTAGGACTAAATAATATGAACATATCTCCCCTATCCTTGCTTCCTTACACTGACTCCCTATTAAAAGTCGAAGCGATTTTAAAATACTCCTTCTAACCTACAAAGCCCTCAATGGCCATGCTCCAACATATATTAAAGATTTACTTGTCCCTTACCACCCTCCTAGAACCCTAAGATACCAAAATGCTGGTCTTCTTGTAATCCCAAGAACATCAAAATCTACGATAGGAGGAAGAGCCTTTTGTTACCGTGCTCCCCTCCTGTGGAAAAATCCCCCCCACCCACATCTGACAAGCGAACACTCTCAATAAGGCTCAGTGCTAGGTCCCCTGCTGTTCTCCCTGTACATGTTACCTTTGGGATCTATTATAAGGAAACATGGTATTACTTTCCACTCCTATGCTGATGATACCCAGCTTTACCTTTCTATGAAGCCTAATGACTATATGCCAATGACTAAACTTGATGCATGTCTCCTAGACATCAAAACCTGGATGACTAATAATTTCCTTTGTTTAAATTCTGATAAAACTGAAGTTATGATGATTGGACCTAAACAGCTGACCAACACTCTACCCCATCACCAAAACTTACTCAGTGGCCTGTAACTGTCATGTAACGCAAAAGTTAAAGACCTCGGGGTAATTATTGACCAGGACCTCTCTCTAAATAGTCATGTGAAACACATTTCAAAAACATAATTTTTCCACCTACGATATATTGCTAGGGTTAGAAAGTTCCTATCCTTTGAGGATGCTGAAAAATTAATACACACATTTATTACTTCCAGGCTTAAATATTACAATGCTCTGTTCTCTGGGTGTAGCATCAAAAACCTACAACTAATACAAAATGCTGCGGCCCGAACACTTCCCTACGTTGGCTCCCTATTAAAAGTGGAATTGATTTTAAAATGCTCCTCCTAACCTACCAAGCCCTCAAGGGCGATGCACCAACATATATTAAAGACTTACTTGTCCCTTACCACCCTCCTAGAACCCTAAGATCCCAAAATGCTGGTCAACTTGTAATCCCAAGAATATCAAAATCTACGATAGGAGGAAGAGCCTTTTGTTACCGTGCACCCCTCCTGTGGAATAACTCCCCCCACATTAGACAAGCAGACACTCTCAATACCTTTAAGTCTAGACTTTAAACCTTCCTCTTTACTGTTTCGCATAGTAGGGATGGTGCATGGCAAATCATCACTTCTCATGGGTTTTTTGGGAGGGACTGCCTCTGCTGTTGCCCTCTGCTGGTGGCCACTGACCATCCCTGCAGTGGTGCTGGGTTGCCATGCATCATACCTTAGTTATGCTGCTATAGCCTAGTGCTGCCACACAACCTTCATGTGTCATGCGGTACAACTCTGTCTCTCTCTCTCAGCTTTCTCTCAATATTTATATATATTTACACACATATATGTATTCCCAAATTACACATTTGCTTTCTGATGTGTGAGCCTAGCCTAATTAACTATCTTCCTCTGTCCACAATTATCTTTGCTGAGTGTCATCCCTGCCTCATTCCGGCGGACTCCTCTCACCCTCCCCTCCTGAGTGGACTACAACCAACACTACAGGAGGCCCATGTCAGGACAGACTCTCCATCACAGAGGACCTTCCTGGACGCGATGCTAGGCCCGACTCCCCTTCCTTGAGGCTTTATGATTGACCCCCCCTCACAATGGCGCTGTCAAATGGACTCTTACTGTTACCCCCATGACCCATCTCACTCCTTTGAGTTTGTCACTATGTCTGGCCGCTGCTACATTGTCCAGCCATAATTCCTGATAACCACCTATAGACTGACTACCATGTAATGTAGAAGTGGGATAATACTCTATTATGAACTATTATGAACGTTAGCTAAAACCATAGGCAACTTATAGTCTGTCATGGTTACTACTGATTTTAATTTTTCTGCATGACCCCTGGCAGTTGGGTTAGCCCCTTGAGTCGTGGATCTGCCCAAGGTTTCTTCGTAGATTAACTGAACATAAGGGAGTTTTTCCTTGCCCCTGTTGCTCTTGGGTGCTCTGTGAAGTGCCACAAGACAATACTATTGTAAAAGGCGCTGTATGAATAAAACTGAATTGAATTGAATTGAATACCTTTAAGTCTAGACTTAAAACCTTCCTCTTTACTGTTTCCCATAGTTAGAAATGTGCATGGCAAATCATCACTTCTCATGGGTCTTTTGGGAGGGACTGCCTTTGCTGTTCCTCTCAGTTGTGAGGCATGGTGGCCACTGACCATCCCTGCAGTGGTGCTGGGTTGCCATGCACCATACCTTAGTTATGCTGCTATATCCTAGTGCCGCCACAAAACCTTCATGTGTCATGGCGTACAAGTCTCTTTCTCTCTCTTACCCCCCCCCGTATATATATGTATATATGTATATGCACATATGACACATTTGCTCACTGATGTGTGAGCCTGGCCTGCTGGTCTGCTGAGTGTCACCCCTGCCTCCTTCCGGCAGACTCCTCTCATCCTCCCCTCCTGAGTGGACTGCAACCAAAGCTACGGGAGACACGTGCCAGGACGGACTCTCCATCATAGAGGCCCTTCTTAGACACCCATGCCAGGACTGACTCCCCCTCCCTGTGGCTTTGTGACTGACCGCCCTCACAATGGCACTGTCAAATGGACCCTTACTGTTACCCCCATGACCCATCTCATTCCTTGAGTTTAACATTATGTATGGCCACTGCTACACTGTCCAGCCATAATTCCTAATGCATTTCAACCAAAATGCAGCTGTCCACACACTCACTAGGACTAAAAAATATGAACATATCTCTCCTATCCTTGCTTCATTACATTGGCTCAGTCAAAGTCAAATTGATTTTAAAACTACAAAGCCCTCAATGGCCATGCTTTGGCATATATTAAAGACTTACTTGTCCCTTACCACCCTCCTAGAACCCCAAGATCCCAGAATGCTGGTCTTCTTGAATGGTCCTTGAATAGCAAAATCTACGATAGGAGGAAGAGCCTTTTGCTACCATGCGCCCCTCTTGTAAATAACAGTTAGAATAACAGTCTCATGTCACTCTTATGTTGACACCTTCAAATAAAGTGTTACCTCACATACATATGTGTTTTTTTATAGCATACAATTATTTGATCTAATAATATTTCTATGGAAACTGGTAGCTGAACATCACTTCTTGAATATGCCTGTTTAATTAAGAATCTTAAGCATGGTGACTGCTGCTCATGTCAGTCATAAGATAAGGATCATATCTTCTCTATGAAAGACATTCTTAAAGAATATGATGCTGTGTGTATATTTGGAATATAAAGTTTAATTTCATATTAGGCATAAGCATACAGTATATGCTTAGCCTGGTAAGCCAAACCACAACATCAAGAGGTAGGGTGGCTATGACTGATAGACTGGGCACAATCCTAGGGATGAAATCAGTAGTTGTCTTTCAGACTGCCTCTGCATGCAATAGTATAGTGCTTAACCTAATCAGTGCAACGTCGGCAAAACAGCAAATACATCATTCTTTGAAACAAATAACTTTTCTGAGCATTTGAGCATTTTCTGCTCAACTTTCAAATAAAAGCCCAAGTCTAACTCATCCAGTCAACGCCAAAGCCAATTGTTCCTTGGCCACAGCCATCTTAGTTGTTTTGCACTGTCCCAGCCCTGACGTCATCATGCTAAACCCGCCCAACGACTCTCTACAAAGATATAGCCTTGTGACTGATTCTACCAAACGTTGAACTACTGAGGCCCTTTGGCTCATGGCTAGACATAAAAAACTATTTGCTACTGCTAGGGTACGTCTAGATTTCTAGGTTAATATATTCTTTATTCTCCAGAACAATCTGAAGAAATAATAGACAAGGATATTTTTTTGGCTACAGCTACTCTTGTACTCAGGCAGGCAAAAAGGAAGTAGTTTGTCTATTGACAATTCAAGTGAAGTAGTATTTTGAAATCGCTAGGCTATAGTCTTATCTATGGAAAGGAGCCTGTTGTTTAAATACCGTGCAATATTGGTAATATTTTTTTATAGTTATATAAAAGTTAAAACACTATTTATGTGCAAACTTCAATAGCCCTACATAAAATATTAAGGTCTAAGCTTGTTCAAAATTGTGCTCTGAACCACAGGACAAGACAGCAATGGAAAAATAAACTTAAGAAATACTAGAGAATGTCATTCCAAGGAATTACCAGCACATGACAATGCAAACAGTAACAGTGGTGCAATCTGTAATTTGTAGCAACTACATGCATTATGGTAGTGGTAGCTTGCTTGTTGCTAGAGTATTTTAGGTTGTTAGGAGAGTCATAACAGTTGCTATGGTAACTGAAGTGGTTGCTATGCTGGTTGCTTCAGTGATCATGTTGTCATTGTGGAAGTGGTTGCTAGATTGTAGCTAGGATACTTGAGGTGGTTGCTAGTTTGTTGCTACATTAGATGTGACTGTTGACATGATAACTTCAGAAAACATGTACAGAGGGGGTTATGAATAAGTAAATCAAAAAATACTGCCAATAGTCTTAAAAAAAAATTCCACCCTATTTTAGGCATAAAAATTTTGACTAGAAATGATATATCAACAAATCCCTCTGTAAAAACCTTCAAAATAAAGTTAGGAATAATATTGTAAAGTCAGGTGTACGTAGGTGGAGATTCTTTGTTCGGTGTGTGAGAAAAAAATATTTTGAGAAAACAGCCTTTAAAGATTTTTACAGCAAAATTTCACTGATTTTGATTGAAAGCCACAACTTACAGACAAAATATGCCCCCAAGCTTCACTATTTCATTTATGCTGCATTATTTTCATATCCACCTCTGTCTAAAAAGGAAATATCGGACGGTAAAAGTGAAAACAGAGCAAACAGAGATGGACATCCCTAGCTTCAGAAAATACTGAAGTCATATTCATAAATATGAATCATTGGCTGATCTATCCACTTTCCATAGCGGTCACTCTCTTACAGGTGACTGCCAGAGATGGTGCTGTCTAGGACAGCAGTTCTAGGACACCATTTAATTATCTATTTCCAAGATTTGTTGGGTGAGCACCAGATGAGTCAAGCCTCACCAAGGCCACTGCTGAAAGAGCCAGCTCTGGCCCCCGTCTTACCCTATGAGAACCACATTCAAAGCCTGAGGGCATTTAGAAAGTTTCCCTGATATCTTAAGTCTGTCTATGGTATATATACTGCCCTGGAGCAATATAATCGAGTTATGTCAATATAGTGATTTTGCTGATATCATGTTAATTTCTAAATGCCCCATCTCAGTGCCGAAACTTTTTCGTTACTGTATTAAGAGTTTTCTGTAATATCTTGTGTACCCTAAATGCCACTTTGATGAATTAAGTTTGCACTTGCACTACTACCAAGATCTTTGCAGAGGAGCAGTCTGATCAGAAACAGTACATAGAGGTTCTGACTTTAGTACATGGTGTTTTATGTTATCTATATTAAAAATATATATATTGTTTTTAGGGCTCTCTCTAATATCCCATGTACCTTTGATGGCATCCTGATGAATTAAGTCTGCACTTACTCTACTAACAAGGATCATTGAGTACTGACCAACATAGAGCAACATAATACGTTACAATGGAAGCAAACGTGAGTAGTTCCAGTCTGCATAAGTGGGAGTGTCACATAATGTCACAATACAAACTTTTCAATGATCTTCTGTATCAGTGTATAAGGGCTTGACTCTAGTCTGCATAACGTGGCATTTCCCCCCCCACCCCATCCAAAATAGAACATGAAACTTAATGAATGTTTGTGCCCTCTCTGCTGCTAAGGTTGTTGCAGTACAGCAGTATGATCTGTAATATTATATTAAGGTAATTGCCTTAGTGTACCATGTTGTATGTTATTCCTATGAAAACACATTGGGATCTTGTCCATCCCTGGAGGTGTAGGAAAGGAGATGGTTTCTTTGTCCAGGAGCAGGATCTCAGGATTCTGGCCCTGGTTGTCTGACAGAATAAATTGTATTTTGCACTTAACTCTCCCCAGACTTTTTTTCTTTTTAGGACAAGTTTCATTTCAGCATTAATAAAAGTGTATTTTTGTACCGTTGTGCACAAAGTATTTGGACTTAAATTTTGGCCTGGGACTGTAAATTTTACACAACAAACCTTGGATAATCATTACTAATAGAGTACACAGCTCCCCAATCAGTTTTGCTGAGCAGAGAGCCAAGAGGAATGCTGAGAATTCTGCCTCTAAATAGAGCAGTGTTAAACCCATGGCTTAGTGCCCACAAGTCGCTAGTTGAAAGTCTTGAAAGAACTGACAACCAGGTCCTGGGCTGTGTTCATCCTGCCATGAAAAGGTGAAATGGCCAAACTATAAGCTTTTGCTAGAGGCGGTCAGCCTTGCCTTGGTCTAATGGGGACTGCAAGGAACTGGGCACTGGGCACGCGGCACTGGGCGCACTGCTGGAACAGGACATCTAATTAATAATAGAAGATTCTCCATTTAAAAGAATAGCAAGCCCAAGCAGATGAAGCTGTGACTTTTCTTGAAAGGAACCATCTGCCGAGCATTGGACTCTGCAGAGGCTGTAACTATTAGCATAGAAAAGTTGAGCAGAAGGGCAAAGACTACAAGTACATTTCAGCTCAAGACACCAGAAATGTCCTAGAAGACTAGGAACAGAGCTGGCTGTGAAAGACTGGTTAAATAATGTTTAGACAGTGCGTCCACATGTAGAGGAGCACTCTGATGGAGGAAGAAACTAAGGCCATGGGTTGCCAGCCATGCTTGCCATACATGGCATAGATCGCCAAATGTAATAGCCTTGAACAAAGTGCTAAATGCATAACCATAAATGGAAATATAACCCGCAGGGACTGTCCGCGCAAGCACCCAACAGCTCTGTCCAGGGAAAAAAAGCACACACGCCTAAATGCAAAACTCTGCATGCTTGTGTCTTTGCTGGTGAATACTGAAACCCAATCAGCCAACAATGTAGGACCATTGTGAAGGAGGCAATGTCAGGGTCTGAACAGCTGCCCCTTGCCTTCATCTCAGTTTGTCCGTGTTCACACCCATGTTTAAGCCAGAGAACTGAACATGGGACAGTCTCATCTCTCTTTGCGTCAAACTCATTGTGGGGCATGTAGCTGTTAAGAAAACCAACCAACAATTTCAGTCAATTTGGCTAACACAACATAAAAAAGATGGAAAACCAACCTATATTAAAAATATCTACAAGAATAAATAATGATAAATAATATGACTCAGTACTCTCGGCTACAGCTCAATTGAAAAAGAAGCATAATTAGGAAGCAGACAAGTACAATAAAGACAATGTCTAAAGACAACAAAGAATAGGCTTATTGGGACTTATCAACCCAAGTTACCCAACTTAATATGTCAACTTAGCATTCTCAGGCTCTCACAAATAACAAAACATCACAAAAATTATGAGGTGAGCAGCTGGCTGGGCTGAGGAGACAGGTCTCATCAGTGCTGCCGCTGTGCCTGATGTCTGGGTCTGTGTGAGGTAACAGTCTAGTCCAGAGAGTTTGCCATAGCCTATACAGCGCATAGAGAAATTACAACAGAGTAAATCTTCTCTTAATCTAGAGAAATGACCAAAGTCGCAGAATTGCGACATGATGTCATCTTGAATAAAACAGTCTGTAGACACAAACATTGTGCAAAATACTATTAGTCTTCCCTTCCACTAGTTGGCAGACATGTAGTGCTTTGATAGGAGACCAAATTTACGTCATCTTCCTGTTCAAAGTTTCGAGTAAATATCAGTGTAAAAGTCCGTGTTGACTTAGATGCGGAAGTAGTCATCGGGAACAGCTGTTTTCATAGCGTGCGAGTACAATGTAAACTTTGTAAAAGAAAAACTCCAAATGGCTTGTAAAAAGTTGAAACGTGAGGATGTCATGTGAATGTTATTTGCCGATTCTGACTCTGAAGGGGAATATTTACCTTTTGGAAATGACGATCGGTCGGCTAATAATCGCACTTCCCGGTGAAACTTTAGAAGGCAATGATACCGGCGTGCGAGGCGAGCGTTCACCAAGCACACGTACACACTCAGATTTTGTCCCTTTGTCCGACTTCAATGTGATAGTGGGTAGCAGTGGCGAACGTGGTCGTAGTGTTCGTAGGAGAGGTGTTGGTCAAGCCAGCTGGGGTGGTAGAAATAGGGCTGGTAGAAGCCGTAGCACTAGCTCTCTTCATCTAGTGCTTAGAGCAGGGAGTCGCTTCACCACGGGTGGGCGAGCTGTCCGTGCGCGAGCAGGGAGACGTGGGAGAGGCAGCAGGGATATGAATAACGCTGGAATTAGGGATGACAATGGTTGGGTGTATTTGGCGAGTGAGGAAAGATGTCAGGACTGGATAAAACGTTTTGAGCCTGTTGGTTATTTAGGCGAGAAAGATTTGACCAGTGCTGACAATTTGACAATTTCTGTCTCTCTTTCTAAATGATGATTTCTGGAACCTCCTTACAACTGAGACAAATAGATACTCCCTGCTAGTGCACTATCAACAACCAATATTTATTACTGAATGCTGCTATCACATGTCACTTTACCTATACCACCAGAGTATCACCATTACAAGTCATTGATTCCCCACTGATACTTGAACTATTCATAATGTTACACATGGTAATACACCACCGGATGCTGCTACTATTAGCCACCTTACTTGTCCTAAGGTTTTTGCCTACTGGGGTTTTTTTTTATTATTATTACTTATTTTATATTTTTTTATTTATACGGTTTTATCTTTTTGTTGTGTAAATATATATGTACATATTTTTCTTTTGCATATTGGATTTGTACATACTTTTCAATCCATTTTATGTGTGCACTCTATGGGGCAGCTTTGAATCTCATTACACTCTGTGTAATGACAATAAAGGCGTTCTGTTCTATTCTATTCTATATGCTCATCAATTTCTAAACTCCCATCAGCTGAAGCCCAATTCCAGATTTCATGAGTGGAATGATGTGTCAGAGATGAAGGCTTTTCGAGCGTTGCATTTATGTATGGGGCTGGTGGAAAAGGCAGAAATCGAAGACTACTGACTTTTTTTGCCAACGTATACACGTTTGTATATATATATATACACGTATATACACGTATATATGTTTGGCAAAGTAATGCCTAGGAACAGATTTGAGATCATTCTGTCTCTCCTCCATTTTGCCAACAATGCTGAATATGTGGGTAGGGGTCAGCCAGGTCATGACAGGTTATTCAACGTGCGTCTGTTACGAGGCCTACTTTATCTGCTGTTTAAAAGGTTTTCTCTTTCTGATCATTTGAAATGAGGATAAAAAGACAAAAAACACTTTGCTAGTAAGTTCAGACATTCATTCAGTATCTAACATTTCCTGAATGTAATGATGATGAAAATGATGGATGGATGGAATGATGAAAAAATAGGCTACTTTTCGCATGTGTTTTACTACTATATAGTAATGATAATACAGTAATATTTTACAACTTTTTTCTGTTTTATTGTTGGTTTCCTCTTTCCTGATCATCATGAATGAGGATAAAAAGACAAAAAAAGAAAAAAACATAAAAAAAAGTTCAAACATCAATTCAATGTCCAATATTTCTTGAATATAATGAGATTCAAGATGGCCGCCACCTGATGACGTCACAATATGCAAATTAGACCAATAAATTTATAACCCACATAAACTTTAGGTCATGGCCAACATTTTTCTAATTTACAGTAGGCATCTATCTTTAACCCCCTTTAAGCCACAAGCTTTTGAAATATTCATGTCAAAATCCAGTATTTTCCAAAAAAAGCCCGGTGCCTAAAACAACACAGACTCTTGTTATGAGTAACATATAGGCCTAAGGAAGTGCCCCCTGTTTCATTGTGCCTCTGTTGATCGACTGACAGGTACACCGCATGATAATATTTCTCCATGAGTCAGCAAAAATCCAACAGTTGGAACATTCCGGTTCTTTTGGACAACATAGGTAGATGGTTAGTAGCTAAATGTAGCCTAAGGGCCTATTTCATTTTTATAGTTGTCTTGATATTTGCACAGATAGTCTATAGAAATAGTATGTGGATGAAGGTTTTCATAAGGCTATAGCCTATGCAATTTCTTTTTTTGGCTGTTTTTAGGCTACCTCCTACTAGTGTTTAGATAATGTAAAAGGAATTTCCAAGCAAAAAAATATCGATAGTTTCTGGTTTCCTAGGCTGTAGGCTGTATTTGACTCGTCTTGTACTTTGTCACAAAATTATGCTGAACAAACAAAACTCACACACTTGCATAGAGGTAAGTCTGCCCTACTGACTAGCAAATGCATAGAGTAGGCCTTTAGCAACCTTAACTCAATTCAACTCAAACCTTTACCAAAAAATAGGAGTCGTAACATTCGTCCAAAACTCTTAAAAGTCACAGTACTCAGTTTTCCAATACAGTGTCCAATACAGCAGCATTTATTTATTCAGAAGCAAAGTGTTATTTAAATATTTTGCACATTCTTGTGTACATTTCCTATGGGCTACAATAGCCTAAATCCTCAAATTCCATAGGCTAATCATTCATTCAAATAGGCTAGCCTACCTGGCATTTAAAAGGTGTTATGGCTGTCACCAAAAATACACTTTTTGCCCTTTCTGCCATTAAAAGGCCTATGCAATTGGTCTATGAATTACCTAAACAACATAATTTCAGTTGAAAAAGGAATACAATCTGTAAAGGGATTTACAGGTAGGTCGGAAAAAAAAAATTAGTCAAAATACTGTCGAAAAGTTAATTCACTTCAACAATTCAAGGTAAAAAGATAATTTAAAAACAATTTATGTAGGAAAATGCTTGACGATATAAAAGTGTAAGCAAATAACAATGAAAACCCAAAGTAATATTCGATGTAGCTGCTAGTTTAACATAGAAAATATCCTAATTTCTATGGTACTCTATGGTACTTTCAACTTACACATTTCAACTTAAACACTTTTGGTAATTAATCCCATAACTATATATGTATTGGATATTTTTAATAAAAATCATGAAAAACCATGTAAAAATTCCTGTCCCACATTTTCATGTCACTACTGAAACATTCTACACTATAGTCCATAATATAACACTGCTTTAAGCCACTCCCCTCCATTTGGACCAGGAAGTTTGTCTGTTCCTCTCTCTCTCATGGTGGCATTGTGAGTTGATCAGTCTTATAATTTTTGAAGAAAATGTGGTTGTAAGTTCGAAAAATCAGTGTGTGACAGTTTTTGCTGGTAATTTAGTTTTCACTGATGTTTCAGTGTTGAGAACTATGCTAGGTAAAAATACTTATAAATACTTATACTTCAGTAAAAAGGTGGTCACTGCATCCTAATACTGTAAATATCTTTGGTTAATTCAAACAGATAGCTACAGACAGAGAGGGGAATTAACAACATGCCTACACAAGGAATAGCAGTTTGGTGTTGAATTGGTTAAAAAATTGGACAAAAATACATAAAAGAAAACAATACATAAATAAAATGTGTGATACTGCCATTGGGACATTTCAGTAATACATTTGGGCATCAGCTATGTTAAATGTGACAATAATCTGCTTACTTTTAATATTTTGTTTATGATAAAACAAACTATGGTATGACCGCCGCAGTGTATTGAAATGTGGGAACCGTTTGTGGTAGGTCTGTGTTGTGAGGTGAGAATTTGTGTGGTAATGATTTGCTGGAAGTGGGCATGGATGTGGGTTTTAAAGGAATGACATTTTGTGTGTTTGTGTAGTGTGTAGGAGTGATTTGTGAGAGAGATAGATGTTGGCATAGTATGTATGTACATACTTTCATGTATGCAAATTTTAAAATTTCTCAAAATTGTTTTTATTGGAGCTAGGCGTCGACCAGTGTTTTCAATGTGTGAGGGTCAATGGACTTCAAGACAAAAAAAATTTGGTTGCAAACTTTAGCGTTCCAAAGATAATAAGCAAAATGATATTTTGTACAATGGTCATTGTACTGGTCATATCAGACAAATTTTGTGCAGTTCTCACCTTCTCGGCCCAAGATATTGGCAATCCAAAATCCCAATTTTTGCATTTATCCATATCACTAGGTGACGCTATATTACAAGTGAGTGTTTATGGGCTGGGTCAATACTCCTCTATTACATCGACATATCACAAAAATTTCATGCTGTTGGGTGAAACATTGATTGAGTTATTCCGCAAAAACTTTTGGTCGTCTCCCCCTCTTTGACGGACACTGGCATAGCAGGGGGGTGGTCCTTGGGGGCCAAAAGCTTCAAGTTGTTGTCAGGGCTAGGGCTACAAGCCTATAAAGATTCATGTTCTCCAGTGTTTCAGTGTCCCCGCAATCGTTGACAGAAAATCGGTGAAAAAAAAAAAGTGAAAAAAAAGGGGAAAAATCTTTTGACAGAACCAATATGATTGCTTAAAATAGGATGTTTCTGAAACTATGCACATTATCTTTTTCTGAAGAGTGGTGAAAATCAAGAAAGCATCTGGTATCCATCATCTGCGATCTGCCAGCTTGTCAGTGTAAAGTGCTTTTATGTGTTGTTTTAGGCTCTTTGTGCTATGTGTTGGTTGAATAATGCCCACCATTTTTAACTTTTTTGCACAAAATATAGACAGTCCTATATAACTGTCAATACCGAAACACTGCCGTCACCACAGAATATTTGATGTCACAACCGAAAAATATGGATATTTTGGAAAAATAAATAAATGTTTGTATTTTATAATGTATTTTATAAATAATAAATGTTTATTTGTTATTTGAAAAGATGTCTTAATTTCATTTAGTTAGATAAATTATTAAACTAATGAATCCTTGAATCTGAAATCTGTATCAATGTATGTATGGTATTTACAGAGGAATAGTGTTTTCAAAATGCAATTAATTTGAAGAGCCACCCTTAATATTGTGTTAAAATTATATTTTTTAATCTTTGTAACCATGAAACTGTCTTAAACACTTAAAATACATTTAGAAGATTAATATAAAGAGAATCAGAATACAGAACTGCCAGTTTGCCATAGTGGAGTTAAGAAATTACGAGATATTACCATTGCCAGTTAGCAAGCTGTAACCACAACAGGCTCCACCTACAGGAATCGACAAGTTAAATTAAAATTATAAACTGCCATCACTACACAGTAACCTGTCTGCTTGCTGAAAGGTTCTGACTAGACAGGACTGACAGATGCCCATTCATGATAAATGTTGTGCTAAATGTTTAAAAGGCTTTCCATATGCACATTTTCTACTCCAATGATGTGGGGCTGTCAGAATGCATGCACTCAAAGCTTACATTATCACACTTGTTAGATGGAGGGGGAACATGGCCAAACAAGAATGACTTTAGTGGAGGCCCAGAGGGATTTAATCAAAAGCTGTCTCTGCGAAATCTCATAGCATTTTGGTTTGAAGTTGTGCACTGACTACTTGCCTAGCCTAATGTTCATCAACCATTTAAAGTAAAATTGTCGGTAATCAGGCTATTGAAAATGCTGTTGAGCCACAATGTCGGCACTTATGATTAATCATCAGTGAGACAGTGTGGTAATAAAATTAACTGAATTGCATTATATGCATGGAAATATGAATATCCCTGTTCAATTTTTGAGCAGCTCTGACACATGGAACTACACATTTCGTGCTTCCAGTGCATGAACTTCAGTAATTTGGTATGAATGCTACCGCTGAGAATTATCAGTTTAGCTAAGTTGACTCGAGTGGACACTGTAACATTTTTATATTGATTTCGGTACAGCATATCCCCTCATCAATGCCGTCACGTCACTTCGATAGGCTATCAACTTTGACTCAGGTCCTGCTAGCATATCTATTATATATTTTTGTAAGTTAAAACATGTAGACCCAAATATGTAGCACAAACTCATAATATCTGAGTTGGTGATGAAGAATTCACTACCAAATTGCATTTTTTTACCTTTTACTACCTTTCAAGGGCCTTAATTTTGGCTGATTTCATTTACTACCTTTTAGCACCTTTTACTACTGCACAGACACCCTGTATTCACGATTCTCGGATGAAGTGGCTCATACAGTCTGCAGTTGCTGTCAAAGGCCACAGCCTGCACCTCCAGTATGCGGGCCCTAATTAGCTTACTTGAAAATGGTAGTTAGTCAGAGTAAACTCTGGATTCTCCGTGTTGAGAAGCTATGTAACATCACCCATCACCCATGTACCATCTATTATGAATGTGATGATTTCAAGATTGCATACGCCAACTGAATTTGACTTGTAATATTTATGGGAGAACGTAGCTGTGACAGTCAACATTGTGTCTAAAATGGTAACTTTTATGTGGCAGCCCTTACCAACCTCCTTCGAGGAGGACCAGTACTCACACCTGACAAAGAATGGTAGATGTAGGCAGACCTGAAGAAACAGCTGTTTTTTCCTTAAAGATTGAAACAACTACTCCCTAGCCAGACATTTTCATGTGGTCAGTGGAGAAGAGATCCCTCCTCATTGAGCTAACCATCCCCTGGGAGGAGGGAATGACAGCAGCCGATGAAAGGAAACAATAGTTACTGGGCATGTAACTCTAGTTATACCTCGGATAGGCTCCGCACTCTAACAGCTCCACTAATAACAATCCCATACTACACAGCAGTTTGCTTTAAGAATTGTATATTGTTGGGCAGTGCTCCCCATAAAGCCGTAGGCCTCAGAAATTGCATTGTATAATCAGTGAGCTAAAATGCTGAGTTGAGACTGGCCGTCCATATATGCCCGCGCCTTAGCAAATAAGAAGCTGCTCTGTTTTACAGACTGCCAATGTGTTGTGCACATAGCAAGTCAAAGATTTTACTAGACCAGTGGTTGTCAAACTGGATTAATTCAAGGGGGTACACAAAAAAAGTCTGTGAATAGATTCTCAGGTCTCACCAACATGAAGTTCAGGTACAGACTATACGTGGACAAAGATCTCGCACTCAAATTGTCCCCAATACAACGCAATTGCCACCACATCGTAGCCTGTATATCAATATGAGTTCACATTTTGTATATGCAGAAATAATAATTAGAAAAATATTAATTATAATAGCAATCTGTCTATGGTGCAGGGGGTACGTGGTAGGACATAGAATGTCTCAGGGGGTACATGGCAGTTAAAAGTTTGGGAACCACTGTAATAGACAAAGCAAATTCAGCCTATCTCTACAGATTGAAAAAACAGTCTGCAAAGTGAACATTGTGGTAATGTTCCTAGGCATGAAGGCAAGGTTAGGATGCAAGACTGCCTTATCCACATTGTAAATAGACAAGGCTACCAACAGGGCTGTCTCCCAGAACAGAAAATACATGGAGAAACTTTCCAGTGGCTCAAACAGCAGTTTACAAAGGCCATCAATGACTACCTGGAGGTCCCACTGAGGCACTGTGATTGGTTGTGGAGGCTTCATCCACAAAGCACCTTAGAAAAAGCCTTATAGGAGGGAGTGAGACAACACAGGGGACCCCTGAAGTCCCTCATAACATACAGATATAAGATATGTAGCTTTGCCAGTGTCCAAGACAGACTGCAGATAAGTTAAGATGACTGAGATGGGAGCCGTCATGAGGTCAACATTAGACTCCTCGCCCCACCCAGAGAACAGTCCCCACCGTGGAGCGTATGATGTCACTGTGGAGGAAACTCTAGCACCTTGGACTGTAGCAATGACACTCATTGAAAGTCCAAGCCTCTCTAACCTCTGCCTCTCAGGAGCCTAGCCAGTAGAGGCTGGCCCAAGACAGGAAGGGCTTTCACCTTTCCTTTTACCTGTGACAGCGTCACAAAGAAAGCATACTATTGGACAATTTTCCATTCACACTTGTTGTGTATAGTTCTTGAGAGCCTGGTTCAGGCATGTCACACCTGTACCACAAATGTCACATCCGTGATGCCAGTTTTTTTCTATCTTCACTCAGGTGTCCTGCTCGGTATAAAGCTAATGATTTCAGTGTTTCTCTGTAAACCTCACAGACTTTATAGGAAAACTGTAATCTCCCATAAAGGTTTGTCCATTCAATGTCACGTCCATAATGCAAATTAAAAGGCTCATAATCTTATGATGTATAACATAATTTAAATTCTGTGGGTTTGCCAGTATTAAACTATGGAGTTTGCATAATATAATAAACACTATGAAATACTGCTATGCTTGATAAACTTATGTGGTATTTTGTTCATCAGTATGAGTTCCATGTCATGAATGTCATGTCCATAAAGCTGTAATTGCCCATATATACAAATATGAATATTGTTAAATGTGTAAAATTTGGTATAAACGTGATGCAGAAATGGGCGGTACTTTCTATCCACATGTTGACTGAAAGTGCAGAGGCCCCGCTCAGTATAACAGAGCCCTTCACACACTGATTCTAGTCCACTTCCTACCCAGAGGCCCTGGCCCTACCCAGCATACACATATCAGAATGTGGCAATGTCGCCACAAGGTCCTTGTTTGGTCACCACAGTATTACCTTCTTGAGTTTAGCAGTTGGTAGGGTGAATAGCGTGAGAGCGATGTTGTCATGGTCATTCATATAACTTACACTGCAGCGATGTCTATAGATGATTCCATTTTATTAAGAGGGCATGGGATGAGCAAAGACCCTGCTGTGCTTAAACTATAGCTGGGTAGGACCAGAGCAGGAGAGAAAACATGGCTCTAGGTAGAACTTAAGTAAAGTCTACTTTCCAAGCTACAAACACATTTGCAACTTTCTTATTAACTATATGCCAACATTGTTGGCTGTCAAAGCTGTCCAGCATAGGAAATAGAACAGGTTAATATTAAGTTGATCCGGTTGTTATTTATTTATTTGATGATTTTTTATAAATGATTTTTGTTGATGATGTACATGTTAACAGGCTACATTTTAATCCAACCCTTCTTAGACCTACTCTGAGAAGCAGTTAAACAGCACAACTCCACAATACAGTAATACTGACTTCAGGGGTTTTCTACATGTTACCTAACAGATCCCACTGTGTCTGCAATGTCAGCCTGATTAGTAAATAAAAATAACCAATAACTTATACGTTTATTTATATTCAACTTGTTTTACAACACAAACTTTAAAATCTGGTGTAAACAAATTCTTCAATCAACGTCAGTTGGATTCACTTGCTACAGACCAGTGAATCAGATTGCAGTTCATTGTCATATTAATGAGCTTACTGCCAAAAGGCAGAAAAAAAATTACTATACGCCTATTTGCATAGGTTGCATAAAGCCCTGTTAAGGTCTTCTTGGACTGTTTTTAGCCCAACTAAAGTTATGTACCCTTGTTGGAGACCTCAGAGAGCAATTTAAAATACCTTACAGATGTATGGCATGGAACCTTTAAGCTTTAACTTTGCTATAAACAATTATTTGATTTTCCATAATGTTGTGGGTAAATCTCCAAAAACTCACAACACAAGTGACAAACCTCTAGATAACTCCCACACCTCAGCCAATAAGAGGCCTTAAGCTTCCAGTTAGCTACAATCAATCATTAGATTTTCATAAGATTGTGGGTAAATGCACAAAAAATGAACAAAACAAGTGAAAGACCCATAGATTAGCCTCACACCTCACTGAAGGTCCCTCTGCCAATCACTTTCAAGATCTCAAAGTCATCCCTTTGAATTCGTGTCCTCTTCACCTGCCTCACCAGTGGTTCAGCTACAATTAAAAGAGATAAAAAATATGTTAATTTCCAGACATACATACAGAGAGTGAAGAGAAATGTTTCAGTTTCAAATGAGCTAAGTGTAATTCTATTGGATCAGAGTTGTTTTTAGGGTAACTTTGATGGTTACTATCAGAAACTGGATTGTAATTCCAAGAAATCATTAGTTAAATGGTAATCATGTCCAGGGGTTACATTATAGATAGATAGAAGTTTATTTTTGAAAGAGCTGTACACATAGGAAATGGTTAAAAGGTCTTTGTAATTTGAAAGGTCCCCTATTACACATTTTTTACATACAAGTTAAAATTGGTCTATGAGCTCCACATAACTATGAAGCAGTTTGCTCAGATTATTTATTATCAACAGCATTTCCCCCCTCCGTTTCAGAACAGGCTGTTTCTCATTACTATTCCAGTCCATAACATGCAGCCCTAAAACACAGCTCTGAACAGCAGTAACATTTGAGTCACTCAAATGTGCTATATCTTGTTTAAGATTGACAATTCACTCTCATCAAATAAACTATACCTGCTAGACAGTGCTTGCCACACATCCTTGCTAATGTAGACAACAAGTATATTTAGAGTGGAAAAATCTTCAAATCACGTTAAAAACTCATTATTGTTGATTAGATGGCCTTTCTCTGTCTCATGCCATGTTACAGTTACTTTACTTTGGTGCTGTTAGCCTAGTATTTCTTAGGACCCAGCCAAAAAACAGGCCTCTCTGCATCTGGCAATGTTGTCCCCTACCAATCTGGTTCTGGTTTTGGTAAACAAATTTTGCCTGAAACAGGGATTGAGATTACACTTTGGGATTACGATGTGCCATGGCGGGTGACGTAGAAGAAATCTGAATGAATGGTTTAGGCACACAATTTCTGACATTAGTAAATTAGCAAGTTAGTAAGTTATGCTGTTTTTTTAAACTCAGAATGTGTTTAGTAGCACCATAGACCCAAGTAAATGTGCAAAAAACAGATGTTTTATTTTATAATGAAGTGATATTTTCATAATATGGCTTGTCGAAGGTAAAATGCGCATGCATATGCCCATGCAGAGTACTGTTCTTTTATTTTTTAACCTTCACACTGGTGCAGGACCCAAAGAAGGAAGGGTTGACTAAGGTCTGCCCAGCAAGAAAACAAAAAACAGATAGATAGGTCTGACAAAACACACATTCCCCACATCTCATTTTTTCTACAGTAATGTTTTTTCCTTGTGTACAAAGTAAAAGTACTTGACTAAAGTAAAATTACCTATTTCAAAACTACTTTAAAAATTACTAATATACTACTACTAAATTACAGTAACATGAGTAATTGTAATCCTTTACTTTCCATCCGTTTGATCAATAATTTCTGAAATATGCAATTAAAAAACTGGAACTCTATAGCTATTTCTGGGAAATCGCTTTTTTGCATTTATCACAGAACTGTATGAGTAAATCGCAGGGGTTAAAAGTACACTCTTTCGTGTTGGGTGTAAAGGAAACCGAGGAGCACCACTTTGCTAAAGCCTGCACTAACCAGGTAGCCTGATCATCAGCCGCTTTGACGTCAGTGTGGTGGAGCCAAAACAAATTGAGCGGAAGCACTAGGTGGTGCAAGGCTGGCTACTAACCAGGGGCATGTGTGACATTCTTCACAAAAAATTAAAAACAATTCTGCAACTTTAAATGTGTGATTAATTGTGATTAACTTAAATTTTCTACTAATTACATTAATTTTTTTCATCGATTGACAGCACTAGTAAAAAATAAAACCTAGCGAAAGTTGTAAGTTGTCTGCAAGTTACTGTACTATAAACATGCTTTCTAATGTCGCAAACAAAAACGTGTTTCATTTAGAATTAGCCTATTAAAAGAAATTGAAAAGGTGCTTTGCCGAAGGTGATATATATCTGGGGTTTCTCTTCCCATTGCTCAAGGAGCTGCTCTTCATGTTCCTGTGTCCAAAAGCCAGCCATTTCAAACGCAAAACATCGTCATGTAGAGCTGGGTAGGAATAGTAAATTGACATCAAAGCAAGTGTTCTTGTGATCATTCTACATGGGATTACTGGTCAGTTGTCGAGGGAACAGGCTCTCAAAATGTTGCAGTTTGTTCAAAAATTATCTACGTTGGTATTGCAACTCCAACATACCCGATTGAACATGTCCCATCCAACTCAATCTAACAAAAATAAACAAATACAGACTGATGGTCCACACTGACCTAATTGTTGGTGTTTGTTGCATTTTTTTGGAGGTGGAAGCAGCTTCTCTGCTACCAAACATTATAATCATAGGCAGAATGTAAACAAAAGTGTTTATAGGCCCAGAAAATACAAGCATGAAAGGACAATTACTAAATGAAAAAATCTAACTGACTTGATAATTATGACCTCTAATCAAAATCACAATAAATTTTACCTCAATTATAAATACGGTTATGGTTGTTCTTGTTCCATCAGAGATTTCTTTGAGTATGTCTACATGAAAGCCCACAATTAGGGCTTGTGAGTGTGTGTCTGTTGAGTCAGATTTACTACACCTACATAGAGCACATATTCACTCCTAAATTCCACTCTGTCCTCTACCAACAGAGAGTCATGCCCATAGACTGACTGTACATTATGGAAAGTTTTGGGAGAATGGATGTAAGAATCTCTTTCCTCCCTTTCAATTGTTTACAGCTGCCCCACCAGATTGCCATCTGGTCTAGCTGCCTCATAAATGGAATTTTTTTTATGGCGGCTGCCTGGCCAACCTTTCTTGTGCGATGTACAAATGGCAACATTTCCACACCCGTCTTGACTTAGTGAATGATTAATGTGGCAATAACTGTGAAAAAAAATTGTCTCCCATTAAGCTGTAACCATAACTGCCACAGGCTACTACTTTATTTGAAAAAGTTGTTCAATGTTGGCCAATTGAATTAAATTTAATTTCATTGAATTGTTATTAATCACTTATTGATCACAATCACCAGGCGTACAACAATTGTGGAGGTAAGAAGTATTAGGAAGTATCCTAGTATCCTAGTTTGCCCTATTGGCTATAAAAAAAATCTGACAGTCATTTGAGGAGTCTTATTATTTTTAGTTAAATTGGTTGCTCACAACCAAGTCAGTTACTTCCTCATGAGTCAAACATTGACTACAAATTACAAAGTGATACATGTCTTCTTGTAGCCTGCAATATAGCCTAATATAAGATCATAACTGATTAATATTAGAATACAAGATCCTTGGTTAGTGCTCTAGTGTTGTATAAATAATATACCAGTCACATCTGACTATTATTTGACCCTGTCAGACATTGCAGGCCCCATTCACACCGCAAGCAGTACGTAGCAGTTGCTGTGTGGTCATAATGTGGCTGCACCTTTGTATTCACACCCAAAAAAATGTCTCCAGTGTGAAGCAATTGCAGCCGGCCTTTGTTTTAAAGGGGACAAATCTGTGAGCTCCATATACACATCTCTGAAGCAGCTTGCTGAAAATACCACTCAGATTTAATATTATCACCTGCATCTTTCCTATACTGTTTCTGTCTACTTCAGAACAGGCGGTTTCTCATTACTATTCCAGTCTCATTAATATACATGAGGAAATGCAATTTCAGCTGACCAATAGGAGTGTGGGTGTCATATCTAAAGGGGCGTGGCTAAGTAACGGTGAAAACGTTCCGATTGGTTAACTGAACTTTGCGGGATTCAGGAGCTTAGCTGCTCTAAAGTTTGAGACAAAAATAACGTATTATTAATTAAGAATTTCAAGAAAAAAGTAATAATAATACAATATAAAAGGAAAACTGTTAAGAGAGCATATATTTTTAAAATATTAGATTGCAATCAATTCAATCAAAGTCATTTACAGCCAGCTGTGGAAAGGATATGCTGCATAATGGATGAAGAGTGCCACTTGTCTGCCAAAGGTACGTTTTTTATAAGTTAATTATTTAAAAGGCTGGTAAACTTTAAATTTGAATGTAGATTCCAATAGTGTAGCCAATTTCTCATTTATGCTGTGATTATCATTCAGTGAAGTTAATTTGTGTCAGAGCATCATCTGCCTCCTGCATATGAAATCAATAGTGACTGAAAAGCACAATATCCATAATGAACTTAACAAACTTCACAAAATTGTCTTTTAACTAAATAAAAGACAAAAAATGTCCCATGCCATGGCCTAACAGTATCAAACCTTCTAGTACTAACCACATGCGACCTCTAGGTTTACTCTAAACAGTCATTCTGTTTATTTTACTTTCCAGGTACAAGATGACAGTGAGGTTATCTGATAATGTGACCATAAATGAAAATGAAATCACAGAAATCACAATGTCTTCAAGGAGCCAGTCCATTAGATTGGAGAGGTAAATGTAGTATCCGGAATAAATAATTAACACTATGGTAGTGTCACAGGTGTGCATGACGGGACTAATATGGGTACATCAACTGGGAAAACAAAATACAGTATGACTATTTCAGGAGGTTACACATTTTAAATGTAGCCGTAACCCTATGTATTGTGTATGGAATGGAGAAAGATAGAAGTCTATGCATGTGTACTCAAATCTAGAGATTATTAGTTTTTAGGAAATGTGTAATTTAGGTGGCTTAATTAGCCCCTCTCATCTCTCCTTTGGTGGAGACCAAAATGTATAGGGCTGATCACTTGATTTGCCCTTGCATACAGTATCTATGTATTACGCATGTACTATGGACATGCTGTGGAATATGGGACATGTCTCAATTTATGTTCTAAAATGGATAGCTCTGGTCCTTGATTATGATTTGCTGAATCGCGTTTGATGGTGGTGTACATTCCCCGATATAGCACTGAGACCGTATTTCATTTGATATTGCTGCACCTTTCAAAAGTTACATTGGTGGCATTTGGCAACCATTCATCTGAAGAAAATATATTTCTTGGTGAAGGAATTGATGTTCAGAAATAAATTGCTACATTGATTGTTGCTGTGGCTTTGTCTAATGAAACTGAGCTAGGTATGTGTGGTTACTGTTTTACAAAAAGAATAAGGCCTTGAGTCCGTTCTATACCGTAAATATAGCACAGGTGAGGGGGTTTAATGGCACTCAGCTTTGTTCACCTCTTGCCTAACACCCATCAACTGTGCTATAGATGCTGTAAATATGGCCTCTCAGGGCTTATTGCTTAAATAACTTACATATTATATTACTATTACATCAACAGAGCATGTGCCTTTTTAAAATACTAAGTTTAGACTATTTGATTATTTTGGTGGACCTAAATGAGTCCTGTCCCATCATCATATGCCCAATAGGCCTGCATAGTCCCCTATTCTACATGGATGAATTAAGTGGTCAACTTGTGTATTTTTGGCTGTACCATTAATGGAAAAGATAAACTATATGTTTAGAAAACCTATGCCATTTAGATGGGAATTAATATGCTTTCAGAGACAGCACGGACAGTACACAGCTCTGTGTTGAATTTGCACGGTATTCAAATGCATTCATGTTCAACATACATCTACCGATGAGGCTGGTAAAGCCTAGGGGTGGGAATCAAGAACTAATAGAACTGTGAATTGAATGCTTTAATCCACTGGAATCGTATCTCTGACATTATGAATTCTTTTTATCAATGCCACCATGTTTTTCAGACAATGGTCAATGGGTCTTTCTAAATAAAAAATTGGAATGGATAACAATTCTACATGGTTTTCCTCATACTAATAAGCTGTTATGGTCTCCTTAGTAGTACAGGCTATATTATAAGCTTGTGAGCTAACACTGAAAACCTGTGTAAAATATGTTCTAAACAGTAAGGAGAATTGAATCGATAAGTAGAATCGGCAATGGCACTGATATTGATAAAATCAATTCTCACCTGTCAAAATGTCCAATAAAACAACCAAATTCACAGTCAGTAAGGGAGGTGGAAGGTGTATTGTTAAGTCCTCTAGGCCATGATCTATATTTAGTGTCTGAATGATGAGGTTGTTACACTCAGATGTCAGTAAACTTTTGAAGATGGGATGAAATATCAAGGCCGATCAATTAAAGCAAAAATGTTTAACAAGAAGTCAGAAGTGATGTTTTTTTTATCTATGCAGATGTCAGAGACCGATGTGCATGCTTAGACTATGAGATCATCAGTTGGGAATGACAGATAGAGATCATCTGGTATCATGACACATTTCATGGAGACTGAACTGAAAAGTATTCAAAATATTCCAAGGAACAAATTATCTAAATGCTGTGTTTCAGTGGCAGTGAAGCAGAGGGAAGGAAGTGACAACTACAGAGATCATCATCCCATTCAAGCCCATCATCATAGTGCTGCACTTCTGCCAGGAGATCTTTTCTTTTTTAGAGGTTTAGGTAACTGTCTTCTCACTACACCCGTCACATACACAATACACAGATAATTCCATGTATACATGCTTGCATACATGTTGCACATAAACACCCAAATGCTTTTTTTTGCCTCCAACCTGTCTAATTCAATTGTTTTTCTATGGAACGATGCAACATAACTTTTGGTGTGTGCCTTGCATTGAAGCAAGGCGCAAGCTGAAATAGTAGCAAGGTGCAAAAAACTTACAGTACAACTTTTGAGGTTGCTTTTCCCCCCCAACAATAGTTCATGGCTCAATTGCCCGTCATAGCTAAGGGGGATGTTCCTTTTATTTGGTAATAGGCAGCAATCTAGTCCTTTATTCCAGTAATGTGCATTAATAAAGTACATAAAACATACTCCAGATTCATTGGTGTAAGTCTGAACAACAAATATCTGCCATATTGCCATATATATATTCTTGCCATATACTGTGTACTACTTTGCAAATATCTCCATGAACACAGCATCTTAAGCAAATGTGACATCAGGGGAAAGCCCTTCACACATGCACTCACATACACGTTAGCCAATAGAATCACACGCCCACAGATGTACAGTACGTCACAAAAGTGAGTACACCCCTCACATTTTTGTACATTTTATATTATATTTTTCCATGGGAGAAGTCTGAAGATATAACACTTTTCCACAACGTAAAGTAGGCAGTGTACAACTTATATAACAGTGCAAATTTGCTGTTCCCTCAAAATAACTCAACACACAGCCATTAGTGTCTAAACCACTGGCAACAAAAGTGAGTACACCCCTAAGTGAAAATGTCCAAATTGTGCCCAAAGTGTCAATATTTTGTGTGGCAGCACTCCTACGTCTATTTTGAAGACACAGCCTCCGGATATGATGCTGAGCACATGCACTCAGCTTCTTTGGTCGACCATGGCGAGGCTTGTTCTTAGTGGAGCCTGTCCTCTTGAAGCACTGTATGGTCTTGGCCACTGTGCTGCAGCTCAGTTTCAGGGTGTTGGCAATCTTTTTATAACCTAGACCATCTTCATGATAAGCAACAATTTTCTTTTTTAAATCTTCAGAGAGTTCTTTTCCATGAGGTGCCATGTTGAACTTCAAATGACCAGTATGAGAGAGTGTGAGAGTGATAACACCAAATTTAACACACCTGCTCCCATTTACACCTGAGACCTTGTAACACTAACGGATCACATGACACCAGGGAGGGAAAATGGCTAATTGGGCACAATTTGGACATTTTCACTTAGGGGTGTACTCACTTTTGTTGCCAGTGGTTTAGACACTAATGGTTGTGTGTTGAGTTATTTTGAGGGAACAGCTAATTTGCACTGTTATATAAGTTGTACACCGCCTACTTTACATCGTGGAAAAGTGTTATATCTTCAGACTTCTCCCATGGAAAGATATAATGAAAAATTTACAAAAATGTGAGGGGTGTACTCACTTTTGTGACATACTGTATGTAATGCAATAGCGATATACTTGTGCAATAAAGGTAGGTCTTGGTCTTGTTGCAGACTGGTATTTGATTTTGGGAATCCTGACATTTGTTTGTTTTTGTTCTACTTCACTACAACAGGCCTCAGTGAACAGTAAACAACCAGAACATTTAGCGATCCTCTGTGACAGGCACCTGTCATCCAACAACATGATGTGGACACCAAAATTTTTCTAAAGGTAAGTATGGGTACAGGGTATAGGTATAGGGTATATCAATCACATCAGTGTTTAAGTATCCACATTTGGGGATTACATTCAAGTTTCATCTATTTAACATAGCAAGCTAATGTAACTTGTGATCATTTCAAGGTTGGAGGCTAGCTAACGTGCTCAGCTCATAGATATGTGTATAGTAACCTAAATACCGCATTGGGGTCGTCCAGAATGTACGTTAATGGCGCCGCCATCTTGCTAAGGACGATTCCAAACCATAAATGAATAGAGGCCAATGGGTATGCGTCTCTGATTGGAAATAAATAAAATACTGGAGTTGTGTCCACAGATGATAGGACCACCTAGACATGTGCACCTGAGACATGTAAACAAGCTAAATATGTATTTTGTTTTTGCATTTGGTAGTCTTTAAGAAGCACTTAAATAACAAGTTGCAAGCTTATAGTGCAGGTACTAGTAATAATTTTCCGAAGCCGCTGAAAGCGCAACAAGTCGCATCAAACGATCGTGCAATTTCGAGCAATGTGGGTTGTAATAAAAGTTGTTAATTGTCAAAATTGCCTAATTTATTTACTATTCCTTTTAAGAGTATAGGAGGAGATAAATTGTTTATTTATCGTCGTCCTATAGGTGCGGTAAGGACACATTCTGCTGCTATGCGGCTACAGTTACCCTAAGATACCAAGTGAGAATTGTAAATTAATTAACGATTTATTTTATTTATACAGTGCAAAATGTGTGCAGATGGTCTACTTCAAACAAGAGGGTAGAATTTGGCAACTGCTGCCTAAATACAGTACAAAACATTCTCGTGATTCTGACGCTGCATAAACTCAAGGTTTAAGAGTTAAGGTGCTGGTGAGCTGTACCTCTTTGGCCCTTTTCTCTCTACACAACTTTGGCCCGGGCAAAAGAAATAAAACAGTCAATTGCAATTACAACGTTTCTTACAAACCCCCAATAGGCATGTACCCACCACCACCAACAACAAGACTGTGTCAGGCTCGGTAGCTCCATGCTAGGCTAATCAAAGCTGTCGGCAGATAGCGCACCTACAACCACACTTAGCCAGAAAATGATAAATTCTCCTCCTATACTCTAAATATGAATGAATAAATAAATGAGTCAAATTGACTGTCGACAGTCTTTATTACAACGCAAAATACACAAAACGACTGTATAGTGTAGTTTGGAGTGTTTTCAAGGGCTTCAGAAAATAGTTACCTGTAACCCAAAGTACTACAGTTGCAGATGGGTGAGACAAGGCATAGTCCACGTCAGTTACCTGAGTTAACTAAGGCTATATTGTGTATTTCAAAGTAATTAATCAAAGCGAAATTATTAAATGTATTAATTTATTTTAATTAACCAGGGTGGTGTTGGCTCTAGTATCTGTCTAGCATAACATAGTTTCCATGTAGCCTACCAGAATTAGCCTACCTTTTTTTTTATGTTGCCACCTCCTTTGCTGCCATAACATAACTTAACCATATATGAAGATGATTACATTTAAGTAACTCAAATCAAATTGTCCATGGCAGTGTGCTTTAGGGCTGATGGATGTACACATGGACTCACAAGTGATAATTTTTTAACAGTAATATCAGCCACCACTATGTAATTGAGCAAGCAAAGATTGCTAATTTTCGTCAGATTAGCCAAATTCTAATACAGGAATGATGGGATTAATCTGTGTATACCATCGCAACCTGTTGCTATGCTCTTGTGTGTATCATATCTGCAAGGGGCGTAGCTAACCGAATGGTTAAAACATTCCAATTGGACTAGCGGGCGGTTCAATCCGCTAATTTGATTAGCTAGAAAGTTTTTTGTGGGCTGATTATCCAAAGATATTTTATAGTAACCTAGGTCTGTGTACCATCCGTTCATTGGATTTCCAACTGTAAAATGGAAATCTAAAATCTATAAACGCTGCGTTTTCAGTTATATCTGTATTGACATCAATGTGTGAAAATGGGGAAAGAGTTGTTTTCTGTTCAATATTCTCCTTACAATAGAATTGTTGTTTTCTTACAATGGATTTTCATGTTGTAGGCAAAATGGCAAACGTCTAGTCTCCATTGCAACAAAACTGATAATTGCTGATTTTGCTATTTCAGTGCACAGGCGTAGCCGTATGTCGGTGGAAACTTGTTGGTCTCGGTCAATATTAGGCTGTTTAAAGTGCAGACATGCATAGTCCTCGAATGTTAACAATAACAAAGATAACGTTCTAAATAACTGCTTTAGCTTTAACATCATTGAATCCCATTGACAGTAGGATCCCAGTAGAATCACCTCCTTGGCATAGGTGAAGGCCTATGCCCTCCCCCGCCACCATGGCATTTTTGAGGTCATAACCCCTTGCAGTTGAGGTTTGTCATCACAAGACACTTAGGCTTCTATTTGCACCTGGTGCCCAAGTAGTCTAATTGCATCCACCTATTCATCTAATCAAAGAGCAGCTCGCACCAAGCCAGGCATGCATAATGTCAGTCCAGAGGTCGTAATTTATTGGGGACAAAAACTTCTACTACTGTATAAATTAGGCTATATCAGGCAAAAACTTTGAAACAAGTTGTATATCTTGTCAGAAAAAGACCCATTTTTTGATTCCTGAATTTTTGTTTCAGAGTTGGAAATCCACTACGTCAACGTGGCCGCCAGATTGGTAAGGACAACATTTCCAAAAATGAATGGAAGTGAATTAGGAGCTGCAGGTCTTTTGGGCTAAAAAGCCTTAAAACTAATAAATTTGGCTACAAATGACTATGAATTATCTTTTACATTTAAAGAGAGACTACTACATGTAAAGAAAAAATATTCATGCTATTTATAGGAATTAAACAAAACACATTGCCTCTGATAATTCATGTAAAAACATACAAACTCGTGATAATATGTTTTATACTTTATTTAAATGTTAACCATATAATAGATTATGCAAAATGCACAATTGTGGTCATTTGAAATATGAAGTGCATCGGTCCCCACCACAACGGACGTACCCGGTGAAGTTTCTGACAACCGGCAATCCGACAATCAAAAAATAAGCTACTCGAGAACATTTACAACAGACAGAACGGCTATTGTCAGAGAGGTTAAAACCTGGGCTCCTACATAGATGTAAACAGTAATATTTCAGCATCTAAATTTGACAAGAAAGTAAGAATTTGCCTGGAGTTCTCCCACTGTCACCGCTGCTTCCAAGGATCCCACTGCAACTGCTTGGAACTCGTCTCCGTCTCAGAGTGTCTGGTAGAAACGTGGTGCTACTAGTAACTGTGTTGGTCCAATCGTTACTGATATGAGCAAGTTATTTAGAGTGGGAAATTCTTCGAATTAGGCTTGTATGATTAGCTTCTTAGATTTTCGATCATTAACCTTCGTCTATCTAGCCAAACGTCAGACTTTGCAGTTGTCACTTACTGAATGGTGGCATTCATTTTCTCTGAACCCGGTGAAACTTGCCTCAAAATATTTTCGGAAACAACGTGATGTTTTGTTTTGTCCCAAATTATGTGCCAAATAAATATAGCAACACGACAGTGAGGCATCTATTGTATAGACATAAGATATTATTAACAAGGATCGGTTTTATGAGGAAATGCTCTTACGTGACCCTATAGGAAGCCTAAGTTCCACTTCTTGTAACTCCAATGACTACAGCCTGTCAGTCCCACATGACATCACTGAAGAGAACGCTAGTCTTAACATGATTCCCAAGCATATCAGCAACATGTCTTGTAGCAACTTTGGACTACTCTTTATTATTAAAAGGCAAAGAGTCCATTGAGTTGAATAGAGTCACAGGATAAAATACATCATGTAAGGTGTACCTTTCCATTTAACAGCTGCTGAGTGACCAAGCAGGTACCAAGCTAAAACCGTTAGTTAGCATGGCAGCTCACCTTATTGTCAATGGTCGATTTATTAACCCAGACGAGAGTGTAGTCTGCTGAGTGGCCTCACACAAAACCTAACATTGTGTCGAAAAATAGCTCTGTCTCAATGTGGAAAATTATCTTTACAATTTGCAAGCAACATATGAAATTCATGGTACATCTGAAAGGGGACCAGAAAATATTTTTTATGTTTCCATTGACTTCTGTTCATATTTTTCTTTAAATTAGGTCCCATGGACCGGAAGAAGATGGGTGTGACTCCCAATGCCAGACGAGGATTGAAGGGAGGCGTAAGGCTCACGACTGCTTTACAGACTGGTTTGTTCTCTCCACTCTCTCATTGATTTGACAACTTTCATGTTTGTGGCTTCGGTTGATGCAGATTAATGACAAGTATCTCTTATTTGGGCTGTCCGGGAGGGCTATGCAGCTTCGAGCATGATGGTAAGGAAATGGCGCCACGTTGACTATCTAGTATCAGAGAATTTAATAAACTGTTGTATCTAGTGGGTGGGGCGAATTTCCAGGGGGTGGTTTTCCTAGCCTGACATCAGTTCAATTCAGTTTTATTTATACAGCGCCTTTTACAATAGCATTGTCTTGTGGCGCTTCACAGAAGGAGCACCCAAGAGCAACAGGGGCAAGGAAAAACTCCCTTATGTTCAGTTAATCTAGGAAGAAACCTTGGGCAGATCCACGACTCAAGGGGCTAACCCAACTGCCAGGGGTCATGCAGAAAAATTACAATCAGTAGTAACCATGACAGACTAGAAGTTGCCTATGATTTTAGCTAAGATTCATAACAGTTCATAATAGAATATTATCACACTTTACATTACATGGTAGTCAGTCCATAGGTGGTTATCAGGAATTATGGCTGGACAATGTAGCAGCGGCCAGACATAGTGACAAACTCAAAGGAGTGAGATGGGTCATGGGGGTAACAATAAGGGTCCATTTGACAGTGGTCCATTTGTGAGGGGGGGTCAATCACAAAGCCTCAAGGAAGGGGAGTTGGGCTTAGCATGGGCGTCCAGGAAGGGCCTCTATGATAGAGAGTCGGTCCTGACATGGGCCTCCCATAGTGTTGGTTGTAGTCCACTCAGGAGGGGAGGGTGAGAGGAGTCCGTCGGAATGAAGCAGGGATGACACTCAGTAGAGATAATCGTGGACAGAGGAAGAAAGTGAATTAGGCCAGAATAAAAAAGAAAAAATCAGATCAGATCAGATCAGATCTTGGTCACCAGAGTGGAAAACTGTGTTTGGCTCCCCATCACATATAACATGCAGACAACACATCTTTTCAACCACGCAGTTGGACAGACAGCAGACACAGATTCGTTGTACAAAATAAAATAAAATAAAGTAAAAAGACAAGTCGCAGTTGTGAATGTCTATGGATTACTCACTTTGTTGAGTTAGGAATGCTGATGGCAAATTTGAATAAAATACTTAAAAAAAAACTTTTAGCCAGAGGGGCCAGATACCAAAGCTCAAATTGGCTAAAAAGAGGATGAGAACAGTCTACCACTATTTTTCTAGATTTCCTCCTCAGCGTTTCAGTGTAGTGGCTGGAGAATGTGTGCATGATATGTATGAAATGTTAGCAGCAGAACAGGACAAGTTTGCTGAGGTGAAAGAGAAGCTAGGCATGCATTTCGCACCTGACAGCAATAATTTCAGAAGTATAACCTGCCTCAGAGAACCAGGAGCCGCCATGCATTTGCATGGCACAGAAACAATAAGAATCATCCTCTCGCAGTGATCAATGTAAATTAGCTGCTGGTACCCCCGTGGCTGGGTAGAGCCTTTTGTTCGTATTTACATTGACCATACCTCAGATAGATTTGTAATGTATTTCTTTATGTTTTGAAATGTGAAGGTATTCATGTTTGGTGTCATGGACTCAAGAAGTACAAGAAGTGTAATAATCAAAGTTTATGGCTTGTCAGAGTAATCCATAAGTGATATTTCTAAATCCGGGTGTACATGTACAACTGGATAGCCACTTAACAATGCTAATTGCCATAGGTGTGCCCTTGGGCCATTAGAGAGAGTGACGCCAGGTAAAGAACCAATCACATTCCATTGTACTTCCTTCAACTGTATGCTAACTCTCATTGGTGAAGTGTATTTAAGTTGTAGACTTGCTTTGTTTAGTTAGATTTAATGGTGGATGCTTTCGGGCTGAAACTCTTATGTCTCCCTTGATGCACACCATTGTAACGATTAAGCCCGTTTCCTGAAGTTCCGGAGTCTGCGACCAGTCTGTAATTCTTCCTACAAACTGGCTATTAAAAGCTATTAAATTGAGGTTCCTCCGAGATTGAAAAAAAACGATTTACTGTAATTTCAGCCTGATATTCATCGTCCAGTTGACAGAGCACTCCTAAAAGTGTAAAACTGTTGAAAGCAGGGGTTTTATCTCAACGGGGGTGAACAGTCCTAGTTAGCTGCCGCTAAGATAAAGGTCAGACTACTTTTTGTAGTTCTATTGGGTGTTAGGGCATGGTTTTGTCCTGGAAATAGCTCTAGAATTGACTGATGAGTATTCATCGGCTCTATGAGTCTATTTGTTGTGGTTTTGAAGCGCCGTTCTTCAGAATAGGGAAATCTTGCATATTGTGACCATGTGATAGTTTTCATGGGTGGATTTGCCAGGTAAATGAGGGAAAATGGGACTCCTCTCTGTGTAACGTTACGCGTAGACTACAAATTTTTAAAAGCGTTTTGTTAACCAGTACCAATAATGAAATCAAACTTTTTTGTGATCACGGGGAGTGTATGAATATCTGGCTAATTAGTGATCAGTCGCTATATGTCCTAGTTGTTTGAATTCAATCTGTGATATAAATTTAAGTATAAACTTAATTAGTAAAGACTGGTTAGTAACAATGGAACCTCAGGATTCATGTCGTAAGACCCCTTTAAGTGTGCAGATTGCTATGGCTATGATTGGGAATGATAGAGAGTATTTTAAGAGTAAAGCTGATATGATTCATGATGGTTTTCAGATTGTCTGGGGAGTCTAGTGAGTTGGTTTTGCAATTGAAATCTGACTAAAAGAGAAGATATTTCTCACAATATCTGCACAATTCAAAGAGAAACACAGAGTTCTGTCTGCCTGTCGCCCTGATACACCACGTATTGATTCTAGCTTCATAACTGACACTGCGGGCTAAAACCTGAATGAGAAGTACAGTCAGACGTGTGGTAAGCTCGGCCATTGGGCAAGAAACCGGAGAAGTGCAAAGACTGATAACAGCTTTCACACCTCTAAGCTAGCTCGCAAGCATAACAAAAGCTCAGACACCACCGTTGAGATGTTAACATTTCTAAGAACTTTATCCAAGGCCAGTCTGGAACCAATACATGTTTCAGGTCCCATTCATGATCCTGTTCGACAATACCCTTTGAAAGAGCAGCTAAGAAAGGTGCAAAGGCTGGATATGTTGGAAACACGGGGTAAGAAGAAATGTTCTTCTTTCACAAATTCCCCAATGTGCCCTGTGCCCAAACCTGATGGCTCATGGCGATTGACAACTGATTACACTGCATTGAACAAAGTCAAAACTCCAAGACATGTGATTGTTGCTAAGCCAACCACATTGTTGTCTCAGTTCAACCTATCTTTTTCTATCTTTTCTGCCCTTGATGTGAGTAACGGATTTTTTTCTGTGCCCATTGATGAAAGAGATCAACTCCATTTTGCATTTACTTGTGATGGCCAGCAATATACATTCCCAAGGTTAGCTCAGGCCTACATGGATAGTCCCACTATCTTTCACCAGGCATTAGCCAAGGTGTTGGAACCAGTTAAAGCTAACCTCTCCGCCTCCTCCATTATCCTTTAGTACTGTGATGATGTACTCCTTGCAAGTTCCTCCCCTGAGGAACATTTGTTTTGGTTGTGTAAACTGTTGTTGTTTTGCAGAAGAATGGTCTCCTGTTGAATGTCAATAATGCGCAGTGTGCTGTTCCTGAAGTGACATGTATGGGACAAAGAGTTGGAAAATTGTGGTAGGCGATAGTCCCTGAGAGAGTTAAGGCGATCTTGGCCCTTCCCCGACCAACGACTGTTACTGGTGTACGAGAAGTTATGGGTATTGTTAGATTTTGGTGGTTTTTCTCAGCTTGACTTTTCTCCTGAAGTCACTGTTCACCTTAGAGTTGCGTTGTGTTTTCTTTCCGTATAGATAGCAGATTGGACGCTTCAATTGCTTTCGATCAGGATCAATAATTAATTACAATATAGGATTACAATCAGTGAAACAAACAGTGGAAAAAACCTCGAACAGTTTTTAAATCCAGACATGGTTCAGGGACACACTCAAGGCCTTAAGATTCTAGCAAACAACACATACCTAGGTCTTGCACCTGCGCTGCACACGATATACGATTACTGGTCAAAGTGTCTGCTATGATCAGTCTGTCTCCACCATGCTACACAAGTTGTAGACTGAACAGTTTGTACAGACTTTAGCTGAATAGATAACTTGGAACAATACACAGATGAGGATTATTCATTTGACAGTCAGAAAGGACTCACAAAAATCATATAAAATTCTACATTCCTCCCATTTGATCACACCAGAGATCACATCAAAAAAAGAAAATCAAATGAATAATTATAAATGAAAGTAATCCCCAAATCAAAGTTTTTAAATCAAACTAGTAAATCAATAAGGGTAAGTTTCAACAGCAGATGGCATTAATCCACACACCCAACACTCTTTCTCTCCTTTAGCTTTAGCATAACCATGGGCAGTTTTCAGAAACACATTGTCTTTGTGCGCTTCTTGGTGACTATCATAAACAGATGAAACCATTAAACACACATAAGGCAAACAGCAAAACAGTTGTCAGGTGAAACATTATCTTTGAGTCGTGGCACAGTATGGGGTGTTGATCTTCTCCCAGGTTAGCAGCAGAGGTGTGAATCAAGGTTCACAATTCAGTTCACTGATTAACAGTCCAAGATGATTTCCATAGGATATTCTGCACACAGACTTACAGACATGCAGAACAAGACACAGCAGTACAGGTGGAGAAGGTAGTCCTGAGACATAAAATGGTAAACAGATTCTAAACTATTTCGTAGCAGCATTTGATTTGTCAGAAGTATGATTAATATCAAATATCATGATTATTTACTTTCATTTTAAACATGTCATTTGATTAAAACACTGTTTTTTTCCTGGTGCTCTCGTCTGTTTTGTGATTCTATTGTGAATGTTTATTTTGATTTCCTTGGTAGTGCGTATGTGTGCATTGTTGTACCAGCTGATGCCCGCCACTTCCTTGATGACGTAAATTTTAAAAGACTCTCACTAACACAGACGCATTTACACCTGAAGAAGGCCGCACTGGTCGAAACGTTGTGTGGAATAAACTTTGGGAGCAGAATCAGTGTGCGGTGATTTTTTATCTAATTTGATTAAAACACACCATGATTAAAACACAAGATTGATTTAACTTATGATTCATTTTATACTTTTTTTATTTTCCTTAATTCCAACAGGGTAAAACAATTCAAAGGTGAATCTGTCTGCTTGTCTTAACCCCCTATCTCCTCCCCAAAGTGTCCTCCTGTAAAAACAAAAAACCCACAGAGAAAAGTAAAGTCTTCTGGGAATCTTTCATCCCTAGACTGACCTGAATGTAGAAAGAAAGTTTCATTGAAAATCTTACATACATTTGATCTAATCTGATTTGGTCTTTGAGCTCAGAGGTCTTTTACTAATTTACAGTGGATATAATGGATAATGGATCCACTTTGATATATTTCTCACTTTAACAGCAGAGTCTGTGACAATGAGTATTTCATATGGTCCTTCACACTTGGCTTCGAGAGTCAGTCATTGGGGCTTGCGTATCATCACCCATTGTCCAGACACAAGAGAATGTCCTCCTTCAGGTGGTTCACACCAGGCTTCTCGCACTCTCTTTTCTGCAGTAGAGACTCCCTGCGAGAGCAAGATTCAGTAGTTTAACAGAGCATCTGACACCAGGTGGACGTCAGCTTTTCTGAAGTTGATGGTTCCAGGCAAAGACATTGGCCGTCCAGTGATGATTTCGTAAGGGCTCAGTCCAGTCTCTTTGTTGGTTGTAGCTCTCATACTACACAAGACCACTGGTAGTGCATCAGGTAGTGCTTCAGCTGTATCATTTTTAGTGTGAGCTTTTACTTTTAACACTGCCAATTATTTGGATAACTACATACCGTCAAGTAGTTCCACCACAAGCTCTTCCTTATGGGCATTCTTTATGGGTGTGCCTTTAGCCATCATGAAGTCTTGATAGCAATAATTTTAGAAGTGTATTCTGCCTCAGACGGCCAGGAAGCCACCACCATTTGGCATGGCACTGAAACAATAGGGATCATCCTCCCCTGGTGATCAATGTAAATTAACTGCTGGTACCCCTGTGGCTGAGAAGAACCTTTTGTTCATGTTTACACTGCAAAGACAAACTTGCCTCAGATAGATTTGGGATGTATATCTGTATGTTATGAAACGTGAATCTATTCATGTTTGGTATCATCTTTATTGTCTCAGTACAAGGAGTACAATAGTCAAAGTGTATGACTGGTCAGGACAATCCATAAGTAATATTTCTGAGTCTTGGTGTCTACATACAACTGGATAGCCACTTCATAACGCTAATTGCCGTAGATGTGTCCTTGGCCCATTAGATACGATGGCGCCAGGTAAAGAACCAATCACCTTTCATTCTATTGTACTTCAACTGTATGCTTACTGTATGCAACTCCCATCAGTTAAGTGTATTTAAGTAGAACACTTTCATTGTTTAAAACAGATTTAATGGTGGATGCTTTTGGGCTGAAACCCTTATGTCTCCCTTGACGTACGCCATTGTAACGATTAAACCTGTTTCCTGAAGTTCCGGAGTCTGCCACCAGTCTGCAATTATTACTACAAAACTAATTGCTTTCAGTCTCGCAGTCTCCATAGATGACCAAAGTCGTGAGCAATTCCAAAAGCATATCTTGAATCTGTGTAGTTTGCCGTTTTTCCCTCTGCGAGTTTGCAGGCTTCAGCCAAAGCTTTAAGTTGCGCTTGCTGGGCTGACTTTCCAGGCGTCATCAAGTCTGATTTTAACATCTCAAAGTCATTAGTCACCGCCCATCCAGCACATCTTACTCCACCAATCATCATAGAAGATCCATCAGTGTATAGGATTAAGTCTGGGCTCTGCAAAGGATCCTCCTTTGTAGGCTGTTCCTCATCCATCAACTTGACTAAGTCTTCATAACAGTGATCTTCCTTCACTTCCACGGAACGGGTTAGACACAGTAGCCTTTTGAATGGAGATGTTGGGCGACTCGGACACTGCTTGCCAGTTTCCCCAACAGCTGTCTGACACCTTAGCAACTTTCCTCATAGACATCATAGTGTTCATAGCATGTGGGCATCGCACTGTCAATTGTTGATCCAGCACCAGACTTGCAACAGCTTGGATTGCCAGGGGTTTTCCAGTTGAACTTTACACTTCAAGTCACTGTTCACCTTTAAAATTGCGTTGTGTTTTCTTCCCAGTGGAATAGAAGATTGGATGACTCGGTTACGTTGGATCAGGATCAATGATTTATTACAGAATTAATTAAATGAATTACAACTGTTGATTAGATGGAAATAAAAGGGTTGAAGTAACAAAGTGAAGTCTAAAGACTATCTGCCTAAGGCAATAGCTTGGACAGCTCGTAGACAAGGGCTGAACCCCAATGCTGTACCCAGTGCAGGTCCTTCACACAAGGCTTGTTTCAGCTCCTCAAAAGTTTGCTTTTGTTTGTCGGTTAGATGGATTGTGCCTTTGGATTCCGGACTCCATTTCAGTAAGTCCATAAGTGGCTGGGCCTTCTCACTGTATGATTCAACCTATGCTCTGTTGTAGCTGCACAATCCCAAGAATGAGCATAGTGCTGTTGTGTAGACCTTGTGGAAGATGGTCCATTTGTATTGATTTCCATCAAATGTGAATGCGGTCCAGTCTTTCCATTCTGGAGCTAGTGGAATACACACACTCACTGCATCTAGCACAGAGAAAATTTTGTGCTCTGGCCTCAGCAAGTTGAAGATGGTGGAGGGGTCAGGAACCACAGGAGTCAATTTATCAATTACCTTGTTGGCTTCACGGTAATCAACAGTCAACCCCCACGTTCCATTTGGCTTCTTCACTGGCCAGACTGGGCTGTTGGAAACACTGGGTTTTTTGCAGGACTCCTTTTTCCTCCAATTCCTTGATGTCAGCTTTAGACCTTCAATGGCAGCTCAGTTGATGGGGTATTGTTTTGTACTTGGGGGGACTTTCCCAGTCAGCTTTACTGGTTCCATGTCCAATAATTCACATTTTTCCCTTTGGCCCAGATAGGGTGGTCTTTGAGGTCGCAGGCTTGTATTCTCCTTAGTCTCCATTGTACTTGTCCCTTTTCAAGACTCGCCTTCAACTTGAGCAGTACATCCATTCCCAGGAGTGTTTTTTTGATCTTCTCACCCACCCATATGCAACATGGCATTTCAGCTGAGTCAGTGTTGTGGTTGTTTCTTGCAATTTAAATTTTCCCCCACCAGCACCGTATGCAGATGTTGTATAATCAGAAAGAGAAATGTTATGGCGTTCTGCAAAATTTGGGGGAATAATTGTAAATTCAGCTCTGGTATCAATTAAAAATTCAAATTCAACATCATTGTTTATTTGGGCAGGCACGTAAAGGCTGTTTCGTCCTTGTTTCACAATGGCAGCAATTGGACGGATGGAGGGGGCTTCCAGTTTTCCGAAATTGCATTCATCAGTTGCCGTAGTTGCCCTTCATCCATTTGATTGATTTTACGTATCGCTTCTCTGCGACATTCATCCTCTTTTAGAGACTTTTGTATCGATAGTCTTTTGCCCAATGTCCTCATTTACTACAGATATGGCATTCACATAGGCAGGCGCTGGTGTTGGAGCAGCAGACGCAGGCTGGCTGATCTTCCTTGAAGAGCTTATCCAGGGTGACTTGCGGTATTTTGATGCCACTCTCACTGCTGTCTGCACCACAGCCTCTAGCGTGGTTCTGCCATCATCCCAGGTTCCAACTATGCTCAGCTTTGTCCTTGTCTGATTTCAGGAATCAGTCCATCCAGGAAGGTTGCCTTAGCCATTTGTTGTGTGGTTAACCCCAGGTCAGGGGTCAGGGTTGTCGGTTAGTCCAGAGTGAAGCACATAAACGTCTCTGAGGCATTTGAAGTAGTCATCCACTGATTTATAAGACTTCTGTACTGTTGCAGTAAACTTACTCCAGTTCACATTAGCCTTGGCTTTGTCTTGGACCCAAGCTTTGATGTATTTTATAACATTGTATCCATAATTAACTGCTTCAGAAGTCCCCGCTGAGACTTCCTTTTCAATGGCCTCCCTAAGCTGGTCGGCCTCTGTATCTCCTAGGCTGTATGAGAGGATTTGAAATCCATCCATGGGGTGGACGCTGTACACACGTGACAAACGCTTGAGCTTAATCCAAGTGTCCAGTCCCACCTCCTTCGGGTGTTTCACCTCTTTGGCCATTGGTCAATTTCCTCTGCAATGGCTGGTACATACGTCACATGTGAGATTGTAGTGGTGTCTGCAGCTCCTTCTTTCCCCTCTTTTATCTTGGTCTGCAGTTGGGTGTGCACAGGGCGTAGTTGAGCTCTCTCAGGAGGGAGACTGTTCATCTGCTGTTGTAGTCCCTGAGCTGCCACAGTTGGACCACTAGAAGGAGCCAGAGTCGTTCGAGCCTTTGGGATGGGGGTGACATTCTCCCTTGGTGCATAGGGTGTCGCTGATGGCTCTGAAGACTGAAAGATTTGGTCCGGAGGAACCTCCTCCCCACTTCAGTTGTGCCCACTGGGGAAAGCTGTACATTGCTTTTTGAGTCTGTCAATTTCAGCAGTTTGAATCAGCATTCATTAGTCTTGTTGTTTAGCCACTGTCACATGCCGACCCACTTCAGTCCTCGACCCACTTCAGTCCTCAACTCATTTGTGTCACTCTGCAAACTTTTAAGCATAACATCTCCATACAGGATTACCCACAAATATTTTAAAACATTCAATCACGCCCACTGTCACCACTTTAACTTCTCGACTAGCAATACAAGCGCTTATTTCTCACTCTGGGCTTACACACCCTTGGAATTCCCTTCTTTTAATTCGTACGAATTTAAGTTTACTTAGGCCTTTTTATATATCTTACATCAATGTATATATCTTACATCAATTTCTTGAGCTCAAAAACCAATGACATAGGTACATAAATTATGTCTAACTTCTATTTTAAGACAGCTATTGATTCTTTATACTAGGAAAAGAGTCAGAGATTTGCCCCCCACCTAATGCAGATTAGAGTTGTAGTTGAGGCGTCCCTCACCAACACGGCTCTGTTGGTACACAGGCAGGTTCAGGTGCAGGTCAGTGGGGCACAAAGTGCACCTCCAGGTCAGAAGGTTTGGCAGCTGTCCCACTGGCACACACAGCATTCCCACTGGATTTTTGGCAAGTCTCTTAGTCTTTTCTGGCACCTGGGTCACGCCACCAACTGTTAGATTTTGGTGGTTTTTCACAGCTTGACTTTTCTCCTGAAGTCACTATTCACCTTAGAGTTGCATTGTATTTTCTTTCCGTAGAGAAGATTGGACGCTTCAGTTGCTTTTGATCAGGATCAATAATTTATTACAATATTGGATTACAATTGTCAACACACAGCACCATTTTGTCGAACTTCTGAGAGAAAGCACCATACAGACTATCTCACCACAGCACAGAGGCAGATGGGAAACCAGTTTGTTTGACCCACGTATTTCTGTTAGCACTGATGATTCTTGTCTTTTCAGAAATGCATTGACCCCCACTGACGGAGAGCATCATGACTGTGACCATGTAATGCTTGAAGCATGAATGCATGAATGCAGAAGTCTATGTAGGCACTGAACAAATTCCTCAAAGTTGAGATGTGTTTGTTGATGGTAGCTCATTTTCATGTACTGAACTGATCATCTTGCAGGACTTGCAAAAGGCTTATCCAACCACTAATGAATACCTTGATAAAAATGATTTTCAGATTGTGTCTTTTCAGAACAAGGATTATGGCTAAAAGATAGAAAGGTGGTGATACCAAACCCCCTTGTCCCAATATTGAGACCAACACCATCACCAACTGGCCCACACAGGGATATCTACTACATGCTCATTGGAAAAAGTACATTGGTATGTCTTTGATCTAACCACTGAAATGGAACTTGTTGTAAAAACTTGCATCCATTGCGCTAAGACAGCACCATATATTCACAAGAACAAAATAATCATGGGACACGACAAGAGACCCACACAACCATTTACTCATTTGCAAATCGACTTTGTAGGACCACTACCTAAGTCAGAGGGATATGAATATCCCTCACAGAGTAGCATTGGAGCTTATTGTCAAAATTGTCAAAATCTGTCAAAATTGCTTCATGATAAACAACTGTTAGCACGCATCAGATAAGACAAGAAAGATACAGTTGAAGTTGCTACAGAACATAGATGCTAATGCTAAAGAAAATTGGTAGTCAAGGGCCACTGGAATCTGCATACAAGGGACCTTATGAAATTATCATGCTCACTGAAACATCTTGCTTCCTCTCTATAGGAAAAGGGAAACATCGATGGGCTCACCAATCCCAGATAAAGCCTTTTTCATAATCTGGCTAGTATTGAGATATGCGTTGTTACACCTGAGCCTGAGAAACACAGCTTGAGGAAATTCAGAACCAAGAGCCCCTGTTTGGTGTGGATGGTGAGATCAACCTGCTTCTGTGAGAGAACTACTGCCACTACGTCGAAAGGGGGACTACAAGGGAAACTTCAAACTCAACACCATTAAAACCCTTCCAGACACCCTGCTTAGGTGACAGGAGAGCTGCCTTGCTACCTGAGCAGAATTTCACTTCACAAAGGATCTCTGGCAACTGATACTGGATTATTTCAGTGGATCGAATAACACTGGATTTTTTCTGACAAAAGTAATACTCAACTATTTTAATTTAGTGGACCTGCTGTAGGGCAGAACAAACCCAAAGCAGCTAGGATCTAGAGGTCAGGTAGTCCACCCGGACCTTCAGTCTAGACGGACAAGAAAACGGACCACTAGAAGAGGAGAATCACAGGGTGTGGAGGGACGCCTCCTATTAATAGAGATTAGCTCCGCCCTATGCACATATTGTTTCTAAACACACTCACATTTTCCACATTCTGCACAACACAAAGAGGATCGACTCATCCAAGGAAGAGAGACAAAGAGTGCGAGCCTAGTGCCGCCCTTCTGCACACTTTGTTTGTACACATATGCATATACACTGAAACCCCTGCACACAATCGCCTCAGATTAAGGGCTGATTTAAGGACTAATTGTGGACTCTAATTGATGTTCAAAATATTGATGGTTTTTATGTATGTATGTTTCACAGTGACTCCAACCTCCCAAAAATCCATGATGCCCCCTATTGACCCTGGGGACACTGAGAATATAGCCTTAGTAATGTCTAAAACCATAGCCCAGAAATTAAACAAATCTGATTGTTACTTCTGTCACCTAATGCCTCCCGACGGGTGTGGGTGGCCAATAATAGCGCCCCCGTATAAACCAAAAGATTGGCAACTTTTCCAAAGTTGTGCTAGTAAACATTTTTTCGAAACAGTAAACATGGAAGCCCTTGATTCTGCAGCTCATTTTGTTCCACCAATAATATCCGTCTTGATTCTATTCACGATATGAAAAGTGTAATTTGTACTGTTGTTGCCAATTAAGCATTAGAATCTCTTTTTAGTATGAATAAAAGTCTACCATGTAAGTCAGACTAACATCATTTTACTGCAGAAATAGTAAAGAAAACTTCTTTGGCATGTTTCTGTATGATACCCCTGCAGGCCCCTGGCAGTGTGGTAGGCACTCTCGGGAAAACATCTGAACACTCAAAAACAAATTTGTCCAATATCATTGTGGAAGTGGATGCATAGATTGCGAACCGCGAACCAAATGTTTAAGACCATGCTAGATGTGCAGGCCAAACTGATGGCAACCTGTGAATTAACCTGGCAAAACTGTCATGATCCTGTTCCCGGAGACCCTGGCCCCCCGCTGGACCACTACTGCATTGCAGTCTCTGTTTGTTTTGTCTTCCATGTGCTTCTGTTTCGTTCACCTGCCCTGCCCCTTTCTCCTCCCCTGCTCCACACCTGTGCCTTGTAATCCTGTTTCCCCACAGCTGTCAGCTGCCTCTTGTTTGTCCCAGTGCCCCTGCTCCCTATATAAACCCCTGTTTGTTCCATGTTCCCTGTCTGATCGTCTGACCGTGTACCTTGAATGTATGTCTGTTTCCTGGCCTGTTATCTGCTTTTGACCTCTGTTTGTTTCCCGTGCTACCCTGGTCCCTGCTCCGTGCATTTGCCTTTTTGAGCCTTTTGAGTTTTCGTCTTTTTGTGCCTTTTGGATACTCTTGGTTTTTAACTTAATCGATCTTTTGTGTGTTTTCCCCGAACCCTGTTTTTGGAACCTTTGTTGGATTACTTACGCCTTTTCGTTGTTCCTGATCCTCTGAGCTTTTTTCCCCTTTTTGTATTTTTTTTGTGCCCACTGTAAATAAACCTTCGCTGATCTGCATTTGGGTCTCCGTCTGAATCTCACTGACCATTACAGTACGATCAGACCAAGAAATGGACCCAGCGGATCTAGAGAACCTTCCAGCAATCCTCCAGCAGCATGAAACACTGCTGGGCCGTCAACAAGCCCAGTTAGAGGCGGTCTCGACCAGCCTCAGGGACCTTGTAGCCCAGATCCAGCCCCTCCGGCCGTCTCTATCCCTCCCCGTGCAGCCGGCGCCTCCCGCACCCGTCCCAGTCACCCACGCGGCGGTTCACGAACCCCGGCTGCCCCCGCCAGAGAGATACTCCGGGGAGCCGGGCACTTGCCGCTCCTTCTTATCACAGTGCACTCTGGTTTTCAGTCTCCAGCCCGGGTCATTCCCCACCGACGGAGCGAAGATTGCCTACGTGATCACTCAGCTGTCGGGCGCGCCAGAGAGTGGGGAACGGCAGTTTGGGATGCGGAGTCCCCGATCTGTGACGACTTCCGGGAGTTCGCTACTGAGATGAAACGGGTCTTTGACCGTTTCAAGCACGGACATGAAGCGGCCCGTGAGCTGCTCCACATGCGCCAGGGGTCCCGATCAGTCTCAGACTTTGCAATAGATTTCCAGACCCTTGCGGTCTCGTCGGGTTGGGATAAGGCTGCGCTGTTCGACGCCTTTTTAAATGGCCTCTCCGAGGAATTGAAAGATGAGCTGGTCTCCCATGATCTGCCTAACTCTTGTGAAGAGTTGATCAACCTGGCCATCCATGTTGACACCAGGCTTCGGCAGCGCCAACGCTTCAGGGCATCCGGGGCTGCAAGTGGAAGATTCACCCATCCTGTCTCTCCTCCGCCCCCACCTTCTCCGGCTGTATCGACACCTGAGCCGATGCAGATAGACCGGACCCGCCTGACTCCCGAGGAGAGACAACGGAGACTCAGTTCATTCCTATGCCTGTACAGCGGCCAACCTGGACACTACATTGCGACATGCCCAGTAGAAGCCCACGCTCACCCGTGAGAGGGGTACGGGTGAGCGTGACACCTACTTACCCCTCATCCGCTCAGCAAACTCTCCTCCCAGCCGTCCTAGCTTGGGGAGACCAACGACGAGAGACAGAGGTCCTCGTGGATTCTGGGGCGGAGGAGAATTTTGTTGACGCCAGCCTGGTGAACCTATGGGGGCTACCCACTGAGGGTCTCAAGGAACCTCTGGTAGCGAACGCACTGACGGGGGTAAGACTGGCCAGCATCCGTCACGCTTCCATACCGGTGAGTCTCTGTCTTTTCGACACCCATCACAAACTGATCAGGTTCTATGTCATTGACTCCCCTGACACCCCGGTAGTCCTTGGGCACCTGTGGCTAGTAAGACACAACCCGCACATCGACTGGGTGAAGAAGCATGTAGTCGGATGGTCCCCCTCCTGTCAGTCTCTCTGTCTCTGCCCAACCCGGGTCCCCATTAGGTCCGTCCCTGTAGGTATCGAGGAATTCCCTGACCTGTCGAGAGTACCCCCTGTCTACATGGACCTAAAACCTGTTTTTAGTAAATCCCGTGCCTCGTCCTTGCCCCCCCACCGCCCCTACGATTGTGGTATTGATCTTCTCCCTGGTGCTTCTCCCCCCAAGGGGCGTTTGTATTCCCTGTCCCGCGCTGAGACGGAGGCGATGGACAAATACATTAATGATTCCCTCGCGGCGGGCATTATTCGCCCTTCCTCGTCCCCAGCCGGAGCGGGCTTTTTCTTCGTCTCAAAGAAGGATGGCTCGCTCCGGCCCTGTATAGACTATCGTGGCCTTAACAATGTCACAATCAAGAATCGCTACCCTCTCCCCCTCATGTCTTCAGCTTTTGAGCTCCTGCAAGGCGCCAAGATATTCACAAAATTAGATCTGCGGAACGCTTACCACCTGGTCCGCATACGTGAGGGGGACGAGTGGAAAACGGCCTTCAACACCTCCTCCGGACACTATGAATACCTCGTCATGCCATTTGGACTCACTAACGCCCCCGCCGTTTTCCAGACCCTAGTTAATGATGTCCTTAGGGATGTGCTTAACCACTTTGTTTTCGTTTTCCTGGATGACATTTTAATTTTTTCTAAGTCCCTACCTGAACATGTTACTCACGTTCGCACAGTTCTGAAATGCCTACTCGATAACCAGCTGTATGTCAAAGCCGAGAAATGCGAATTTCACCAGGAGACAGTTTCCTTCCTCGGATATGTCATCTCCCTGGGGTCCATCCACATGGACCAACAAAAGGTCAAGGCGGCTCTGGAGTGGCCTACCCCCGTTAATCGTTGAGGTCTACAAAGCTTCCTGGGGTTTGCCAATTTCTACCGGCGCTTTGTGCGCAACTTCAGCACCGTGGCCGCCCCCCATACCGCCCTGACCTCTCCAAAAGTCAAGTTCGCCTGGTCACCAGCAGCTGAGAACGCCTTCCAAGAGCTGAAGAGGCGGTTTACCTCCGCCCCAATCCTGACACAACCCGACCCTGATCGTCAATTTATCGTGGAGGTCGACGCGTCTGAGGTGGGCGTCGGCGCGGTGCTCTCCCAATGGTCCCCCCATGACAACCGTGTCCACCCATGTGCCTACTTCTTGCATCGCCTCTCCCCTGTGGAACAAAACTACGACGTAGGGAATAGAGATTTGCTAGCTGTCAAGCTAGCCCTGGAGGGATGGAGGCACTGGTTGGAGGGCGCCCCGGTACCGTTTTTAGTCTGGACAGATCACAAGAACCTGCAATACAGCGCGCTGGTCTCCGTTTTTCTCCCGGTTTAACTTCACTCTGTCCTACCGCCCCGGCCATAAAAACACCAAACCCGATGCCTTATCACGACAGTTTACCACGGGCAAAGACGTCCCTGACCCAGAACCGATCCTCCCTTCTCACCGCATTGTAGGGGCAGCCCGCCTCGATATTGAACCCCTCGTAGTCGCGGCCCAAGCAGATGAGGCTGGTCCTAGTCAGTGCCCCACTAACCACCTTTTTGTCCCCAGCTCTATCCGCAGGTCCTGCAATGGGGTCACTCGTCCCAGCTCTCCTGTCACCCCGGGTCCATGAGAACCCAAGCCTTCATCGAGAGACGGTTCTGGTGGCCTTCCCTGAAGGAAGACGTCAGCCGCTTCGTCCAGTCCTGCCGGATCTGTGCCCAAAACAAAACCTCCACTCAACCCCCAGCTGGTCTACTGCAACCCCTAGCCGTGCCCCGAAGACCCTGGTCCCACATCTCCCTGGACTTTGTAACTGGTTTGCCCCCCTCTGCCGGTAACAACACTATTCTCACTATTGTCGACCGTTTTTCAAAGTCTATTCATTTCGTTCCCCTGCCTGGCCTCCCATCTGCCAAAGAGACGGCCAGCCTCATGATCCAAAACATTTTCAGGATTCACAGACTACCGGTAGAGGTGGTCTCGGACAGGGGCCCCCAATTCACATCTGCATTTTGGAAAGCCTTTTGTAAATTACTTGGTGCTTCTGTCAGTCTATCTTCCGGCTTTCACCCACAGAGTAACGGCCAGAAGGAGAGGGCGAACCAAGTCCTGGAGACGGTGCTGCATTGCATGGTGTCCCGGAACCCTTCCTCCTGGAGCCATCAGCTTCCGTGGGTAGAATACGCCATCAACTCGCACATCTCCTCCGCCACCGGCCGATCCCCCTTCGAGTGCTCTTTGGGTTACCAACCACCCCTGTTTCCGGACCAGGAAGCGGAGGTCGGAGTACCATCCGCGGAGGCCTTCATCCGTCGATGCCCCTGGAGGCGCACCCGTGCCACCCTTCTCCGTTCATCCGCCAGAATGAAGGCCCAGGTGGACAAGCGTCGCTCCCGAGCCCCACAGTACCGTCAGGGACAACGTGTGTGGCTCTCCACACAGGACCTACCCCTAAAGACAGAATCCCGCAAGCTCTCCCCTCGTTTCATCGGCCCTTTTCCCATCTCTACGGTCATCAGCCCCACCGCTGTCCGGCTCAAGCTCCCCTTGCCCTTACGCCGCATCCATCCCACCTTCCACGTCTCCTGAGTCAAGCCGTTTATCTGTAGCCCCATGCACCCTCCCCCTGCTCCCCCACCACCTCCCCGACTCATTGAAGGCTCAGAGGCCTACACGGTGAAGCGGCTCCTGGACGTTCGCCGCCGGGGCCGGGGACTATGGCCCTGAGGAGAGATGCTGGGTCCCGGCCCGGCACGTTTTGGACCCTGGTCTGATTAAAGACTTTCGCCGCCAACGCCCTGCCTCAGCCAAAGGGACGCCAGGAGGCGTCTGTTAGAGGGGGGGGTACTGTCATGATCCTGTTCCCGGAGACCCTGGCCCCCCGCTGGACTACTACTGCATTGCAGTCTCTGTGTTTGTTTTTGTCTTCCATGTGCTTCTGTTTTGTTCACCTACCCTGCCCCTTTCTCCTCCCCTGCTCCACACCTGTGCCTTGTAATCCTGTTTCCCCGTAATGAGTGTCAGCTGCCTCTTGCTTGTCCCAGTGCCCCTGCTCCCTATATAAACCCCTGTTTGTTCCATGTTCCCTGTCTGATCGTCTGACCGTGTACCTTGAATGTAAGTCTGTTTCCTGGCCTGTTACCTGCTTTGACCTCTGTTTGTTTCCCGTGCTACCCTGGTCCCTGCTCTGTGCGTTTGCCTTTTTGAGCCTTTTGAGTTTTCGCCTTTAATCGATCTTTTGTATGCTTTCCCCGAACCCTGTTTTTGGAACCTTTGTTGGATTACTTGCGCCTTTTCGTTGTTCCTGATCCTCTGAGCTTTTTTCTCCTTTTTGTATTTTTTTTGTGCCCACTGTAAATAAACCTTCGCTGATCTGCATTTGGGTCTCCGTCTGAATCTCACTGACCATTACAAAAACAGAATGGCTCTTGATATTTTATTTGCCAAACAAGGTGGTACTTGTAGCATTAATGGTAAGGAATGTTGTGTTTATGTCCCTGATGCAAGGAGCTCCGTTAATGGTTATAATTCAGTCTAACAAAGACATACATTCAAATCAAAGTTTGCTCTTGGTGTCATGACAACACAGGGTAGAGGAATTTCTGGATTCTCTGGGAGGATGGACTCGATATATTCTTATCATTTTAGGATCCCTGTGTCAGGTAATGGAATGAGTGGACCCAAATGCAGGAAAGTTCAGTCGTCCGTGAATTTAATTGTTAGGACACAGGCAAACAGATTCAAGCAAAATATGAAAACAAGGAGACTACAAAATCCCAAAAGTTTAAACTCGGTGAAAAAACTCCAAAAAGGTACAAAAATGCCAAGAGAACAAAGAGTACTACAGACAATCAAAGAAAGCCTGACCAGCAACACCATAATTTTATACTTTGATTCCTGAGACCAGACAGCAGAACTGACAGTTAAGAACTGTCTTGCACGCCAAGCCAACACACAGACAGAACCTCTCAAAATGTCTGAACTGCCAGAGGTTGCCCTGGCATAGCATCTGTGCAGATTTTCATGTACCTTTTCTGACTGGAGAGTACTTACTTGTCATCATAGATGAGTATATGGGCTACCTAGTTGTTGAGTTGAGTTCTAAAAACAGACAATGGCCCTCCTTTTAACAGTGAACAGTTTTCCACGTTTGCAAAGCATTTACGCATGCATCATTGCAAAATAACACCTTTGGTCTCAAGCGAATGCAGTAAATGTTTCATGCATACACTGGGAAATCCATACATGGCGAAGACTCAAAACACCCCGTGGAGACTTACACATTTCTCAAAGAATATTGCTCCACACAGCATTACAGAAGCATCACCTGCAGAGTTGATGTTCTGACGCAAAATCCACACCAAAATCCCCCTAATCACTACAATAAGCGATGGCGACACACAAAGACATTAAGCTACCAAAGCAAAGAATGAAGTCCAACTCAGACATGCGCTGTCATGCTAAGGCAGGTACACTCACTCCTGTACTGGATATCGACAACCCAAACACAACAAACTCACTCCTCCATACAACAGTGAACTATACACTGTGATAGAGGTCAAGGGCTCAATGATCACAGCTACTAGAGATGGACATTGCATAACAAGGAACTCATCCTTCTTCAAAAAGACACAGGATGCCCCAACAGATTCTGATGAAGAGACTAGTGATCCTGTTGTTGTGGCACCTAGGTATCCTTTCAAAACTAATCACCAGCCACTAACTTACCTCAAAGACTGAGTGAGACTGTCTGAATGCCATTAGCTTGCTACATTTACATGAATTTGAGTGTTCTGAACTTGGCCTTGTTTCATGTTAGAAATAATCTGAATTCTGATTTTCTAGCAAAGGTTTTAATGTATCTTTAAGTTCTCAAATATGTTGGTGTTCACACAAAACATATTGCAGAATATCACAAGATTTTTAATCATTTAATTTTAACACAGTTTCTAAGGTGTTTTTAGATCTTGAATTGTATGACTGTTCACACTGTTCTGAAAGAATGACAAGTGGTTAGAAGAAATGTTGTCACAAAATAACAAATGAATGACTTATGCACCTGACGACGTTTCATAAGATCTTTGTTAAAAAGCATTTAAACAGCCCCTGTGTGGTGTAGGATAAGACATGTATCAATGATACCTGCTGAGCAGCAGTAAAGTTCGACATTAATTATAACAACTTGTCTCTTACTCATTTCTTCTAATGGTAATATCACAGGAAGTATTCAGAAACAATATTCAAATCAGTATTCAAAGCATCACATTTACTTAGTTTAACCATATACCAAAGGCAAAATTGTTAAAAAAAAAAGTTTTGTATTACTTTCACTATTTCAAGTCATGCACATCTATGCTTGTTTGACTTTGAAGTTGTTAATAGCAACACAAATAATTTTTTTGCAGAAAATAGAATTATTATCCAGCATTATCTGTCTGTTAGATGACAGTAACATGACCCTTATTTCTAATCACTAAAAATTTTCATGTACTGTTGAGTCATTTCAGCAACCCATGCAAGCATGTTGTGGACACAGCGCGGATAACTCTAGAAAGGCGGAGATCAAGCGCAAACTACGACATGAGCTTCAAAGTTAAAGGAGAAGTCCAGTCTCATTCAATCCATGCCCTGTTGTTTGAGGTCTCTGACTGTTGTCAGTAGAAAAATGAATGAAAAATATTCAACATGGACCGAACAGTAGACCAGCAGCTAACACAAAGTGAATAGGGCACAGAAACTCACAAATTTTTCTATGCTCCATTCAGTTAATTAAATTTCATTCAATTCAATCATATTTACACAGTGTCATTCAAAATAGAATTGTCTCGTGGAGCTTTACAGACATCAACAAGGAGCACCCAAGAGCAACAGGGGCAAGGAAAATCATGGAGGAAGGAACCTTGGGCAGATCCATGGCTCAAGCAGCCAACCCAACTGCCAGAGCTCATGCAGGAAAAGTACAGTCAGTAGTTACCATAGACTACAATTTGTCCATGGTTTTGGCTGAGCATCATAATTCCAAAATATTGTCCCACAATATTATATGGTAGTCAAGCCATAGGTGGTGGTCTAAAGTCTTGGCTGGACAGCAGAGTAGCAACCAGACATAATGTTGAAGTCAGTGAGTGAGTTCGTTCATGAGGTTTGAGTGAGAAGGGGTCGGTCGCAGGACCTCTAAGAGGAGAGTCATTCATTAAGGTGATTAAGTGTCTTTCAGTTTTTGAAATGCAGACTTTGGGATCGAGACATAACGCAAATCGAATGACACTTAATGACAACATTTATAAACATGAATGTCATTATGTTTATAATACATGTCATTAATGTTTTTAAAACAGGCTTGTGTCACCCTTATGTAGACCCTTTCAAATAAAGCCTTCAGACTTGTTATTACTTGACTTTTTTGGTATGGGCCTCATTGTAGACAATTTCCATGCCTTAGGCGTTCCAATAACTAGTAGGTAATTAAACAACCTTGAAACGACTCATTTTACTTGTAAAGCACAGTCTTTGAGTAGACAGGCTATAAGGCCATCTGGGACAGAAGCTTGAATTTGACATTTGACATTCAACAACAGCATCCTCTCTGATAACTATTGGTGGTCTTGCAGGGAGATTTTTACAAATTTCATCACACTCAGCACTGTCATCAGCAGTATCAAATCTACAAAAGAATTGGTTTAATTCGTCCACAGAACTTTGACTGAAGTTGCTTTTATCTCTTTTCCTGCATTAGATCTATATTACCAGAAAAAAACAACCTTCCTTTCATTGAGGAGTGTTTTCAGTTGTTTAGAGACCCAGGGTTTATTGTTTGGAAATATTTTCACAGACTTCACAGAACACAGAATATATGATATAATAGTATCTGTGAGTTCGTCTCCACTCAGACAGGATTAGAAGAAAATGTCCCAATTTCTCACAACAGTCTTTGGAACTGTACTGTAACCGACTATGCACTATCATGTTGCATAAGAGATACTGATCACAATCTACCCACAATCTCTCCTGGTCTACCTCTCATTATTATTCCCGCAGGCCTCCCCCCACCACCTCCTCATCAGTTTTGAAGTTTGCATGCATTAAATTTCACATGAATTTAAGATCACTCTCCAGGAAGTCTTTAAATCAACTGTTCTGGTTAATACACTTGATCGTGTTGCTCCCCTTAAACGGTAGGTTCAGGTTTTTACACTGAAAGCCTTGTATTCTTATCATTTTTGATGAAATACAATGGGAAGATAAAAATTTTGATGAATTCTCTGTTCTGAGAATTTTCTGTTGTTAGGGTAGAACCCCTCCACCTACAGAATGGCTGCATAAGAGCAATGCTGCAGTCTTTCCTAAAATGCATTAAACTTAAAAACTCACCGGGTGGTCAGTAATGCTCACTGATACGCTGACACAAAAGTATGCAAAGTATGGTTTCCAATAGGTTTTTGACCATTCATCCTCAATTGTGGACCTATTATTTCCAATCTGTCACACCCGTATGTAAACTTCCACCTAAGTGTTTTAAGCAATACAAGCTGACTCATTACTATATATATATGTATGCCCAAATTACACATTTGCTTTCTGATGTGTGAGCCTGGCCTAATTCACTATTTTCCTCTGTCCACAATTATCTTTGCTGAGTGTCATCCCTGCCTCATTCTGGCGGACTCCTCTCACCCTCCCCTCCTGAGTGGACTACAACCAACACTACGGGAGGCCCATGCCAGGACCGACTCCCCATCACAGAGGACCTTCCTGGACGCTGATGCTGGGCCCGACTCCCCTTCCTGAGGCTTTGTGATTGACCCTCCCTCACAATGGCACTGTCAAATGGACCCTTACTGTTACCCCCATGACCCATCTCACTCCTTTGAGTTTGTCACTATGCCTGGCCGCTGCTACATTGTCCAGCCATAATTCCTGATAACCACCTATAGACTGACTACCATGTAATGTAAAAGTGGGATAATACTCTATTATGAACTATTATGAACCTTAGCTAAAACCATAGGCAACTTATAGTCTGTCATGGTTACTACTGATTGTAATTTTTCTGCATGACCCCTGGCAGTTGGGTTAGCCCCTTGAGTCGTGGATCTGCCCAAAGTTTCTTCCTAGATTAACTGAACATAAGGGAGTTTTTCCTTGCCCCTGTTGCTCTTGGGTGCTCCTTCTGTGAAGCGCCATGAGACAATACTATTGTAAAAGGCGCTGTATAAATAAAACTGAATTGAATTGAATTGAATTGACTGTATGTTAACATTTTATCAGAGAACCGTCCAGCATGCTCTGGGTACGCAGCTGGACAAAGAACGTCAATGATGGCAGACAACTGTTTGGGAACCACAAATGTAGGCAATGTAATAAACATCTTCCCTTGACCACATGGTACTGACAGTAGAGCATCTAGGTACAATCAGGGTATGTATACACACAATGGCCACTTCTGAAGACAGCAAGTAATCTAAAAAGTGCAAAACTGTCATGCCTGCCTGTCAGTTTCACCCGGTCTCTCCCTGATCACTTGCCCCTCCCACTCACTCACGTTTCCTGATTGAATTATTACATGCTTACCTGTTGCTGGTTACCTGCTGTGTATTTAAACCCCTGTTTCCCAGTGTTCCTCGTCAGATCGTCTGCGAACCTTCAGCGATACGCTCGGCAAGCATTAAGACCCTGGCTCCTGTTTCCATTCCTGAATCCTGTTCCCCGAAGTTACCTGTGTTCCTGTTATCCACCTGTTCCTGTGTCTTCGTCCTGTTTTCTCGCCTGTCCCTGTCCTCTGCTTTCCGTGTCCAGACCAACTGCCTTTCTGCTGACGACCTCGGACCATTTTGACCTGTGCTCTGCTCTCCTGCCCCTGGTATCAACCTCTGCCTATCCTCGAACTACGCTCTGCTCTCCAGCCCTGGCTTCCGACCTCCCCCTGCCCACGACCCACGCTCTGCTCTCCAGCCCCGGCTTCCAACCTCTGCCTGCCCACGACTTATGCTTTGCTCTCCAGCCCCAGCTCCTGACCTGCTGTCTGCCCACGACCTACGCTCTGCTCCCCAGACCCGGCTACCCAACTCGCCACTCGAAGAGCCTCCACACACTCCTTTCCCCCTTTTCCCTAAATAAACTGTACTTTTCGTGACGCTTTTGGGTCCGACTCGCTCTGTTCTGTGACAAAAATGTAGGTCACTGCTGCACAGTAAGAGGGGTCATCTTATATCTTATAAGAAAGACTGCTGACCAGTTATATAGCTTGCCAGGTAGAATCTACATGGAACTCATTCCACATTTGATTCATTAAAACCTTAAAATCAACTAGAAATTGCATGTTATACCAACTTGAACTGATGAATAGAAAATATTTCACATACCAACAATGAATGAAAACACAAATGTCAATGGTACAACAACAATGCTTTAAGAATAAAAAGGGTATAAAATATACACAGGATTCATTTACATTTTCACATTTACTGTAGATCATACAGAAATTGGATTGATGTACAAAAAATACTTAATTTATAAAGAAGCTGACTAGTGGTTGTTGAGGATGTGACATTAAGAACTTGTACTAGACAAAAGTGTACAAAAAAGTCAATGCAATGGTCTTTTAGAAGCTATCTGTGCAGATTTGTAGGACAATGTTATGTTTATGTCAATAATTACTGACCATTAACAGCTAGTGTAATAACCATGGTGAGGCAGATCAATGATTTAGCCAGAGGTTGTTGATTTTCATGGGATCAGATGATTTCCACCACCGCCTCTAGGTGATCAAATGGTTCAATTAGAATTAGGCACCTTTGCACTTGGTGGTCACCCTGACCTTTTCACTAATCACACCAGATACATACACAGATAAACAACATGAAAAGAACAGTACATGCAACATAAAAGTTATTTCTGCAGTATTTGGCAGTGAGAAGTAACTTTCACTAACATGGCTCTTAATACTGTTACCACAGAACACGTTCACCATATGTGGAGCAGACAATTAAATACAGTGGGCTGTTTCTTTAAATTTTTTACGTTTTTAAACAAAAAGATCACAGCACCTTTCAAAACGATTACTGGAAAAATTTGGTACCAAGTTCAGTGATGTCTCTTTGTGTCAACTGATCCAGCCTGTGTGTGTCACCAAGAGGAAAACTTACAAGACAAGTAAAGAAGTGCTTGATATGTTATTACAATCTTCATTCTTCAAAATATAATGATATCATTTAAATGCGGTCTCCTATTAAACCATGTTTGATACAACACAGCTGTTAGATACTGAAAATATGTTGGGCCAAGCTGTCCATCATGCAAATGTTTTATTGTCAAGTCTGCGTTACACTGTCTGTGTTAACTAAAATCTGACAAATGAGTTTTCCAGTGTCTCTCTTCCTTGTAAAAAGTGTCCATTACAAGAAAAATGGACCAGCGTGATCGATGGTAATGGCGGGATGGGAGACTGCTCACACAGAGAACAGGGTTCCTACCAAATTACCCGTATAATCATGCAACGGTATTTCTTCAATTCTGGGCTGACAACCTTCTCTACACGACTGTTCACCTGATTTATCCAAAAACAAATAAAACCTATGGTTTAACAATAAAGAAATACTTCAACTATTGACGAATAACCTTAGCCATCAACTCTGACAAGAAGCTTCATTCAGGGAGCTCTGGCTGGAGCAATCTCCCCACATGTAGCTTTGTACTTTGTACATTTTGTCAGTTCCACAAAATGTTAACAGAACTGAATCCCGCATATTGCCATCGAACTAATACTAAGACCTGACTGCGGACTACCATCTTTGGTTATACTAACACATTACACCCTGCATAACACTAGGCTTATGTCACATCATAGACTATAGCTAGTTGTTATGTTAGCCACCGGGCAACTGTGAGCTTCATAGTTTTCAGTCTGTATCCTTAAAATAATTAAATCAGCAATGTTAACACCCCTTCACTTTTCCTAAACGTTAAGCTACAGACATGAGCACATAGCGAGCTTGATTATGGCAGTTGAATAATGTTGTTGTGGGATCACAATTCAGCATTCAAAGGTCTGCGCTAATATTGTATGCCTTTCAGGCTAACGTGCTAACTGTAATTTAGGTGATTCAAAGCTACGACGCTGCAGTGATAGAGATGCTACATATTGCTAACTTACACCGGAGACAGATATAGACAGTACAGAAATGTCACTTACCGTTTTAAAATCCAGTGAAGCTTTCATGACTGGTCAGTTGACAGCAGAGCAAAACATGTTATGGGTATGATATTATAACTGAAATAGTAAGACACAATGGTGATGAGGAATGCAAGGATGAGTGACGTCGTCAAAAAGAAACATTCAGATTCGAATCAGTGAAGGTGACGGCGTAGTGACCTTTGACAGCTCTCAATCATCTTAACCATGCCCACAATTAGTCATAAAATAATACTCATCTGTGCGTTAAACTAATGGATTTTTTTTTTTTTTTTAAATCACCCCCCTCACAGTTGCCATGTACTTGAAAATGATTGAAAGGACACCAATGTCTTTTTTTAACCAGGCTGTAATTTTTTTCTGCTGTGAAGATGGACTATTTAACATGGGGGTAAATGGCAATTGACTCACTTTTGCAGCCAGCCTCCTGTGGACGTCTGGAGTATTGCAACTTTAGAACATTCAAATTTGGCTCCATTGTTTGGCATGGAATGTTGCCGCTTGTTTTTCTCTGCATCTCCATAACCCTGAAGTTGTTTTGTCTACCCATAGATATACATACAGTAACCTAGATACTGCATTGGGGTCAAGAACGTACGTGAATGGCGCCACCATCTTGCTAAGGACAACTCCGAACCGCAAATGAATAGAGGCTAAAGAAAAATACGTGTCTCTGATTGGAAATCAATAAAATACTGGAATACTGAGAAATATGCATTTTGTATTTGGTAATTATTAAAAAGCATTTAAAGAACAAGTTGTGAGCTGACAAACGGTGCGGGTACTCTGTAATAATTTTTTGAGGCCACACAGTAATTTTGAGCAATAGGAGCTGTTATAAAAGTTGTCAATTTGCCTAATTTATATGCTCTATTCATTTTAAGGGTATACAGGAGAATTTATGTTTTTTCCTCTAGCCATGGGTTGATGTATATGTGCGGTAACGTCCTGCTGCTATGAGGCTTCAGATACTCTAAGATGCCAAGTCTGAATTGTCAACAATAAATTAACTGTTTACTTTATTTATAAAGTGCAAAATGTGTATAGATGGTGGGTAGAATTTGGCAATTGCTGCCTAAATACAGTGGAAAACATTCATGTGATTTTGACGCCACATAAACTCAACAAGGTTTAGGAGTTAAGGTGCTGGTGAGCTGTACCTCTGTGGCCCCTCTCTCTCCACACTTCTTTGCCCTGGCCAAATTCCTGCCATCCTTGTCCTCTTCTGACTGTCACCACCAACAACAAGAAGACTGTATCAGGCTCCGTAGCCTTATGCTAGGCTAACCATCTGGGCGGTGGTAGCGTAGTGGTTAAAGAACCTGGCTAGCGTACAAGTAGTTGTGGGTTTGAATCCCAGCTGCCACCATTGTGCCCTTAAGCAAGGCACTTAACCCTAAGTTACTCTAGGGGAGACTGGCCCTGACAATTGATAGTTGACAAATTGTAAGTCGCTTTGGATAAAAGCGTCTGCTAAATGCATAAATGTAAATATAAATATCTTTTCAGACCCGTTGGCGGATAAGGCTCCTACTAGCATACTTGGCCAGAAAATGATAAGTTCTCCTCCTATACTCTAAAAATGAATGAATAAATAAATGAGTCAAATTGACTGTTGACCTTTATTACAACCCAAAATGACCATATAGTGTGATTTGCATTTTAAAGGGCTTGAAGGGGCTACAACCCCAAAGTACCACAGTTGCAGATGGGTGAGACAAGGCAAAGTTCACATAAGTTAAGTGAGTTAACTAAGGTGAGTTTGTGTATTTCAAAGTAATTAATCATAGCATAATTACTAAATGTATGATTATTTATCATGCTATTTAACCAGGGTGGTGCTGGCACTAGAATCTGTCTAGCATAACATAGTTTTCATGTAGCCTACCAGAATTATCCTACCTGTTTATGTTTTCCACCTCCTTTCCTGCCATAACATAGCTCATGCTGTTGCAGTGGGATCCTCAGAAGCAGCGGTGACAGCGGGACGACTCCAGGCAAAAATCTTATTTTCTTGTGAAATTTAGACATTGAAATATTACTTTACATCCATGTAGAAGCCCAGTTTTTAACCTCTCTGACGATAGCCACCCTGCCTGTTGTTAATTTTCTTGAGTAGCTTAATTATTGATGCTGGATTTCAGAAACTTTCCTGGGTACGTCCATTGTGGACAAGGCCAAAGCATTTCCTATTTCAGGGGAGGAAATTTAGAGGCAATATATTTTGTTTCATTCCCATAAATAGCACCAAATATTTTTTTTCTTTACACATAGTGTCTCCCTTTCAATGTAAAAGATCATTTATAGTAATTTGTTGAGAAATGTATTGGTTTCAGGGCTTTTTAGCCCAAAATACTTGCAGCTCCTAATTCACTTCCATTCATTTTTGGGAAATGTTTTCCCTACCAATGTGGCAGTCGCATTAGACCTAATAGAACTCGACCGACAATGGGGTATCGAGGTTACTATATGTATATCTATGACTCTACCGCACTGGTTAATAAGCAGTGTGCTGATTGGCTATTTAGGGATAATGTGGTGATTGGCTATTTAAGCAAAATGAGTTTTGTGTCTGTAAATCAGTTTCATATCTGTATCTGTTGTCTGTAAAAAATGGACGCGCACTTGGACACAGAAAATCTGTGTGTGCAAAATCCAATCACAAACCTTTTTTTTCACACAGTGACAAATGGATTTGCATGTGTGCAAATAATTTTTATATGCACAAAATATTTTTATAAATACAAAACTTTACAGGCACAAAAAACCTTTGACAAGGATTATTTACACCATATTTACGTGCAAAGCACGTTCATATCAATGTAAGATACAATGAACAAATTGTTGCTTTTAAATACTTAAAGAATGTGTTAGAGGGGGCCCTCTGGCTAATGGGCTGATTGGACAACCAATCTCCAACCACTGCCTGTCTACACCTGCTGCCACTCTCCTCATCAGCCACAACTTTAAAAACCAGGCCCAGAACAATGCTTATTGCGAGATTGTGGTTTGTGTCTTTGGAGGAGAACCTTGCTGCTCTGTTCAAGTCTATGTGACCTTGTTTTTCTGAATTTTGCCACATGAGTCTTGCGAGTGTTTTTTGCCCAACTGTGAATTGAACTCTGCCTGTTTTTGACTCCGTTTTTGCCAAAGCCCTTTGTGCCTCTGCCTGTGTTTTTGCCCTCCTGTGAACTGAGCTCTGCCTGTTTTTGACTTTGGATTTTTGCCTCACCCTTGCTTGCACCTCTGCCTTGTTTGTTGAATAAACCACGACTGTTTCAACATTTTGCCTCTGGTTCTGATTTTGGGTCCTCAAGTCTAGCTCGGCCACACGGGCCCTGACAATGCTTGTTGTATGTTGAAAGTTTTGTTTGTATTTGTCCAACCTCCATTGTCCTAGTGAGACAGAACACAACGTGACAAGTCAATCAAACGTAGCAGTGTTCAGATTTCAAGGCCTTGAACTAGTTTACGTAACCAAAATAAATCAAATTGACATTTTGCTAGAAACTTTTTTTAAAATGTAGGCTACCTCGACATAACTGCCATCACCTGTTAAAATACAACGTTGCCTTTCAGTAAGTTTTTTGGTTGCAATAATTAAGGACAGAGAAAGGTAGGCAGACTAAAGGGCAGGGTACCCAATTCCTAACGGTTACATGACAGAAACACAGTTAAAATGAGAATGTTGTTAGTTTCAGATATTTGAACAAACCTGAAATGAGTGATTGCGCTTCCCATTCCCTCAAGGTTGCAAGTCAGCCTGTACTGCATATTTTCAGGTATAAAATTTGATTGATTTATTTGGAATGATTCCTATATTTTTGGTTTTTAAAAAATGAGATCAACATGTTCTGCACTAAAGCCCGAGTAGACTGCAACTTTGTCAGCCTGCCTCTGTTCTTGGCAGAATGTCCTTTAGTTTAGGTCCATTATCACTATTATGTAGTTGGTTAAGTACTCATATGCGCTCTACACCACTTCCAGGAAGCATGCCGGCTATCTCACGACTGAAAGTATTTGTTTTTCTGTTTGTATGTAACCAGATTTCAATACCTGTTGTTATGTTGGCAAGAACACGCACATAATGTGTACTTACACATGTGTAATTGTATTAATGTAAGGTATGATGCACATGAGTGCACAACTTGCTAAAGTGTTTTAAATTTGAACGTATGTGAAATTGTGTCTTGCATGTAAAGCTGTCCCTGCGTTACCTGGGCTCAAATTGAAGTGAACTGCTGATCATCCCAGGCAAGCAAACCATACATCACATCAACATCAGCATTATGATAGACTCTCTATTTGTTGCTCCCACCAAGGTTGCAAAAAACTTGGGCGTCATAATAGATGACCAGCTAACCTTTGCTGATCACGTTGCATCTGTAGCTCTGTCTTTCTGCTTTTCTCTATACAACATGGGATATCAGGCCGTACCTAACCCAACATGCAACCGAGTACAGACCCTGATTATTTCTTGCCTTGACTATTGCAATGCCCTCCTATCAGGTCTCCCAGCCTGTGCTGTGAGACCACTACAGAATGCAGCTGCACGTCTGGTTTTGAACCAGCCAAAAAGAGCACTAGTCACACCTCTGTTGAACACCACTGGCTACCCTTAGTCGCTCACATCAAATTTAAAGTACTGATGTTGGCCTAAAGATGATTGATGGATCTGCTCCCATCTACTTTAATACTCAATTAAGGCCCTATGTTACCCTCTGGCCACTTTGCTCCTCCAAGGAACGTTATCTGGCACAGCCAACACCTCGCACAGGTCAATCCAGACTTCTCATGTTTTGTTCCACGCTGGTGGAATGACCCTCCAAGTGCTACCAGAGCAACAGATACCATCTCCACCTTCAAGGAATTCTTGAAGACCCAGCTCTTCCAAGAATATCTCCTAGCTTAAAATTTCTGAATACCAGGAATAAACTTATTATTATCACCTCCCACTCTCTCTCCATACTGCACTTTTTTATTACACTATTGCAATTTAATCTCAAAATACTGCACATTTTGTGGGTTACTGAGTAATTACGCAAAAAGCTAGCCATACTAACCCATCTTCAAGGGGGGTCAGTGCCGAGGTTGGAGGGATGGTGTTCCAGGGAACCAAAATACCTTATACACTGTACGCACTATGAGCCTAGTGCGGCTACATGCCCAACAAGTTTCATGTGCCAAAATGGATGAACCAAAATTTACTGACAAACCAGAAATGCCTAATTTTGTCCTTTTTTGCCTTAGGTGGTGCTACAACACAAATGGGTGGTTGAGGGCTCAAATTGTTCTGTAAAAAGTGTGTCCGGCCAGCCTGTCTTGTAGTATGTCTGAAGTGTGACAGTTTACATACAATAGTTAATGAATTATTAATAATTACATTATTGGCTGCAGTTATTACATTTAAATTTTTTTTATTCATCCAGCCAATAGCATAGTAGCCATTATTACATTATTGGCTGCTACATGGCAATACCATAATGCATTTATTTGATACAAATTCCACATTGAAGTACTAACTTGTGGTTTGCATTTTCATGCACTGGTAATTCCTTGGAATTACATTGTGTAGTTAGTTTTGAATATGCCAGTAAAATCTGATGCCCTTCATGAGTTGGATGTTCCTCAAAGTAGTAGGCAACACATGATTGGAGTAGCTTTAACGCAGTTGAATGACTGATTAATGTTGGGAGTACCTTGTTAGGCAGCACAACTGCTGGTTGTTCTTCACAGCAAAATGGAAAGTTATGGCTAAGGGAGTTAAATGAGTGAAAGGAGCATATCCTATGGGCGCAACTGTGCTTGCGCTATACATGCCAATTTGCCTATTTCTTCTGATGCATGCATCTATTAAAGCTGCCATGTGCAAGATTGAGTTCATAGATAGATGGCACTGCAGCACCTAACAAACAGATCAGAAAGTAAACAATATTTTAGTGTAGCCACGCCCATCTCTCCTGTGGATTTCATAACCTCCCCTACTTTCCAGCCAAGATCTGTGCATGGGAACTGCATGGGAATACATTTTAAAAATGAAATTATTAGCAAAGCTATTTTTATGTAACTTTACACTAGAAAAATTAAGAGACATTAAGATACATAGCCTAACTGAATGAAAACAGAAGACGATGTTTCAATAGGTTGGCCTTAGAAAATAGATTTATTTGTTAAATGGGAACACTCTCGTAAAAATTTCTCCAATTTGCGGGCTGTCTCATTAGGATCTAATGTTATAGGCCCGAGTGTTTGCATGCTGTAGCCTGTGCCTCTGACATTATTTCATATGTTATGCTGCCCACTCTTGGTTTTTAATTTGGAAACGATGCTGATTAGATGAGATAAATAGCCTCACCTATTTTGTAGTGCTCTCAATAATATTTGAGATATCAGAGATGTTTGGGTGCTGACTAGAATTTAACCTACCAAAAGACAGCACAATGTATTTATGACAGTTACTGTTGTAATGTCTGGCACCCTTTTGTTGAAACCTGAACATTTGCATGGGACTAAATACAAAATACAACCACAAGCCATGGATTTCCAGAGAAAATCTGTGATGTGATTATGTAAGGGATAACATTCTGCAAGGCGGTCATTATCGTGTAATAACTCTCAGCAGAGTGATGCAGCGCGAAGGACTCTTGAATCACTCTGAAGGAAGATATTCCATGATAACGCTTCACAGAGCATTAGCCCACTTATTACATGGCTCCCTATGGGCTCCCCCAGTAGGCCCATAGCGCAGAGTAGCTTTTTGTCCCCAGAGACTGCTACCCCCCAGAACCAAAACCGTAACACCCCGGCGTCCAACAAGCCATCAGCCTCCACCTATTGACATACAAAAATAGCAATATTTTGGAGCAATTCAATTCAATTCAATTCAGTTTTATTTATACAGCGCCTTTTACAATAGTATTGTCTCATGGCGCTTCACAGAAGGAGCACCCAAGAGCAACAGGGGCAAGGAAAAACTCCCTTATGTTCAATTAATCTAGGAAGAAACCTTGGGCAGATCCACGACTCAAGGGGCTAACCCAACTGCCAGGGGTCATGGAGAAAAATTACAATCAGTAGTAACCATAACAGACTATAACTTGCCTATGGTTTAGCTAAGGTTCATAATAGTTCATAAGAGCAATAGTTGCAATATTGCTATTTTTGTATGTCAATAGGTGGAGGCTGATGGCTTGTTGGACGCCGGGGTGTTACGGTTTTGGTTCTGGGGGGTAGCAGTCTCTGGGGACAAAAAGCTACTCTGCGCTATGGGCCTACTGGGGGAGCCCATAGGGAGCCATGTAATAAGTGGGCTAATGCTCTGTGAAGCGTTATCATGGAATATCTTCCTTCAGAGTGATTCAAGAGTCTTCGCGCTGCATCACTCTGCTGAGAGTTATTACACGATAATGACCGCCTTGCAGAATGTTATCCCTTACATAATCACATCACAGATTGCTCATAAGAGCAATCACCATCAATGATTCTTGGGACACCAAAACACTGGGTCACTTCAAACTCACTGGGTATAGAACTCCTGTGGGTCCCCAGTGACAGATCTTTCCCTGTGCTGGTTCCCCTGCAAGACTATAATGCTTTGGTCAACAAAATTTTACTGGTACATAGGTCTTAAGGAGATATATCCAGTGAGCCCTCAACCACCCTTGTGTAGTGTAGTGCCACCTGAAGCCCTACTAGGCTCATAGCATTTAAGCTATTTTGGTCTCCAGGGATATCTTCACCCCTTGTGCTTGATTACACAAACCAATTATGGAATGGATGAATTCAGAAATAAATTCAGACTGTAAAAAAATGTGTGAACTGTATGTTTGTGTTGACATGTATATATCATGGGGGCAAACCTGTAGCATGCAAAAAATGACATACGTACAACATACACACACACATACACACTACAAATCTAATTGTGTGCCATTTGGGGTAAAGTTAAGTTCTTGAGGTTGAAAGAGGTTGAAACTACTACTATTACATGGATTTGATAGAAAATTCAAGCCATTTCTTTGGGCATAATGTACAGGTTTTAGATCAGTTTCCAGAACCTGCGTGGCAGACACTTTCAGTAGGCTTTGCTCCGTTAACTGATTCTATTTTTTTTAAATATATGCTACAGACATGGATGCTGGCCTTAATGTGGCTTGGTAGGCCAGTTGTGCTCGCTCCTAATAGACAACAGTCAAGATTCCTCTAGTGGTATTGAAGCCTAGCTTTCCTGATCCACCTTGTTCTAACTTAAGCCCATGGTAATTTTGGCTGTCATATAAATGTTTTTTTTTATTTAGGCTAGTACAGACACCAAAGCCACAAATTGTGACATTTCAAATTATATAGAATCCATCTTTTCTTAAAACTACAGATATAATCTATCCTTTTCCAGTTAATGCCTTTTGGCACTGTTATATATTTTATTCAAGAAGCATGCAGTCTGATACAGAAAAGAATGTGCACAAGTCCTAAACTTCAATATTAAATCAGACGATTGCCCTAAAAGTATAACTTTAAAGCAGTCAATGTACAGTCTATAGTCAGTCTTCATGCTTTTATTGTACATCTGTGGGATAGTTCAGATATATATTTATCTGGGCAGCTATAGTAACAACACTGTCATTACATAAACATTGTCTTTGCAACAGTCTTGATAAATGTTCAAGGTGGAAAAAATGTGTGGGTGGGAGGTATGCTGCATTGTCTACAGTGCAGGCGATTTGAGGTCTTTGCATGACCTTGTGTTTAGCCTCTGCTACAGCAATTTGTGTGTTTCTTACAATGGAGAAGCAAAGGACACTGGTGAGTAAGTTCCACATGTCCATGTACAGCTGTCACCGCTTTTTTTTCTTGGGGTTTCTCTCATTAAACGCAAAAAGCAACAATATCTCAAATTATATACAGCCCTTCCTGCAGCCCTGAGTTTGCCTGTAATGGCTTGCGAAGGACTGTTCCATATTTATCTACCAACTGAGTGCATCATTTGGTTTACTTCTCTTCTGCTCATCAATGCGTTCATTATATTGGCTCCAGTTCATTATGAGTGGTTGCTTTTAGTCACAAACCACATGAATAATTTGTTGACATTTAATTAAAGCTGTATTCGCAAGCGTATCTTTATATTACATGTATAGTCTGTGCATATATGGGCACTTCATATTGTAGGTGATAAGCTAACTGGCATAGCTGGAGAGAGTGAGTTAAATAAAGAAGAGGAGGGAACTGACCCCATTGGAGGAAGCCTGAGACATACTTCTCCCTGGACAAGGCAGAGGAACTGAACTCCTGATATACTCCCACTAGCAGATCCAGTAATGTCTGTAGACCCACTGGCCCAGGTTTCAGGAAGATCCCTGGCAGCTGTGGTTCTCTGGGCCGTGAATCTGTTGACATAATGGCTGAGCTGTGCTGGACTGGGCTCAGCTGTTCTGCTGTTCCATTATCCCTCTAGTAGCGGTTGTTTTCACCTTCACCCCTGTCTTGTTATACTGTAATGTACCCTCAGAGACAGTAGCGCAACTCGTGTCTTTTGCTATCCCAATGAAACATTAGCCTCTGCTATTCACTATAGTGTCTTTCTTTTCTCAGTTTTCTCTGGCTGTTGTTTGCACCCTCCCCCATTTGATGTCTGTCAAGCCTGCAGCTCTAACCCTGACTCAAGTCCTTTTTTGGTCTGTCTCTCTCTCTCTCTCTCTCTCTCTCTCTCTCTCTCTCACTCACACACACACACACACACACACACACGCGCGCGGGCGCGCATGCACACTCATTCTCTCTCTGTGGGATTGCCTGCCTCAGTATAGTGAATGCATGGTACAAACTTTTAATTTAAGTCATTAAGTTTTTTTTGGGGGGGGGGGGGTTAGAGCTGGAGTTTGGGGAGGGGAGGGGTGTTAACATAGCAAGTTACCATAAGAGGGATTTCAGCTGTTTTCCTAGGCATAACGCCAGGCCACACTAGGAGTAAAAACACACACACACTAGGTGCAGTGGGCATTTTCCTGCGGGTTCAAGGGACTATTTGGCCTGTGTTCTGCAAACTTTCTCTGTCATTCTTCACCATGGAGAGGGAGCAATTATAAATCCATCCTGTCTCAACACTTCCACCATCAAGGCTGTTCTTATCTGGCCTTATCTTAATGAAGCTTTCAATTACTGCAAGACTTCAAATAATGTAATTTCAATGTGTTATATTTTGAGAAGAAGCATTGCAATTTAATATAATTTAAAATGGGCCCAATACCATGGTCCTCAATTCTATCAAACAAAAAATATCTTGTTTGGTTTCTGAGATATGGCTCTTCAAATATGGATAGCCTAGATGTGGCCAAGAAAATCACTGCAAATTTCTGTTTTCACCAAGGACCATTTTTGTTATAGCCTATACACATCTCCTCTCTTAATGCATTGACATTTGCGCACTGGGGAAATACCTACCATCTGGAGATGTCTAAAATTGGAATTACAGTCCACCCCACCATTGGTGTCATTCAAGACAAATCCTATAATTTTTCTGTGTCTGAGCATTGCATGCAGAGCTCTCGCATTTTCAAGATTTTGCTGACATGTGGTCCAACGAGTATACTCTGACTATACTTTTATATGTTTTATACTATAACTATATATTTTCAAATGAACTATGAAGTTAGTACTGCCCTCATATCGGTAGACTATATTTTTTTATGTTGCATTATTGTGATGCCGCAACTCAGCGTCACGGCATCACGTGACTTACACAGTGGTTTTGAGCCCTGTTTGAATGTACCGGACTTGTTCAATTGTTCATTCAACGAATGAGCACTTAAACGTACATGTCACACTGTTATAATAATGTGAAAGTCTTCCAACTTTGTATTTGCTATACCATCTCTCTTAAGGGTTGGAGGCGTTTCTCCAGATGTTTGGTAAGTGCACGCACCGGCGTTGTGGCCATGTTTCACACTGTGTTTATAAGGGTTACAAAGTGTACGTGACTGATTCAGCAGACACAAATGCCTTTAAATGGTTAAACATTATTGTGTGACTGTATGAAGCTGCAAGACTGTGTGATGAACAAAGAAAAGATTTACATTCGTCGGCGTGGTAGTTTCAGCGGTGTGGAGGGAGCGCACACTTTCACTGCAGGGCTATTATGCCGAACTTCCTTGTTTGGTGCTTTCGCCGGCATGTGGTGGTGCGCAGTCCGCGTAGTGGTTGCACCCAAGCAATGGGATTTCGTGTGCTGTGTCTAGTTATTACTTTATTGTTGCTTAGTTATATGTATCTACCATTCATGTGTCAGGGGGGTTACCACTAAGATTTTGACTCCATATTAAATATAGAATTTCAGGAAGATTTTAACATTACAAGTGACGGCATGTAAAGAGGTTTCAGTATAACATCCAGATGCTGCTCTATAAAGCTTAGGTCAATATCAGCCTAATTGACATTAAAATTACATCAGTTGTAAGTCCTGAACAAAGCATCATATTTATAGCCTATCAAACTGATATTGATGTCAAGGGATTTGTAGTTGACGTGAATTTGACATTTAGGATTCATCGAGATGCATAGACTGCATATTAAATGTATATTAAATAGCTATATAAAATATCTATGATATTAAATAGCCTATCTATAATTTCATGAAGATTTTTTCAATTCAATTCAGTTTTATTTATACAGCGCCTTTTACAATAGTGTTGTCTTATGCCACTTTACAAAAGGAGCACCCAAGGACAACAGGGGCAAGGAAAAACTCCCTTATATTTCATTAGTCTAGGAGGAAACCGTGGGCAGATCCACGATTAAAGGGGCTAACCCAACTGCCAGTGGTCATGCAGGAAAATTACAGTCAGTAGTAACCAAGATAGGCTACAAGTTGTCTATGGTTTCAGCTAAGGTTCATAATAGTTCCTGAGTATTATCCCACTTTACATTACATGGTAGTCAGTCCATAGGTGGTCATCAGGACAGTGTAGCAGTGGCTGGGCATAGTGTTAAACTCAAGGAGTGAGATGGGTCATGGGGGTAACAATAAGGGTCCATTTAACAGTGCCATTGCGAAGGGGGTCAGTCACAAAGCCTCAGGGGAGTCGGTCAAATTTTAACATCACAAGTAAAAGCATTTAAAGAGGTTTCAGTATAACCAGCCCATGCTCTACAAAGCTTAGGTCAGTCACTGTAAAAAGTGCAACATTGGATTAACTTAATAAAATTGTAAAAGTAACCATTCACAATAAAGATTTTACATTGACCTAATGTTGAAAAGCTATTCAGTTCAAACAGATTTTTTGCATTTCACTTAAATTATTCTCTGAATTGGTGTAAATCAATATTTTAAATTGGCTCAAATGAAAAAAACATTAATGAAACAAACGTCTCCTCCATCGAAAAATGCTCCTGTCTTCCGGGTAAATTCGCCATCGTAATAGCAACACACCATAGAAAATGCGCCGCTGGCTTTTAAAGGGAATGAGAGTATAAATCCTGATTGGTTAATTGTATGTTACGCCCAAAACACACCCATGACTAATAAAGTACTTTAAGACCAACCCTTTTGAACCATGCGCCTGGCGCAATGTTCGCTTTTCCCGCCGTCAAAATACCAAATTGTGTCGGTCACGCCCCCAAAGCAACTTGCGCGACAGACTTTAGACAATGCGCATATGATCGTGAAAATAGAGCCCTTAGTCAGTTGCATAGAAAGATATAGTGGGGCCAGGGGTGAAAGAATTTCTCATGATAGATAGGAGTGGTAGATCCTCTTTCTGTCTGTGTATATGTGTGTGTTCTGTAAAGCACTGAAGTGATCAATGGAGGCGCTGTAGGTTAATGGCAGCAGAGTGCAGAGGCCACTTACTTTGGGCAAAGGGGGGTCATTTTTCTTGCATTGGGGGGGGGAATAATAATTTTAGTTCTTTTAAGTTCAGCACGTCAGTCCAAATAGCATTGCTATAACAGCAGAAGGCATGGACCTCTCAATGAGAACCCTGATGTCTGTCCAGTCCATCACCTGGCGAGACAATACATAATAATGAATAAGAGAGCTGACAAGACTCAATGGAGCGTGTGAAACACTCCTGCTTGTTCCTGAATTGAGTGTGAGTGTAACCCCTGTTGTGTGAGCATAAATGAGTATGCCACGTACCTGCACCCATGAGCAATGCACCTGAATTTCCTTGATGAGATGGTGAAAAGATTCACGAAAGTAGATGACTAAGCATACTGATTCCCTCCTTGTGTTTGTCAGGCACAGACTAGGCAGAGACAAACTTTAAACAGAGGTGTTTATATTAAAGCAGACGAAACTGGAATAAACAAAAGTCGCGTCCATTACTTTAACGGAGAGAACAGAAAACTATAACGCTCAGAAGTTCGGAGGTAAACTAACACACAGGAGATTAAGGAGGCAACACAAAAGTACCGGATTAAACAACCAGGAAACACAGAGAATGACAATACCGACTGGGAAGTCTAGGCTCGCGGGGAGAATGACAAGGGAGATCGCGGGAGACGGGGGAAGCGCAACAAACACGTAGGAAGTCCAAGGTAACATTGACGAGGCCAGACACCAGGTGAAGCAGGGGGGAGGCTTAAGTAGGGTGGAGACCAGGTGACACCAATTAATACTCAGGGGAAGGTGAACGTGCACAGGGAAGTGGGAGCGAATGGGGAGAGGGAATGAGAGTCTGTGGGGTTGAGTGAGGGGGCTTGGCCGTGACCAGAACTGATGCCGACCTGACATCACCCCCCCCCTTCAGGGGCTGCTCCTGGGCGGATACGCAGCCTGGGACGGCCTCTACCTCGCCTCCGGCGCCTGGAATCAAGGATGGCATCAACCAAATAGGCTGGGCCATTGTCCACCAGGAGCAGCAAAGGTGGGTCCGGTCGTGCATCAGACTCTGGCGGAGCAGGGGAAACACGATAGGGTTCACGTGAGGAGACATGGACAATGGGGTGAATGGACACGGGGGAAACAGAAGCTGGTGCCCTAGGTGGGACCTGCCTGGGGAAAGAAGCCTGGGGGAAGTTCGGAGGACCAGGCTGCCGTTGCTGGGGGGCGTACTGCTGCTGGTACAGACCATGAGCCTGCAGTGACACCTGGGGCCTTGGCAATGACCGAGGCACTGGCTGCAGGGTGGGAACAGACACAGGGGTAGGAGCCGGGGGAAAATGCTGCTGCTGTGGCTGAATGGGGATAGTGGTATTGTGTGCGGAAAGTGGACCCTCAACCAAGGTGGTTCCCAACACCAGTGCGGAGTGTTCGGGCGGGGACCTAGGAACAGGAAGACAGGACAGACACCGGGTGAAACTTCGCCCCACTTCAAAATTTCCCCGGTGGCCCAGTCCACCACCGGGGCATGTTGAACCAACCATGGGCAACCCAGTATTACGTCAACGGTGGCCTCCTCGAGGACCAAAAGGTCAATACTCTCCTTGTGGTCGCAAGCCACTTGGAGAGTAAGTGGGCCAACTGCTTGCTGGGTAACCCGGCGGGTGAGGGGGCGGCCCACGATGGAGTGCACTGCGTAGGGCTTGGAGCAGTCTTGACGCTGGAGCTGCAGGCGTCGGCAGATGGACCCCGCTATGAAGTTCCCATCAGAGCCAGAGTCGAGGAGAGCCCGAGCTGTGAAGGACACACCTGCAACACTGAGGGTTACTGGTACCAATAGCGACGGTGAAACAGACAGAACTCACCTGGACGCAAGGCGGACGAACAGGGCAAGTGCGGAGGAGGTGACCCGTAGCACCACAGTACAGACACAAACCCTGCTTCATCCTCCTGCGTCGCTCGGTGGGACATAGCCTGACGGAGTCTATTTCCATGGGGGTCTCCGGACGGTGGATCTCAGGGGGGTCTATTTCCATGGGGGTCTCCGGACAGTAGATCTCGGGAGGCGAGTCCAGGGTAACTGGTCGGGAAGTTTGCGGGAGTTGAAGACATCCTTCTCTGCGCTTAGCCACCCGGATGGCGAGTTGGATGAACTTCTCCAAACCCATGGAGTCGTCGTAGGCTGCCAGGTGTAGGCGCAGAGCGGGATCCAAGCCGAGGCGGAAGGTGGTGATGAGCGCCGGCTCATTCCACCCACTGGCCGTGGCGAGGGTTCGGAAGCGTAGGGCGTACTCAGAAATGCTACTTTTCCCTTGCTTAAGGTGGTGCAGCTGTTCCTGGACCGAGGAGTCGCCAACCGGGGCTTGAAAAACTTCCCGGAAGTGCTTGACAAAGGTGTCTACCGATTGGGTGGTGGGTCCCGCCTGCTGCCAGACACTCTCGGCCCATTGTAGGGCCCGCCAGTCCAAGCGCAAGATGATGTATGCCACCTTACCACGTTCGGTGGGGAAGCGGCGCGGGTCCATCTCTAGGGCGAGAGTGCACTGCAGCAGGAACCCACCACATGCCTCTGGGTCTCCGGAATAGACAGGAGGATCTGGAGTGGGCGCTACCACGCTAACCTGAGATACTAAAAGAGGCAACAGGCTTTGACATATTTCCTGGGCTAGGGTCCGGAAAGATTCAGGGACTTCTGCCTCCATTGTTTCGGTTAAGATCTGGCCTTCTGTCAGGCATAGACTGGGCAGAGACAAACTTTAAACAGAGGTGTTTTTATTAAAGCAAATGAAACTGGAATAAACAATTCCAACACAATTTAATACTCAGGGGAAGGTGAACGTGCACAGGGAAGTGGGAGCGAACGGGGAGAGGGAATGAGAGTCTGTGGGGTTGAGTGAGGGGGCGTGGCCGTGACCAGATCTGACGCCGACCTGACAGTGTTGAATTCCATGAGCTGAACAAAATGTATTGTGCAAAAATCATTAAAATGACATGCTCTTACTTTTAACACTGAAGGAAAAATCCAGTGTGACACAGACCAAAATATTGAAATATGCTAAAAAAGTAATTTGATCATTTGAACAATCATCAAGGAGCTATGTTTATTTATAACATCATGCCTGCCTCTCAAGACTGCATTTAGCCTAAATGTGTAAAAGGCTTACAATGCCAGTGTTAGGTGCATCATGCTAAGTGCTATAAATTGCTATTTTTAAATCATAAACAAGGTTAAATGTAGCCCCACAACTTCGTTCATACTATAATGTGGGTTCTGATATTTAAAACAGGGCATTGAGAACTTTGTAAGTGTAGTTTATTATGCAAGACTGTTGAAACAGACAGTATCTTGACTTCAGTTTGGGAAGTATGTTTCAATATACTTTTTATCCAATTCACACCAGTCAATGTAATTTTGGTTCATTTCACATTCACATTTCACAGCTGCAGTCTAGCTGAAGCAGGGAACAGACCTCCCAACTTTCACAATTAGAACAAGATTGAGCAGGCCAAATCTACAGACACTGCTGAGTTGTCAGAGTTTGATGCAGGAATTTCATAACCTTCCTAAAATAATCGCCATCAAAAGTCATTTTTTGGCAGAAATTTTGTTTTTGCCTAAATCATCATTCTTTTTTTGTAATTCCTGAAAAACCTGAAAAAAATACTCAGGCAATTATTTTAGGAAGGTGGTGATTTGAACATCATTTTGACCTTGAGGATTTTTAGAGGAGCATCAGAATTTCGACTCCATATTACTGAAGCCCAAAAATACATCTGTAGCTCCGCGAGTTTTTGTCCTAGAAACATATGAGTAACACCACTGGAAACCTTCAATCTTCTAGTTTTCAAATATGTAGATTTTAAAATAAACATGTATCGAATGCGCTTTGTAAAAAGAATAAATAGAAATTCACCAGTTCAGGCAGTAGCAGCCTGTTACTGACACACCCCTCAGCTATTCAGATGGTAAAGACCAGGGCAATCAGTAGCGTCATTGGGTCATTGTTTTGCGGCAAAGGTGAGAACACGCCCAATTTCACCACCGTATACAAACCCGCATGGGAGAGGAATGTTTTGGTTCTGTGCAACACTGGTAGCTTGAGCACTGAGCAAGGATGTCCAGCAAGATGATGTCGGCTGCTGAAGCCTCACTGCAGATTCAGGAAGAACTCGCTTTGGAGAGTGAGTCTGACGACGCACGGTCAGATGTATCCAGTGATGATGATGAAATGTACTTTGAGCTTCGTCTAGATCCCATGGAGGACATTTCTGATGAGTAAGTAGCTATATATTTTACTACTTGTTGTCATGATTCGTTTAGCTGACAGGGAGAATGTAGCCATTGCGTGTTGCTAAGTGACTTAGCCATTGCGTGTTGCTAAGTGTTAGCCTACTTCGTTAGCCTGTGCTCCGTGCCAAAGTACACTTCGGTAGTAGTAGGAAGGTGTTTCACTGGACAGATGATCATATGATATTGCTGAAATTCATGTCACGCTGTACTCATTTAATTGCATTTACAGTCAACATGCAATGCATAGCCACAGTTGGTTGCCAAGTTTATTAGCGTACTGTATTACCTTGTGCTCCGTGCATAAGTCTGTCCATGGGATTGTAAAATACAAACATATTATCTATTATAGGATACTGTTATTTTGATAAGTAGTATGCATGTCTTTGTAATGGAAGGTGTGAGCCGAAACAAATTAGATAATATTAATAATTAAAGATTTTAACATCAGAAGTTATGGCATATGAAGAGGTTTCCGTACAACAGCTACTGCTTTATTAAGGTTAGGTCAATATAATTGACATTAAAATTACGTCAATTTGATGTTGTGAACATAACATTATATTGATATTAAATTGATGTCCAGGAATTTGTAGTCAACGTCAACTTGACATTTAGGATTCATCAAGATTTTGGCTCCATTTTGGCTCCATTTCATGAAAATTTTAACATCAAGTTATGGCATGTAAAGATCGGTCTCACAAGGTTTTAGTGCAATATTCAGTAACTGCTCTGTTAAGCTTAGGTCAATCGTTCAGCAAAATCATTGCTGAAACTGTTCAATACTTTGAGAAATCTTATTGCCTTCCAAGTATTCTTTGAGCAGTCCAACTACATCACTCAAGCATGCAATCTGCCTCTCCCAAAACTGAAGTTCCTGTTCGAAGGTTCCTATCTTATCCTGGTAGCATTCCTAATCCGAGACCCATCTTAATGAAAATTTCATAGTTATGTAACCTACTTGTTCTTGTGGCATGCCACGCTTTCTGTGTTTGACCAAAATAAAATAAATTGTAAATAAATATCTGATTTGTTAAGAACTTACGTCAGTCTCACGATCCCATCCAGCTTAGGTCCACGCCGGTCAAGACCTTTTCAATACATCGATTGTACTCGTCGCTCCCATGCATTTGTTAATTCTGTTGTTGTCCTGGCATGTCTGTCTGTGTTTAACCAAAATAAAATAAATTGTTGAAAATATCTGATAGTTAAGAACTTACGTCGGCCTGGGGTGGTAAATATTGTAGTCCGGGGGGTATGTCTGTACCCATCAAGTGCTCCCAGAACACTGCCCCTGATTAAACTCTGTATAGAATGTTTATGTTTTGGGTACAATGCTATGCATGAATTTCTACAATGTTAGATAACATAACATGGTTTCTTCTTGTTATTTTTTTTTGTGTTATGGTATTCTCGCTAGATATTTATCTATCAGTCCATTGTGTGTATTTTCTACATTCACAAGCTGCTAATTGTACCATCATCCCCAGACATGCTACAGTTTAACCTACGTAAACCATTTGTAAACAATACCAGACACTTGCATTCATAAGTGCCTACCATGTCTGACACATTTGAATCAAGAAATCCAAAGTAGTTTAATCTTACACCCGTTAGCAATAGGGACATGGATTCTGAAATAACTATGGCTCCCCAAAAAGAAGACCAGAGAATTTGGTACGATTTCAGATGTAACAGAATGTAAGAGATGTGGAAGCATATGAGTAGGTTCTATCAGATGGTCGTATAGGTGGATATGTTTTTTTCACAAAGAAGAGCCATGCATGAAGTTGTATACACTGGATTCCGATGGTGCGGATTTTACAGATGAACTGCCTCACACTTTGTTTCATGTTAAAGACTGGCTATTGTTCAGAAAAAAGTTTTGGAGAGACTTTGAATATTTGGGGGTTGTGTGCCTTCTACTTGGCTGTTTTTGATAGTATGCTATATTTACTCTATTTACTAGTTACTATATTTTTGCAAAACAATCAGGTAAAGAGCCTAGTGACTACATATACATATGTAGCCCTTGGTACAGAATGACAAAGTGACTCATAGAAATCGATCCAGAAAAAGTCAGACAAGATCTGGGGGCTACATGGCTGTTTTAGGTACTGTTTTCAAAAAGTTCGATCATTACAAATGGTCTTACACAGGTGTTCAAAAACATCTTTTTCAGTCTTGACCTGGCAACGTGGAGTATGGTTGTGAACTAAAGTTTGAACAACCTATTGTCTACAGTATTTTTCGCACTATAAGGTGCACTTAAAATACTTTAATTTTCTCAAACATTGACAGTGCGCCTTATAATCCAGTGCGTTTTATATATGATTTATGTTGCAGTTGACAAAATAAACATATAGAGCCTCGCGGAGTTATATGTAAGTAATACATAAGTTTACATCAAGAGACCGGATGGCTTTTTCCACAAATCTCTGTCCCTACTGATCTTCGACTCCATGTGCGCCCATCTCATCGATACTGTCAAAACCCAAGTGAAACAAACTAATTCAGAACTTGCCATCATTCCAGGTGGATTAACCAAAGAACTCCAACCGCTAGTTATTGGTGTCAACAGGTCGTTCAATGCTAAATTGTGAGCTGTGTGGGGGCATTGGATAACACAAGGTGAACACACATTCACCAAGACAGGGAGGCAACACCGGGCGAGTTATGCCACTATCTGCCAATGGATCGTGGATGCCTGGTCCAAGGTAATGTGGAAATTATTATCATAAAGAATAATAGTTTGAAGTTTGTTTTAGTATACACAATATTAACTTGAGAGTGTAACGCTTATACTAACATATGAAAGAAGGGTGGTTTGTAATATGTTAATGGTAACCCAGAAGGCCGAAGCAGTTCAGGCAGACAGAGAACAGAGACTTGGGTAGTTCAAGCAGAGGGCAAAAAACAAGCAAAAGGCCATGAACAGTTCAAGAGACAAGATTTAATGCAGGGAGATGCTTCGGATTCAGGGATACCTTAGTTTGGGTGGGTGCCATGATATGTAGCAGTGAGTGGGGTCTGCTGTATGAGAGGATGCTGTTACATTTACATTTATGCATTTAGCAGACGCTTTTATCCAAAGCGACTTACAACTCATCAACTATCAATTGTTCAGGGCCAGTCTCCCCTAGAGCAACTTAGGGTTAAGTGCCTTGCTCAAGGGCACAATGGTGGCAGCCGGGATTCGAACCCACAACTTTTCAGGCTACTTACACGCTAGCCAGGTTCCTTAACCACTACACTACCACCACCCCATGTACCCTGTTCACATCAGAACCAGGGTACAGATGGGTCCTGAGTAAATGAAGGAATATAAATCATAAAGATAAAAGTCTTAAAGCATAAGAAAGTATACGTCAGACTAGACGCCCAGCAAGGAAGAATAATAGTTTTTTTAATAACTGGATGGGTGAATATGAATTAGGCCCGAAGCCTCCTAATTAATAAACAAGAGCCCCGTGACATAAGCAATGTAGGAGGAATCAGTGTATGCTTCAAAGTAGAATAAAAGGTAGATGTTTTGAAAGGAACATTCAGAGCCTGATCAACTCTCAAGGGAAGCGGTATCCTCACTGCAGTAGAACTCATTCACACTGCTCAGCACTTATACTGTGAGGCAATTGTCTCTTGTATTCTTGCTGGTATTGTGAATAAAGTCTTTATCATCAGCTTGACTCCAACAGTGAGTTTTCTGGTTTAGACCAAGTTTATTGGGTGGGCTAGGACTTGATTGTTGGGGTTTGCAGACATCAAGGTGGTTTTCCACGACAGAGATTTGGCGTCACGTTCACAGGAATTGCAAAGAACACAAGAGGACATCTAACTCCAGAAGGACAGCTTTTCTGACCAGTGGTGATTCTTGGCAGGGCCCAAAAGAAAACAAGGTAAGCTTAAATTTGATTTGCCAAGAGTCATTATCTGCGAAAGTAAAGTTGAAACTCTGAGAGAGTCCTCTTATTCTGCAAAAAAGAACCAAATTTTAGTAATAAGTGTTGATATTGACTTTGACTGCAGAAGGATAATGACTATTGTGTGTGTGATATTGTAGTGTGTAAGGGGCTTGAGACGAGGTCTCGCCCTGTGTGATATTTAAGGGGTTGGAGACGAGGTCTCGCCCCGTATAATGTTTAGGAAAAAAAAAAAAAAAAAGAGAAAGGCTGGAGACGAGGTCTCGCCTGGGGGTTGGAGACGCGGTCTCACCCTGAATAGTGAAAGGTTTGAGACGAGGTCTCACCTGAGGGCTTGAGACGCGGTCTCGCCCTGTGTAGTGTTAAATAAAATAAAATAAAAAAAAAAAAGAGAAAGGTTTGAGACGAGGTCTCACCTGAGGGCTTGAGACGCGGTCTCGCCCTGTGTAGTATTTAAGAGGCTTGAGACGAGGTCTCGCCTGGGGGTTGGAGACGCGGTCTCGCCCCGTGTAATATTTAAAGTATTGGCTTGAGACATATGAAAAAATGTGTGTAAATGTGTTAGCAGAGTGAGAAGGAATGTGCATATATATATATATATATATATATATTAAGAACAGGATTGTTATGAATGGTGTGGTAATACGTTGTGTGGAAACTAAGTGTATGTTGTATGTGTTTCTTTGTCTGTCTACGGGGACGCCCATATGTTAGATGAGTTTGAGACAACCTGCTGCCTTAGAAGTGCGATCTAGAAGAAGTTTTACTCCCACAAGCCTTCGTGATTGGAGAAGGACCTCCACTCCCAGCGAGTGAAGTGTTGAGATGAGTGACTGAGTGGGTGCGTGCGGGTGGGGCAGAAATTGAAGATTGTTATTCCTGCCTACCCAAGAACGGGCTGCCAAGCAGCTCTGCCTATGACTTTGATAGAGAATCCCCAGAAATAAGTTATTCCCCCACCTCCCCAGAAGGATCCCAGGATGATAATGACAATCGTATAATTGACTCCGATTCACTGTCTTTATATGAGCTGGAGTCTCCAAATTTAGAGTCATACCGCCCCCGTGTGGATGAAATAGAGCAGGGCAGGGGAGAGATTGAACAAGGACGGGACATTTCTGATAATTGTCGGGATAGGAGTGTGAGTGATAGCGGGATTGAGCAAGGAGAAAGAGGAGTCATTTCCCCAATAAGAGGTAGAGAAGGGGCTGAGTCTGTGTCAGAGGAGAGAGAAGAAGGCACTCATGTTCTAAGGAGTGAGCCTGAAAATTTACCAGGTGACACTGAAAATAATGAAGAAAACAGAGAAAGTGATAGGATCTATGAGCGAGTAAGGAAGTTAGTGCGATTTGAAGAGATAGTTGAAAGAAATCTAGCGGATCTAAAGTACTATTTAAGTGAGGTTTTGGACAATGATACAGAAAAGGAAGTGCTTGATGAAGTAATTAAGAGAGATATAAAAAGTCTGAGACAGTGGGGGAGACTCACCCTGTCAACTGGCCCACCTATAAGAAGGAGAAGCCAGCAAATAAGGGAATCCTGGTCAGCGAAGAAAATAGTAATTGGGAAGCGTAGCGGGATAGAAGAGAAAGGGAGAGTACCAGAAAATGGGTGGTGGTTGTCTGGGCTGAAAGAAGGGGTGGAGATTACTGTGCTGAGAAGCGAAGGCAGACCCCCACTAGAAGTAAACATTAGAGCTAGAAAGGAGGATAGAGAGGAGGAGTGAGCTCACCACAGACAGGAAAGAGCAGGCCCTACAACGTATCATTGAAGAAGCATGCATGATACTTCACGTTGAGGACCAAATAAAAGATGCTTTGATGGGTCAAATATGTGGGGAGGGTGGCTCAAAAAGGAAGTACAGATGTGTATAATCTCTGCTCCCACAAGATAATTGTGTTTATGCTGAAGTAACTGATTAAAAGATTTAATTGATGAAGTATGATAGAAAAATTGCATATGCATGTGAAATGTAATCTTGAGCTGTACTGTCTGTATGCCTTGATTCAATAGAAAAAATAATAAAGGAAAGAACTGATTAAAAAGGTGTGCCCACTGTTAATAAAAGAAAGGAAGTCTGGTTAGAGGGAAAGTAAGAGGGAATTATAATAAATCGAAATAAGGGAAATAAAATCAGTACATAAGTGATTAAAAAACAATAAGAAAAACAAATGGAGGAGGTGGAAGTGGTAATTCCAGAGAAAAAAAGAAAAATAGAAATAGTGCAAGAAGGAAAAAACAAATTTTGGGTAAAGGTAACAGACATAGAGAAGGGAACTGATTTTGAAATAAAATATAGAACCCCACGAGGGGTGCTGAATTATCTAAGGTGGGAATTTGAACAAGAAGACTAGGAATAGACACTAAAATAAGGCAGTGAATATACATGGCGGATCCAGTCCAAAGGTTCATATTCCACTGTCTAATAGTTGGGTGGATAATAGCAAGCAAAGCTTTTATTGTGGGATTGGTGATAACTGTCTCTGGAGAAATAGATCAGAAACTGGATCAGGGGAATAGTAGCTGGAATAATAGTAATTGAGGGAGCCTAGTAGATTATCTAAGGAGGAAACTAATAAAGTGAGAGAATAAGAAAATTGCTAAAAGCAAATAAATACATATATATATCCATTATACATGTATCTTTATAAGCTGAATAAAAAAAAGAGGAAAGATCAGCAAAAATGATTGAGTTAACACCAATGGAAAAAGTTATTAGAGCAAACCCAGGAAGCAGAAAATTAAGGTTAGGGTAGAGGGTAGAGAGATCAAAGGATGATGCCACTCCCTGGCCAGGAACAGGCACACTAGAAGTGCCAATCTTGTGCCAAATGGAGGAAAAAATAAAAAATTACAGAAGACCTGAAACAGGAGAGAAAAGACAGGCAAAGAGAGAAATGGAGCATGAAGTATTACTGAAGTTTGCCCAGCTGGCAGGCATAGAAGAAAAGGAAAGGAGATGTTCAGGGAAGGAATCAGTGACTCCAGGAGAGTCAGAAGAGTGTTTAGAGCCGTCATGTCCAGTCGAGGAAAAGGAAAAACCCCCACCATATGCACCAGGAGAGAAGTTGTATCCAGACCTACCAGAGACAGACATTATGTCCCCAGTAATGAGAGTCGGAGCCAGCCTACGAATAGGGGGAATACATGTCAAGGGGCCAGCAAAGGAATTAGCAAAATTGACTCACCAGCTGCATACTATGGGGCAAAATGACGATGTGACAAGCAGTGATGAAGACAATGAAGACGGAATGGAAGAAAAGAGGATCAGTTCAGCACAAGGAGCACAGACCTCCGGTCTAAGAGAAGCCAGACACCCAGGACAGGCGGGAGGAATAATCCAGATGAGCGGGTCTGATCAGAAAAACAGACAACCCACGATGTCACTGGGAACAGGACCGGATGGGGCGCTTGAAGCAGACACAGAGGAGCAAGGATTAGGAGAACAAGACAATTACATATTCAGACAGAGAGAGGAAAGGGAGTTCTCAGTCCTTGAGCCAGGGGGAATGTTGGAGAGAGCAGGCACACGCGAGAGGCCCCTAACAAGGACACAAAGGGAGTATTGTCAAGCGATGGAGGAACAGAAGACAATGGAAAATTACACCCGAGCCCTGGGGCACCTAGAGCAGCAAGGAAGAAGTGACTATAAGAAAGCCACAGATGAGGGGATGAGTCCCAGGCACCAGCTGTCAGAGACACGTGGCTGGTGGGAAAAGGAAAATAAACAAGCCAGGCAAGCTGAAGGGAGAGTGTCCACCATCCTGGAGGAAGAAAAGAGTCCTTATAGACACTGGACACTAGATCAAGAGGAAGCCCTGGGAACAAGGAAGGAAGCATTGGAGCAGGAGAGGAGGAAGAAACAGAGGGAAAGGTGGATGAGTGATGAGATCATAGAAGAAAAGGTGCAGGAAGAAGAAAGAAAAGGAAAAAAGAATACAGCATCACAGAGCACTGCGTTGGGCCGAGCCTTGGGAGTGGAACGAACCATAGGGGAGCTGAAAGGAAGAATGGCAGAGTTGGAAAAAGAATTTGGATTGACTGTTGAAGAAGAGACGCTGCCCAACGAAGATGATGAGGGGGAAAGAGGATGGAGCAGACATCAAAGGGAAGAAGCTGAGCGGGCAAGACGGGAAGATGAAACGCTAAGACAGAAGCAAACTGGGGCCATGAGAAAGACGTTCAGACGGGAAGAAAAGGAAGGAAGATGGAATAGACAAACCATTTTTCACTGATGTACCAGATGGAGACTTGCTAGCGCTGGACGAAGGCAGGGTCGAGAGAAAAGGTGAGGAAGAAGGAGAAACAGAGCATCAAGGCTTGAGAAGGAAGGTGGACCTGGGAAGAGTGGGACAAAGGACAGCCCTCCAGTGTGCAACATGCAGACAAGAATTCAAGGGAGAAAGAGGATTGAGGCTGCACCAAACAAGGAACAAGAATCCACAGTGTAGAGACGCAGGAGCACTGATGGAATATCAAATAGAAGGAAAACCGATGATGGTGTTGCTTCCACCAGCTATGATTGCTGCAGGCCTGTTGGGCCTTGATAAAGTTCGAAAGGGGGTGTCAAAGGGCTTAGGTGAAGTACGCCAGGGAATGCAGAAGGGCCTGAATGAAATAGAGAGTGGAGTCAAGAAAAGTTTAAAAGAAACAGAAAAAGAATTAAAAAAAGGGAAAGGAAAGATGCAGAAAAGGCAAAGAAAGAAAAATTCCAGAGGACAGAAGAAATAGAATCCGATGAAGAGGAGCATATTATGGCCCCCTTGATAGTGAAAGGGGCTGTAGCTCACTACCAACCATGGACACACACTGATGTGGAGGGTTTGATGCAGAGACTTCCTGTTCTACAAGAAGGAGCAGGAATATGGATAACTAAGTTTGAAGAAGAAACAATAGGGAAGACTCTGACATTAGGAGACATGAAGTACGTACTAAGCAAGATATTGGGAAAAGCAGAAGCAGTAACAGTCCTGGAGAGGGAAAATATTGCTCATAATGGATGACCCAAGTGTGGATGCTCATCCTTTTGACCACATAAGAAATAAAATCTGGAAAGCCTTGAGAGAAGCCTACCCCAATAGGTACAGTCCAAGCGCTATTTGTGTGGATCGATTAAAAGAAGATGAGAATCCAGTGGCATTTGTAGAAAAGGCAACCCAGTTGTGGAGAATAAGGATGGAACAGGATCCGGAAAGAAATCATGCAGTGAGAGCCCAGTTCAGACAGGCAATTCTGAATGCTCTGCCAAAGAAGGTCAGAACCATGCTGGAAGCTGATTGGAGACTCGGAACCATGAACAAAGATGAGTTCAGACAAGCGGTGGCACATTTTGTGACACTCTACAGGCAAGAAAAAGAAGAAACAGATCAGCAGAGCGAGGAAGCTGCCCGGAAATTGGTCCAAATTCAGATACAAGAAACCAAGAATGCTAAGAAGGCAGCAGTCCAAGCTCCTGTGATGCAGCAAACATCCAGCCCCCTGCAGCCTGCCCAACAGCCTCAGGCAGCACGACAGCAGGTAACACAACAGGCACCCACCACATCCCAAGGACAAACTTCAATGATGCCACAGCAGCCACAGGCAGTCCAACAAGGATTGCAACTACAACGTCAGGTAACACAACCTACACCTCAGCAAGTGCAGGCACAGTCTTGCCAAGCGCCAGTTCAATATGTGATGCCAGCTGGATATGTGCCCGGCGATCCTGTGGCAACAACCCATGGGACAGTGGCCTCAAAATAAGCCGAGAGGAGGCAGGCCTAGGTGGCAAGGACAGCGGAACAATCAACAAAACCCACAAGGTCAACAAGGCCAAGGACCGGCCCAATGCTGGACGTGTGGAGGGATAGGACACATCTCTAGGAATTGCCCCAGCGCTGTGAGGAGTCAGAACAGAGGAAATCCCTAGTTTACAGGATACATTCAGCAGAACAGCCAACAGGAGATGCAACAGGGAAGTAGTGGGCCAGTCTCCCCCTATGGGGGACCCCACTACTGACGAGGCCCAGAAAAGCCAGGGGAGGGTCAATTCCTCATCATTTCAAGAGGAATTGATAGAGAACCAATGCTGCAGGTTCTCATAGAGGGCAAAAGTATACGATGTCTAGTCGACACCGGAGCAACATACACCTGTCTACAACCAGCTGATGCCCAACACCTTCCCAGGTCAAAAGGAAAGTTTCGAAAGACCATTGGCTTTTCGGGGGAAGTGCAGCTTAACCCAATGACTATCCCCGTATCAATTCGAATTGAAGACAGGGAAGCAAGGATTCCTATACTAATTGCTGAAAATACCCCAAGTAACCTGCTAGGAAGAGATGCACTCTGTTGGAGGAAACGAATCAAGCATACTGTAACACTCCTATCTATCCAGTGATAAAGGCGGATGGAATAAGATGGAGGATGGTACAAGACCTAAGACCAATAAATGCTATCATTGAAGACGTTCCAGCAGAAGTTCCCCATGCCAATGTGTTGCTAACTAACATACCCGCCGACGCAAAGGTATTCTCCATCATTGATTTGGTCCAAGCTTTCTTTACCATTCGAGTGGCACCCGAAAGTCGGGGATTGTTTGCATTTCAATATCAAGAGAAGACACTGCAATACACAAGAATGCCCCAAGGCTTCAAACACAGTCCCCATGTGTTCAATCAGGTGCTAAAGGAAGATCTGAAACATGTAGCGTTCCAAAGTACCGTTCTGCAGTATGTTGATGATATCTTGTTATGTTCGCCAGACACGGAGACTTGTGAGAAAGATACAGTCCACGTGCTGACAGTCCTTGCAGAAGGGGGATACAAGGCCTCCCGTAAAAAGCTGCAGTTTGCGCAGCCACAGGTAATTTACCTGGGAAGACTCATCTCTCATGGAGAAAAGAGAATAGCACCAGAACATGTGAAGGCCATTACCAAAGCCCCAAAGCCACAAACAGTGAGGCAAATGATGTCATTCATAGGACTCATAGGATTCAGCAGTGACTGGGTGGACTGCTATGAACAGAAGATTGCCCCTCTCAGAGCTTTGATTTCAGTAGCAGGGAAGGATAATCTGAAGAACAAGCTCTCGTGGACCCTGGAAGCGGATGAAGCCTTTGAGCAAATCAAGAAAGAAATGCAGCGAGCTCCAGCTCTAGCTCTGCCAGATTACAGCAAACCATTTAGCCTTTACGTTACGACAAAACGAGAACCAGAGCAAGATACATATATGGCATCTATCTTAGCTCAAAATCAGTGCAGAGGAAAAGCAAAGCAGGCCATAGCCTATTATTGTTCAAAGTTAGACACCGTTGCACAAGGCTATCCTCCCTGTTACCAGGGATTGGAGGCGGTGTATTCTGCGTATGTAAAGGCATCAGCAATAACAATGGGATGGCCAGTAGTCATCTATACAAGCCATGCAGTGGCTCAGTTGGCAGAACAGGGAAAGTTTTGTCTTACCCCACAGAGGCAGCTTCGCTACTATAATCTCACATACTGCCCAGATGTAACAATCAGGGTGTGTGACACGGCAGGCAACCCAGCAGACTATGTTCCCCCAGACTACGATGGAACGCCACACGAGTGTGTAGCCGACTCACTGGTGTTTTTTAAGCTTAGGAAAGACTTGGAGGGTGAACCATTAAAGGAAGGAGTGGTGTACTTTGTGGATGGGTCCAGCCATAACTATGACAATAAGACGCACGCAGGGTTTAGTGTAATACAGTGGAAGGCACCCCAGTTTGAAACAATTCTGAGTGAGCCATGCGAACAACTATGTTCAGCACAGCTAGCTGAATTAAACCTCAGCATGTCAGTTAGGAGAAGGCAAGGATGTAACCAGACAGTGATTATGCTCACAATGTTTGTCACGTGCACAGGGCCCAGTGGAAACAGAGGGGCTACAAGAAGTCAGATGGCAGCCCTATACAACATCTGCATTATATACAACAATTGCTAAAGGCAATAATGCTACCCAGGAGATTAGCTATTTGCAAATGCAAGGCACATAGCAAAGGGCAGGATTATGTTACCCTGGGAAATGCGAAGGCAGATGAGGTTGCAAAGGAAGCTGCCTTGCAAGCTAGGCAAAAGTCATCTGAGCCTGCGATAGGCGTAATAGCCGTGCAGGCCCATACTATCAACTGGCACATCATGAGAAAGGATGGCCTGCGAGTTCAGTGTCCAGCACCGTGCCCCGTCCCACGGGACATGAGTGCAAATGGTGCTCCATGTGGTTTGACGATGTAAATCATCGCCACCATGCTGAGCCAATGGAATGCGCAATCTGTATGAGAGCAGACTGCCCTGAATGCGCAACTAAACTGTGTGAGACACGATATCCCCACGATGAATACTTAGAAGAGTACTTAGAATCGTGTGGAAAAGGACCAAAGTTCCTCCCAACGAGGGAGGAAACTCGTTGATATGCTGATTCGGCCAAAGTTCAAGACTGTAGAACAAATAGACCTATCAGACGGGGTGTATTGACAAGAGAGACCGCTAAGGATATCAGGGTCTTAGACTGTGAACTCAAAGCATACTCACCTGGCTTGAAGGCCACTTTGGTAAATCCAGCAAATGATCGCCTGACGAATGAAGGGGGAATGGCTTTAGCCATTAGAAAGTTGGCAGGGGAACAATATCAGAAGCAATGTGACGAGAGAATAACAAAGGGGGGACCCTTGAAGTCAGGGGAGATTTTTGTGACAGGTCCCTATGAGTTGGGTAACAAGTACTCTCGTATTATACACATTTCCATAGTACCTTGGTCTGTGATTGACCCGCCAAACACCCCACGGGGTGTGCTCAAAGACTTATACCAAAGAGTGTTTGAAGATTGTAGTGATAATGCAACACCACTTATCACCATGACCCTGTTTGGATGTGGTAACTATGGAGGCCTCAGAAGGATTGTATATAGACTAGGAGATTTCTGGAACACATACTGGAGTCACCACAAACACACCAGAAGGCCCTCAGGTGAGGGCAAACAGTATGCAAGAGCAGTACGACAACGGACAGGAGCAAGGAGAACTGGAAATAATGCCTAATGTCCCAGCCAAGATGGAAGGGAAGGAAGGACAGAGCATAAGTGTTCCCTGCATTTACCCAGCAGGCTCCACTGAGGTGCTGTGGAGTAGATACGTACCAAATCAGAGACTGGAAAGGAAAAATTCCTTCATGACAATAGCAATTATCAACCTCACCACAGCAAAGAAGGAAGAATATTTACTGATAAACTCTAAGACTGAAATGATAATAGATAAAACTCAGAGTAAAGTGATTTTGATATTGTTAGAACTGGAAAAGAAGGATGCAGGACAGTATTACTGCCTGGTAAGAGGCGAAGAAAACCCTGGGAGCGGCAGAGGAACAGACGTGATGGTAAAATCCGAAACTAAGGAAACCAAAGAGCTCCAGGACCGAAGATGGGGACTCATAAAGAGAAGACCAAGATCGTTGGAAGAGAAAGAATCAAAGATACAACTGGGAAAGACACTGTAAGGTTGGCTGGAGTCCAATTCTTGGCTCCAGTGGGCACATATACCGCCAAATCGATATATCCCAAAGGAAACTGTTATATATGTGCCAGACAGGTACCCAGACCCCTGATAATACCACTTGGATACATATAATTGGAGAAAAATCACCATATTACAAGGGACAAACAGCTGAGGGCAGACCCTTAGGGGAAAGTAGGAACTGGGTAGAGGTAGGGGAGTTCACGGGTCCCTGCAGGAGTACATGGAGGAGAATTGAGGAGAAAGTGCTATTTCCTGAAAAATGTTGTGAAGGGGCATGGAAAGACACGGAAGACTGGCGTTGCTACATCAACAATGACGAACATTGTGCAATTATTTACCAAGCTGCATTTCAAGGTTTCATAGAACAGGAAATCACACTGGAAGGAGTGTACTGGATATGTGGGAAGCAATATGGCTTACAAAAGACTTTGCCTAAAGACTGGGCGGGAAAATGCGCCTGGGTAAGAGTTGTCCAGGCCACTCACATCTTACCTTTCTCCCAAGAAGAAAACACTACGACCCTGCCCCCAGGTGTTAAGATCCGAGAGCCACAAGATACTTTCAAAGATAGCCTAGCTTCGGGATTCAGCCAGGATGTTCCAAAGGAATTCTTAGCAATGGACCACACTCTGGCTGGCTTCCTTGGAGCCCTTCCATTTTTTGGATCAGGATACAAGATCTCAGAGAACACCAAGTGGATTAATTACATTTACTATAATCAAATGCGTTTCCTGAACTACACTATGGAAGCTTTGAATGCTCTGAATGACAGGGTAGAAGCTTTAGCTGTGAGGCTGGACGCTAACACCCAAATGACATTAGAAAACAGAATGGTGTTGGACTGGATGTTGGCCAAGGAAGGGGGAGTGTGTGCTGTAGTGGGGGACACCTGCTGCACCTACATCCCTGAGGATAGTAGCTCTGACAGTGCTTTTCTCGAAGCCATGGACCGACTTAGGAGATTAAGAGATGAGACTCATGATAATGCAGGAAAAGGCCCTAGTCTTGACGGCATTGATACGTCTAGCATAAGATCTTTCTTTACATCTGCTTGGGATTGGATGAAGGACACGTTTGGGTCTTTAGGGGCCACGGTCGTAGGCTGGATCCTTAAGTTACTGTTGGGAGTAGGTATATTGTTAGCAGTGATTTGCTGCTTTGTCACATGTTGTGGTAAAATCTGCTCTAGACCCATTACTAGGGTTGTAGAGAAGCAACTAGTGGTCCTAGGACCAGTACCAGAAGTGGTGGGTCCCCCTTCAGGAATATATGAAGTAATGGATAACAAAAGCTCAGTATACCCCCTAGTTAGCGCAGTCTCGGGGACAGATGACGATCAATACCATGTCTATCAACACCCTGTATAGAATGGAATATAGGGACTGAAGAAGGATGATTGCGTGTCTGAATGTGTTCACTTACACTGACGCTTACATGTGCAACGAAGTATCAGCTTACACCGCTGGCACAGCTCGCCATTTCAACTACTGACTGTCTATGTGCTGAACAACACAATCACACTGAGACGAGTGCAATGAGGGAACAGCTTACACTCCCACTTACTGATCAATAACATGCACCAAGACGACGCCCACTCGGTGAGATAAAAAAAAAAAAAAAATTATTAATTATTAGGTTAGTGCTTATTTGAATTATATACCGCTATAGGCAGATATTGGAAGGAGTTGTCCTAAGGGGTGTTTAGAAGGAGCATTTTGTGAAGGAACCTTATTAATCCGGCTTATTACATATAGCAATGTTAGCGATGTTGTATACAAACAGCAAATTTTAGAGGAATAGCCCTCAACTGCATGGCCGCCTGAGGAGAGTCAGGCTGATCGCTTGCTGGCTGACCACAGTCTTTAGAGGTGGAGCAGGCATGCGCCTAGATGGCCATTGAATCGGGCAATGATATCATTTCGCCTGTGCAGCCATACATAGTGGGAAAAGGAGGAGGCAGCCGCCGGAGGGACAGTTGCATCCTACCCCATACTTGGTTCGCAAAAAACAGGGTAAAAGGATATTGGTAGGCTCAATGTGCCAGGGCGGTGGTCCAGATAACACCCTGCCCAGGTGTGGACACCTACTACATGCTTCACATGCTCCCTCAGGACTAAGTGGTGTGGCGTTGACCATATGAAGAGGTAACTCTGATATAGCAGTCTTTTAGATGACTACATAGCATGTCAGAATTGACATAGGAGATCCAAGGGGGTAAAACCGTCTCGGGCCCCATCGGTCTTGGTCCCTGTTATTGCAAATACAATGTGTGAATGGTTATGTGTGCACGGGGATGAGGCAAGTATTATCTAGGGATGTGTACCGATCGCTGTTCCCGTTTAAAGATAGCTTGTAATCACCATTGTGCCTGCTTTTGGGTTATTGTTGAATGACCATACCATTCATGCATTGCTATGTTTAACCCCTACTCCCATTCCTATCTGCTTCTGCTAAGTTTAGCTACGGACGTGCAGGAAAAAGCACCAAATGCAAAAAAAAAAAAAAAAGAGGAAGAGCAATTTGTAGCTGCACGTCTGAATGTATAGGATTGGATAGGATATACAATATAGGTGTGGCTTCTTAAAAGCCACAAAGGGGGGAGTATGTGGAAATTATTATCATAAAGAATAATAGTTTGAAGTTTGTTTTAGTATACACAATATTAACTTGAGAGTGTAACGCGTATACTAACATATGAAAGAAGGGTGGTTTGTAACATGTTAATGGTAACCCAGAAGGCCGAAGCAGTTCAGGCAGACAGAGAATAGAGACTTGGGTAGTTCAAGCAGAGGGCAAAAAACAAGCAAGAGGCCATGAACAGTTCAAGAGACAAGATTTAATGCAGGGAGATGCTTCGGATTCAGGGATACCTTAGTTTGGGTGGATACCATGATATGTGGCAGTGAGTGGGGTCTGCTGTATGAGAGGATGCTGTTCACATCAGAACCATGGTACTGATGGGTCCTGAGTAAATGAGAAAATATAAATTGTAGAGATGTTTACATTAGAACCATGGTACAGATGGGTCCTGAGGAAATGAGAAAATACAAATTGTAGAGATGTTTACATCAGAACCAGGGTACAGATGGGTCTTTAGTAAATGAAGGAATATAAATCATAAAGATAAAAGTCCAGCATAAGAAAGCATACATCAGACTAGACGCCCAGCAAGGAAGAATAATAGTTTTTTTAATAACTGGATGGGTGAGGAAATCCACCAATATGAATTAGGCCCGAAGCCTCCTAATTAATAAACAAGAGCCCCGTGACATAGGCAAGGTAGGAGGAATCAGTGTATGCCTCAAAGTGGAATAAAATGTAGATGTTTTGAAAGGAACATTCAGAGCCTGATCAACTCTCAAGGGAAGCGGTATCCTCTCTGCAGTAGAACTCATTCACACTGCTCAGCACTTATACTGTGAGGCAATTGTCTCTTGTATTCTTGCTGGTATTGTGAATAAAGTCTTTATCATCAGCTTGACTCCAACAGTGAGTTTTCTGGTTTAGACCAAGTTTATTGGGTGGGCTAGGACTTGATTGTTGGGGTTTGCAGACATCGAGGTGGTTTTCCACGACAGTATCAGTCTCAAGTGTTGTCTGAGCTTTCAAAAAGGCCGTAATCATCACTGAACAGCTAAGTAACAGCAACGAGACTGACTCAGAAAATGACGAGAGGGATGTGAGCATGGTTGATGCAGAAATCGCCCAAGTGTTAAACTCAGAGACTGAAGATGAAGAATTTGATGGATTTGTGTAAGAGGAATGTACTGATGTGAATGCATTGTTTTGCGTGTGTAATGAGCTGAATACAGTTTGACTTATCTGACTGTTTTGTCCCGCTTATTGCACCTTATGTATGAAAACAGACCCGTTCATTGATATTGCGACTTATAATACGATACAAACGAGGAGAGTGCCAGCACATCGTCACACCATTCTGACTTCATTAAAACCAGAACTGATGCATTGTGACTGGAAATGATTGAACATGGTGTGTGGTACAATGACGTGCAAAACATGCGCGACAAGCGCGTTTTTCCATGTGTTAGAAGCTGATAAAGAAAAAGCTATTGATTGAATAGATAGCCTGTGTGAGATGTTGACTTTGGGTGACTATACTAGAAGGTAATACAGACAACCATGTCATGGGCAACTATGACCATGGGGTGTGTCGCCAACAACATTTGTGACAACAGAAGAATTTGACATGGACAATCCCCAAGATAAAGATGAATAAGTAAATGATAGACTGGAGGTGGTTATGCCAAGCTACCCCAAGGACCTAGGACCTCTTTAAAAAGGTGAGTGGCTGTACAGGAACACATCGACCAGAGACATCGAGACGCTCACACTAACCATGTTGCAAACAAACAATGCTGAGATTTCTGAAGAGTGTGTACAACCTGAAGATCATTGTCAAGATGTTGAAATGCAGGCTTGTTCACATGATGTAAAGTCTAGTGAATACTTAATGACTGTATCTTCACGCTATGCTCTAGAACCTTTGGTCAAAAGGACATGTGGAATACGAGATAACGGCCTTTCTGTGTGATGTCATAGCAGACAAATCTGAATGTTACGTCATATAGATGAATACGTAAATGATAGGTTGGAGGTGGTTATGCCTAACTATTTCAAGAGCGCCTCTTTAAAAGTGTGAGTGGCTGTACAGGAACACATCAACCAGAGACATCGAGACGCTCACACTAACCATGTGGCCACCAACAGATGCTGAAATTTCTGAAAAGTATGCACAACCTGAATGATGACACGCGAAAATGCTTATGACTGGGGCAGATGTTCAACAGAGTGGTTGTCATGTCTCAGAACCATTCCACTACTCTGTGTGTGATATTTAATAATATATAATTGTATGAGTAACTGTCTGCAATATTTTCAAAATATGTCACATTCTTCCTGTCTGCACATATGGACTGACACGTGTCAGCAAACTGAATGGAACTGAACCTGTGGATGTATTTGCCGCTGTCTATAGTCTAGCAGAATTTCTAGTTTCTAAGAGTTATAATGCATGTGTTAGATTTTAAATGTGACAAATAAAAACTTACAAATGTACATCATGACCTGTTATTTATTGTATGAGGATGCATCATGGAGGATCTTCTAAATACAATCCACTACACACCGTCAAGTGAGAGGTCTTTTAGTGGTAAGAGTAAATTAAAAGAAGCGGTCTTTAAAAACAAGCGGGGTACGTCCAACTGACAAGGAGGTCACTGAATGGTTATCAGTCGAAGATGCTTACATACTTCACAAACCAGTGCTTGTGATGTACAAAAGGAATAAAGTCATTGTTTATGGTTTTGATAAACAATTTCAAGCAGATCTAGTCGACATGTCATGTACTCCAAAGAAAATGACAATTCAAAAGATATGCTGAGGTGCGTCACCGATCAGTCAATACAGGTTCAGACCCCGGGCCACAACAACACAAAACACTGAACAAGTATACTTAAAAATATAGTTTATTATGATAAATATAAAAGTCCAAGGTCCCCAACCCTATAAAAAAGGTAACTAAACTACACTGTGCGTGAGTCTATGGAGTCCCACAAAGGCCACGGCCAGGCTGGGGGCAACGTCGCTCAGTCCAAGCCCTCACAATCGGGATCTGCCCTTTGTGCAGCCCACACCCAGTCCAGGGTGTCCTAGATGCACTACGCCGTACACTAGGGTCATTGTTGAGAGCTGCAAAATGAACAACAATAATCAACAGCAAAACCAGCCGCAATCTAAGCCAGAGTCGCACACACACATAGGGCGCAATCTTACGGCCCTTCAGCAGGGGAGGTTGCGCTCATCAGACACATCAGCGTCGGCTGCGGCTCGGGTGTGGTTTTTAGATGAACCGCGGTGAGCCCAACCAAGCAGGTGGCGGTAGCAGGCAGCCTTTGGCAGGAGGTCACGCCAACAAAAGAAGTGCTCCAGGTGCACTGCAGAGCTGTCGTGTTGAGAAGCAGCAACAAATCAGTAGCCAAACGAGCGAGGCATTTACACTCCAACTCATTCACACAGACGACACTCTTACGGCCCTTCGATAACAGAGGTTGCACTCGTCACAGTCATATCGGCACCAGCTAAAGCTTGAGTGCGTTGCAGGCAGGCAGCAGCGAGACAATCAAGGGAGGCTGTGGCAACTGGCAGTGTTGGTCAGGAGGTAGCGCGGGCAAAAGAGGCACTCCGGATCCGATTGCTGGCGGGCAGGCGAGAGGTGATGGGCAGCCGTTCGATCACCAGGAGGGAACCAGAGCGTCTGAGCTTTTGGCTTTTTATAGTGAGAGGAGTTAATGCTTCAGCCAATGACTGGCTAATTAGATCATTGGTTAGATCATTGGTCATTGGTCACACTTAATCACAGGTTACTTCCATATATAATTTGATTTTATAGAATAGCCTGTATTTTTTTTTAATATCATCATTTCACTCAAGTGATATCATCATTCACTCAAGTGATTCACAGATTCTTGTGTTCCCTTTGACCCTGTTGTGTGTGTGCGATTCACTTCCCCTTTTTGTTCTGGCCTCTCTCTCCCCCTGTCCTCCATTGTAGCAACCTTTCTTTTTCTTGTACTAATATAACCTATGTCTGAACCTCAACAATCCTGTCATGGTATAACAGTAAATACAACATACTTCTATATTTCTTATAATAATAATTGCCACATAACTGCCCCTTTGCGGCTTTCTAAGCTGCACATTGCCGTGTGAGCAAATCCTATACATTCGAGTGTAGCAGATTATCACTGAGCTACTGAGCATATATTGGTTTATTATACTATGCTGTTTTTGATGGACAGCCATAGCTAATGTGTAAAGCCAATAATGGGTTGCGAGCATGGGCGTACTTTGTTGACGATAAAGGTACTGTAAAGAACACTATAGCCAAGAGCTCTGTTAAGAGCCCTTAATCCATTTGGATAGTCTTAATCTACCTAGACCAGGGACTGGGATACTCCCAAACCCAGATTACAGCTTCAGGAAAACTCGGTTTAGTTTCCTAGAACAACGCATAACTTCATATGCGGGGAAGGCACAGAGGCGGAGCTAGAGCCCCATCTCAACGTCACTTTATGTCAACATTACATTCCATGCACAAATGTAACAGGGACCAAGACATATACACAAGGCAAACGGCCCGAGATGGTTCTGCCGGATTTACTTGTTGGCTTACAGCTTTCCATTAATTTGGCACTTTATCATGGAGATAAATAGAGAATAGTAAAATAGTGGCAAATGGAGATATAGACTTGAGAATTGCTGGAAGCGTACTACATGATGGGCGACCAACCTGTTCCACTGAGGGAGCACCCAGCATGCATTCAGTGTTCATCATTGGGCTTAGCATTTTGAACACTGGCGCTGGTTTGCCGGGTACCACAGGGGGACATGTTTGACTGGGTTACCTTCTGGGTCAGGAGGGGAGAGTGAGAGGCGACTATCCTCTGACAAGCATCCAGTCTCTCTCTTCCTCTCTGACTCCTGTGGTCCCACACAGTCATCTCCCTGGTCCGTGCCCCACCCAACGGCCATCTAGGTGCATACCTGCTCCACCTCTAGCAGTGGTCAGTCACCATCCAGTAGTCAACCCGAAAAATCAGGTGATCTTGTGGTTGAGAGCTAGTCCTCTAGAACTGAAGTTACCTACGTAATATTGCTAGTCTAAGTAAGCCGTATAAGTGAATTCCTTCATCCTTACTTTCCATACATCCTATTTCACGTTCTAGCCACCTGCTACGTTATAGGATATGTATGCACACACACACACACACACACACATACATATATGTATATATATATATATATATATATATATTCCCAATCATCTTATTAGCGCACCACTCCTTATTCTCCTTGGAGTCGGCAGGATATGTCTTGGTGTGTGTTACGTGTCAGTAGGTGGAGTAACTCTGTGAGCAATGGTGTAAGCTGTTAACTTCATTGCACATACAGGCTGTCACCACCTTGTCCTGTCTACCTCTGTTTCCTCACGTTTCCCCCCTGTCTTCTCCGTTAACTGGCTTCATTGGTTTTAATCACGCTATCTCACTTCCTCATTTCCCCGTTAATCACTGGATCCTTTTCACCTGTTTTCACTGATTTGTTCCCCACCTGTGTCTCGTCTTCCCCGATTATCCGTGGTTATTTATTCCCCTCTGTTTCCTCCATTCCCTGTCGGAGAATTAGCGAACCTGAACGCGTCAACTGCTGAAGGCAAGCACTCGTATTCTGACTCCTGTCTGTTTCTCAGTGTTTTTCCCCGTTATTGTTTACCTGCGTCTGTTTCCCACAAGGGTTCTGTTTCCCGGTCTGTCTTTCCCGTTCTGTCTCTGTTTGTCTCTGTCTCTTGAAGATCGCCTGCCTGTTGCCGAACCCGGACTGCCTGCCCACGACTCTGCTCTGCTCTCCTGCCCCCGGCTCTCTGACCTACTGCCTGCCCTCGACTCTGCTCTGCTCTCCTGCCCCCGGGCTCTCGCACCTGCCGCCCGCCCACGACTCGGCTCTGCTCTCCTGCCTCCGGCTCTCTGACCTGCTGCCTGCCCACGACTCTGCTCTGCTCTCCTGCCCCTGGCTCTCTGACCTGCTGCCTGCCCACGACACTGCCCTGCTCTCCTGCCCCCGGCTCTCCGACCTGCCATTTGCCCACGACTCTGCTCAGCTCTCCAGCCCCGGCTGCCTGGCTCAACGCACGAAGAGCATTCGCACTCCCTTTCCCCTTCCCTCTAATCCGTAAATAAAGACTGTTTGGAACTTGCTGCAACTGCAGTCCACCCTGTCTGTTTCCTGACACAGGCATTAGTGTAAGTGAACACACAGACAATTATACAACACCCTTTTTATGGTTGTTTTACTTTTATCTCTCAGCAAACCTTCTGATAGTTTGTGTAAATTCCTCATTCGAACTGTTGTTCCTTGGGATGTACATGCAACAAATCTCTGCTACAATTGCACACATACCCCCCTCCTTTGCCAACATCCAGTCCAACACCATTCGATTTTCCACTTTGTGTTCTTGAAAGCCTGTACTGCAGTTCCAACTATGATAATGTGTGCCCATGCACATTTTCCCACATGCCATGTTTTCACAGCACTCTTCATCCACCAGAAAATCAGGAGTTATTCTCTCCCAAGTCATTGAACACGGGCCATCAAATTCTCCTACCTCCATTCATTCTCCTGTCCTGCCATAGTTTCCTGGAATTTTCTTTCCAATGAAACATTCAAACCCTGCCTTTTTGTCAACTTCATAGTCTTTTATGTGGTCATCTTCCTCTACCACGTGTGTATCAGGGTGCCACTGGCAACAATTTGCCTGTATCTCCATATTTTCTCTGACCCCGCTAGGGTGAAATGATGATTTCATGTGGGTGGGTCTACCCTGTCTCCAACAGACACATAGATTTGGATATTCTCCTTAACTCATAAAGTTCCTGTGCTCGTCTTCAGCCAAGGTAGGGAGGCTAGGCATGGGTATCACATAGAGTCATGCCATTTGTTTGCCACGTATGTAACAGTCCCCTTCGGGATATATTGACCTTACTGTGTACGCTGCCCATCGGAACCATGTGTTCATCTCAAACTGCCTCTGGAGCCATGCATTTGTCTCAGGCTGTCTGTCAAAAGGTACCCGTAACCAGTGGTCTTTTTAAGCAGAGGATGACGCAGTGGATTGAGGCCAAGATGAAGTTGTTTTATTTTCTTCCAGCCAATAAGCACCCAAGTGTAACAGAGCTTCAAAAAGGAAATAAAATATAAAGAATATAACAAAGAAAGGGAAAATGGCAAAATAATAGCAACTGCCAAAATTGCAATGTCTCACACACCGAGACCGAGGCCTAACACCAAACATGTGGTCTGTTCCGTTCGTTGGCCTACCTAAGAATGGCAAAAGCATCTCTTTTACAGAGATCCATCAACCCCACCCACAGTGGACCATACCACTCACACAGGTAACAACAGGGCATAAACAGTACTGGCAACACAAATCATAATAAAACATTCAGATGCACTGCAATATCACGCACAAAATCTCCTGACACAGGAAACTACATACACATAGCTGAGCAACCTTAAAACAGTAACTAGATAAAATGCACAAAATCACCTTAATTGGGCGCTACCATTGTGCAAACTGTGCATCACGAGACGCTTGCGAACGCACCAAACAAAAGCAAAATAGTCGGGCGGTGCTGATGCATGCTCCCTTAATACCGCTGAAGCTACCACGCTGACACATGTAAGTGTTTTCTTTGTTATTCACACAACCTTGTGTAACCCATATACAGACAGAGTAAAACATTTTTACAATATTTTCACAAACGTTTCCTTAGCCCTCACGGGAGATGATAAAGGCAAGCACAAAGTTATCGTAACGTAACATAAGATGTTCATGTTCAGAAAACTGTGTGATACATGTTTTCTAATTGTCTATAGTCAAGTAACAAGTCCAACACATTCAAACAGTGTCTCTAAACCGGTGTGTAACTCATGTGATGCTGTGACGCTGAGTTGCGGCATCACACTGTCCCTGTAGGTCGTTGTCCAGAAACCTTTTCCTTCTCCTGCCTCCCCTAGTCATCCTGAGTATGGTTTCTAATGTATCTAGTCTGCTCCACCTCCAGATTGTCCAGGGGCCGCTTTGGCCATCTCCTCCAGACCAGTTCACCAGTACATCCCTCTGAAATGCTTCCTCAGGGCCCCCCAGGTACACAGTCACTTGCGATCGGCTTCTGCTTCTTCACCCTCTGCCATACAATAATATTCTCCCCCATCAGTCTCTACTCCTTGGGCAATCCACAGTATTGTGTCATTCTCTTCTCTATTATTAATTACAATTCTCCTGGGCTCTCCTGGAATCGTCACCAGATTGCACCGATTTCCATAGCCCTCCTGAGTAAATGAGATTCCTGCAAGCATTTCTATCTGCAGGCGCTGCAGTCTGGGTTCTACCTCCTTGATATATCTGGCCCATAGTATACTTTTTTGTTGTACTTTTTTGTTGGGGGGTGATATTTACAATGAATTCACATGCCACATTCTCATACTCCTTTACTTCTATCTTTGGTATCATGGAGGACCTGAACCCATGGGTTTCCATCCTAAAATGTCAAATAGTTCGAGTGGTTCAGTGGGTGTGGGTTCAGATACACAGTCTAGGATAAGAGTCTAAGAGTCTATCTGGCCCCATCCACAGTACCAGTCCCAGGATTCGGGAGATACCTCCTGGCTGGCCTAGCTGTCGGAAGATCTCCTCAAGTAGCTCATTGTGTCGGGGGGTGCTTGGGCCGTGGAGCTGTTCCAGGAATCCCCTTGGTACAAAGGCCTTCTGGCCCTCCTTCTGGCTCATCTGGCTCATCCGCTGACACAGAATGGAAAGAGAAGACACGCACCCTAAGTCTGCACTTCTTCTTCGGCAGCACCCCTATCCGTATCTGCTCCCCCGGGGGATTCATCACCATCATCACCCTCCTCAGGGCCTGTTCTAGGGCCGGATGGGGGCATTCCTTGGCTCTCACTATTCCCTCTCACTGGGCGCTCAATTTCAGGGTCAGTGTCAAACTCTGTGTGAGGCGCTGATGGCGTAACCACAGGGCACTGTAATTGTACTAAGTCCCTTCCCTTATGTTGGTGTGTCTTGGCCTTGCCTTCACAGGGATGCCTAGCACATGTGGGGCAATAGCGTCTCCAACAGAGGGTGCACTCGAAAGGCAAAGGAATGTGTAAGTGTCTTTGTGGACACCATAGGCAGTCCTTAGGTCCTGCCGTGCACAGGGAGGGGCACTTATGACCGCCACTGCCCTACGCCAGTCTATGTCCCCAAAGACTTGGTATTGAGTAGGGTGCAATTGGCACACTGTATGTCATTCTTACCAGGCACTGAGTGCTGTCAGTCTCATGTTCATTGCTAACTAATGCTAGGTAGCATTGCAAAATTCTTGCCTGGTGTGGATCAGGTATAAGCATGTCTACAGAGCAAGTTTTCATAGATTCTTCAGCCACCTCCAGCATTGCAGCCATGCCTATACCCGGGTCATGCCCATATGATCCGCACCCAAATAGTCATAGTGATAAGCTGGGCACTGCAGTCCTCATGGTCCTTCCAAGTGGCTCTTTGGGACTATGGGTATGTGAACAATGCGGGAATAATGAGTGCCCAACTTGTCTTGTCACATAGATTTCTGCCAACTCCAAGGGGCCATTGCAGGCTATCTTATCACATTCCTGCTGGTATTCTTCCCCTGCCAAAATTTTAATGGTGAAGGCCATTTGCCCTTCATTAGTCAGTCGACAATTTGCAGGATTGACTGAAGAGGAATGCCTCCGAGGTGTATATTGTTAGAGCTTCATTTCTCTGGTGCTTTTTTTTTGTGCGGTTTCCTTCGAGAGGGTCCCATATCATATGGAAATGGTAGTTCTGTATGCATGTGGCATACAGTATGGGTGCATGAACTGTCTGTATGGATGGTTACCTTCTTGCCTTTACCTAGTTTGCATGCAGCTGTCAACGCTTTTAGTTCAGCGTGGTTCACACAGAATTGTAGTGAATTGTGGGGCAGTTCACTCCACTACGCTAAAGCCTACATGCATTTTGTTGTCATAGTTATGGCTGGATCCATCTACAAAGTAGACTACTCCCCCTTAGTTAGTGGTTCACATTCCAGGTCCTCTCTGAGTTTGGAAAAGGCTGCTTAGTCGGCCACACACTCATGAGGTGTGCCATCATAGTCAGGCGTTACATAGTCTGCTGGATTTCCTGCCATGTCACATGTCTTAATGGTTACATCTGGACAGAATGGAAGATTGTAGTGTCAGAGCTGCCTCTGCGGTGTAAGACAAAACTTCTCTTGCTCAGCTAATTGGGCTACTGCATGACTTGTATGAATGGTCACTTGTAGCAGGGCAGATAGCCTTGTGCTACAGAGTCTAATTTGGAACAGTAGTTTTCCTTTCCCTTTACACTGAGTTTGTGCTAGAATGGCTGCCATGTACGTGTCCTGCTCTGGTTCTCGTCTTGTGGTCATGTGGAATGCTTGGACCAGATTGATGACTGAGAATACCTTTGCATCTGTGGGGATGTCTGTGAGCAGTACATTTGCATGAGGAACATCTGCTGGATAATTTTCAATGATAGCATTCACAGGCCTTAAGTCTTGTACCATTCTCCATCTCACCCAATCCGCCTTTAGTACTGGGAAGATGGGAGCGTTACAGTAGGCTTGACTCATTTCCTCCTGCACTCCCGCCTTCAGTAACTCCTCTATAGTGCCTCTAATTCCCTCAGTGGCTGCTTCTGACAACAGATATTGTCTTTGAAATGGTAACTCCACAGTTGGCTTCAGTTTGAATTACATTGGGTTGGCAGGCTTTACCATTCCAATATTTCCTTCCCCCATTGACCATACCCTCTCAGCTACTTGTGCCAAGATCTCCTTAATCCGGGTCTCTTCACCAACTGGTTCTCCTGTCAGCACTGACATCACTTTGCTTCCTTCTTCATCCTCTTTTTCCTTATCAGGTGTTACATCGAACCTCATCGTACAGTGAGGTGGGCATTTTGGTCTTCTCAGCAACTGATGCAAATTCCTCTTCAGGTAGTCTCTTTCAATTCTCCCCATTATTTCTTCAACTTTAGGTTCTAATTTCCCTATCCAATACACTTGTTTGGGTATTCTCAGTTTTCTCCCAGGGGTCATCAGGATCATTTATCTTGTAAATCCCAGTATTGATATTCCTGACAGTCAACATTCTATTTGTAGTCTTAGTTCACATAAAGTGTCTCTTCCTAATAGGTTAACTGGAGTGTGTTCAGCAATTAAGATGGGAATTTTCACTTCTTTCTCTTGTATCTGAATTGATACGGGAACTGTCACGGGGTTAAGCTGCGTTTCTCCCATAAAGCCAGCGGTCTTGAGGAATTTTTCCCTTGACCTAGGGAGGTGTTTCCGTGTCTTTGGTTTAAGACAGGTGTGTGTGTGTTGCTCCAGTATCGACTAAACATTGTATGCTTTTGCCCTCAATTAGAAACTGCAGCAATGGTTCTTTATCAGTTCTAGGATTGTTAGGAACTGACCCTACCTTTGCTTTTCTGGGCTCCGTCAAAAGTGGGTTCCCCCATAAGGGGAGACTGGCCTACTGTTTCCTGGTTGCCTCATTATCTGTCGTGGCTGTTGTACGGGTATCTGGTTATTCTGTTGTCCCTGCATTAAACCTCTTTCTTGTTGGGCATACCCCATCTGTGGCTGTTGGACATATGAACTGACCCCAGTTTTCATTGTGCATTTTGCTAGGGCAGGTCCTCAATAAATGTCCTACCCCATTGCACATCCAGCATATGGGTGGCCCTTGGCCTTGCTGATTCTGGTGATTCTGGTGATTATTTCTTTGTCTCTACCACCCTTGTCTTCCTCCTCTGCTCTTTGGTGGGCCTCATTGCCTCATAGATTGCTGCCATTGGACCCCTTGTTGGGCATTGGGTACATATACCATGACACCAGGCTGCATCTTTTGGGCCACCTGGGGCTGTGCTTGTACCATCTGTGTTATTGGCTGACATGCTTGCCCCTGTCCCTGTACCACTACTGGAGGTTGCTGTGACATGGGCTGTTGGGATTGTTGTGTGGGCTGTTGTAGTTGCTGTTGTTGCACTGCGACCTTCCTTGCATTATTTGTCTCCTGAATATGCATCTGTGTTAACTTATGTGAGGCCTCTTCGCTCTGCTGCTCCTTCTCCTCCTGTTCTTGTTTGTACAAGATAACAAAGTGAGACACTGTTTGTCTAAATTAATCCTTGGTCATGTTTCCGAGCCTCCAATCTCCTTCTAACATGGTCTTCACCTTCTTTGGTTGGGTATTCATGACAGTTTGTCTGAAATGTGCCTTTATTGCGTTGTTCAGGATTGGGTCCTGTTCCATTTTCATTCTCTATGTCTGGGCAGCCTTTTCTACTTTGAAGCATCGAGGCCTTCCTCTGTTTCCATTCCCCTTTCTCCTGGCTTCCCCTTGAGCCTCTATTCTCCTCTTCCTTCGCAATCCGCCGGAGTCTCTCTACTTCCTCCATAGTTTCCCTCACCTCTTCCTGGATTGGCATCTGGCCCCTGTCCCTGCGGTGTACCTGATCTTGTTCCTCCCAGAGCGACCTGTATATTATTTCCATGCCAGATCCAGGGGTTCTTCTTGTCTACCTCATATCCTCAACCGTTCTGTTGCCATATAGTAGTCCCTACCAGGTTGCTGCCTCTCCATCACCTGGCTGTAGCACTGTTCTTGCTTGTCCTTAGCCAGCCTCCCTTGTTGTTTCTTGGTCCCCCTCACCTGATTGTACTGACAGTCAGGTTCGCTGTTTAGCTCCTTATCTGCCCATCTTGACCCACCTGGTGCTGATTCTAGCCCTATCCTTAGTCTGTTTCTTACATCTGCTTCTTACCATCCTTGTCTCCTTCTCTCTGCTTCCGCCTCAATGGCTGCTGGTGATCCATTACCTGCTCCTCCATTTGTCTCTTTAGGCTGTTGCAGATATTCTCTTTCCTCCTCTTGTCTTTTTTGATCTTCTGTCACTCTTTCTCCGTTTCCAGGGCTGTGCCCACCCGTGGCAATTGTCTAGCTGGGGGCCCGTCTGCCCTTCCGGTTATGCTTGAAGTCTCACTCTCGCTATCTTCCTCCGCTTCATGTGATCATGTGATCTGGGTATGCAACTTTTTCTTTCATTTCCTGCGGCTCCATTTCCGTCCTGGATGGTCTTTTTTGGAAAGTTGATCAATCAGATTGCGTCTTACTTGTTCTTTTACTTGAAACACTGCACACACTGCAGGGGGCATTCAGAGTATTTTGTCCCAGGCCCGGCCAAGGCTGTCATCAGCCCTGCCTACAGCAAACAGTGAACTGTGAAAAACATAGATTAGTAAGTTTCCCCATTAAGCCCATCAAAATCTAATGAAAAAACATCTTTACATGTTTTTCATCGATATTGGCATGGTTTGCAGGGGAGATAACTTGTCAAAATGCAAGATTAATGTCTCATTTGAAAATGTATGCATTGTTGTTTTATGGATTTCAAAAGATATAAAGATATAAGATAACAAAAGATAAAAAGATATTTTCCAAAACATGTCAATAGTCTGGCATGCCATGGGTGTTCCAAATATTCAATTCAGTAACATGTTTAATAGATAAAAAAGTTCACACCTTCATTTATGTGGGACTTCAAGGGACTGTGAAAAGGCACAGACACAGTTACCTCTTAACTGAATGATAACCTCTTTACAGTTGTCCTTTCTGTAAATCTGTTATTGTTTTATTTCCTCTTCTTTTCTTCTTTCTTTTTTTCTCTCTCAATTTGTTAATTTATTCATTCATTCCATCATGCAAGCCTAAACTTTGCAGGGCTAACTTCTATTATGATGCACACCTATAAATGATACTTTGACTCAGGATGATATTCAGATTCAGTCTATGTTAAGTTTGTGTTTATGTCTGTCAGCAGTTTGTCACTGCAGACCAAATCTACAGCTTGGGCTAATGTTCAATAAGATCAGATCCGTGCTGTTTATTATTGGCTTCCCAAAACCTAGGAATTGTATAAGTATTTGATTAAAAAAGACACAACATTCCATCCCTTCCTATGTTAAACAAAATATGCACATTAATGTTTCTTTTTATTGCCCCTTTCTAACTGAAAACATATGAAATGCACATATGAGATGCAGCTGTTGCCTATTGTGTAAATTAGAAATAAAGTGCAAGCAGTCTTTGGTCTATAATGTATGGAGGTCTATCTTTATAGTTGTAAATTAGGTTAAACATGTGAAAGAACAAAAATAATGGTTATTAGCAACACTTACACACAAGAGTTTAGAAGAAACTGGTTAAAGAGAGGAAATCCACAGTGGGCTTAATTGGTGCCTACTGAGTAGTAGTTAAAAATTACAATATATATTTCTTTCAGAATTGAAGATATGTTTACAGAATTGTGCAGGAAGCCAAAATATAATCTGAACTAAACATGAAAATGAATATTACCTGCCATACATTTATTACACTTATTATTCATCAAAGTTGGCTTATGTTGGCTCTAGTTTGTGGCACTGTACCATTTAAGCCCATTTTAAAAACAGCAATGTTTTGAAAATATTAAGTTCTCTAAAGGGATTAAAGATGTGTTGATGTGTAGAAAAACATTCATTATACACACCTGACGTTCCATTTTTGGCCAGTGTATCACTTAACATGGCTTGTGGTTTACCTCTCATTTTTCATAAAATAAATGGAATTCTGAAGAAAGTGGCTGAAAACAGTAAAATACTAAGTTTGAGGGGTCCCAAAACACCAAAGTTTTGAGGTAACTTTTTGTTAGTAACCATGACACTCTATGCAAAGATGTTAGGCTAATTTAAAATTGGTTTATGTGATTGATTTGAAATTAAGATTAAAAATTGATTGATTAAAACAATGAGTAAAACCATTTTTTTTTTCCTTTTGTAAAATTTTATTTCCAAGTTGAAAGTAGTCTTAGATGGTACATGGGCTTAATTGGTACTCTTACCCTAAATTTGAAGAATTGTTACAATAATGTGAACATTACATTGATGTAAAGGACATGCTACTATTATATGCATCACCCATTATGTAAATGTCCTCAGGATCATTGCTGAAGTGTCCCACACCAGTGCCTGCACATTGTACTCCAAAGATTTAATGTCAAGGGTTAATATCAAGTCTCTATTTTTTCATTTCAGCTCTGTCTATGTCCACTTCGGCAGACTACAAGTTCTCCATGGTTTTAGCTAAGGATCACAGTAGTTCCAGATTATTATCATGCAGCATGCATTATTAGCATGCAGTTAGTGCTTACCTCCAGCATTCAGTCAGCACATACCTGCAGCGTTCAGTCATCACTTACCTCCAGTGTGGAGTCAGCACTTATTTCCAGTGTGTCCAGTGTTCTCCTGCCGGTCATGACTAAGAGGATGTACCAATAACATAGGCAGATCAGACAGCCTTTTCAAGTGCTTCTACTGATATCTCTAAGTTCTCAAAAAAAGTCTATAAAATTGTTAGAATTCACCATGTCCTCAAATGATCCTTTACAATAAAATTACATTTTTTGTCATTTCAGTCAACATCCACATTGAGTGACACGTAACCATCTTTTTCATCATGAAGATGACACATCACCCTTTACAAAAGGATTAATCACATCAGATGACCCTGCACAATGGCCAAATCTTCTCAGCCACAGCAAAAAGTGTGATCTAATCACAAGAGGACCCATACAGGTAAAAGATATTGTTGTCACTCAAAAGAGAAGAGTCCATGGACATTCACTAAAGGAAATTACAACACGGTAATGAATATTGGCAAAAAGATGCATTGCACGTGGCTTGTATATTCACTTAGTTAAGACTCTGTCTTTTGTATTGCTTGCAAACTCTTTGGAAAACAGGATAATGCGATTGCCAAATAAGGGTTTAGAAATTGGAAGAACTTGTGAAGGAGCATGAGTATTCAAAGACACACATTATCAACATGCAGAGTTGGCATGAACTCCAAAAAAGATTTTTTTTCTGCCCCTAGTGGACACAGCCCTCAGCAGTCTGAATGATAGATTCAGCAAACTTGAGAATGTCTATGACCTTTATGGTTTTCTATTCTCTCTAAATGATGGACACAATTCAGAGTGGCAGACTTGTACAGAAGTGTAAGAAATCAGAAAGAAACCTTCGTGACCTAGATGCTGAGAATTTGATTCTCAAGGTCAGGACTGCATACCATGCCTTTTCTGATAATGTGTCTTCCCCCAAGAGAGATGCTTGATTTCATTTACAAGGAACAACTTCTGGATCTATATGGAAACCTCAGCATTGCCCTTTACCTGCTGTTCCACTCACTTTTGTTTCTGGAGAAAGAAGCTTTTCAGCTTCAAAACTCATCAAAATCTACTTCAGGTCAACTATGTCCCAAGAAAGACTTTCTGGTCTAGCTCTTATTTCAATAGAACACAGGGTGTGGAAGATCTTTGGATCTGGAGACATGGCAACAGTATTTGCACAAGCTAAGTCCTGTAAACAGCTTTGGTAGAATCAGTACTGAAAGGGTGTTGATGAAAAGTGACTTCAAAATGTGGTTTCAGGTCTCTTAAGGTTGCCCCACACTACACGATTTTTAAATTGGGACTACACCACACACATAAAGATAATTTCAACCTCAGAGTATCTCAGTTTCACACTCAACTCAATAATATTTTCTCTTTCGCATAGAGACACTCACAGAAGATTCGAACGCACAATGGAACACCACACACTATACAACAGTCATGCCCAATTGCCGCCCATATTGCTGCCTGATTGCTGCTGCCCCATTCTGACAGTAGGCCTATCCATGGTTTGTAGGCTTTCTACCTTGATATTCTCTTATAATGTTTGAATATATGTGCCAAATATGCCACATTAGATTCAAACACCAACTGGGGATGCATAATCATTTTGGGCTGTTAAAATATCAGTAACACTTTATATTATAACACACATATCCGCCATTAACAAGCTGCTTATTAACATGCAAGTTAATAACATACTAGCCATTTGTTAGTCAAATGGCTAGTCAAATCACTTATTAATACCTTATTCTGCATGACTTTTCATGACTATTCTACCCATAATAGACCATTGACTCAGAATTTTTCCAATATTAACTCCTAATTACTGTTTATTCGCAGACTCAGTAAAACTGAGAAAAGATGGTCTATTCATAGGAACAAAACCTAAAGCTACAAGTTCTAATCTTGTCCAAATAAGTCCTAATTAAATTTTTTTGATTAAGAATAATTGTTCCTGAGAATACCTGTTCCTGTTGTACTAGCACCTTATAAGCCCCTTACTAAGCAATGCATATTAATATCATAATTTATATACAACAACTATTATTATGGATAAGTTGTAATTAGGAAGTAATACTGGTAAATTTCTTGGTAAATAATCTACTATAGGTAGAATAAGCTCATGCAGAATATGATATTAATAAGTAATATGTAATGACTGACAAATGACTAGTACATTATTAATTTGCATGTTAAGAAGCAGCTTGTTAATGGTGGATCTGTGTGTGCTAATATAAAGCGTTACCAAAATATCTACAATCTTAACTATTTACACAGAGCAGTTGAATAAACATTTGCAGTGCCAGTCGAGTTCACTTCTGAAGCGGTTTTATTTGTTTCGTTAAAAGATATTTTCTAAACGGTCATGTAATGGGCCACCCAAGCTGTGCGTTCACAAACTGAACGGGAACGAGTGGGATACACAAACACAAACTCACCTTGCCTTATTAAATTTTGCCTTAATATGAAAATCTAGATAGATGTTGGCTAGAATGCCCAATGATTTGACCAAACAATACTATTTTCATTCCCCTCTTGATGAAACTGGAATGTTTCTCGTCCCGGTTCTTCCTGCTTTTTATGTCTTTGAGAAGCCCCAAATTGATAGGCTAATAGAATCTAATCTTTTGAGCAGATTATTAACGAGATTTTGCTCATAACCTTCTAAACACAGTTAAAACCTTGTGAAAGTTATAGTCTTTGCAAGTTCTCATTATTGTCTTCTACAGTCAAAACAAAGACGTGACTATTGCACTACAGCACTCTATGTCCAGCCTGAAATATCAAACATGTTTAATATCCCACATTTTACAATCGGGCACTTTTGGTACAGCTAGGATTTTGTCTTAGAACTTGGGCCCACTTCTCGACCCTGTCCAAGCTGTCATGGTAACGCCATCCCCCATTCTCGCAAGGGGCATATTGGGATGAAAATCGTTAAGATTCTCTTGTAGTGTGTGGTGGCCATTAAGGGATATTAGTGTGAAAATACTGCTTTTTGTGTTGGACTATGAATGTTTTTTAAGTTGATGATGATGTTGATGTCAGACTATTTGACAACAAACACTGGTTAGAGGGGGGCGCCCAGAGAATTTTTGCACTGGGCCCCATCAGACCTTAGAATTGCTGCTGGTAACTTACACGATAGCACACTATATCACAGATGGGACTTATTTGCCACGAGAGTCCATTCAGTCCTCAAAAATGTCAGTAGCACTATCATACTAAAGCTAAATCCAGATAGATTAAATATTTGAAGTAATTTAGCTGCATGTAAATGCACTTTGAAAAGTTGGCCAATGATGACAGCTTCTGATCATTGTCATAACATGGTACAGCTTTTATCTATCCCATTCATTTGTGTTCCTTACCTTGTGTTCCTTGGGAAGTAAGTGCCTAATGTAATGTAGTTGAGCCATTAATGCAGGGTGATAAAGTTACAGGTTGCTCAAAAATAATGAGCCATGTGAAATGTAGTGAGATTAAACTGTGTCAGTTATATTGGTATACTTTTTACATGTCAAATCATGAACAAAGGATACTGTTTAGTGTCAGATAGCAATGATGACACTCCTTGTATAACATTAAACAGTGCACACAACAATTTCAGTTTTGGATGATGACCCACACTTGCTTACCTCGACCCGAGCTTGCAAATTTACAGTTTAGTCTATTTATGTAGCCTACCTGACTGGAACTATTCATATATACATGACGTTTACATAACATGTCATCGTCTTTCTACAAACACTGCTTGAAATGTTACATACAACTAGGCTGCACCTTAACAGTTCAGGTTTTCCATTCACTGTTTTGAGTACATTGTAAACTCAACAACCTGTCACTCACAAATATTGCAGACGACCATTTAAATCGCTGAACAGGTGAAACTGCGTGGGTTTGGATGTTCATGTGCTACTCATAGAGAAATGTGTAACTACCAAGATGTTGCCCTACCAGTCATTACAGCACCAGGCACCACCAAACTCCCTCCCTCTTGCATGTACCAGCAAACCACAACCATGGCACAAACCACTTAGGTTAACATTCAAATTAGAAGAGCATACTTTAATTGAATTATAACACAAGTTACAAAGAAAACACAACACAAGTTACAAAACAAAAAATGTCAGCTGTGTTGAGCATTTTACATTATGTTCCCTATAGAGGTTGGTGTCAAGTGTAAGAAAATGCATATTATGTAAGTAAATTAAGTAAAAAGAATAAATATATGTACACGTACATAAATAATTTGTGATCAGGCAAAACACACTGAACAATTTTCAATATATAGTCTAGCCTACAATTAAAAAAAATAATCCTGTCACCGATGATTATCCACAAAGGCCTTCTTGAGATTAATGTCCATTCTTCTGTAGCTTCTTGGTGCATGCTCCACCAGATGGGGATGGTGATGGACTCCACAGTTTCCACCTACTTTACTAATCCCTTGGGTCCCTTTCCACTCTCTCTGCCCAGAATGTCAGCTTGTGGAGATAAAATGTCCAGACATACATTGCATCATGGAGGCCTTACACATTAAGTTAACAAAAAAACCCACATATATTGCACACAGGTCCCGAGACAACTGGTGTGACTTTCTGACAGACATGTGTGAACTTCACAGTGGATAGTATCTGGCAGGAAGATCTGGCATGATCATCTCATCATCACTGAAAAAAGAGCATGTTCGATTACATATAGAGGCAATTTTACGCGATCCGCACCATCTTTATGGAGTAATTTGTAATTTTTGAAGTAGTTTTTGAAATAGATCATTTTACTTTTAAAAATGTACTTTTAATCAAGTTAAATGTTGACCCAAGTATGCTACAGCCTTTTTACTAGTCTAGTAGGCTATAACATATAACCCCTTTTTTATTTAAAAAAATATCCTTTGCTCATCTTTGAAATTAGGCTTCATCCAGTCCAGGCTAAGCCCAGGTTGCACTTGAAGGCTAGAAATACCCTGAATGTAGCCTGTTGTTGGATGATAACCAGTGGCGAGCAAGAGATAAAGGTCATGGAGAAGGTTGAGGATTGCCAAGCAGAAACATTGATTTCCCCTGGAAGAGATGAATCGGAAAGCAAAGGAAATCTTGGCCATATCTCAGACAGCTCTTTGTGAACAAAGTTTGCACATTATACTGCCTGAAAGGTCATTATTATGTGGACTAAAAGTTGATTAAAAACAACTAGTGCTGGATTGAATTTATGACTCGTCCTTTTTTTATATCAAGTAATTGAAAATAACTAAGTAACTTTTGGTTTTGGTAACATTTGGTAGTGTATTTTGTTCAGAATCTGGCCTAGTGTCATGAGTTGCCACTGTAGGAAAACCCATCATTCAGGGTATTCAAGTCTGTTTCTGTCAATGCAAGTAAAGCATGCATTCGTATGATATCTGACAAAATGCAGAATGTTAAAAAATTTTTGTGCACAGAGTTGTCATTCAAGTTGTATGTCACTGTTTTTTTTAAGTGATGGAAATGTCCTGGGTTTCCATTACCTTTCATTGGGCCATTAAATTGACCGGCACTAGGCACTGTGCGCACTTGCGGTGCTGTGTGTGACCGAGTGACCTTTCGGTTTTCAAATGGTCACCCTACCAGTAAAGGCCGTTGTGGCAAAGTCTTTACCCAATGCCAACGATGTGGCGACGTCGCGGCAACGTGTTTTCTGATACCAAATGGCAACGTCATCAGGTGAGCAGTAAAGGACGTTGTTGCAACGTCTTTTCTGGTACCTAATGGCAACATCACACAGCAACCATGTCGCGACGTCACGGCAACGTGTTTTCTCATATCAAATGGCAACGTTGTCGGGTTACCGTGGCAGAAACGTTACTGAGGGTACCAAATGGCAACTTCAAACGGTGACCACGACACAACGTTGCGGCAATGGGTTTTTATTACGTTACAGCAACATCCTCCCAGCAACGTTGCTAAGACGTCGCGGATAAGTGGCCATTACGTAACGTCGCCATGACTAAATGGCAACTTTGTAGTGACGTTGTAGAAACGTCTTGTGTTAGCTGGGAATCTGATTCTGTGCATGAGTCGGAAATTCCTCGGATGGCGATTGACTGCAACATATAACGGAGCTGTGTTGACATGCTGACAGTGGCTGTAAATTATGTGAATGTTTATTGACACTTTGGATATGCATACACAGAAACGGCAGACAACAGTAACAACAGCTCTATTATTACTTTAATATTCAGTGTTAACCGTGTGGTTTATGGAAACATAATGCTGTGTCGTTAATTAAACCGGTTAAGTTAACTTGTTGGCCTCAGTCTTCGGCTTACCCGGGTCTAACAAAATATTTAGAGTAAATATATCTTCAGTGCATTTAGCTTAAACATATTCTTGGTTTCATATTTACTCAAATCAGTAAGAAACTCACCTGGGATCGCTGTAGGTCAGTAGTCACTGCGAAGTCCATACTGCAAACAAGCCTAGTGTATTACGGTATTATACACCAGCTCTTCCTCTCCTCACAGCTTAAATTAATAACGGCTTTTGTCCCACATCACAGTGGGACAAAACATCAAACTGTCAAAATGTCTTTCAGTTGTTGTGTAGGCCTTTTTAAAGTGTGACAGATTAAATAACAGCAAGTAACCGACTACGCCAGCCCAATGTTAACAACAGGAATGGACTCGGACACACTAGGTTTGTTCAAGCTTGTGGCTGGGTAAAAAACACTCCGAAATAAAATCAAGTTTACATTTATTTACTTATACACAAGTGTTAAAATAACATAGCTTTTACACAGGAAGGCAATGTCTCATCCACGACCCCATAGACATTTCTAGCACCAACTCATGGTCTTAATCAATATTCAGGAATACACAGGAAAAAAAGAGCGTCTGGCAAGCATAACATCCCAGACTCCGGTTACGTCATTTACACAGGCAATTGCTACTGAGTAACCACACTGCGAAACCCGCTATACACATTCAATGCAAATACATGCAGTACGTATCACCTCCGGAGGTCAGAAGGCCTTAAAGAAGGCAAGGAAGCACAGAAATCAGCGTGCCTGGTGGAATAACTCCCCAGGTGAAAAAGGACCTGTAGCAGGAGGCGCGGCGGGAGATACTGGAGACCAGAAAACAAAACCTCGAACAAAACGATGCCACTCGATGCTACCAGGACGCTCAGGATTCCGGTGCTATCATTTAATGCTTTATCAACAGATCATCCTACATTTTATAATTTTCACATAATCTGTCCGATGTATGTTAAATGATATCTAACTACAATAGCACTTTTATGAGCCTTAAAAATAAAAAAATGAAGCGGTAGTGGTTGATCTGGTTGATGCTTTGTTAGATCTGTGGACACTGTCAGTATGTTTGCCTCGACAAGAGCCAAGTCAAAGTTGTTATTTACTAAGACAAGAACGATTGTCTGCCTCCAGTATGACATTACTTCATAAGGGGTCTACAAAATGCTACCAAATCCCTAGCTGTTAATGCATTCTGGTGTTCCAACATTAAGCATCCAAATATAAAGAACCTTAATGTGTTGAGAAATGGACCAAGAACTGAATCTTCCATGAGACAACTATTTGAAATACACAAATTAAACATTTACAGATGTTTTTCATGACTTTATGAACATTCCAAAATAGAATTTAATCATGAAGAATACATCACGTTGGGTAAACATTGAAGATTCCTTATTGATAATAATGATAATGTCATGAGCCTGCTCAATGTTTTCTCCAGTCCAGGTTTTTTTTCCCCTCTACACTCTTCCTCCAGCCACGCCCACGGACACTCTCTCTACCAGCCACCGCACCTGCGGCTGGTTACCCTGCTGAGTACCTCTCCATATTTTAGTTCCTGGGGATTCAGTGTCAGACCGTCAGCGAACCTCAGATTCTCTAGGTGTCACCACCCCATCCTGTCTACCTCTGTTTCCTCACTTTTCCTCCCTGTCTTCTCCGTTAACTGGCTTCATTGGTTTCAATCACGCTATCTCACTTCCTCATTTCTCCGTTAATCACTGGATCCTTTTCACCTGTTTTCACTGATTTGTTCCCCACCTGTGTCTCGTCTTCCCCGATTATCCGTGGTTATTTATTCCCCTCTGTTTCCTCCACTCCCTGTCGGAGAATTAGCGAACCTGTACGCGTCAACTGCTGAAGGCAAGCACTCGTATTCTGACTCCTGTCTGTTTCTCGGTGTTTTTCCCCGTGATTGTTTACCTGCGTCTGTTTCCCACAAGGGTTCTGTTTCCCGGTCTGTTTTTCCCGTTCTGTCTCTGTTTGTCTCTGTCTCTTGAAGATCGTCTGCCTGTTGCCGAACCCGGACTACCTGCCCATGACTCTGCTCTGCTCTCCTGCCCCCGGCTCTCTGACCTGCTGCCTGCTCACGACTCCGCTCTGCTCTCCTGCCCCCGGCTCTCTGACCTGCTGTCTGCCCACGACTCCGCTCTGCTCTCCTGCCCCTGGCTCTCTGACCTGCTGCCTGCCCTCTACTCTGCTCTGCTCTCCTGCCCCCGGCTCTCTGACCTGCCGTTTGCCCACGACTCTGCTCAGCTCTCCAGCCCCGGCTGCCTGGCTCAACGCACGAAGAGCATTCACCCCCCCCCCCAATCCGTAAATAAAGACTGTTTGCAACTTGCTGCAACTGTGGTCCACCCTGTCTGTTTCCTGACACTAGTGTAGCGGGTGCAAATAGGTGGATGTGCCTTTAAGGGACCTTGTGGGTTCTCGTGAACGCGCAGGCGAAGGAAGCGTGAGAGATTGAGCACGGGGGCAGAGTTAGCTGAGAGAACTACATGGTGAAAGTAACGTATATTGGGCGAAGAAGAAGCACAACTTACACGGGAGTTAAGTTTAGTGAACAGCACCAGTCGCGCTGTAATAGTAGTAGTGTAATGTGGAGAAGTTTTTGTCGAGTTGTTAGTAGTGGAATCCAGCCACTCTGTTGTGGCCTACTGCTACGCGCCGCCATTTAGTGTCCCCCTTTCCTGGCAGTGGTGCAGAGGTTTGCTTCGTGGCACGAGGTCTACGACAAGGTTTACCCTGCCATCCACCAGGTATCCTCGACGTGATCTCTGCTGTCTGTGGGTAATATTAATGCATGCATCCCACCATTTATACTGACTGCCTCATGCATATTTGCACAGCATAAACTAAACTGAACTGGACAAGGGCTGCGCTCGTATACAAGCACACATACATACGCACATGCTAGTTTTTGGAGAGGCATTGGACGACTCTGATATCGAATTCTCTCCCACTCGCACACACGCAGACTGACGAACTGAAGCTGCATTTTTTTCACACACGCACACATCCACACTTGTGCGCTGAGAGAGAGCCCGGACTGTTTCATGTGTTTTCTCTGTGCATGGTAAACTGCGCCCACCTAACTGCATAGCAACAGAGCGAACACACAGACCATCTTCACTCCTACTGATATTGTCGATTGCCCGTTTGAACACAGTTGTGATATAAGGATGTACTTGTAATTAAGCCTTTTTTTCTTTTGTAAACTGGGATTTTATTCGAAATGTTAACTTACCTGCAGTTAAAGACATCAAAGAGAATGTCTTGTTTTCATTGAAGTGTTACATTGATGCAAGTGAATGTGGTTTAAGTTGAAGGTTATCGGGAAAGAATTCATTCAGAGCAGTTTATTTTGAAGGAAGTTTAACCTGTCAATTTGTGTCAAGTTTAAAGTGTATGATCAAAATGACCAGTGTTATGGTGAATGAAAGGGGACACTTGGTTTACTGTTAATGGACGGTAATACTGAGTTCACTGTGAAACTACTTGTTTTCTTAAGTGAAGTAGTGTTTTTTTAATTTATTTATTTATTTTATTTACTTTGAATTTTCCTTATAAAACAAAACTTATGTCAGGGCCAAAGACCCTGTGATCATTCAGTTTGGGTAATAAATGTTACTATTGTTTACTTATTTTACCATTCTGGGCTACTTACCTGGGGGTAGGGGCGCCTCACTTGTTTAGCTGGATCGGGGAAGTAGGGAGTAGTGCCGGGTTGGTTCAGCACTCACCCCCCACACACTACACACACTTCTGACAGCCACCTGACATTCCAGACATCCAGAAGCCCACTTTACCCTATCTTATCAGGCCAGTGCTAGGGCCAGGTTGCTGAACAGGGGACAACCTGCTCATACTCTTGAACACTGAGGCTATAGGCATTGGGCCGGAGGGACCTAGATCCTGTCCTGCTCCATCCTCCCCAGGCATAAGTATTCAGTAACCCCTACAAGGCGGCGGCTATCCCCCCGACCGCTACACTAGGCAAGCATTATTGACTCCTGTTTGTTACCTGCCTGTCTGTCTCTGTGCCCCGCTACCTGCCTGTCTGCTTCCCCGCTCTGCTCTCTCCCTTCTCCCGCTACTTGTCGTTAGTTTCCCGGACCTGGCTTCCCGTTGACAAACCCGGACCGACCCGACGAACGCTCTGCACTCCAGCCCCGGCTCTCTGCCCTGCTTGGGGCCTAAATCTTTTTTAATTTATTGTGTTAACAAAATGAAAAAAGACTTTTTAACCTTGCTTTTCCAGTGTTCAGATTTTTCATTTTGAAATATATGCACATTAGTGTATATTTAAGTAGATATAGTCTTATTGGTAAAAAACATAAAATTACAGAAAACTTGCAATACATTTTTTCCTCGTATTTATATGAGTAATCATCTGGTGAAGTTTCATGGTGATATCTGTAAGTTAAAAATTTTACCCTATTCACCTGTAGTGTCTCACCTTTAACTTTAATCATTTATCACTTAACTTTTACTTCATTTGATTTTTTTTTTTTCCTAATTTTTGATCAACTATATAATTTATTACATATCTTAAATTGTGTTACTTTACTTGTACTATCTGTATTGTCTATGTTTTATTTTCAGTCACTTAATTTTCTTTTACTCACTGTTCTGGGTTTGTTGGGTCAGTTCTTTGCTGCGGAAAAAAAAGGTGGTTTCACAAGTGACAAGTGTCACAATTTGTCTGGTAAAGGGGGCTCAGTGACATACAGTAGCTGGTTGTGGCTGCTCTGGAATTAAGACAAGGCTTAGTTTCTGTTTTGTGTTCAGTTAGTTTAGTCTAATATAGTTTAGTTTAGTTTAATTTATTAAAACCCATAATTGCACTATGACCAAGCTGTTACACCGACTGGGTCAGTGAAGTTTGATGGGGAATCAGCTCTTGGAAAAGGGAGATTTACAGTCTTTGTGTTTAGGTGTTAAACACTTTTGTAACATGCGCGGACTTGGTCCAACGTGGGTTTGAGCTTTGGAGACAATGCAGATATTTTATGTATTTTAATTGTGATTACTTGGGAACCGCTAATCATACAGAGAAATGCTATACACAACTGGAATCAGTAGGATCTCCTATTTATATAAGAAATCATGAGATATTACACAGAGAAGAATGGGTATGACATGGACACAGTAGTATTAGTGACATTAATTCTGATATAAGTTCAATGTTAATTAACTTATGAACCATTCATTACAGAAAACTCCGCAAGCAATCTGACGAAGAAGAATGGGTGTGGCCGTTGTGGGGGCCCGGTGCAAGCCTCAGTCTTAAAGGGTGTAAGGCAAGTACAAGGAATTCAACGGATAGCAGCCAACAAGAACATGAATCTCCTTTTGCCACTTTTCTCAAAGCAAGTAGCATGCATGCTACTCCTCCAGATGATGTCTGGACTCCTGGCCCAGGGACTGTTGCAGGCTGGAGTGGAAGGAGCTTCTGGGGATGTGTCTTGAATGATGCTATCAACCTTGGTAAGTAACTACAGGGACCATCAAGTTGACCCACAACTCTTGGCTGGCAGATTTAAGGATGTATTGTAAAATTACAGCATCAAGACAGTTAATTCAAGACAGTGGCAAGAACCGCAGAACCTCCCTGAACAGCAATTTGATGTTTTTGCAGTATGTGAATTTGACCACACTTCAGTCACACCACCTGGCAACAGCCAAACACCAAGCAGCAGAGCAGAAACTCAGAGATGGCAGAGGGAGGGATAATTGTGAAGATAAAGGACTCAACATGGAGGTTCTGCATGGACAGCTGGTACCACAATGCCATCCCCAAGAAAGGTTTATACCCACTGCCACACAGTAATGATACACTTGATCACATTGGCTCAGTTCACTTGATTCTTGTTGTGGGTATTGGCAGGTGAAGTTGGCCCCTGATGCAAGGCCCAAGACTGCATTTACTGGCCATTTGCCATGGGGCATGGGGTTCATAGGTGGCAATTCAAGGTGATGCCCTTCCAGTCACTTTTGAACAGTTGATGGAGACTGGCAGACATCTCATCCTGGTACATGCAGGCATCTTTAAGAAAGCGCTGCATAACCTTTAGGAGGTGCTTACTGCTATCTATCAAACTGGCTTATGCCACAACCCAAAAACATGCAGCCTGTAAAAAATGGATGGCCACTGATCCTGCCAAGGTGTCGAATCATGACTGGTCTATGCCCCATTATGGAGCTAGTCTAGGTTCCTGTGACTTTCTATTACCAGCGGTTTGTCAAGGACTTGCTTACTATTGCAAGCCCTCTTTACCAGCCGAGATAAGGGACAAGCTTTGGACTGGACAGACAGCTGTACCAAGGCCTTTACTAGGCTTAGAAAGGCACTTGTCAAGGCACCAGTGCTTGCATACCACGGCCAAAGTCAAGCCTTTGTTTTGGACACTGATGCCAGTGACACAGCCATTGGTGATGTACTGTCCCAGGCAAGGAAAGATGGTAAGTGAGTGGTGGTTTATTTGTTATTCCCTTAGCCGCCAGGAGAAAAAAAAATTTGCTACCCACTGCGAGCTACTGCGATATTCAGTATTGCGCTGGCCGTCAACATGGTAATGCTGATGCCTTCTCACATTGAACCTGTGTGGTCACAGAATGCTATGACTGTAGTCGCAGGGAGATAGATAGATGGCAAACACTAGCGCCCCAACAGCTGGATCCACTATGGGGTGGCAAAAACCCTCCACACTGGGCAGGATGTGGATAAGATATTGAGCACTATGTGCAGCTGTGATGGTTGTACTTTTAAAAAGGGCCCAACCCAATAACCAATTGACCCACTGCAGCAGCATTTGTTGGGTGCCCCAATGGAGTTTGTGGGTGTGGATTTCCTTGGCCCCTTTCCAGCCACTGACCATGTGGACCTTAGTTGTCAGGGACTATTTTACCAAATGGCTTGAGCCATATGCAGTTTCTTAGCAGGGTGCCATCAACAAAGCTGGTTAAGGAAATGTTCCGCCAGTTTGGCGCCCCAGAGGAACTACATAGTGATCAAGGCTGAAATGTTGAGGGTGAAGTCTTTGCAGAAGCAAAGTCCTCTTGGAGGTGAAGAAGACCTTCACCATTCCTCTGCATCTCCAAAGCGATGGGTTTGTGTGGCATTTTAATCACACTCTCATTGCTAAACTTCTAAGCTTGTACCAGCGTGACTGGGACCAGCATCTTGTTCTCATTCAATGGTCCAATAGGACAGTGATTCCCAACCAGCGGTGCGCGAGCAGACTGCAGGGGGTACATGGAAATATTTATTAATTATTTATCATCTTGGAAATAAATTTATATTCTCAGTCATTTCACATTAAGCCGTCAATAAAATGATTACGTGATTACGTGTGTGCTACAACTAGTTTCCTCAGGGAGACAATAACCTGTGGCAGTCCACACAAAATGATTTTCATTTAATAATCAGTTGTGTTCTACTTTTGGAGAATCATCAACGTGTATGAGTGAGGGGGTACTCATGATATGACAAAAAGGCTCAGGGGGCACACAAGACAAAAAGGTCCATTGGTTCCATCTCTGCCCTCCTGATGTTTACGAGAGAACTACGAACAACTGTGGATTTAATATTTGGGGCTCAGCGAGAGCGAAGGCAGCAACAGCATGGAATACTTGCTAGACTTTATTGCTGGTGATCAGGTCTGGGTTCATTGCCCTGTTTGGAAAAAGAGACCACATAAACTCTGGAGTTACTGGCAAGGGCCATGTGAGGTCCTCCACTAGGTGTCAAACATTGTGAACAAGGTTTGTATGTGTGGTCGATGCCATCGGATGGTGGTCCTTCACCATGACCCTGTAGCCCCATACCGGACCCCTCTTTCCGATTCCCCCTTTTTCCAATTACAGATAAAAATGTTTGTATGGAAGCAGTGACTCAGCAGTGACTCAGTGACAACCAGAGTGTGTCTGAATTTATTTCTTTATTTATTAGTACATTTCAAGATCTGAAATAAAACCTTTCTGCATTTACAGTAAGTGTTATTACATGTAATTTCCATGTCAGAAATAATTTCCCAGGTTCTGTCATGATCATACTAACCCTGTATAGAAAATGTTAGTTGGTCCTGGAATAAGGGCTTTGATGCCATGCAAAGATGAAAAAGGACTTATTCCATCATACTCATATTTCTCATATGGACCAACAGTGGAGAGATCACATAGGATAGAACTGAGAGGCGGCCTCCGATGACTGGATCTCTACCTGGGCCATTTTGAACTGAGTGCATTGGAGCCACTTGCGAAGAGCTTGGGGCTGTGATCCTGACCCCGAGCCCTGCATACAATGGTAGCTAACCCGATTCTGGACTGCTTGTAGGCGCAGATGGAGACCTGCAGAGAGATGCTAAAAAAGGACAGATAAAAAATATTGGAGCTTGTATGGACCTGACTGCACAATACTAGGTACCAATCAGCATACATGGTTAGTATCTGTTTCAATAGCAGTCCCCTCAGGATTTCACATTTTGAGACCTCACCTTTTTTGAGATACTTGCAACCAATAATACTTACATACTTACAAAATGACTAATTTTGATGTGTTTTTAATTGCATTCAAAATTATAATGCTTATTTGTAGGTGTTCAGTCATAAGGAAATTGTGTGAGCAAGTGCAAATTGTGAAAATAGAAAATTTTGTGATAGACACCAAATTGACAAATTTGACATAAAAAAAATTACAAATTCAGTAGTCTAGTGCAAACTCACATTCAAAACAAAACTATCAAACAAGAATTGGTAACCCCCGTGTTGTCAGTGGTGAGAGTTTAGAATTAGAGTGATTGCTGTGTAACACTATTCATTCCTGTGTTTTATTTTTATGTTGCACCTGTTTGTATCTTAGACTGACACAGTTTCTAGACTTAGTGCCTGCCACAACCCCTGGGAGTGAATCTGTCTACATGGCATGTCCTGTCTTGCCTCTTGCCTCTACTAGAATAAACGTGTGCGTTTGTGTTGGCCAGCTGATGAATGTCTTAAAATGAATAGTTTCATAAACTGAGGAAAACTACAATCAGGAGAGAATAATGATGTGGTGCTTATTGGAAGTAAACAGTCATAATGGGAATTAATTGATTAGCTGTAAAATCTCTTTGGAATGATAACGTAGCTCCCCACCTCTGTTCTATGATGTTTCACTGCTCTCTCAAACCACCTGTCTTCTCTCTCCAGAATGTGTTCATCTGTATTCTCAAGGGATTTAATTTTTCCTTCAGATGTCCTGTCCTGATTAAGTGGCCCTTCTGTGTTGAGGCATGCATCTGTGAAGTGGTTGCTTTGTTTCTCCAATGTGTGCGTATTTTGTTGAGCTTGATTTTTGGATTTTTTTTCTTCTGCACGTTTTGCTTAAAATCATAATGATGAGACAGCTGAAGTCTACAGTTACAGCATAAAGTTTACCATGCCTGTGTACAGCAAATAGCACAAACCTCAGGTGGCCTAAAGTTATTCTTCATTAAATAAATCCAACAGCGTATCATTAGAGGTTAGCTGTTAATATTGCTAACGATAACATCTACCTGAAAATGACAAGGTATTTTTTCTTAGCAAAATTATGAGCTCTCAAATATTCATCTTGCCCATCTGACAACTCAGCGCTAGCTCACATTAGCGGTAAAGCCAAAGTGGATCTGCACTGCGCTCACGCAAACAAGCTTGCTCACTTTCTGGCCCAAGAAATCCAGCATGACCCGACCCAAGTTCTGCATTAGTCTGGTTCAAATCATAACACTCTGGTCACTACCAGTTTGTACATGCTCATAATGAATCATCATGCCACACCAAAGTAAAACATGGTTCACTCCAAGGCTCAGTGCTAGGCCTCCTGTTATTTTCCCTCTACATGCTACCTTTGGGAACTGTTATAAGGACACATAGCATTACTTTCAACCCCTATGTGGATGACAACTAGCTATACCTTTCCATGAAGCCTAGTGACTCGAGACATTAAAATCTGGACGACAAATATTTTCTCTGATAAAACTAAAGTTATGATGATAGCCCTTAAACATTTTACCTCACCACCAAAACTTACTCAGTGGCCTTTCACACTCATTTAACACAAAAGTTAAAGACTTCAGGGTAATCATTGACCAGGACCTCTCTCTGAATAGTCATGTAAAACCTATTTCAAAAACATCCTTTTTTTCACCTACAAAATATCGCTAAGGTTAGAAACTTCCTATCCTTTGAGGAATCGGAAAAAATTTATACATGTTTTACCTCCAGGTTTGATTACTGTAATGCTCTATTCTCTGGGTGTAGTAATACCTGTATTAAAAACATACAGCTAATATGATATGCTGCATCCCAAACACTCACTATGACAACAAAAATATACAAATCATATACAATAAAACATCTCTCTCCTATCCTCGCTTCTTTCCACTAGCTCCCTATTAACAATTGAATTGATTTTACAATACTCCTCATAACTAATAAAGAGCTTTTTCATAGACATTAAACAGTTTAGATATCATTGTTTTGGTTGACTGACCAGTTTTGGCAAAAACGGTCACTTTCACTGCCCCATCTGTAAGTTCATTATGGAAAAACAGAATTTGTAACTTTTGTGGAGCGAGCCACATTTTGTTTTGCACCAGTAGGTGGCAAAGAAGTTATGAAAGAGGGGAAGAAAGACAAAAAGGAGAATGGATTACTCATGTCTTGCTGTGTGCTTACTTAGGTCTACTAGTTTATGAATATAATTCAGAAATCTTGTAGAATGAGATCTTGATGAATGAGAGACAGAATGAGAAGCTTCAGGGTGAACCTTTTCAAAATGACAAAAGCTCTGAGAACGCAAAGCATGCAAAAGTGATGCTGAACTGGCTTTGCTGTTATCGTAAATTATATTGTGCCTGTCTTGGCAGAATAACTTGTCCATATGTCCAAAATGCCCATCACTAGTGACTGACTTATCAGTAGAGGTAGGTTAACAATCCGCAGCTGTGTAAGTACAGAAGTGTTGGAATGCAGCTTGCTGAAGTTGAATGTATTTGAGTGCTCTTAATTTATCTCTCTTGGCAGTACATTGCCTTGCCAGTTTTTGCCTGAAGTGCCTGCTACTTGCTAAAGAGTATAGAAGTCTAGCAAATATCGTATAGTAGGTTAACTGATACAAGAACAGCTAATGTTGTGTCGACTGAATGACACTTTGGTATGTGTATGGCAGCATGGTCGCCGGCTCTTTCAAAAAAAAAATACGTGTGTAGGTACAGCATTCTTTCCATGGAGCTCCATAGGCTAATGCAACAACAATGCAAAAATGAAAACCAGAGTTGCTCAGTTGCTTCTTTAATGGTCTTGCTCCAACATATACTAAAGACTTACTTGTCCCTTACTACCCTGCCATACACCTAAGATCCTAGAATGCTGGTCTCCTTGTAATCGCAAGAATAAAAATCTACGATAGTGTCCCCACAAGCGGGACACTCTCAATACTTTCTAGACTTAAAACCTTCCTCTTTACTGCTCCTTATAGATAGGGTGCATGGTGCAAGGTGGCAAGTTGCCTCCAGCTGTGGGGCATGGTGGCCAGTGACCACCCCTGCAGTAGTTGCCATGCACAACACCTTAGTTATGCTGCTATAGCCTAGTGTCCCACAAACCTCTCATGTGTCATGCTACACAACTCTCTCTCTCTTTATATACATGTGCATATTGTCAGTGAACTGTGAATCACCTAGACTAACTCATTTGCATAATCTATGTTGAATGTCATCCCTCCCTCCCACTGGCTGACTTCCTGTCACCATCTCTTCCTGAGTGGATTGCGACCAATTTCACAGGTGGCCCATGCCAGGACCAACTCTCCTTCCAAGAGGCCCTGTGACTGACTCCTTCACACAGTGGTACTGTCAAAATGGATCCTCCCAATGTTACCCCCATGATCGATCTCACTCCTTGACTTTAATATTATGTCTGCTTGCTACTACACTGTCCAGCCAGAACTTTTGACCACCACCTATGGCTTGACTACCATATAATGTTGTGGGACAATACGCTGGAATTATTATGATGCTCAACTAAAGCAATGAACAAATTGTGGTCATGATAACTACTGACTACTTCCTGCAGAGGAGCTGCACATATAAAAAGTTAAGTGAGTGTCTGCTTATTTAGTTCTGTGCCTATTTTGCTAACTTGAAGCTGCTTTTGGATTACTTGTCTTGTGGCTGAAACCACCTGATTTGTAACACACTTCATTTTCCCACACCTGACGTCCATCCAGGAGACGGGGTGGTGCGGGGCTGTTAATATCGGACAAATGGAAATATACTCAACTGGTACCATCTGTCACAAACAGCTCATTTGAATACCATGCCATCTTGGTTACGGCACCAGTCAAAATATATCTGTTTGTTATATATCGTCCTCCAGGCCAAATGGGTGATTTCCTCGAGGAACTCAACACTCTGCTTTCTTCTATCCCTGAGCATGACTGTCCCATGCTTGTTCTCGGTGATATGAACATCCACTTAGACAATCCAGGCTCTGCAGACTTCCTATCTCTGATTAACTCCTTTGAGCTACAACGGGTTTGCAGTCCTCCAACTCACAAAGCTGGTAAGGAACTTGATCTCATTTTTACCAGGAAGTGCGCCACTACTTCACAGACAGTTACTCCTCTACATCTGTCTGACCATTATTTTATTCAGTTCAAAGTTTCTCTCTGTCAGCAACCATCTGCACCTACTCCCACTGTTTCTTTGAATCTATCTCCTATTCATTTTTCCTGCTTGGTGGCGTCTGCTTTACCACCGTCCAGATGTTTCTCTTCTCTTGAGGTTGATGATGCCACTGAGTCACTCTGTTCTACTCTGAGCTCCTGCTTGGATCGTGTGTGCCCTCTGTCTACCAGACTCGCACGATTAACTCAGTCTCATGTGTGGTTAATGACTCACTTCGGTATATACGCACTAACCTCAGAGCTGCTGAGAGGAAATGGCACAAAACTAAGAATTTGGCCGATCTAACACAATTCCAGGAACTGCCATCATCCTTCTCATCCAGTGTCACTTCTGCAAAAAAGGCTTTCTATCATGACAAGATTCACAATGCCACGGACACCAAGAAACTCTTCTCCACCTTCAAATCTTTACTAAACCCACCACCTCCACCTCCTGCAACTAACCTCACAGCTGACACTTTTGCTGCATTTTTTACTAACAAAGTTGCAGCAATTAGTAGTCAGTTCTCGAACCAACTGCTTCCTTTTCTTCTTTCACTCCTCTCTCCGAGGTCAAGGTGTCTAAGCTTCTCACAGACAGCCGGCCTACCTCTTGTCTTCTGGACCCTATCCCAACAACCCTTCTTCAGGCCATAACCCCCACCATTGTGACGGTGGTGGAAGCATTAAAAGAGGCCAGAGCTGCAGGTCAGTCTTCAGTACTCATTCTGCTGGACCTATCAGCAGTATTTGACACAGTCAACCGCCGCATCCTACTGGACAAGCTGACCAACATGGATATTGATGGCACAGTGCACTCCTGGTTCAAATCCTATTTTACTGGACGGTCGTTCAATGTATCATGGCTGGGACAGACATCGGCACTTCACCAACTTGACACAGGAGTACCCCAAGGATCTGTGCTAGGGCCCTTTCTCTTCGCCTTGTACATCACCACGCTTGGCTCGATCATCCACTCCTATGGCTTCTCTTATCACTGCTATGCTGATGATACCCTGCTCTATCTCTCCTTTCTGTCTGACGACTCCACGGTGTCAACGCGGATCTCGGACTGTCTTTCTGACATATCTGCATGGATTAAAGGACATCACCTCCAACTAAATCTCTCCAAAACTGAACTGCTGGTCCTCCCAGACAAACAAGCCATACATCACAACATCAGCATCAAGATCAACTCCCTGTCTGTTTCTCCCACCAAGGTGGCACGAAACCTAGGTGTCATGATCGACCAACTGACCTTTGCTGATAACGTTGCCTCTGTGGCTCGGTAATGCCTTTTTTCCCTATTCAACATAAGGAAGATCAGGCCATACCTAACCCAACATCCTGGTACAGACCCTGGTTATCTCTCGTCTTGACAACTGCAATGCCCTCCTATCAGGTCTTCCAGCCTGTGCTGTGAGACCGCTACAGATGATCCAGAATGCAGCTTCACGTCTGGTTTTCAACCAGCCAAAAAGGGTGCATATCACACCTCTGTTCATTAAACTCCACTGGCTACCCTTGGCTGCTTGCATCAAATTCAAGGCACAAATGGTGGCCTACAGGGTGATTGATGGCTCTGCTCCCATCTACTTGAATACTCTCCTAAAGCCCTATGTCACCCGCCGACCACTTCGCTCCTCTAAGGAATGTTATCTAGCACGGCCAACACCTTGCGCAGGTCAATCCAGACTCTTCTCATGTTTTGTTCCACGCTGGTGGAATGACCTTCCAAGTGCTACCAGATCAACTGATACCCTTTCCACCTTCAGGAAACTCTTGAAGCTCTTCCAAGAATATCTCCTGGCTTAAATTTTGAGAATGTACTTAACATCTTATACTTAATTTCTCTGTTACACTGCATTTTTTATTACACTATTGCACTTTCAACTTAAAATAGTGCAGTTTTTATGTTAGCAATATGCACTCTTTGTTAGTTTCTTTCATTGTTGTAGCTTGAATGTTATCCTCTTTTGTAAGTCACTTTGGATAAAAGCATCTGCTAAATGCATAAATGTAAATGTAATGCATGACCCCTGATGGTTGGGTTGGCCTCTTGAGCCATGGATCTTCTCAAGGTTTCTTTCTAGACTAACTACCACAAGAGAGTTTTTCTTTGTCCCTGTTGTTCTTGGGTGCTCCTTGCTGTAATGGGCGATCAGACAAATTATGAGACAATACTATTGTAAATAAAAGGTGCTGTATAAATATACTTGAATTGGTCACCATAGCATCCCTCTACACATTTCCATATCACCACTTCCATACTTTACCACTGAAACATCAGTTTTTTATTTTATTTTATTTTTTATAGTGTGTGTATGTAGATAATGTATATGTCGTGTTATGGATGCTACAGGATGCCTGAATTCGGGAACAGGGACTATTTCCCTTTAACCAATCAGCATGCTGCATGCAAAAAGGGATTCAACAAAGAGGAAAAAAAGACTCAGCGCAGCACAGCTAATGGTATGGCACAACTTTGGTGCAAACTCAAGCATTTTGCAGAGAGGAGGACGAAACACGTGTGCCAATTTTTTACATTAGCGGACACTCCTTCTCATGCAGCAGTGAGAAAAAGCGTTGGCTCACTCATCTAGCTGTGCATGTAAATGTGCTGACTGTTGCTTTCCGCGACAATTTGCAATGAAAGTGATTCAGATTAGCAAAATCTAAATCAAGTTCAAAACAGCTTCAAAAAAGCCTTAACTTGGAAGGAGGCTAATATGATCTTTGCTAATACCCCCAAAATAAATATATTTACTAGCTCAGGACGTTTTGTCACATTATGGGAAATGCACACCGTACCATTGCATCCCTACTCCACACCATAGATTATGCATAACTCTGTAATATATTTCAATGGAATTAAATGTCATCAAAATGCATTGACTTTAAATGGGCAGTTATTTCTGGGGTGAAATAGGTAGTACATCCCATTTCATATTCAGCTTGGCCTGAGCTTCCAAAATGTTGGTTTCATTGAGACGTGAGAGGAGAGGCCTATCTGGTGGCCAATAATAGTGAGGATTCGCTGCGGTCGGCCAAATGATGCATCATGGCTTATTTGGCACTTCTGGAGCATGTGGCAAATGGAAAAAATAGGAGACAGAGAATCCTTAGAGACTAACAAGATTTTCTGGCCAATAATGATGAGTGGCAGATGAGCCAATTCTGTTAGCCACAAGCTGTCCTTTTGTTAACATTGTTAACATTATAATTCACATTCATCATCCCATTACCATTCAGAACTATCAAAAAAGGTTGGTTTCACTGACAGGTGCACAATAAGCCTATCTGGCCCAAGTCTACTGAGGACTCAGTGCCTTTTCACACTGAGGGCTAGGGCCCCTATTCATAAAGAACCTTAAGGCTCAAAGTAGTAGTATTAAGAGAAATTCCTAAAAATAATGGCCGTTTCAGTTGTAACCTTAGGGCTCCTACATTTTTTTGACCAAGCGTAATTCACAAAAAGTGCTAAAAGTAGCATCTAAGTCTAGAGGACTCCTAACTCACCAAGACCAAAAGTCATAAAACATCCAACGGCAGCAGTTTCTAGGTAGCAAGTCTGTTATCTCTTGAAATGCACATGCCGAGTCATGTATTCAAGCATTTATCATCAGGGAATAAATTTGCAGCTTGGAAGGAATGCAATAACGCTACCAAAACCCTTGTCAAAGTGTATGTGCACTTTACTCATACTCATATTCTCATAAATGCATTTAAAAATGGTGCAAAGATACCTTGTCATGCTGCAGTGTATCCCATCACCGTTTCATTTGTAGCCTGTGATATCCATTGGCACTCTGGTAAGGCCAGTGACAGCGCAGACTCAGGGATTGACATTAACTGTTTTGCTCACCAGCCAATGTGGCTGGTGATTTGGAGTTACTAGGCACTTGGCATTTTTTACAAGCCATAATTAATTCAACACTCTGAATTCATAATGGTGTGTTCAAGTTCACTTGAGATAAGTAGATAATAGCTTTGCAAGTGTAAATTAAATTCATCAAGGTTGTAGATGTAAATACAGCTCCTCTATGAAAACATTCAACCAATAAAGACATAAGGGTAGCCTATGTATCAGTCATACAGCATCAATTAATAGCCCCAGCATCGGTCCCTAACATGGGGCAGGCCTTTCTTTTTTTTTTGGGGGGGGGGGACTTTATCATCATTTAAATTGTGTTTATGGTGGCTTTGTAGTTTAGACATGTCTAGTGTTGTGACATGTTGTTAGTAAGTCCCTGAACCGAGTGCATGCAAATATGTTTTCCATCTATATGTTTGCTCACCAACTTTCACTCTTTTGCATGAAAGGATAATACTTTATTCATCCTGTAGGAAATTAGAAATGTCTATAGGGATGCTATGGTGGCCATAGTTTAAGAAAGTGTCAGTGTTAGTGCATTGCAGTGCAAAAACTGTATTAAATACAGGGTAAAGTGGTAACACAGTATAAACATAATGCAATAAACCGCAATACTGTAATGCAAGAAGATAAAAAGGCACCATGCTAATTGCAATCTGAATTAACATAAGCAGCAGTAGAATTAAATACCAGATAGTAGAAGTATAGAAGCTCCCTTGAAGATGGAGACCAGGGGATGGTGGTGTGATGAGGGTGCAAAGGCCTAATATAACCTGTGGGAGTGTAGGAGAGTCCAGTCCAAGCTAGGGTGTATGTAAATGTGGGGGGTGACCAGAAAAGGGCATAATAAAGTGTGCAGCACAGACCCAAACACACAAGTCAATCTCCCACCTCCATTTCTGTGTGGCGTAGTACAGTTGTATGGCCTGTGGTACATCTTACTTCCTCAGTCTGTCTGTAGAGCACGTCAGACACAGGGGTCTGTTACTGAACATGCTCCTCTGCTTGTAGCATGTAAAACTTATGTCCAAAATGTAAATTTGTTACTACATACCTTTTCAAAGAAGTCACTAAGAGAATTGATAAATCCATCAGCCAAGTCATTAAGTTTGCAACACTGTTGCAAATAGCTTTGAGAATTCTAACATTATCAATGTCCTAAGAATTTTTAGTTCAGTGTTTAGTGGTGCTTATGGGGGGGCTGTGGGATCATAATGTTACTTCTTAAGGAGATCAGATACCTTTATGAAACTCACAATTAAAGATATACTGTAAAGTATCAGTACAGCACCCATTACAGTGCTTTGTGAGACTGAAGATGTTACCCGCCACCAGCCGAATTTTACCCACACCTGGCGGTTAGCAGGTGCTTACGTCAAGCCCTTATATGCATTTATGGAAGGTCAGGGAAAAAGAGAAGTGAGGTGCAAAAAAGGGAGGAGAAACGCTAGGTATTAGGATTGATTACGTTTCTGTTGTATCTATGAAAATAGTGCAGGCCTGTTTTGCGGGAAATATCTCCACCTTTAAAAGCAAGTGTAATCCAAGTTGATTTCAGTGCTGCAATTACAGAAACTCCCAGAGACAGTAAGAACACTTGTTTGCTTGAACCAACGCAATGTTTAACTGTTGCTTGCCTTTCTAATTTCTTTTTTTCAAGTTGTAAGCAATCGAGTTCCCCTGCATGCTAAACTATTAAATTTGTCTTTGCAAAAAGCGGAGCAGAACTACTGATTTGTATCATCTCTGCTTATTGACATTTTTCAACTCCATTCAGATGCGCTGACTGAAAAATTACCTCAATTTCTGGCAATCCTACATTACATTAGATGGCCAGGGGTTACCTGATACAATGAAATGTTAGTAAATTTAACATAATATTACCACGAGCAGCACTCGCTTTTTGCGAAAAGGAAAATATGAGAGTTAAAGCCAGTGAATATGCTGTCAGTCATGGGCCAAGCAGGTGTAAATGTAATGGTGAGCGTAGCATTTTAAATGTTGAGTGGTTGGTATCTTAAATGGCAAAAGACTTTTGATTTCATCAGAACAAAGTGTTTTTGTTTGCAGGCTTGGCTATGTGAGGTGTTCGTGCCACATGTCTGCATCTTCCCCATTAAACAAGGATGTGAAGGGTGATGACATCTAGCTCTATATTTTGCACAAGGTTTATTGTGGTTGGCGAAATTCTTTGGGACAATCATTGGTCAAATTCATGTAATAGCTGCCATGGTTGGAGAAAGTTTCAATGTTGGAATTTCTCACTGGAATTGTGTTGACTTTTGCAATCTCATCAGTGCAAAATCCTGAAGGGTCTGCACATGCAAGGTTATATTCTCAACATTAATCACAATTAATCAAGTAATTGTATCAAATCAGAATTCTGTTAATCTTACCTTCAGGTTGGACTGGATCATTGGCAGCCACATGGGGATAAGCTAATCAATGAAGTAACATGATAGAATATTTAGTATAGCCAATAAAAAAATCAGAACTTTTTACAAAAAACACTGTATTTGTTTTAAGTTTTAAGCTCTTTCTCATCAATGCCCTGATGTGACAAGCATGTAATAAGAAAATAATCAAAGTAACATAGAACAAAAGAGACAAGTGACACCAAAGGCAAAAAATAATAAAAAATAACGTTACGTAAAACTTACGTATAACATGAACATTGTACAATAGGCCCAGACTAACATGCTTTCACTTTTCCAGAAAATAAGCTTTTGTGATTGGTTGGTTGGCCTTTGTTGAGTGACAGACGATCAGATCAGATCCAGTTAGAATACAAAAAATGAATTTTAGAGCAAAGTGGATTTGTCACATCCATAACGCTAGTAAAAGCACTTTTAAATGAATGAAATTTGAGGATTTGTTGTAGGCCTATTCAACTGTAGCCTGCAGGTTATAAAAAATACTTTGCTTGCCTATGTTCTGTCGCATCTTATAATGCTGGAAATGTCCAAAAGAACTGTTTTTATGAAAACAAAACACCACACCAAACTCCATTATCATTATCATAATTGTGAAACTGGTAATGCATAGCCTAATGAAAATATGAAGAGTTTGGTTCCAAAACGCAATGCTATAAATCCATTCAAAGTCATGATTTTTAATTGTGTATTTCAGTAATTATTGACCAAACTTCAAGTGTGTTGATTTTATTATGTAAAAATAAATCAAGTAAATGCAATCCAAATGTAGATTGACTAACATCTGAAAAACAAAGTGTAAAAAAATTATTTCCAAAAATTCATTAAAATTATGGATATAGCATTTTGGAGCAAAACTCCTCATATACAGCCCAGGTAAACTACAACCCCCATAATCCACAGCAGTAGTAAGAGGTCTGATACCTCCAGAGGAACTCTAGCGTGAACAGAAAGAAAACTGACGCCTCATCAGAGCTGAAGCAGACTAGAAAGAGGCCTGGTCCACTTTTAGAGGACTGAGTTTGGTTCGTTTAAAGGGCAATATTTGTGAAAACACCCCCTAAGTGAGAAGCGGAGTCTGATTGAAAGTGAGATGGCAGAGCGCGTTTCAAGAGGCCAGTTCGCTTCACTGCCAAGACAATATTAGGCTTAGCTAATTTTTTTCACCTTCGCAAGCCCTCCTGATAACCACCTATGGACTGACTACCATGTAATGTAAAGTGGGATAATACTCTGGAACTATTATGAACCTTAGCTAAAACCATAGACAACTTGTAGTCTATCTTGGTTACTACTGAGTGTAATTTTCCTGCATGACCCCTGGCAGTTGGGTTAGTCCCTTGAGTCATGGATCTGCCCAAGGTTTCTTCCTAGACTAACTAAACATAAGGGAGTTTTTCCTTGCCCCTGTTGCTCTTGGGTGCTCCTTCTGTAAAGCGCCATGAGACAATACTATTGTAAAAGATGCTGTATAAATAAAACTGAATTGAATTATCGTTTGTGATCTATTTTTACAATGAAGATACACACACCTGTGCTGAGGAGTAACACAGATTTGTGAGCATAAACCAAAGCTTTCATGAAGAGATCTAACTACCCCAATGGGAATGGAGAATTGAGCCTGGGACATGGGCATGGTTACACTGAAGTATTGTTTTGTTGCTCCACTGCCATTTATCTGTGAAATCAATCTCACAATTTAGCAGCTTTAAATTTGTCTACTGCCACAAGTTTTGTCACCACAGGGGTGCCCAAAGGCTCAGTCCTGGGGCCCCTTCTTTTTGCCATGTGTACCACCTCGTTGGTTCCAATCATCCACTTGCATGGCTTCTCCTATCACTGCTATGAAGATGATACCCAGCTGTGTCTGTCCTTTCCTCCTGGTGACTCCACAGTGTTAACACGAATCTCTGACTGTCTTTCTGACATATCTGCATGGATGAAAGAACATCACCTCCAATTACACCTCTCCAAAACTGAACTGCTGGTCCTCCCAGCTAAGCAAACCATATATCACAACATCAGCATGAAGACAGACTCCCTATCTGTTGTTCCAACCAAGGTTGTAAGAAACCTGGGCATCAAAATTGACGACCACCTGACCTTTGCTGATCACATTGCCTCTGTGGCTCGGTCTTGCCGCTTTTCTCTATTCAACAAGGATAAGGAATAAGGAAGATCAGGCTGTACCTAACTCAACATGCAACCCCGCTCCTGGCACAGACTTATGTTATCTCTTTTACCTTGACTACTGTACTATCTGTCACTTTGACTACTGTTTTCCAGCCTGTGCTGTGCCAAAAAGAGCACGTCAGACCTCTGTTCACTGAGCTCCACTGGCTACCCTTAGCTGCTTGCATCAAATTCGTAGCACTAATGTTGGCTTACAGAATGATGGATGGATCTGCTGCCATCTACTTTAATATGCATGGATGGCTGCTTTGTTTTGCACTACTCATCTATCCTGCCAATTTTTAACTATTTGGCTATTTACATACTTTCTTTTCATACCAAAAGTACCCGGTTGTCTTCAGTATGACAGAGATACAATACTGGGCATAAAAGACTCACTGACCACTCGTGTAAAGCCAGAGTTTCTTCACTGGGACCCCCTGCTCACTCAGGATGCATCATGCACAGTGTTACCATGGAAGAGCGGCGGCAAAGGGGTAGGAGAGCTGGAGTGCTTGTGAGATTGAGACGGCATGTTAACTGACCATCACTTCCAAGCATACTTCTAGCTAACATTCAATCTTTGGATAATTGTGTGAGCTGCGTACACGAATCTTCTTTCAGAGGGAAATAAGGGACATCATCTGTCTCACAGAAATTTGGCTGTCGAAAGACACATCAGACCATGCCACCAAAGTGGAGAACTCACATCCAGAGACTGCTTTTATCATCACTGGAGATTTCAATCAGGCATCTCTGAGAAAGGTACTGCCTACATACTTCCAACAAATGATGCAAACACACATGATGGCCACATTCTAGCGCACTGCTACTCTCCCTTTCGTGATGCTTTAAAGGCCGTTTGGCAAATCGGATCACTCTTCCATCCTGCTCCTGCCAGCTTATAGGCAGAAACAGAGGCGAAGCACGCCCACTTTCAAGACAGTTTGCTGTTGGTCTGAGGAATCAGACAGTGCAGTGTAAGACTGTTTTGATTATGCTGACTGAGGTATGTTCTGTGATGCATGAAATAGTGATATAGGCGAGTATACAGATGCAGTCATTGGATTCATACAGAAGTGTGTGGAAGACACAAATCAATGAAAATCAATCATAATCTAATATATAGGAATATTTCCTAATCAAAAACCATGGATAAACAACACTATAAAAGCTGGTCTCAGGGCCTGCGATTGTGCATTTGTGTCTGGAGACAAGGAGTTGGAGAACATTAACTCCCATTGTGAGTACATGTTTTAAGAGACTTGTGAGGAACATCATTTGCAGCATGATTCCACCTACTCTGGACCCTCGTCAGTTTGCCTACAGACAGAATAGATCAACTGATGATGTCATCACCACCGCACTGCAATCCTCCCTAAAACATTTGGAGAGGAAGCATACTTATGTAAGGATGCTGTTTGTAGACTACAGCTCTGCACTCAACACCATTGTCCCTAGTATACTTGACAACGTCATTCACGTCAGATGGTGAGAATGGGCTCACTTCAACCCCCTTGACAGTCAACACAGATGCTCTTCAAGGTTGTGTCCTGAGCCCTCTCCTTTACTCTCTGTACACTAAAGACTGTACAGCTTTGTATAGCTCTAATATGGTCATTAAGTTTGCTGATGACACCACTGTAACTAGCCTGATTGCCAACAATGATGAAACAGCCTGCAGGAGCGAATTCAACAACTCAACGCAGTGGTGTCAGGACAACAACCCTACATGTCAAAGACCAAGGAGCTAATGGTAAACTTCAGGAAGAAAGAAGATCAATTGGATCCCATTATCCTCAGTAGTTCTACAGTGGAAGGAGCCAACAATTTCAAGTTCCTTGGTGTTAACATCACAGAAGACCTGACCTTGGATAGCCACACTGACCAGATTGTTAAAAAAGCTCAGCAATGACTCTTCCACCTCAAACAACTAAGGAAATCTGGTATGTGGACAGAGACCCTAAAGCCTAAAGGACTTGTATAAGAGGTGATACATCAGGAAGGCCAAAAGAATCATCATCCCACAGCAAAGTAAAGTTTGGTGTGCTAGGGCCCCTGCTATTCTCGCTCTACATGTTACCTTTGGGATCTGTGCTGATGACACCCAGCTTTACCTTTCCACGAAGCCTAATGACTGCATGCTAATAACTATGCTTGACGCCTGCCTCCGGGACATTAAAATTTGGATGACTAATGATTTATTATGTTTAACCTCTGATAAAACTGAAGTTATGATGATAGGTCATAAATCGCTTATAAACATTCAACCTCATCAACAAAACTTACTCAGTGGACTTTCACTGTCATGTAAAACAAAAATGAAAGACTTCAAGGTAATCATTGACCAAGGCTCTAAATAGTTATGTAAAGCACATTTCAAAAACATCCTTATGCCACTTGTATATCTGTATATATGAAATATCTCTAAGGTTAGAAAGTTCATATCCTTTGAAGATGCTGAAAAATGAATACATGCATTCGTTATCTCCAGACTTGATTACTGTAATGCTCTTGATTACTGTAATTCTCCCTTACCACCCTCCTAGAACTCTAAGATCCCAGAATGCTGGTCTCCTTGTAAACCTGAGAATATAATAATGTACAATAGGAATAAGAGCCTTTTGCTAACCTGCATCTCTCTTGTGGAATAATCCACTCCACCCCCACCCCCCCCCCCAACCTGATCCTGAATAAAAAACTGAGTTTAACCATCATCTTTGTGAGTTTAATCACGTTTTAAAACATGGTTTATCATTTAATCAAATACCAAGATATTTGTATTAAGAAACCTACTCAATGTGTGTCCCATTTAGGGAGTAAATACTTTTCCTTTTCTTGGTAAATATAAACTTTTAACACATTTAAAACCATTTTGAAATTTTTAAAAGGCTTCTGAATATAGTCAGAGGTCACATTTAAGATTTGACATTACTTGCTCTATAGATATTATATAGATGTTAGTACAAAAAAAATATAATCTGCATAGAAATGGGTTATGCAATGCTCTAGTGAAGTAAAGATCATTAATAGACATATACATATATGTAATAAAATGGGCCCAAAATTAAGCCTTGTGGAACACCAATTCTTAAACTTAAAGTGGATGTGTGATATTGATTTTCCAGGTAGATGGCGTAGCTGAGCACTAAAACAAAGTTACAGAAAGTCAAAACACACCTCAGTGTAAGCACGCCCATCTCTCCAGCCCGTTAATCCACCTTCCGTGCCTTCCTGACAAGCAGCCTACCGTGCCAACTTCAAATGCACGAGGCTACCCAATGCAAAGTATTGCATATAGGCTATGTGTGTTCCTGTACAATGTTATAGTGCTATAGTAAAATGTCCCAAAATACAAGATTCTATAGTAGGCTATCTGTAGCATTCTGTAGCATAATATTTCTATAATAAAATGTCTTAAAAAGTAGAAGAGTCTTTTATCATTTCTTTACACTATAGGGAGGGAAAAAAATAGATTATTACAGTACTATAGAACACCATAGAGATATTATAGAAGTATTATAGGCCTACATACTATAGAGCTCCTATGGGATTCCTATAGCATTCCAATGTTTTTCATTGTGAAATACAGTATTTTAAAATTATGCCGTTTTCCTGTCACAAAGTAGTGATTTTGGTTTTTTTTATAACACGCATGACAAGCAATTTATTACACGTAGGCTTCATAAGTATTTTCTGCTGCTTACAAGTCTAGGCAGGACAGTAAACAAATCTGATGATAAATATACACAGTAAACTTTCGCAAGTGTCCATTATAAGATCATCCAGCTTGGTTCAATGTATCAAGATAATGGGAAAGACAATAGTGATGTCACAGCAGAAGAGGAGGTTTAGTAAAACTATTTTGTGTAGAAGTGCCATTTCATGAAAAATTGGGACAATTGGCATCCCGGGATTAGAAGATCAATTCAAATCAAGCAGTAAAAAAAAACCAAAATGCTGGAAAAACCAGGACATGGAGATGTCTATTTGGGATGTGTGCTGTGCCTATGTGTGGGCATTCTGCCTATAGCAGATGTTATGCTCTTTGTCGTAAGCAGTGAAGGATGGAGATTAGACAAGTAGAAGTATGAAGTAAGAATGTTTTTTTCTAGCATGCTCAAGAATATTTGAAACAGCAATGTCCTCTTAGAGAGAGATCGGAAATATGACGCACACAACAAAATGAGCGAAAGCAACTGCGCAATAATGCAACATTCCATTGCGAAACTATATCACACAAAACTCAACAACAATTTTAGCCATGCTGCACACATCAAACATGTACAGTAACTCTTTAGTGACAGCAACACATAGCCTAATAAGTCAAATTCTTACCGAGAACAGCACACTATAGTACTGATGCATCATGAATGGGTATTGTGTAGCCTATGCACAAATCTGCCATTTTCTTCAGGACGGGTGCATGCATCCTCATTGTCAAAACTGATGATACCGGTAACTTTGCTTGTAGAGCTGCAATACAGCTGCTGTGAGCTCTCTCTTCCTCTCTCTCTTTGCCTGTTTGCTGCTAAGATCTCAAGTCATGTGCATTCCACAATTTGGCAAAAGTGATTCTACTCTGGTTAGGCCTGCTGAAGTGCTTATTCTCATAAATGTAGCATAAACATTAATTCCCTGTAAATAACAGCAGGGAAATAATAATAATATCATTTACAAATGGAAGTAGGCCTAATGCAAGCGTGACGATATCCATGGCATTTTTAGACCTTGTAGCAGCATTAGCAATAACTTTGTAGGTGACTTGTTCAAATCTGCTTGCGGTGAAAAATAAAATTATTGTCTTATTGCACCTGGTGCCAATGAACTGGCATCTTGTTCTGCTCTGCTGACTAACCATTAAAATGAAACTGCATCAAAACCCAAAAGGAACAGTGTTGAAAGTGGTGCTATGCAAAACTACGTCTGTCTTTTCAATTACTGAGCAATAGTAGCAATCTTTCAGAAATATACTCACTTTGACAAATATGGTGGAGTTGCACTCTTGGAGAGCTTCCATCAAGCTGATCACATGCAAACACACCATCTCTACCATCTGGGAAAGAGTAAAGAGTTCTTTCAGAAAATTCTAGAGAGTGAGAAGTGGATTCAGCAATTAACACAAACAAACAAAACAACAAGGTATGGGCAAATAATATTGTGCACAATCTACAGTATTATGGGGTTGCTAAACCAGGTGATGGGAATGCAAAAACAAAAAAAAACATATATTATTTCATTTAATAAGCCTTGAAAATTAAACTCAAGCCTGTCATAAGCCTGTCATCAAACTAATGTCCTGTACTTACCTAATAGGTAAACTACCTAAAAGATGTGCAACACTGCCCTGAGCATTAGGCCTACCAAGGGAAGCTGTTGTGTCTTCTGGTAATATTCAGAAATGTGCCTGCCCTTACCACAGAACTCAGTGCATGTTCTGGAAGGTGGACAATGTGTGGCTTCACAGAATCATATAGGGATTGATGTTTTGCAAATGATCATCTGCAATCCCCATCTGTAAGACTAAAATAATGCTACTTAACAGATGTCATGAAACTAAATGTCACATGCCTGTAGAGAATTACCAAAAAGGTTAGAATAGAACACTATGATGTGATGGTAACATGACATTGCTTGTGCATGTAGATGTAAAGCTATATATTAATTGAAAGTAAAAAGATAAGAATTTCAGAAAAAAACATTGACATTGAATGAGCCAGGCATAAATGGGCTGGCTACATGGATTTTTGTGACCTGTAGCATTAATTAGCCCATATAGAGTCATTTGCAAGCAAGCATTACATTTATGCATTTAGCAGATGCTTTTATCCAAAGTGACTTACATATTTTGTCAACTATCAATTACATTAGGGCCAGTCTCCCTTAGAGCGACTTAAGGCTAAGTGCCTTGCTCAAGGGCAGCCAGGATTCGAACCCACAATTCTCCAGGTTACTTGCATGTTAGCCAGGTTCCTTAACCACTATACCACCACCATCCATAAGCATCACAGTGAAGAGACAGATCACTTAAAAATGTATTGGAAGGGCATGTACAGGGCTGGACTGGGACCAAAAAATGCCCCTGGCATTTTTGGCCATGGCAGCCCACCATGATTATATGATCATTACCTGCTAGCGTTAGCTTCTTGACTTCAGCTATGTATGTTAGCTATCGTTAGCATTTAACATGAATTTGCTCATAAGATCATGTGGTCATATAGACGAATAAGACAAAATGAACTCGTTGGTATTTTATTAGCATGTTTCTATCAGCAACGTAGATCAAAATTGATGAACATACTGATGTGGTTAACCTAGTAGTAAACAGACTTGTATGAGAGCTTGAAGCAGAGCCAGTATACTACCGCCACCCTCTGGCCAGCGTAGAGATTTATTAATGTTCAGGTTTCCCAAAGAGGGAATTAAACGCTATGGATCAGTAAGAATAATAATAAAAAAAATGTCCTTAGATATGCCGAGTATTAAATTCAGAGCTGCTGTTATTTTGCAAAGTTCATATATTAACCAAGATTTATAATCAGGAAAATATGGTATACCACAGTGGCGACACTTGGGATATATTTTATGGAGTAATTTGCACATCCTGATCTCCAAAGATGACACATTTTTATACCTCACCACACAACTCTTTCATCATCTTACTAGGATAAACTGCCATTATTACTGGTAGTTCAAAATGCATATTGCAATGATTAAAGCCTACTCGTTAGTACCATACTGTATCTCTCACTGTCAAGCAAGCATATCCCACTAATAGCAGTAAGAGTTCTGAGAATTGTTACAATTTTGCTATGTCCTGAACTCTTATCAGATTGGTCACTTGTAACTGCTGAGATGTAACAGTTCATTTAAACAACCTTGGTGTCATGGAGTTAGGGTTAGGGTTTTGCCCCTGCCTCATCCATTAATCCCCTATATGGGTGGCCATTCCGCCTAACATATGGTCAAACTGTCTTTTGAGAAACTACTTATCAGGTGTGCAAATGTTGTATCTTGAATTAATAGTCATTCTAAGGAGAAGATAACCAAGAAGGTGCATAATTTCTGGCAATAACTCTCCCTTCTGACAGGCAGTTTTTACATGTTGATCTGTAAGATGTCAGATTGTACAGATGTTTTCTTTTGGGTTTGTTCTCTATTTCTGTAATTCTGTTTAGGTGTTGATCGTACGGACTGACAAACCAAAGTGTAAATGCCTCCTCACCACTTTGTTGTGGGCCATGAGTTGCAGAATGCTAGGTGTGACTCTGCTCCAGAACTCCAAACCTGTGAGAATTGCACTGGAGGAATATTCTGTCAGGTTTTGATTTTGAAGGGTAGAGGAGGCAGCAGCCTGCTCACAGTATACAGTCCAAAGTTGTGCAAACATGAAGGCATGGAACAGGGAGCACATATGCAGCACTGAGGTCTGAGGAGATAAAAAAACAGATAGAGATACAAAAAAACATTGAACAAATATCAGGTGTTGATCCTATTTGTGCACTCTTCATGAAGACAGTTTTATTGACATACTTTGGACTGTTCTGGAAAACCAATCAGAATAACAATTAGGTGGTCAGCAATTTGTGATCCAGCATCCAGCGGGATTGGCATGCATGAAGTGGAGCCCTGATGCAAAGCACAGTGAGTAAGGGATCCCAGAAGTAGCCAGGAGAGCTGGCGAATATGTGACACACATTCAATGAACTCCTTTGGCCTGTGAAAATAAAGAGGAAATGTTCAGAGTGGTTATGTTTATACTGTCTATATTTATAGGTTCTTGGAAGACACTTTTATCCTAAGTGACATACAATACAAAAACACTGTATTAAAAAGTACTTGGCTGGAGTTTACAATGTAAAATGAACATTTACGCAAAAAATAAAAGTATAAATAATTTTAGAGGTGGTTAAAATAATATCAGGTCATTGTAGACTAGTACTCATTCACACAGCAACCAAGCAGCACTTGAGCTTATTTTTGATAAATTAGAGTTGTATATATTGCAACATCAGATAACATGGTACAATACTCCATTTATCCATTCTATGTCCCCTTTAATAATCTTTCATATCATCTTTTTTGTTAGCTTTGTTCCTCTGTGTGTCATAGTTCATTTGAGCATACTGAACAAAGGTTGTTTTGAACAGGGTAATTTAGCATTACAAGTGCTTGACTCTTATTAACGAATGTTCATTATGGCTAGATCAATGACTGTATATACGGTGCCCAGCATAAATGAGTACACCCCCTTTAAAAAATATGTCCATGAAAACAAAAAATATTCCCAAAAATTTTGCAGACTAAGTTTAACATCACACCTGCGTAACATACAACACAAACTTTCGCTTAATAATATAACTTAGATTACATATTTTTCAGTTTTACTCAAATTAGGGGGGAGCAAAAATGAGTACACCCCCAACAAAACTACTGCATCTAGTATTTTGTATTTTGTGGCCTCCATGATTTTTAATGATGGCACCAAGTCTTCTGGGCATGGAATGAACAAGTTGGCAACATTTTGTAACATCAATCTTTTTCCATTCTTCAATAATGACCTGTTTTAGAGACTGGATGTTGGATGGAGAGTGATGCTCCACTTGTCTCTTCAGAATTTCCCATAGGTGTTCAATTGGGTTCAGATCAGGTGACATGCTTGGCCACTGAATCACTCTCACCCGGTTCCTCTTCTGAAAGCCGACAGTGGCCTTAGATGTGTGTTTAGGATCACTGTCATGTTGGAAAAGTGCACCACGACCAAGTGCACGGAGTGATGGTAGCATTTTATTTTTCAATATAGAGCAATACATCTCTGAATTCATGATGCCATCAGTGAAATGCAGCTCCCCAACACCAGCAGCACTCATGCAGCCCCACGTAAGGACACTGCCACCACCATGCTTCACTGTAGGTACCATGCATTTTTCTTTGTATTCCTCACCTTTGCGACGCCATACAGTTTTGAAGCCATCAGTTCCAAAAACATTCATTTTGGTCTCATCACTCCACAATACAGAGTCCTAGTAGCCTTCATCTTTGTTAGCATGGGCCCTAGCAAACTCTGGGCAGGCTTTTTGTGCCTGGGCTTTAGGAGAGGCTTCTTTCGTGGACGGCATCCATGCATGCCATTCCTCTGCAGTGTACAGCGTATTGTGTCACAGGAAACAGTCACCCCCGTTTGACTTTCTACTCTTTTAGCTAACTGTAGTGAACTTGTGTGCCGATTTTCTTCAACCCTTCTCATCAGAAGACGTTCCTGTCGAGGTGTTAACTTCTGTGGACGACCAGGACATCTCTGTGACATGGTCGCAGTTAAATTTTTCTTATATTCTTCTTTGTACCACTTTTGCTACAGTATTCTGACTAATAAGTAAAGCTTGGCTGATCTTCTTGTAGCCTTTACCTTTCTGGTGTAAGGAAATAATTTTCTTTCTCAGGTCTTGTGTCATTCTCTTCCATGCAGTGCCATTGCTGACAGCAGGGAATGGGGAGAGGTTTTCTTAGAGTAACACGCTTTTATAGTCAACTATCTGCTGGACTAATTGAATAATTACTCACCTGTGATTGAATTCTTGGTAAATCAGACATTTGTAGTCTAAAATCTTGCTTTGCCCTGAGACTTTCAGTGGGGTGTACTCATTTTTGCTACCCCCTAATTTGAGAAAAACTAAAAAATATGTAATCTAAGTTATATTATTACACAAACTTTTGAGTTGTATGTTCAATGCAGATGTGATATTAAACTTAGTCTGCGAAAATTTTGGAAATATTTTTTTGTTTTCATGGACATATTGTTTAAACTGTTACTTTTTAAAGGGGGTGTACTAATTTATGCTGGGCACTGACTGCTGGCCATCAAGCTAAATGCTGCAGTCACTTGTCATCAGTATTTCTTTAATGTTGAAGATTTGTTGACTCGTTAACATGTCCATGTTATCATAACCTATAATTATTTTTGAATTATTTTTTTGAAAATGTCTTCATGAAATACAGAAGTGCATGTTAACAGAATAGGACTAGGTCTTTTAGCTAAATTGCAAGAAAAAAAAATGTTGACGTGTCAAGGACACATGTTGGCTGCATGGAAATACTGCTGTGAAATCATAGGTAATGGTAATGCTAAGTAAAGGTTAAAGTTACTAGCCATTGTATTTAACCTTTCTAATACAGTTTATGATGATGAACAAGTAGTTGGCGGACTTGAAAAACTTCCAGTAGTTCCAGTACCTAACTTACTAAGGGCTAATGTCATGTTATGTAATGTAATGTTAGGGCTAATGCTAACATTTGCTGCCACTCCAGCAAAACTTAATGGCTCACAAACAGTAGTTTCAACAGTAGTATTACCCAAATAGAGAATCATATTCATCCAGGAAATTAAAAAATATCGTAAACAAGTAATGATGGAGCATCGCGGATGACTAGGTAAGGTAACTGACGTTACTTTTACCATCTGTTATCTACAATTAACATATAGCTAGCAAGCGAAAATGCTAAATACCCTGGTACCTAGTGAATGTTAGCATGATAGCATTAGACTAATGGGCAATAGCATGATTTTAGGTTGGATAGGGTTACACGACAAACTTCACAGACCACAACACACCCAACAGCTTTGTAATGAACAATGGTGTGGGACCAGGAAGTGCTGTCTGCAGCAACAGCTGTCAATCATGAGTCAACCACATCCATTTTTTACATTTTAAAATACCATTTTAAAAAATAAGTTCTCAGCTGGGAAAATTCAGGTTTTGGTTATTTTTTAAAATAAAATATGCTAAATGAAACAATAATTTTAGAGGTGAAAAGTTACACGGAAAATGGACTACTAGGCCATAGAACTACATGGGAATGGGCGGGGTTATAGATTGTACTACAACCAGCCGCTAAGGGGCGACTAGTTTTACGGTTGATGCACTGTCCATCTATGTATACAGTCATTGGTTTAGACCAAGTTAGAGATGTATCTGTTTCTGGATCTATCACACCTACAACCAGCTTTTCTCACCCCTGCTGCAAGGCTGATGGTGGATGGTATAGCCATGGCAAATGTCGGACCACAGCCTTGTTGTCACGGTGATTGCCTTTGCTGATCTCCATGGCTGCCACCTGGGCCAAACCAACCTTCAAGTTCCCCCCAAAGGTATCTTCGTGAAGGGGCTGACAACAGGCCTTCATGTGGCTCTACAAATAGAGAAGATGCTACATGAATACGGGACAACCTGACACAGACACTTGATTATCTTAGGTGTTTGTAAGTACAAAAGGTGTGACAGATTACTTTCAGTTTGGTCAGAGTGTGCATGTCCGCTATGAAGTCCAGTACTTCATTGATATATTGTCTCATGCACTCCATAGCAGCAGTTGTACACTAAGAAAAGGAAAGATACAATGACAGGAAGGGTTAAAATGAATTCTTAATAAAAAAAAACTGCTCTAGAATTATCCATCTGTAAATGCAAGGAACGTCCATCTATTTGCATGTCTGTCCTTCCATCTATCTGTTTTGCACATAATTCTCGGACCACTGACACAACTGATCTTGAATTTGTTATGTGCCTTTCTAACAGCCCAAGTGAGTGCAGTGCCAAGTTTGGTGTTGTTTGGACTAGAAATACTATTGATAAAGAAAAAGAGGCACATATAGTCCTTGAGCCAAACCCCCAAATTTGGCCATCATTACCACTCAAGGGCAGTAAGTCTCATTGTTTTGCCACCCTAGTGTGCCACCCTAGAGTTAGAAAATATGTGATTCATTGTAGCTTTTTGTATTTAATCAGCCTTTTTATATCCATTATAACACTATGGTGAATAGGGAAAAACACAGTTAATAGATACAACTTTCTTAGTTGACTACTTACATTAAGACAACACTTTTTTGAATTGCAAGTTTTTCACAAAAAGTTTGTTTAGTTATTAAGTTAGTCTTATCCACATTTACGAAGTATTTCAGAAAACATGCAATACAAAAAATATTTTCTCAAAAAGTATTATCTTGATGTAAAAAAAGCTGGGCAAGCTTTATGGGAATATCTATTTGTTCAAATTTTTACCCTATTCACTCATAATATATATTTCCATAGGCTTACAATGGGCATAAAGAGGGTTAAAACACAAACAAAGCAAGGAAACACACAGGTATGCAGTGCATCTTAAAATGCCACAACACATTTCTTTAGCTGCAACTCTCTGTCTTTTGCAGCCTACCAACCTAAACAAGTGGCTTGTCTAACTGTAAAAGCCTGGATTACAGATTACAATTACAGATTCAATATGTACTTCCTGCACACATGTAACTGGGCCACCAGTATCTTACAAAACATTGTTTGCACAAGCACTGCATTAGTGTGTTGGTTGCAAAAACTGTGGACTCACCACAGGGAGGGAGGCAATCATGTGTTTCTGAAGGATAGTGGACTCTGCAAGTCGGGTGCCAAGGTCTGTACATACAAACTATTTAAAACATAGGGAAGTGTTAGTGTTACTAAGCAAATATGTACTGCAATTATACAACAGTGCATGAAAATGATCATTATACTCCAACTCACATTATCTCAATAAGAATCATATTGATATAGAATCACTGGGCAAGATCTGTCTCTTGTGGTAATCTTTAATAATAACTAGGGAAGAAGTGACTAGGCACATTACCTGGACAAGCAACAGCAGATTGGTGTCAGGGAGGGGTGATTTGAACTTTAATGCTTGAAGCAGCTCAAGCACAACAATGCGAGACATGTAGGACTTGTCTCTCTCCTAAATTGAGGAGTTAAGAAGATTTTTGAAAAATAAACATAAACATGTAGACACTGTATGAATAATCTTGCAGTCTCATAGATATAGATAGATAGATAGATATCACCATTGGCGGTTCTACACAGGGGCCAACAGGGGCCAGTGCCCCTGTAGAACTGAGACTGGCCCCTGTTGTGGCCCCCTCTGCTGGACAGATAATACATTGATTCATTTCTTACAGTGATATGCGCTCGTACAAAGAGTTATCATGACGCAGCGTTCTACACAGACTCTTTAGAGCACGACACTCGCTCTCCTGCCTGCTGCCTGGAGCTGCCAGCTGCCACAAGCAGTGCAAATTTTAAAGTTGAACATCAGAAAACTGCAGCCCAGCAAGGATGAATTTAAAGAGGCGAAGGTACCAAAATGATTAAAATACTGTAATGTCAATATTGGCATATATATTCACGTGCTATCATTTTGTTCACAATGATAATGAAAGCCAGTTTCATTTATATAATAAGTATTAAATCAAGCCTACATCTTGTTATGTTTGGGGTTCTACCTGTTAAGGCTACTGTACACACATAACAGAAATCTAGTAGACTACAAAAATGTATCTGCTTTAATAGGCTACTCGTTTATGTTTGTGTTAGGTTGTTTATGTTCCAAAACTGAAATTTTTGTCCAAAGAGCACAACCCAAGAGTTAAAAAAAAATATTCAGGGTAGCTGTTTGTTATATGCCTATGGTGGGCTAGAGCCTATTACAGGTTAATCAGCATCTATAGATATTGCCACAAAACTTTTTTGGCTGATTATTTACAGTAAACTAACATTTCTTTTCTATTGCTGGCTGTCTGAAATGTTATGTACAGTATGTAAATGAGCCATCATTAAATGTAGGCCTACCGGTGTACAATAATTTGCAAGACAGGTAAACACTGGATAGGCCTGTAGTTCTATTTTCACCCTAAACTCTGGACTGACCTTGCCACTGGCCTATGTTAAATCATATCTAGAGAGTAGGCTATAGGCTTTTAGTAAGTATTTATGGCAGATTTAATTTCCGACTCTGCTGCTGCTATTTTTAACCTTAGTTTATCTAGTGGGTCTATCCCAGGATCTTGGAAGTTTTCCCAGGTCCTGCCATTCTTTAAAAGAAGCGATCCCTCTGTTTTAGATAACAGAGGGATCATACAAATGAATCATAAAGATTCTGATGGTTGAGGTAAGGTCTGTGAGAGTGCTTACTCAAAGAGAAGACCTGTGTTATCATTTATTGTTCTCCTTCCTGCAGTCATAGCCTTGTTCTGAATGTGAGGCCATATACAAACATCAAGTCCTTTACAGTTGTAGTGACAATAAGACCTTTTGTGATGACATGGTCGAGAGTATGACCATGAGAGTGTGTCGGCACCTGAATGTGTTGTGTTAGGTCAAAAGTGTCAATTAGTGTGAGTAGTTTCTTGGCATAGGTGTTTTCTGCATTATCCACATGGAAGTTGAAATAATAAGATGATATAATAAAACAGTCAAACTCCAAACAAATATTCATTAACAGTTCACCAAACTCTTCAAGAAAAACTTCAGCTGAATGTCTTGGAGGTCTGTAAACAGTCAATAATAAGATACTGGGAGAACCCTTAAGGAGTGAACATAAGTACTCAAAAGATACAAAGTCACCAAATGATAACTGTTTGCACTGTAAAGATGCTTTGAATATTTTTGTGACCCCTCCTCCTAGTTGTTCTTGTCACACTCATGAAACTGAAATCTGGGGGAGCTGTTTCAATGATGGTAGTACAACAGTTTGCTTGTACCAGCCAGGTTTCAGTTAGAAGCAAGAAGTTTATGTTTGCAGATAAGGTCACTGATTAAAAATTGACTCGTTTGAAAGTGATCTGATAATAAGAAGAGGTAGTTTTACAGTAAGTGTGAGGGTCTTATCCCCGCGAGCACTCTGGAAAAGGCAGGAGATTAGATTGGTTTCAATGACTGAATAGATGGACAATGCATCTGAACTAATGCCGTTCTATGCTATTGAAGCCACCACAACTGCAAAATCTGCAACTGGAACAACTTACTTTCTTCTACATAGCACTTTGAGTATGCGAAATGAGGAGGATATTCGCCGTTAGATACGCCCACTTAGTATGCAGACCTGCCCTTCCCCTGCATCTACTTTTTGATTACCTCAGGTCAACTTCGGTTCGGACCAAGAGTGGACTTTAAAGTTTGTCAGGTAAGTGTGATAAGTGTGGTAAGAGTGTGTATTAACGACAATGTATTTGTTGTTATATGTTTGTATATAAAATACACACACACACCTGCAACTGACCTGACTACCCAGATGAAACGTTTAGGCTCGGATCGACTGAAGTGGGATGTCTCTCTCCTTGTCTTCAACTGATATGTTTGAATGTCCAACTCATCCACTGTGGTGGACTTTGGATGTGTAAGGAGTGTTCAGATTGTCAAAAAGTTTGTGTTGTCAACAATAAACCAGTGTGACTAAACCCATGCTTCAACAGAGAACGTCACTATTTGAACCTGCTATGGGCAGTGCATATGCCACCGTAGTTTCACTGGCCACTGGTTAATATTACTAAACTTATACTTTGGGTTGTATGTCTCCTGGGACTGTCAACGTATGTATGCCTGCATTGTTAATGTTACCAAATTAACACAAATTAATCTGTACATGTCACTGTTTCTAGATTATGTAGCATCTCATAACTTGCAGCATTAAAGCCACTCCATGTGGATGTCCCTAAACTCAGCGGAAATGTTTTCATTTTCCCTCTTTCCCTGTTTAGACCACCAACTTTACTCTGTCCCAGGACCCATATGATCGGCTACTTATGCTATTTTATGTTTTAGACACACCTTTTGAGTATGAATGGATTCTTATCTCACAATAAAAAGTCAAATTAAAATGTTGCAGTCACTTGTCATTAGTACTTCTTTAATGTTGAGGATTTGTTAACTTGTGGACATGTCTGTGTGATCTTAACCTGGCATTACTTTTGACAACGTTTTCATGAAATATAGAAATATGTGTCAACAGAATAGGACTACGTCTTTTAGCTAAATTACAAGGAAAAAAATTGGTGACGTGTCAAAGACTCATCAAAAGGCAGCATGAATACTCCAGTGAAATTGAAGGTAAGACAAAGTACAGGTTAAGGTTACTAGCTAGTTGTATTTTATGATATTAACACCCCTCCAAATGTTCTGATATTTACTGATGAACAAGTAGTTGGCAGACTTGAAAATGAAGCTCCCTTAAATGTGTGCTTTAACAAGCTGCTGTTCCTAACCCAGGCATGGGCTAAGGCTAACGTTTTGCTGCCACTCAAGCGAAACTTAATTGCTCACAAACAGTAGTTACAACAGCAATATGACCCAAATAGGGAATTGTATTCATCCAGGAATTACCAAACATTGTAAACATGTAATGATGGAGCAATGAGGACGACCAGGTAAGGTAAATGACGTTACTTTTACCGTTGGTTATCTACAATTAACATATAGCTAGCTAGCAAAGGTGCTAAATACAGGGGTAATAAGAAAATGTTAGCAAGCTAGTATTAGGCTTACCGAAATAACTGCTAATAACTTCCCAACTGATAGCCTGTTAAAGTTAAGTTGAAGCCAACGAACAATACACTCATCAGAACAAGGCATTACTGTTGAGATGTTTTAATTAGACTATAATGTGCAATAGCATGATTCTAGGTTTGATAGCGTTACACAACAACTTTGCAGTCCACAATAAACCTGACTGCTTTGTAATGAACATCGCTGTGGGGCTAGGAAGTGCTATCTGCAGCAAGAGCTGTCAATCATGAGTCAACCACGCCCATTTTATACATATTAAAATAACATTGTCAAAAATAAGTCCTCGGTTGGGAAAATTCTGGTTTTGTTTGAAGGACAAGGAAAGTTATTTTTTCAAATAAAATGCCTTAGATGAAACAATAATATTAAATGTGAAAAGTTACACAGAAAATGGGCTACTTGGCCGTAGAGATACGTGGGAATGGGTGGGGTTATAAATTGTATTGCAACCAGTGGCCAGCGGGTGACTAGACTTCTAGGTGCTTCAAGTTTTATGGTTGATGCGCTGTCCATCTGTATATACAGTCATTGATTGGTTTATCCCGTTGGCTAGATGCACACAGATTCTTCTTTTTCTTGCGAGCATGGGAACAGATAATGACATGGGCATCCTGGGTCCCTGCTTTTTTTCAAAACAATTTTCAGCACAGGGCCCCAAAGCATACCAGACATTATAGTCATCAGGGTCTATCCTGCTGCTGCACTTGGTGTTATGCATTTGTGTACATTCCACGGCATGTGTTTGGTTAATAGATCCTGTGGGCGTAGGGGGCTGTGGTGCCTAGTACTTTTTGCATGCTGTAGTAGATTTGACAAAAGCTGGAGTTGGGCTAGTAAAGACAGATCCATCTATTTTCTGGGGAAGAGCTGTGTGCACTACTTTTTTTGAGTGTCTTGAGCCGGAAAAGGACAGCCTAGCAATTGGCAGTGTCCTCTGCAAACTTGCAGGGAGCGAGGGTGATGAGGATGGATAAACCTAATCAGAGGATTTCAGTAAATTTGATTCTGTGTGACTGAATCATGCCTGTATTCGCCTAGGGGCCCAAAATTGCTCTACATTTTTACTTTGCTTTAAGTGAAAATATTCATCTACTGGCAAATTGGTCTATAATTCATGATATATGAGATCAAATTACATTTTGTGGAAGGCACAGGAACTGTATAACAGCACTAACCTTATTAAAAGTTTTGTAGCAAAGTCCACAGAGTTCTACCAAATAGGAGAGGCTGAAGATGCTATACTGGATGACAAAACTTAGCAGCTTAGAAAATGGTTCCAGTAGACTCTATCAAGGGGAAAAGAAAATGGATGAAATTACAGCCTGTTCACTGACAGTGTTTAAAAGGATCCCTCGCTAGTAAGACATGTTGGACTTGTTGGCACTCGTAAACTGCCATTGCTGTAAAACATGACACCACCTGAGGTGATGTCACACACACACACACGCACACACACACACATACAAACATCCTATCAAAATACACTGTGCACATGCGTGCGCGCACACACACACACACACACACACACACACCTGCTTTCCACACACTTCTCTCCACCACCCATCAACCACACACAACACATGCTGTTTTTTGTGGTTTTGTTGTGTACTTTTTTGTGGTGGTCATATGCTCATACTACTCTATTCCACCTTATTTGCCCCATCCTCACCTCAATACAGCAACCTCCCACCCCAACACACACAGTCACAGTCCTGCTCTTTTGCCCCCAATAGAGACCCAATTCTCAGGCCAATTTCTTGTTCATTTCTTATTCTTTGTCTGATATGTAAATTGCATAAGACATAGATACTATAAATATTTCAGTCAAAACCAAACAATATAATTCATGGTAAATTTCAACACACATGAACATTAAGCTGATTGTAACCATCAAATTGATTCATTAGTCCACTCTTACCCTGGTAACACTGGTAGCTGGAATCTTCAGCAAGCAAATCATGACCCTGAGGGCTGAATCTAGTGGACACTGCAGATTTAAAGTAGGTGACAGAATGAATTGAAGCAGGGTTCGTACACGTATTTATCAATAAATTTCCATGACTACCATGACTCTGTGGGAAGTTTCCATGGCTAAACCCCATACAATAAACTTCACAGGTGACATGAACTAAGTGCACCAACTGATCTGTCGATAGAACATTTTAGGTAACAATAAAGGCAACGTGATTTTCTAAATCAGGAGAAAACTGTCTGTCACACGTGAATAAAATTTCATGACCTTTTCAAAAAATTTTCCCATTTTTCCATGCCATTTTCAAATTCCATGATTTTTCCATTTTTTTTTCAAAACTTACGAACCCTGTCAAAATGTCCATGCATAGGGCACATAGCTGTCATGGATGAGTCAGCCACTCTATTCAGTGTTACCTTGACAGGAAGTACTGCTGGCAGTTTGGTCAAGAATGTCTGGAAATGACTGCAGATGGCTATCCAGAGGTTGCTGGGAACGTCCATTGTCAGTGCCTCCATATAGGCTGCAATATTTTCCAAGCAATGCAACATGGCACTGCCTGCCGGGAGAGTCTTCTTATTGTTGAGACCCTGAATAAAGAGGAAGAAATTTAGGTAGTTGCCATTTAGATCAGGGTCCGGTTTCCCAATAGCAATCACTCTTAGGACGCTAAAAAGACTATATCTTACCAAAGTTGTCTTGACTAAGTTGTTCTTAACCATGTCTTAACACACTGGCTGCCAGCCATTTTCAGAGCAGAGAGTCCCATACTGGCAGCGTTTTTGAGCATTTTGACAGAAGATCTACAAAAAAATGTGTTCTATGACTATGTAAACACCCAAACTACCAAAAGAAAGAGTAGACTCTCTTCTTTCATAAGGAAAAAAAATTGTTTCTACCTTAGTAATTGTCAGTAGTAGGTTTCACCAAAAACACCTGTTTTTGACCAAGAAATGGAGAAAACAAGCTTTTTGTGAAAAGAAAAATTTCAAGCAGAGCAGTGTGTTTGACGCGTTTTTTTGGTTTCTTTCTATAAAACACCAAAAACAACACTGAGAGGGGGCTTTTACAGTGTCTGGGGACAGTCCTATGCTGCTTCCAGTTGATCCAGAACCACAAATCGGGGTCAGGCTCGCCAAATCCATGACCAGAAATGTCTGCTGACCTGGGCTGTGGTCAAACGCACCCTGGATTCTCTCTCTGTTTGGTCCAGGTTGATCTTCTGATAATTGCGACACTACTCAATCTACTGCGACAGCGACACATACTCTGTTCGAGAGTGAGCTGCCTAAACTTCTGCGACTTACATCTCGCCAGCTCCATGTTCTTCTCTCATCTCTAACTTCTCTCTTCTCCTACAGTCTATGCACACATTCCATCCAAAGTGGCACTGCTGCCACCTACAGGATCAATTTGTCAGTGCATTTTCTGTTTACAAGCCTGATATTTGGACAACCTTCCCCAGATCGTCCTCCTGCCCGCCCCGTTGAAAAGCATGACTGACGTCTATAGACGTTATTGGCAGCCAATGAGTTACGAGGCTGAATCCATGTTTCTGGCATCAGGCAGCTTCGCTGCTTTGCCACCAATAATAATAATAATAAGAAAAAGTAGAAACACAATGGTGGCCTTTGCATGGCACTTTACAGAAGGACCACCCAAGAAATTACAACTAGAATTTTGTGTAATTTTATGTGATCCCTTGTTCCCATTTCTAACTGTCAAATGAATAACTGTTTCTCTGTGTGTTACTTAGAATTATCTGCTCAGCTGTACAGAATGTTCGGTCAACAACTGTTAGACTTGGTGGAGACCTTAGAAATAGCCTTGACCAGTGATCATCTGTCGATACTCGTCAAGACACTGGCGTCAGTATGGATAGGAATGTGCCTGTTTAGGCTAGGTAGTTTCGAGTGCTTTGAGTGTCCCTGAGTCTTGCACATATATGGAGTCGTGCCAAGTTTAGGGACTGGTCAAGTTAGTTCTTACTGTTTAGGATAGATTTATGATTAGACCTTTGAGTATATGTAGAGTCCTTTTTCCGATACACAGAGGAGAAGGATCCAGACGAGCTACGCTACAACATCTTCGTTGTCCTGTCTCAACCTCGCAGGAGAGACAGGAGAGTGACTTAGGCAGATAGTCTTTAGACTTCACTTTGTTACTTCAACCTTTTTATTTTCTATCTAATCAACAGTTGTAATTCATTTAATTAATCCTGTAATAAATCATTGATCCTGATCCAACGTAACTGAGTCATCCAATCTTCTATTCCGCTGGGAAGAAAACACAACGCAATCTTAAAGATGAACAGTAACTTCAGGTGTAAAGTTAAACTGGAAAACCCCAAAAATCTAACAATATCAAAAACCCCTTTGCAATTTAACATCAGCTACATCTTGGCATCATCTGAGTGAATCTGACAAACCGTGTCTAATGAGTACATTAAAACTGAGCATATGTCCAAATGCACATAATCCTAATTACCTCACTTCTTGTTGGGCATGGCTAATTCAATGTACATACAAAGGTTGTTCTTCTTGGGGAGCCCCGCACACCTACCATATTTGGTGTGTATAGCTGAAACTATATGGCTACCATGGGATTTTATGACAATTTCAGGCATTAATAATCCTAGCAAAAACAATTGGGCTTTACACCTTCTGGTGCGCAAGGCCAACCGGTCTTGCACACCTAGGTGTTCAGGCCCTAGCAAGAAAAAGTAGAAGCACAATTAATGCATCAATATGAAACATGTAAATTACATGTTTGCATTTTGGAGGTATTGAAAAACAAAGCAAATTAATTCATTTTGGCATTTTTTCCTATTTATGGAATAAAACAAAAAATGGAATTTTTAACTACATGCAAATTTTCTGTGGCAGTAAGAGTACACGTCTTGAGACCAACATGACGTTTCTAAGCTGTAAAACGTGTTTAAGCAAGGGTATAGACTACTTTTACAAAAAGTATGACTTACAGAAAATATACTTAAACTAAAGGGGTTAGTTTTGTATCGAAAAGTGGTAAGGACATCACACAATCTCGATGCAAACTACACACCATCATAACATGCTGTGAAAATAGCATACTTGGAAGGATTGGATGTTCATTATTTACTGAAGTGGGATTGGATGTTTATTATTTACTGAAGACCTTTTGAATCATCAGAGAAAATAGCCTATGTGACTAGTGCTTGCTAATATGTAGGATTAATTATCACAGGGCATCGTTTGATCAAAATTTGTATTAACTTTAGGTGCATTTACATCATGTTAGCCTATTGTTAGAGAAAGTACAAAAATGCCTTTCAAAATGGTATTATTGCTGCCTTGCCTTACTGTACAGATATGTCTATGGATTTCACTACTTTGGAATGTAGCCTATTTGATATGGATGGTTGTACCTGGATTGTATCTGAATGTTTAACTGCACTGCATGCAGAACTGTATCCACAATACATATAAAAATTATTTGAGTAACATTTTATAGCAAAACATTGTCATATCAACACAGTACAGTTGGGTAGCTCTGGTCGAGTAGTTTCAGACTCTCTGAGTAATTCAATCAAAAAGAACTGATGTGAATTCAGAACCACTATGCACACCGCAATCGCATCACAATTTAAAATGCATCTGCAGTTTACATCTGTTTATTAAGTATCTAGTTACTATAGGCCACAGCAGAGTCCTGCACAGGTCCACTTTTGGAGACCTGCAACCCCCCCACCCGCACAGTACAGCATCACACCCGCCTGTTCACCCATGATTGTGTCGAAGTTAAATCTGCACCCTACCCATGCCCGTAATAAATCACACACAAATTAGAGAATGTAATTCCAGGGAAATACGAATGCATGAAAATACAAACTGCAGTTGCTTGATGTGGACTTTGTGGCACTTGTGGCAGTGGTGTGTGTGTGGGAGGGCATTGTGCCTTATGTATGTATAAGGGGGGTGGGGGCAGAAAGGCAGGGCAAACAAGGTGTTTCGGTTGATGGGTGGTGTAGAAGAATATTGTATGTGGAGAGATGTAAGACAAGTCCATGAAGTAGTAGCTAATGTATAAGTGCTGCAATGTGTGTGTGTGTGTGTGTGTGTGAGTGTGTGCAAAGTTGTTGTGTGTTTGGGAGTGTTAAGGACTTAATGTGTGCAAAATCAGTATAGTGTGTGTTTATAGTTCAGATGGCCTGAGGATAGAAGCTCTCTCAGAGTCTCTCAGTTCTGGCAAATTATTGTGGTGAGGATTTTATTTTGAAACAGTTGTGGGCAGAGGAAACCCAGATCTGTAGTCTTATGAGAGCAAGATTGTAAGCTTAAAATGAGTGTAGCAGTGGTCCCTTGGCAACCAATTTAGTTGCTAACTGGTTAGCAGATTGGTAGCAGAGTGGTAGATTTGACATTACAAAGTGGTCATTTTATCATGGTCAACATCTACCCGATGCTGGATCTAGGTAAGACTGATCAGTTTTGTTTTCTGGAGCTCCGTTTCCATCATTCAGGAGTATACTTTTCTTTTCTGGTAGGATCTTTTGTGTTTTCTCGCTTGGATTGTGAGTGTTTCTCACTTTTGTGTCACCTCGGACCATCTGAGCTTTTTCATTGATGCTGTGCCTGGTAAATAAACTCTTACATTTTGAATTTGACCTCTGTACTTGAGTCAGTATACACAGCACAGTGGTTGTCACTGAATTATCACACAGCAACCCAGGTTTGATCACAGATCCTAATGAGACACAGCCGTCACAAAACAGTTCTCATGTTTACTTCTACAATAAGTGCTACAATAGTGCTGATGAGCACCCGTATAGTGAACATGGTGTGAGAAACAGAAATAGGCCGTTTGACTTGCACAAATGGTATAATTGAAATGAAAAAGAAATCTCAATAGTGTGTAAACCTTGCATAGTCTTACCTCCAAAAGCTGATTTAGAGCAGCAACAGAGCTCAGCTCATTGAAGTCAATTAGGGAAGTGGCTATAGTTCGTAGGAAACTTCCATCTGATAGGGAAAAACATGGGGCTAATCATTTTGGATGTAAATATCTTATGTGTGTGTGTGTATGTATAATGTATATGCCAGTTGTTATATGAGTGGTCCTTGTGTCCCAATTTACCTTTAATATTGCTCTGAAACAACTGTGGCAGGATACCATTGGGAGCAAGCTGGTGCAACACACACCGCAAGAACTGTTTGGCAACTCCAGCAGCATTACCTGGGATTAGCATACTACAAAACAAATTACATCAAACATGCAGTATGTTTATACAGAAAAAATACTACACAAAATAGCCCTTTTTACACAGTCAGTATTGCCATTCTTAAATTTAGGTTTGCCATGACTATTTAAACTTGAGATATAAGTGCTATGCGCAGAAGAGCACCTGTCAGTTCATTATGGCATTATTGGATCTATAATGCAGTGTTTGTCTTTTCAGACAATGATACATACAATGGGGAATGAAAACAAAACTATTTAAAGTGCTTGTGATGGATTTAATCATGCACTCTGTGGCCTTCTCACACATCATCCTAGTGAATGAGTTCTTCGGGTACTGGCTCCTCAATTAAGGGTGATTCATTGCGCAATGTCAGAATGTCGTGCAATAGCTTATGCCACAACCGTTATGTCACTGGCCATTTTAAGGGCTGAGTCTCAGCCTATGTATACACTGAAACTTCTCCTTGAGAATACCAACTGTCATCTATTATTTTAATCTTAATATAATCATAGGCTTGTGGCCAGGATAACGAATGAAAGTGTGCATGAATTGCTTTAGGGCAAGGCACACTTTACATACCGACCAACAGTGTCTCCAACACCGTACAAAAACTCCCAGTCAAAAAAAGAGAGAGCAATACATATTGTTTGGAGAGAGGCGAGTGTGGATTCATGTGTGTAAACCTAGACCAAACATTTAGCAACTCCTAGCACTCTGGCCAAACAAATCTCTTAGCTAAGCAATCTGCTGGTTCACAGGTATGCCTATATGATTGAAATACTGGTAATGGTGGACTTAACATGAACGTGTGTAAAGCTGGACCATGTAAGGTAAGTATTTTTTTTTGTTTACTTGAGATGGTGGTTGCTGTGGTGGTGGTGTTAATTGTTGTGTTGTTAGCAAAATAATGCTAACGTTATGTGTGCTAGCTGTATGCACTTGATTTATGGCTGTCTTTCACATCCCTCTAGCTGTAAGTTAACAACGTTGGACAACCAGTTAGTTTTGTTGGCCATATAGCCAATATCCCTTGAAATGTGGCTCATTCTTCTTTTCTAAGGTAGCCGACAACACACTTCTACCTGTGCTATTCAAGGCAACTGTAAAGCCCTCTGTAATGCTAAGAAAACTACGAAATCACAGATAGCGTGACACTGACACTTCCTCAACAAATGCATTTTTAAACCCTAAGGTATGAAATTCGACATAGTTCACTCATAATGTGAAAGTGTAGGTGTTATGATACGTCATCACAACGTCCTGACTGACTCGCCATTCTGTGTCGTGCTCTTTAACATCAAACCCACCTCGCCAATAAGACTACCCTTCAAGGCAGGTCACTGGGAGGGTCATGTAGACACCTAATCCCATGTCAGTCAGTGTAAAAGATACAGGCACCACACTATATTCGAGTAATAATCGCAGGACATTCGGCAATGTAAAAGGGGCTATTATCTATAGCAAATATAACATCACTCAACAGAAAATTTTACTATAAAAATGAACAATATAACAAACCTCTCTGCTTGCCCAGAGAAATTAGCACTGGAAGCCAACCTGTGTGAACAGAAAGATGATTTATGCTCTCTAACTGTAAGGTGAGAGCTTGTATGTGTGTGTGTGTGTGTGTGTGTGCGTGTGCGCGCGCACCCGTGTGCAAAATATTGCAGATACATCACTTTCTGTCTTGGAAGGATCAGACAGAATTAGATTTTCTCCACAGTCTTAGATGATTTGGAGCATTTGCTTTCTTAATCACATCCTATTGAGTGCAGAGGCATTTTGATAGGCATCCACTGGGGCTACCCCATTAGGAAGCTTTATCGGTTACAGGGCTTATCTTGAGATGTGGGTCTGGATTTCCAGGCTATCAGTGAAAAGTCCATATGAAGAGATTAAGCACACAAAAGTATAGCAGACTACTCCAATAAACACACCCCAATCTGTCTTAAAGAAAGTATAATTCATTAAAAAGGTGGCATAATCCTTTAAACCTTTTTTTTTCATCCAAGCAACCATGAGCTTTCACCTGGCTTGGCATATTTTAAAATGTTTACCTAAACAAAGAAAATCTAATATGTGTTGCTAGATTCTACAACCATGCATGTGTTCTGCAGCTTTAGTGGTCAATTTCAATCTATGGAATTCCCTTTAAAAAATGTCACGTCACCAGAATAATCAGATTGAAATCACATTTTATGAAATCTGATTGAATGAACTGGAGTACTCTATTCAAAAGCCAAGTAGATGGGGAAGGGACATTTGTGTCATGTGAGTTGTGCTTGCTGTGCATTGTGGAGTTGTCTGTAATAACAATGCACATGTAATGAGCACTCATGTGTTGTACAAGTTTTTATTCTATGTATGTATTTTTCAAGCTGCAATGCTATGCTTTTCATATCTGTCTGACAATAAAGTGTCGTGTGTTACGTTACATGGTGGCTAACAGCACTTGTATGAAGCCTGTCTAGAATAATTCCAGAAAGGTGACATTACATGACATGATTCTTCAAATTGGTCTGCATTGATATATTTCCTGTAAGTTCTTTACAGAAATGGGTGGTGGTGGCAAAGTGGTTAAGGAACCTGGCTATCATTTTAGTAGCCTGGAAAATTGTGGGTCCTGGCTACCACTGTTGTGCCCTTGAGCAAGGCACTTAGCCCTGAGTTGCTCAAAGGGAGACTGGCCCTGATGTAATTGATAGTTGACAAATGTAAGTTGCTTTGGATAAAAGTGTCTGCTAAATGCATAAATGTAAATGTAAATTTGAGAACTATGGAATGCTTTGAAAGAAAACACTTAGAAAACCCTGTTTGTATACCTGCCAACAGACTGAAGAGTATCCAAAAGAAGGGGAGCTGCCAGGTCTGGGCTTAGATGGATGAACATGGACAGAACCACCACAGCTAGGCCCAGAGTCTCCTCGTCATACTCTTCCAATATAGCACCACAATCACGACACCTAAAAAAGACATGAGTACAAATGCCATATGACAGCCTGGACACAAGTGCTGAATGCAAAGTATAGACTACAAGTGACGTGACACATACTTACATTTTATGTGCTATTTAGGATAAGGATTATTATCAGGGCCCGAGCACTGAGGTGTGCACACCAGTCAGTGTGAAGCCCTATTGTTTTTCAAAGGATTGTTATTATTATTCTCACAAACTCAGCCTTTTGAGGCACTTACCATGCACAAAAACTCATTAACTCATTGGGACTAATAGACAGCTCTCATAGACAGAGGCTTGGCTCTGGGTCTGGCACAGGTACTGTATAGTACCCCCTGGGTCGCAGAGTTACATGGTCAGGATATAGATTCACACACCAAATTTGGTAGATGCATGGGGCTCCCCAAGACAAACAACTTTCATATATACATTGCATTAGCCACGCCCAACAGGAGTGAAATTTAATGTACTCCTCCTAGACTGTTTATCAGATTCATGGGAAATTTGGCATACGTGATGCCAAGATGTTGCTGATGTTAAATTGTGAAGGGATTTTTGATGTTGTATTATGTTGAAATTGCAACACAATGAATTTTTATGATTTTAATATCTCACCACATGAATGGGAAATGTGTCATAAAATCACAATGCATTGAGTGAATGGTCTGAAGAAATTTCACAGGTTATTAGATATTGTGATTATAATGATATCCAAATACCCAATGTAATCAAACTTGGTATATGGACTGAGGACCCTGTTCTGACCACTCAGAACCAATTACCTCAAACTCTCTAGTGCCACAACTGGTCAAACATCATCTTTCCAATGCTTTTCCGTATCCTAATCTAACTTGGTACGTGGCCTCAGGATCCTATTATCTACAGGATCCACTATAGCACCACCACTGGTCATTAAACATCTTGGCAACGCTTTGACATTTCGTAACCAAACTTGGTATATGGACTCAGGACCCTGTTCTGTCGACCCTGAATGACCTATTTCAACGCTCTAGCAGCACCACTGGTCAAAAGTCATATCTCACCAACGGTTTGACGTATTGCAACTAAACTTGGTATGTGGACTTAGGATCCTGTTCTGACCATTCTGAATGATCTATTTCATTGCTCTAGTGCCACCACTGGTCAAAAGTCATATCTCTGCCATGCTTTGACGTATCGCAACCAAACTTGGTACATGTCAAATATTCTTCTGAGCCATTTAAAACATTCTGATTTGTAAGGCACTAGTTTGAACAGACTTACTATACAGAACGACAGCATTTGAGTGGCAGAGGTTTATGCACAATGAGATAGTAATGTAGCTATTATTCCATTACTGTTGCCACATTTGTTTGGTTCTATGGTGCAGGGTTACATGCATCACATTAACATTAACACATTAACACATTACCTGTCAGTCATGGTGGTAGGCTGGTCATCTGTAAACTCCTCAGGAGCAGGCACAAACATGCTAACCGAGCTGGGAGCTGACAGTAGGCTAGTCTTGGTCTGACCTGGAAAACCTACCCAGAGGAGACAGGCTGTGGACATGTAGTCTGACTGAATTTATCAGATATTTGGTGAATTAAAACAATTCACTACAGATGGAGCCTATGCAACAATCGTGAAACAGATAATAGATTTCAACCCATACTTTACTGACTTGCACTTAGTTGGCTATTCATTTTGCACAAGATTACACAATCTGTATTAGCTTTCTCTGCCTCCACAAAAATGTACCTGCTAACAAGTAGTACATTTGCTTCAAGTTCATTCTGAAAACACCTTGACACTTCACTTGTAGATAGTTAATTTACCTAATCTGTACACTTCTTGATGTCAGATGACTGGCTATTTGTATTTGTCTGTTTGCATTTTCAACATGGATGTCTGTCACCCATGACACAGCATATTCAACAGGTAGAGGCGCAGGTGGTAAAGGTGCTGTTCGGCAACCGAAGGGTTGCAGGTTCGAGCCCCACTCTGCCTGACCCCATTGAAGTGTCCTTGAGCAAGATACTAAACCCCAACCTTGCATGGCAGCCTCTGCCACCAGTGTGAGTGCGTGTGTGAATGGGTGAATGTGAGGCATGCTGTGTAAAGCGCTTTGAGTACACGTAGGAGTAGAAAAGCGCTATATAAATGCAGTCTATTTACCATTTGATGAAGTTCTAAGATTTGCTAACTTTCTGAGCCAGGGCCAGTAGTGTTTTTTATCAGGGATGTAACGATATACTCAACCCACAATATGTTGTGATACAATTAGATATATTTTTTTTTTTATGGAGACAAACGGATTAAAAATTAATATTTTTTTTTTTATTAAAGCTGCCACTAAAATAGTAGCATGACTATTTTCTAGTAAAAAAATAAATTGAAATGAACCAAACATTATTTTGGAATTATTATTATGCTCATCTAAAACCAAATTCTAGTCTGTCATGGTAACTACTGATTGCACTTTTCCTGCACGACCCCGGCAGTGGGGTTGGCCCCTTGAGCTGTGGATCTGCCCAAGTCTTTTTCCTTGACTTACTACCTCAAGCAAGTTTTTCCTTGCCCCTGTTGCTCTTCGGTGCTCCTTGGGTGTGCTGTACAAAATTGAGTACAATGGACAGATTGCTAGTCTGTACTATAAAGGACTATGCATTGTCCAGGGTCTGGAAGAAGGTGGGACTTGGTGTGGTAACTACTCATAATTCACTCATGGATTATGTTTTTTGGATGACTGGCCTCTGTGGCAGCAGACATTGTGCCGTGAAGGAGTGCCTTTATGTATCCCGGGCTCAGCACAAGCACCAACTGAATACTGTCAGTGGATCAGCACCAACAACAAAGGACTTAACGGAAAATACCACAGTCAGCACCAACAACAAAGTCAAAATGGATCACAAACAGCCCCAGCAGGTAACCACTCATAATCCAGTCATGGGTTATGTATTCTGGATGATTGGCCTCTGTATATGCATATGTTGCGCTGTGAAGCAGTGCCTTTACGGATCCCTGGTACAGCATGCAGCTGCCAAAAGCCTCTCGAATCTTTTGACATTGGATCAGCACCAACTACAAAGGACTCAGCGAAAAACACTACAACCATGTGGATCTGCCACACGTGAAAGTAGGAGCCCTCTTAATAACCCTGATGTTGTGTCTATCCAGTCTTCTCAACAACGGCCAACAGAGCAAGTCTTAAGGTATGCGGTCAGGTGTAAGCTTGACTCAGGGAAGACACCCCTGCCATGCACAGCCCCCGGCACCTTGGATTATTAACATCACATCCAATGTGATTAAAATCTTAATATGTGACATGCAATGTTATATTTTTATTCACTTTCCATCACTGAACCATTTTCACCTCATTCTCCATGTTTCCCTCTGAGCTCGCACTTTCTTCTTTTCCAACTCTTTCGTGCATACGCATGGGTCAGATCTTGTGTGGAGGACTGCACATTTTCTCGTCAAGTTCATTTTTTAGAAATCCCAAAGTTTGCATAATGAAAGTGCCATATGCAGTCTTTTTTAAACTGTTAACTCAAACAAATAATCAGATTGATGACTTTAGCCAAAGCGTGATGTGAGTTGCCTGGTGTATGAAACAAGAGTAAAATAATTTTAGATTTAAAGGCAATTACTGCAACTCCTCATAGTTGGCCGCCATGAATCATATAATTATAGCCCCAGCCCTTCCACCATATAGTAAGTATTTGTGTATTTTATATATGTGTGTGTGTGTGTGTGTGTGTGTGTGTGTATGATGTATCTACTGTATCTATGAAGTTTTACCTAGCTAGTATGACCCTAAGAGCTCTCTAACCACAAACAGGGACTGACCAGTCTCCCAGTTGCTTATGTTATGTGGGGCACTGGACTGGTGTTCTAGTTGTTTCTTCATCAGCTGACTCATCGTCAGGGCACCCAGTGAGCCACGTTTCACTTGCCTGTACTGAGCTGTAGAGAAAATAAATCATACACAGGTTGATATAAATAGGGTGAAGTGTGTAAAGTGCAGTATGTCAAGTATATAAGTTTAATCACATGACATCATATGATGACAATGTATGTAATCACACTCCACATTAACATGGAGCTGGAGCTGGAGCAGGAGAGGCTTATGAGGAAAAGAACATGAGTAGAGACCCTACTTGACACTGAAGAGCGATTGCTTGTCTCAGGGTTTGCTGTCTCCAGGGTAGGGGCGGAGGCTGATCCAAGGGGCCTATCCAGTGTGGAATGGACTTTGGGATCTGGAAGATATTGTACAATAGATTAGGCATTTTTCCTGTCAAAGTTTTCTCTTCAAATTTCAAGAAGGCACATCAGAATACATGAAGACTTTTTTAAGACTAAATAGATTTTGGTCCAGCATTTATAAATCCTTTGATATCACATGCTGCTTTGAAACTTGATTACCAGGGCTAATTACAGTGCATGAAAATATTACTGTATTTGGTAACACTATAATATATAATATAATATATTAATATTAACAATAAAGTGGCACAATAAATAGCAAAGTAGCCATTACTTTTTTACTACGTTTCATAATAGTTATTAACTATTACCAATGTGTCTATTTAACATAAGTTAATAGTTTTTTCACTATTTGAGTATTGAGTATTTATAACTATTTTTTATTTTCATTATTGAAGTATTAATTATTTGTATAAAAACTGTATTTTACCATATTAAGACACTGCAAAGAGGCTGTTATCTAATACTGAGTTGCTGTTTGTTAATACTTATCAATGTATATTTTTCCCTAGCTAGAGTTATCTTGACATTAACTCAGTATTACATTTGTGTTCATGTGTTCAACTTACTACTGTACAGTTAATTATTCATTTTACAAGCTTAATAGTAAATCTATTAACATATACTTTTATATTAAATATTTACTTTTCTTAATGTTTTCTAGTAGACAGAATCTGTTCATTTCAATGGGAGCCATTCTTCTTTGGAGCTTTATAATAAAGTTGCTTAAGTTTAACTAACCCTTATAATAAAGTTGGAACAGTAATTATAAACAATTTATTGTAGTATTTACATTTAACATTTGTACCGTTACCAATGATGAACACAAAAAAAGCAACAACTTTACTTTGAATATTTAATACTGAGACTGCGTGTGTGTATGTGTGTAACAGAATGTGTGTGTGAGCTATAGGTTGGCTGACAGCCAGCTAAACTGACTGATGAGTGCTATGTTCTGAATCAAGTTTCATTATCTCTTTCTCGTGAATAAATGTCATATTTACTATTTCAACCTAAAACTGTCCATAACATTAACTTAAGGCTATGTTAATGAAAGCACATTCATTCTATCACGCCTGGTGCTTCCTTGATACATAGCTTTGGACCTAGCAATAGCATATTCATAGCAGTAACAACCATGGACATTTCTAATTACTGAAACTTCATGCAAATAGACACCAGCGACAAAACAACGATATGTGCCATTAGGTAACAGTATAAAACAGTTAGTATATATTCACAATGCTACAGTAGGCATTAGATGTAGACAAATACAGCTGTAGACTGTCCATGTTTTGCTTGATGTTTCAGGCAAGTGTCACAACTTGAGACCATTCTGTTTCAGCATTGATACATGGCCAACAGACAGCTGTTCTAGCCCATTTCTTGCATTTCTCCATGCTGAAATGCCCTTCATGCAACTTTTTTAGCTTGTCTGGTCTCTGAGAAATAACTGTTATGTTCTTCTGCAACAAAACGAAACTCAACTCTTGTTTACCCTATCCTCTACCATGAAAGCTCCCCCAACCAACACACACAGACTGTCACATCTCTGCCCTGCCACCCCCGCCCCACTCCCTTACACGCATCCATAGACATAGCACACTGCCCCCCCCCTACTATCTATCTATGTTACTTTTGTCTGATTCCACATTTGTTTGTGACATTTGGACTTATTCAACTTAACCCTTTGAGACCGACGCCTGCACAATGTGTTTGATGGCCGTACCCATTCTCTTACGTCAGATTACTCACAGTTTTTTATCACACAGACATCACACACATATCACCTGAAACTGCACAACCTGACCCTTCCAATGATGCTAGTCACTAGTTCCTGTGATATATGGTTTGCGAGAAAGTTTGCGTTGAATTTATATCAAAATTTATGTCACTAATACAGCTCTGCATTCATGTCATAACCATTCTTCTCTGAGTAATATCTCACAATTTCAAATCATATCAAAATAAATAGGACATCCTACTGATTCCAATAGTGTATATCATTCCTCTGTATGTAGTGGTTCCCAAGTCTTGAAATCAGATCAAATTTCTTTATTGTCTCCAACCCCCCCATTCCCCCTAACCCAAAATAAATAATATCTTATCCATATCAGAAGTTGTTCTTAGACCCCTGGATGTTATATAGCCAGGGCAGATGCAAGAAATGTCATTTCAGGACCCAGAACATAAATAGAGAGGAATTTGATGCAGCCCTGTATCTACTGCACCCCATTCTTCTCTTTGGAATAAAATCAGAAATGAAAAAAAATGAATAAATATTTTGTCAGTACATAATATATTATTGCAGATTGTAAAGTCACACAGTATCCCACCATCATGATTCTTGCCAGATTCCAGACAACATGTAATACCTCTCCAAGTAATAAGTAAATAAATGAATCAGAGTAATTCTGGCTTGTTGCTCTAATGTTTGTTGTGCTAACAAAACTAGTAACCCAACAAGTTAGACTAACTCATTAGCTCGTCTAAATTCAGTTAAAGGCTAGTGAGAACTACCATCGCTTAGCACTGTTATATATATATGTGTGTATATGTGTGTATGTGTGTGTGTGTGTGTATGTGACATTTAATAACTCAAGTGTTTGGGAAAATATTGTTAGCATTGTCGCTAGCTAATGATTGTTAATGCCATATCACAGGTGACGCTAGCTATTCACGCTAACTTTCAGCAACCAGCAAGTGGTTGACAGTGTTCATATCGCACTAACTAACTAATTGTAAATATTTGACCAGAAAATGAAGCATAGACAGCTAAGATGAACTTACAACTCATTTAAATTACAGCATTGTAACCTTGCTGTAGCCCACTGACTGCAATGCTACAGGACACTATAGTTATATGTCTTGAAACTAATGTCACCTTCTGTTAGAATCAAGGATGTTGTTGACATTTTAACCTAGCAAAAGGTTATATTAATTATTAATAACTCAAATTGTAAGCTTAGTATGCATTGCAAGGCAGTAAATATTCGCCCTCAAAGTAGCATTAGGATTTGTCTCAGGGAGGAGTAGGTTGGTTTGTTTCATGTGTGCTCCTCAGCGTCTGTGTTCCCTGGGCTATGTATGCCATCACTATTGTACAGTAGATAGTGTAGACCTCTCTGCTAGATCAGTCCTCATTAAGAGTGAATATGTAGAGCTTCATCCATGTCAGGGTATGTGACTAGAATGCTTCTGTTGAAAGGTCAGTTGTCAGAAATGCTTCATTCATTCATTGAAGAAATGCTTCATTCATTCAAAAAACTGTATTTTGGTTCACACTCTGAAGTTAAGGCAAAGGCTTCCACATGATATGTATGTCTGGCAACTCTACTGATTTTGATAATCATACTTTAATTTTCTCCCCTATTTAAATTGTTTTGAGCTTTTTTCTAACACAGTGTAGGGAATTTCAACAGAAGCAGGTAATGCGGGTTAGGTTGCCTCCTCCACTTGTTAGTCAAAACATCGATTTACCAGACTCACCGAACATTTTTTGTAAAGAAAGGTAATGATGTTTACCAAGAGATTATGATGGATGACATATATCGTGGGAAGAACAGCCTGACAGCCTACAGCATCCACAAAAGAACACACCGTCCAGATACTTCAGAAAGTTGGCTCAACAGCCCACAATACAGTACCACGCCTAGTCCACAATATAGTACCCCATCCAGAAGAATGTGAGGCATCAGAGGAAACCAGTGAGGAATCACTACTCGAAGGCCCATCAACTCTGTTAGGAGAGAGCTCATCTAAGAATCCACCATTGCAGTCAGAGAACGCCCCAGCTGAAAGAGTTCCACCAGAGTAAGAGAAGGTAGAGACCAACTCCTCAGGCTCCAGGTGCCCACCGCATTTGAAAGAATAGGAGGTGCTTGGAGCAGACAGCTGAAACTCCTTTGCACGTTGCTACTACTGCCCTCCATCAGGAATAGCACCCATAATGTCGAGCGCATTGGCAAGAGCGGAAGACTTCAAAACCCTCACACAAGGACACTGCACACACTCTTGGAGCTGCTCGTCTGGTCTTTAACCAGCCTAAAAGGGCACATGTCACACCTCTGTTCACTGAACTCCACTGGCTACCCTTGGCTGCTCGCATCAAATTCAAGGCACTTATGGTGGCCAACAGGGTGATTGATGGCTCTGCTCCCACCCACCTGAATACTCTCCTGAAGCCATATGTCACCCGCCGACCGCTTCGCTCCTCTAAGGAACGTTATCTAGCACGGTCAACACCATGTGCGGGTCAATCCAGACTCTTCTAATGTTTGGTTCCATGCTGGTGGAATGACCTTCCAAGTGCTACCAGATCAACCGATACCCTCTCCACCCTCAAGAAACCCTTGAAGCCGTACATACCCCCACATTTTGCAACATGAAGGTACCAGGACCTGGCAGTACCTACAGACCCCTAGACCATGAGTGGATCTACGCTGTCTGTGAGACAGGCCTCAGGCTACAGAAACCAGAACTAATGATAGTGACAGAAGCTAGAGAAGTGCTGTGGTGGGAAGACCAGAACAAAGTAGGTGAAAGTCGAGTAAAGAAGCGTTACCTGCAAAAGAAAGCACATTGAGCCTAATATTAAATCCAGAAGCAATAAGGCAAGTAATAGGAAGACCACAACTGGGAACTGGAATTCTGGAACCAATCCAATGGCATGAGAGACACATTGGAGAGATACTGCAAGAAGTGAACTGAAAAAAATAAGGACGCAAGCGCCTGACTCAAGGGAGGCTCAAGTCCTGGGACCTGAAGCTGATAGTCCAGATGGAAGAGAAGATCAATAACTATGAGAGATAAGACAAGAATGAGACAAGAACAGAGGAGAGAGAAATTGAGCTCCAAGCATTGAAAATGTATCTGGATGAAGCTAGGGAACGTAAAAGTGAGCAGGAAGCCAGAGAGAGAAAAGAGATCCCTCCTCCCTCTGAAGAGCCAAGGCCACCACATCTTGACGAGTGAGCCCAGAGGAAATGAGAGATTGTATCCTCATATACCACTGATAAAGATCGAAGGAACAGTCAAGCGAAGGACAAGAGCCTCCCAACGGAGGCAATGGGAACCTTCAAAGCATCAATGCAGATGCCTACGCAGGTCAACTGCCAAATACCAGCAAGAACAAAAAAAGGCCTGGGATGAAATAGAGAAAGAACAGTCAGAAATAAGAAGGGGCAGACGAGACTTCGCCACAAATATAAAAGGAATACAAGGGGGCCAAGAGGAGCAACAGGATACATAAAGTAGAGGAAGGCAGATGAATGATGATGGGCTATATAAAACAACTGAGGGTGGCAGCCCACGAAGTACAAGAAATGTGTACAAGAAGGTAATGACAGCTGCAGTTGAGGAGCCAGCCGGTTTGACCAAGGATCCATGATGGCAAGAAAGCTCAAAGACGCAGACAAAGAGGAAAAGGAAACACTAGATGGCAGTCATGACACCGCCCATACAGCCAGATCCACTCCTGCCAGTGGACCCATCTGCACAACAGGCACAATGGCAACAACAACAACAGCGGGGATCATCCACAGGTGGAGGACAGTCCAGAAGTTAAAGTGCTAAGTTGTATGCAACTGGACTTCTTTTTTGGAGCTTGAAGACATTTCACCTTTCATTCAAAAGACTTCTTCAGCTCTGATCTGATGGAAGAAAAACCAAAAGGTATATCACTGAGATCCCATCCCAAGACAATTTTGACTGCTCTTCACCCTCAGAGCAGTTCACACTCTCCAGATCCTGTGATCATAATGACTCACTTCAATTCACACATTAACTTATGGTAATGAGTGACCCATGAGATTCATTGTCACATGATGAGGGGTGTGGACTACAGATCATAGCTCCACCATATTGTTGGGAATTTATTGTTTATTAAAAAAGATTAATTTTGAACATTTGTTCATGTTTTTTTCTTTTAGTGTAAGGTGACTTGAAGAATTTAAGAATGTAACATAATTGTCTTAAATTTAAGCTAGTAGCAACTATACGAGTGTCGTTTTTAACACTATTACGTGTTTAAAATATTAACACTGTGTAAAGTGTTAATTTAACTCAGATTCAGTTAAAAGTATATAGACTCTGGGAATTTTAATTGATTGAAAGTTGAAATAACACTAGCAATTTTGCTGTGGTGTATTTGGCAAAGCCGTTGCTAAAATACCAAGCAGTCAAAGATATTGCACTGCTGGCTCTTAAAGGAAATGGAAGATGGCCCTCTCATTGGTTTTATTGCATGTTACGCATGTTACGTGTGCAATTTATGCAGTCGCTCATCTGTAATTTAGGAAATTTGCAGCCCGACTGTAGAAGAGCTATATGGAAGATTACATCTCACATTATAGTTTATTTAGGCTATTATCCCTTCTTGAATCATGTCAAAATAAAGAGCAGGAGGGGCCCTTCTAAATTGCTAGTCTGTGCAACGAAATATTGTGAAATAATCTGGTTTTGGTGACTGAAGTTGTTCTTGTGTAGCAGCGCAAATTGCATCCTCTGTGAAACACTGACAGAAATTAGCTTACAAGAAAAAAAATACTTGTTATTTGTTATGGTTCCTGGACACCTACAGTATGCACCACCAAGATTTTGTTGGCGTGAGCACTACGTGCTCGATTGTGTGTCCAATCGACCTGTCTTTCGGAATGCCCTGCTACAGGTCCCAGTCAAAAGGTTCAAATGTTGAATCAGAGAGTTGAGGAACCAATATGACAGAAGTAAATTCTGGTGCATGCATTAAAAATAAAGTGCACTGAGCTCTAAATGCCTCAGACTCACCATCCCCTCCTTAGCCCTCCCCTTGAGTTCCTAAGACTCTCTGCCCTTTTCAGAAGCCTTTATTTTATGTTGTAGTACATTATTTTAGAGTTGGAGGAGTTAGAGTAGGAGGAGCTAGAGTAGAAGGAGTTTTTTTGCTTCTCCTACTCTAGTGAGTAGGACACTTTTTGCTTTGCTACTGCTTTGGCTATTTTCCACTACTCTTCCATTCTCATTTTATCTCACTTTCACAAGTTTAGTTAATTCAGATAGTAAGCTGAACAAGAAGGGCAATTTTCAGTGGTGTTTAGGCCAGGTACCGCAATGTAACTAGGGCTTACAACTATCGAATATTTATGACAATTTTTTTATTGATTAGTATTAGGATAAAACATACTTTTGTGTTTTAACAGCAATACCAATAGTGTGTTATACTAAAAAAAAGGCCTGTAAAAATTTGTAAGCAATTGGCTTGTGTTCCTGACCTAAAAACAATATTGTTGGATCCAAGCTCAAAACCGCTTACTGGCTTCTAAACTAATCCCATTTAGTGCCTGTGTCATCTGACATTGTAACAAATGGTCTACATAACCAAAGCATCCATATCATCACTGGGCACCAAAGTGTGTGGCAGCATGTCCTTTAGCTCAATGTTTATGTAGTCTTTTATGTACTTTTTTATATCTCACAATCTTAGATATTACTCTTCATGGTTGTTTTTTACTCTGTCCTGTGGATATGGAACTTTTAGCACAACAGTTTGGCAACAGCAACCTTGTTTTCACAAAGAATCAGCTGCTTGCATTATGATGGACTGCTTGTGGGGTTCCTAGCAATATCCCAGTGTAGTTGTGGTGCTATCGGGGCGTTCAAGCAAAAAGGTAAAGGCCAGGCATTGGGAGAAGCGATGGAGATACAAGCCCTACCCTATACAAGGTAATGGGGAATGTGAACTCTCTAGCAAACAAGACTGATGAACTGGCAGCCCTGGTAAGAAACCAGAAAGTGCTCAAGGAATGTAGTTTGCTATGCCTGACTGAGACATGGCTAATGAGCAACATAGAGATACCAGGATTCAGTATTGTTCAAACGGACAGAGATGGGAAATGGTGTGGCAAGAGAAAGGGTTGTGGCCTTGGCTATACATAAACAACAGATGGTGCAACCCAGGTCATGTTACAGTTAAAGAGATGGTCTGCTGTATAGACATTGAGTTATTGGCAGCCAGTGTCTGGCCGTACAACATGCCAAGGAAGTTCTCGTACGTCATTGTTATGTGTGTGTATACGTTCCACCACATGCCCTACCTGACACTGAGTGTGATGTCATACACTCCACAGACTGTTTTGAGGCTACTGACTAGAGTGTGCTGGAACATGCACATGGTGAGGATCTAGTGGATCTAGAGGAGGTCACTCATTACACAACTGAAAACCTGAACTTTTATATGGACATTATAGTTTCCACTAAGACTGTGCGCTGCTTCCCTAATAATAAACCATAGATGAACAGTGAGGTCAAAAACCTGGATGGTTAACCGCTTAACTGCGGACAGAGAGAGATCAAAATCAATCTGAAAGAAGCAAAGGAGTCATACAGTAAGAATGGAAAGTAAACTGTGAGTGAACATCAAAGAGGTATGGGGCATGGGAGTGAAACGGATTACTGGCTGGGAGAAGTAGTGCTAAGGTGAGATGGTCTGAGCAAATCAGCTGAACCACTTCTATAACCAGTTTGATAGCTCTGCTGTCAATGTCTCTACTGCATTGTTCACTTCAACAATTTTCTATCTCTCTCCCTCACCTCTGCTGTCATACACAGCAAGCGCCACTCCACCCACCACCCACACCCTCTGCCAACAAGAATTAAGACCAAAGCTGCAGGGCTTGATGGAAGGTGTTACAGAATGCTGAAAGCATGTGCTGGGGAACTGGGCTAGCCACTCCTACACTACACACTTGCGTATTAGGAGAAAGTCAGTGTGGAGTACGCCATTCTCCACATGGTTCACAGGGCATACACTCACCTGGACGAGGGAGGCAGTGCTGTGAGAATCATGTTTTTTGATTTCTCCAGTGCTTTCAATACCATCCTGTTGAGAGGTAAACTACAGCAGATAAGAGTTGATTCACACCTGGTGACCTGGATTACAGACCTCACAAATAGACCCCAATTTGTTAGACTGGGCTGGGCTGCCACAACCCCCCTGCCCTCCACCCAAATATGGGCAGAGTTGGAGTCACTAACATTAGCTAATAATAGCTGCGAAAAGGACCCTGAGCAGGCTCCTGTCAATAAACAATGCTCGTCATGCCCTTCACAGAACACTACCCAAACAAGAGAAGCATGTTCAGTAGCAGAATTTTACACAACTTTGAGACACCGTTTCTATACAGGTGTTGGAGCATTTACGTAATGTTATGGTAGGCCAGGTCATTTTTACAGCGTAGGTCTATACATTGCGCCGTGTTGTCCTCCTTATACTCCTTATACTAGAAATGTTCTTACTTTTAGCTTGGGTCGGGGGCTTGGTTTTCTAACATAGTCATAGAGGGTAAAAGAAATCACACCGCTTTATATCTTTGCATACGCTTCCATAATCACACTTGTGTGAACCAGTGACACCAAAGTTATTAGTAGGCTCCAAAACACAACATCATAGTAGAGACTTTTTTTAAGAAGATATTTTACATGTATGTTGTATGTTCTGATATAAATTTAACAAAGCCTGTGCGATTGAACTATTTGAGTTACTCAAATATTAATTTCAGCCTGAAAGGTAAATGTAACGGTAACATTTCTCTACCTAGCAACCAACATAGCAACCACTGAAATAAAGAAATACAACAGTTTCCATAGCAACAAACATGATTATCCTAGCAACCACCATATTATTTCTAAACATAACTACCCTAGCAACCAGCACAGCTAACACCACAACTAACCAAGCAACCACCTTGAGTACCCTAGCAATAGCCTAGCAACCACTTACACTTGTGGCAACCTAGCAATCAACCTAGCAACCAATATGATGACCCTAGCAACCACTTCAGTTACCATAGAAACCACCTCGAGTACCCCAGCAACAGCCTAGTAACCACTTCCACAATGAAAACCTAGCAACCAACATACCAACAAACATGGCTAACCTAGCACTAGCGTGGCAACCAACACAGCTGCCCTAGCAACAGCCTAACCACCACAAGTACCCTAGCAACAACCTAGCAAACAACATGCTCAACCAGAATACCAACCACTCCACTCCAACTTTTCCAATAAAATTCATAAATCTGTAGCACTAAGGTGAGCTTTGCAAATTAAAATGGCACTTGTGAATCACCTATTTAAGGGGAAAACTCTTTTATACCTGAGTTAGAAGCCTGTTCCCCCAGTTTGTCCAGTGTGTTGAAAGAGATGTCTAGATATTCTCTCTGGATGGCACTAACAGCAATCTTCCTCTGCTTCCGTTGCCGAGGAACAATCTGGATTTTGAACTCTGCCTCATCATTGTCATCTTCCAACCGAAGATCACTGTCACATTCATCTCCATTGTCATTATCATTGTCCTCAAACTCATATTCCTCACAGAGTGGGTCTGAAGTTTCTAGCGTATTTACTGGAATGTTCAGGATAATATTCTTCCCAGACGGGCTGGCGGTCAAATTCTTGCCTGGATCCTGCTCGCAATCATCTAGAGAAGTGTCAGGCACATGCGGAGCCTTCTTGAACAAATCTCGCTTCTGCTTTAAAGTCATAGGACTCTCTTGTGCTGCCAGCATACTCTGAGGACATTCAGAGAGCTCAATGGAGCCCACAGGGCTGTTCATCGGAGAGATTGGAGGATTAACAGGGCATGTAACTGGGCTGCTGGAGCTGTGGTCGCTACTTCCTGCTCTGACTCTGGTGCAATCTTCCACATTGAGCCAGACAACAGGGGAGTGATGTGCAGTCTCAGAAATGCTGGCTGAAAGGGAGACACATGGACTGACTCTTGTGGGCTTTGCTATCTCAAACTCCTCATCACTCTCAACAATACACAGTGGGGGCAGTGGCTCAAACACCAGTGAATCACTGTCAGATATAGAAAGAACAGAGTTCTTTTCTACCATAGAGCTACAGTCTGATGAGAGATCAATAAGGTCTGGATCTTCCTTACGCTGTGAAGACACTCTATGGACAGTTTGAGGGGAATCCTCAAACTGTCCTGACTTTTCAGCCACTTGCTGCATGGCTGGAATGCTCTTGCCTGACTGCTGCCTAGGCTGTGTCTCTGGCACCTGGTGCTTGTCCTCTGGTGTGTAGCTTAGCCTCAATTCTGGAATGATGGGCTGCAAGTCAGAATGGGAAGATCTGTGAGATGAATCAAAGGGTTGGGGCTTGGTTTCTGTTCCCTCAATGCCTGTCCAGAGGCTGCTGGAGGAGTCTTTCCTCTGATACCGCTGGACTGGATGACGTTGGCCCATGGCTGTCGAGGAAGAGGAGAGAGAGGAAGGTGGTGGTGCAGGAGGGGATGGTACCTTTTGAAGATCACAGCGGTCAATACACGATTTGCGACGGTGTTCATCAAGATTGTAAAGGATAGAGTCTGTGTTGGCAATGTCTAGAGATTTTTGTTTATGCATGGCCTGCAGTCGTTTCTTTCTGCTGCTCTCCTCACGAACACAGTGGAGAATAGTGTCTTCACGATACTCTGGCAGCTCCATCTCACCTATGGTCAAGAGGGATACAGGATTAATCATTCATTGATCAGGGAAGAGTAGAACATGGTTGAGCTGACCAAGATTGCAAATGAGAGAATGCTGCTGTTCAGAATTGTCAAATTCAATACACGTTACAACCCCACCACAAATTTATATCATACTTCTAACAAAATTTCTTCTTGTGTATGCTTTTCTGATTCTGGTTTCAGTAAGATCCACTCCATTATCTAAAAATTCAACTAAATTTTTTTCAATTTTGTCACCCAACAGGTAGCAATATTAAATTCTTAAATGTTTTAAATCCTTCGTGGCTTGTGATAATATAAATAAAATAAGTAATAAGGTTCATAAAGGAGTTACAAGACCCATAAAAGAGATATAACCATTGAGATGCAACATGAACATGAACATACAAAATTGATAAAAAAAAAAAGTTTAAAATGAAATACCATATACATAAGACAAGAATAAGCAAACATGATTAAATACCATCAGTAAAATGCAACAGGCAAACAATAAGATCTCTGACTATGGTCAGGAGTATATGTGACCATAGTGTATAGAGAACAAAAATGTTTTTAGTCTGAATTTAAAGGAATCAACAGTGGAAGACCATTCCATAACTAGGGCGCATGGATAGCAAGCATGCTCTATGCCCTGCTGATTTTTTCAACACCTCCGGGAGACCACCGGTCATAGATCAAACATAGAGAAAACAAGGATGTGTTAAATTACCATTTTTTCCTTTGTCTAGTAGAGAACAAAAATTATGTTCTGAGGGGGGAGGCCCTGACTAGAATCACTGCAGTGCCAGCAGTAGAACATAGCCAGGTCTAAACTAAAAAGTCAATATCATGATTTTTGAAGAGTGCAGGGAAGCAACAGGTGGGGCTCACTGTTGGCATAGCGTCATGACATAGGATGACAGAATTGAATTGATAGGTAGATGAAAGGTGATGTACTGAATAAAATTTGAAATTGATTCTCTGGTCCCGTTTCTATTGGGGTGGAGACAATCAGCTTTACAGATAGAGTAGCTGGAGTGGCTGAAGGCGTAGTCCTCCCTGCAGTGTGGTCTCTAGGTACTGTGATGGTGTGAACTAGGGCTCACTAAAGACAGCGATGGAGGCTGACAGCCAAAGTTCATTTGTTGAGCGGAGTAGAGCTGGAGTCTGGCATAAATCCATCACACAATGAGCTGGACGTGTTGTGGGAGCTGCTTCTGTGACCGTACGGGCCACCTCTATGCTTGAATCGTGGTCAGGGCCCAAGCCAGCGAGAGGCACAAACTGGTTGGACAGCAACAGCAATGGCCTCACACAATGGCAGCCTGATACTGCAGCTACCACTCTTGTTTTCACCCTCCCAATCAATTTTTCACCTTTCTTTTCACATTCCAACAGTTTGGAATGTTTAGATAAGTTCAAGTTCTTCTATTCAAGTTCTTTATTCAAATAATGCAATCTGACTGATCTGTTTGCCTACTGTGGGGCGCCTCCATCTGCGGAGCTGCGGAGTCTTCTTCTGCTGTGTGTGGCAGACGGAGTGGAGGAAAGCTGGAGCTAACGCTGTAAAGTTGACAGTGAGATGTGGAGAAGTTATTTTCCTGCTAGCATGTTCACCCAGGTAGCTTCAGTACTGGCAAATCTTGGGTAGCTTGAGCAATAGAGCTGCGTGTCAAAAATGACCAAAACTGTCCTTTAAGATGCTCAGAAGCATTTTCTCAGAAGTATTTGCATTTGTATTAAAGGCACACTAGACAACGTTTTAAGGTTAATTTACCAGCTTCATAGTCACTTCGATGATTATTACTCCATTTACACATAGCTGGAGATCTATAAAAACACATATTTATTTATGCGGTTGCACCTATCATTGACATGTAAATGGAGATTTCAGTCACTGAAAACAGCCACTTTTGAAAGATCCAGCCAAAGTGGAGATCTCTGAAAAAACTCTGGCTTCAGACAGTATGTGTATATGGGGAAAACAGAGTTTAGGCATTGTGTTTTCAGATATCTGATTGGCTATCAATTTGTTTGAAATGTGTTTGACAGCCTGCCTAGGTTGTTTTTTGAGCACTGTATAAACAGAATTATTTTCTAATATATTTTCAGAGGGGGAGAATATACTCATTTTCATAAATACCCAGGTACTTATAAAAGTGGTCTAAATGGCTCATTATGGGGTGAATGAAGGCTTTCTCAGTCCCCTCTACTGTAGATTCGGCAGTTATTACACTTGCAGGATCTTAGATGGCAAGGCCCCCCTCACAACGGCACTGTCAAATGGACCCTTATTGTTACCCCCATGACCCATCTCACTCCTTTGAGTTTGGCACTATGTCTGGCCGCTGCTACATTGACCAGCCATAATTCCTGATAACCACCTATGGACTGACTACCATGTAATGTAAAGTAATACTCTGGAGCTATTATGAACCTTAGCTAAAACCATAGACAACTAGTAGTCTATCATGGTTACTACTGATTGTAATTTTTCCTGCATGACCCCTGGCAGTTGGGTTAGCCCAAGGTTTCTTCCTAGACTAACTAAACATTAGGGAGTTTTTCCTTGCCCCTGTTGCTCTTGGGTGCTCCTTCTGTGAAGTGCCAAGAGATAATACTATTGTAAAAGGCACTGTATAAATAAAACTGAATTGAATTGAATTAAAGGCGATGTTGAAGAAAACTGACACTGAATAAAACTGAAAGGTCATTTATTACCTTGTCAGTCAGCATAACGCTGCAAAAATGATCAGCACTGGTTCTTTGGTTTGCAAATAAATCCACATGGATTGGTGAAAATGTACAATGTTTTTCATTCTGTGTGGGGGGAGCTCCAGAGGTAAAACATCACTATCTTGCTTGGTATGCTTTTAAGCAGCATGCACTGGTTCCCTATGAGACACCACTGTGCATATATAACTGTAAAAACAGTATAACACTTGTGTTGCCAAAGCTAGTACACCTCTTAACTTGTCTCTGGTGAGTGGTCTTGTGTGTCTAATAATGGAATTTGTCAGAACTCTCCATCTAATTTTATATTCTCACACATTTGATAATTGCTTTTACCTCGCCATTTTTCACTTTTTCCTCTGTTAAGGGCCTCCATCCGATCTCCAGTCTGATGTCGACCAGTGTATCAATGGGATAGATACACAAAGTAACCATTCTCTGGTAGTTTAGTGGTGATGGAGCTGTGCAGGTTCAGCTGTAGTATGCAGGTGCAGTTTCTATGTTATCACAGGAGGCTTCTAAGACTACAGGTGAAACAATGTTTCACCAAAAAAATAATGATTAAAAAATCAGCTTTTTTATATTAGTGTGAATGAAAAAATGTGGTCTTAAACATAGGCGGCTCTTCTAACTTCAACTAATCAGTAGTATTACAGTGGTCAAAAACACGACACAGAGACTTTCAATGAAACATGTTTCACTTTCATAAATATCTTTCCCCATTGCTTTTGTAAATCTAGCTCTATCCACCAATGATACAGTGAGCTACCATGTGTAATTGGTTACAGTTATGTGTTGACCAGACTGACGCAAGCAGTAACCTATCACGTACTGCCTTTATTGACCTGACAGAAGCAAGGAAATAATCAGAATAACTTTACAGTGAAATACATCAATAAAAGGTACAATATTATCTTTGGATACAGTCAAGTTTATTTTGGAAAGGTAGATATGTGTCTGCACATGTCCAAACTTCATTTAACTTTTAGGAGCTGGAAAGCTAATGTTAGCTTCTAAACAGCTAAGCATTCCAGTCAGTTAGCTAACTAGCCTAGTTGTTGTTGTGGAAAGGAAATTATGAAGTGATGACCATTTTATGGGGAGAGATTAAAAGTGAAAGCAAGTAAACAAGACCTACTATGAAAATGCCACAGGCAAGCAGTAAAGGTCACGGTAAGCAAAAGACGTCATGTTCATTGTTTGTTTTTTGGCAACGTGGACTAGCTAACTCATGGTAAATTCATGGTAAGATGCTGTGATGCATTGAGTGAACCACTACATGGTTCAGGCTTGTGAATGATGTGGTTTTATTTGTCATCAGTGGCATCATTTTGACAATCATGTCCATGTGACAGGAACTTTTCATTCAAATGGCATTCTAATTGGCATTTGCTCTAGAGACAAACTAAGCATTTTGAAAGTGAAATGCTTTTGCAAGCAATGCACTGTGTTTTGCAGTTTGTGGGGTAATTGTTTTGAGAAATGAACATTGTTTCTAACTTTTTTAGGTGGGGGTATGCGATTTTAATGATGCAGGCCTAATTGCAAAGAAAGTCACACGCACCTCCAAAACCTATGTTGATAGTGTCATTGCATTTAATTATGGTCATTCCATAATGTTAAATTGCATTTGTTTATGACAATAGAGGGCTTGTTAGAAAGATTTGCTTGACTTATGCACTTTTAATGTTGAAATTAATGCCTAATGTTAAAAAAAGTGAGAAATACATAAATGATCAGTTCCAAGACGTGGGGGGATTCCGTATCACCATGTCCAATGCCCACTACACCCCTGCTAACCTTTACATAATAGGAAGTCAAGGTTTAATATACTACATAGGTATTGCTGTGTCAATATGAAATAGCATTTTAAGTTTTCTGATACCAGGCCTCAAAGTTCAGCGACCCGCAAACAAGATTGTTTCATCAAAGATTTTGCCCAGCAGTCGCCACTGGTTGTTATAGTTCATATAGACAGGAGAGAGCATGAGCTGGTCAGTGGAATTTACTGGAAACTATATGGACAGGTATGTGCCTGTATAAAACATTACTGGTGCATGTTGCTAAGTACTTGTACTGACATTTTGAGCATGTGAAAAGAAAAAATACAGAGTAAGTCAATCCATAGACCTGTAGACCAAATAGCAAACCAGCAGCATTAACATTAACTGAACAGGGCACAGGAAATTGAAACTGAAAGTGAGTTTCTGCGCTCCATTCAGTTAGTGTTAATTGCTAGTTCACTATTCAGTCTATGTTATGTTGAATTCTTTCTTTCTTTTTCCTACCATCAGCACTCAGTGACCTTTGAAAACAGGGCTATTGATTGATTCACATTTCTCCTTTATGAGGCTAAAAGCATGTACAAAGGATGTCACATTATCAATATGCCAACAGATGTAGGCACAGACTCAAATTTAAGACTTTTAAGACTATCTGCTGTCTGTCTGCTCATGTGTCCACAATCTGCACCCTTGGCCTCAGGGCCATGACAGAGGGCAGCCATGTGAAAGGCCAGGTTTTCTATTAGCATTGGCTGTGAGTGCACAGACATTGACCACAAACACACCCACTAGCCACTGATGGGTACATTGTATGAGTTTGGTTTACACAATGTGGGCAAGTAGTGGGTTAACTGTGCTGGTCAAAAGCTAACATGGCACCAAGCAGGACACTGTGCACCAAGTCTAAGGTTCTATGTCCTCTCCCGCAGAAGTGAGCAAAAAGACTTCTTTCACTGAACCCTTTATATTTGTACATAAACTGAAAAAACAGCAGCAATTTCACAAGAATAAATAAGTAACTGCTTATTGTCTGCCTGGGATGAAAATGCTCTGGCAATTGAGGTCAAATAAAAATACAGCTTACTCTTTTGTGTGCTTAGCTCCACTGGTTGATACTTTACTGACTTGTTGCCTCCAATCCTCTTCAAGCGGGCAAAGAAGGTCTGTGATTCCTTATTGCAAGCTCCCGTTGGAGTCTCGTGGACATCTGACTCATCAAATACACTATCTTCCTCTGTTACACACAGAAAGCCATATACATATATAAATATGCGTCAAAAACTGCACTGCTGTTGGGCCTGTATTCTAAAATACAAGTCATCGTGTGAAATTGAGAATAACTGTTCCTGAGAATAACTGTCCCTGTTGTATTACCACCTTATAAGCCCCTTACTAAAAAAAACAGTCTTACAATGTTTTTAAAATTTTTGCAGATATCTCACAACTGGAAGCATGCTGGTACAAGTATCCTTTTGGATAGAGGAGGTTGTCTGGAATTTGGCAATATAAGAATCATGATGGTGGGATACTGTATGACTTTACAATTTGCAAAAATATATGTATTGACAAAATATTTTATTCATTTTCATATTTTATTTATATTTTATTGCAGAGAAGAATGGGTGTAACTGTGACCTGTCAGAGCAGTTAACACTCTATGATCCTGTGATCATAATGATAAATTAAATTCCAATTCATGCATTGACTTGTGCAAATTATGTCAATGGGTGACTGATGTGACCCAACGTCACATGATGAGAGGCGTGGTCTACAGCTCACAGTTATACCCACAGTCCAGAGATAAATCTCCTGGTCTTCTCATCATCAGGCCAGAACTGAAGAAGACTTTTGGATGAAAGGTGAAACATCTTCAAGCTCCAAAAAGAAGTCCCGTTGTTAACTGAACACCTTGACTACCATGACTTGGATGAATGACAGATCACTAATATCATCATTTATATCAAATATTTAATTGCATGCATTAGCAATATCAACTGAGAGTACTACTCTGGAGTGAAATACTTGCTGTAGGGTTGTCTTTTTGTTTAGAATTATTACCTTTCTCTCTCTCACTATAGCGACTGACGTTGGAATTGTCACTGTACAGTGGCCCTGCAGTAGCATGAGGTCTGCAGCTGTGATACTGAGCATTGAGGGTGTTGATAGTGATGTGGATCAGACAAAGAACCACTTTGCTCACATCCATCTCTCTGTAGGGATACTGGACAAATGAAAAAAAAAAAATTCTATGAAACGGAATTATAAATGAATCAGTACAATAAGAGAGTCAGATCAAATAAATCAACCCACTGATGAACACAATGCACATTATGCCCCATATGCCCGATTATTTTGTTGATTTTATTCTTTCATGCATGGTGTCCACTACAGTGCACATGTATTCAAAATGTGTATTAAACCACATGATTTGCAACATTTACTCCAAGATGGAGGATGGTGCATAATGTCTTAGCCATAGAATAGCTGTCAAATACTTTTATTTTTGAAATAAATGTCCAGAAAAAAACAAATTCTGATTAACCTAGTCATGTAAAATGGTGTGACCAGCTTAAGCTAGAACAGCCTGGTTTTGCATGTTTTTTGATGGTTTGTCTGGATTAACCATCTTAATACGACTTTTTCGTATTAAGGCTTTGCACTGTAATGGGCTGGATAGCTAATGCACTTCCAGGTATATCAGGTCAATCTATACACAGTGGCTCTAACCAAATGCCTTAATAAGCATTTCTTCCTGACAAAAAAATATACAGTACAACTACAGTATCACTGCAGTAAATACAATCTTTTGGACACAAAATATGCATGCAGAGAATGATACCTTGTAAAGAATTACAAGAAGAGTTTTTAGCCACATCTGCCTGATATGGGGCTTCAGGGGCCAGAGTGAACAACGGGGTGGTTGCTGGAAGCAGTGCCTAAGTTGTGGGCATGTACAGTACTTTAGCACCTGCACAACCAGAGGAAGCAACTGTTTTCCTAAACCTATATTGTAGTCCATGACCTAGGAGGAAGTGCAAAACGAATGTGATTAAATGTCTGTTGGAACTAATGGAGTAATGTCCAAATACTGTTTCACTTCAGAAGAATTCTAATAAATAAGTCTACCCATAATCATTTTTTGCCTGTGTTTTAACATTGCGTCATCCTTAATTCCAGCAAGACATTTTATACAGATGAAAAGGTATGAAGCTTTATAAATTTGCAGATAGTTTACAGAGTAAAAAGTTATATAAAAGGGGAAAAATACTAGGAAGTATAAGCCGTTACCGGCAACACTTTATTTTAAGGTGTCTACATAAGAGTGACATGAGCCTGTCATAAACATGACATGACATGCATTATGAATATTAATGACACCTCATTTGTGTCATTAATTGTGTCATTTGTTTTTTGGAATGTAAAGTTTACACTGTTTGGGATGCAGACATTACAAAAACCAATTGACACTTAATGACAACAGTCATAAACGTCAATTAAATGTTATTCATGTTCACAATACATGTTATGTCATGTTTATAACAGACTCATGTCATTCTTCTGTAGACACCTTCAAATAAAGTGTTACCCAGTCATCTTAACTGTTTTTATGACATACTTTCATGAGTAACTTCCATTTATATCCTGCTTGTTTACTATGCAATCCCTTTACCTGTGCAATGCCAGCAATGAAGGCATTGAAGCATGTGGACGTACGCATCTTTTGAGGGGCAATCATGAAGCAGCCCTCCTGTTGGTCATAGCCGAGAAGCACATACAAGTGACGCTTGACGGTATTGAACGCCTTGGCACTGCTGATATCTGCTTCTGCACTGCTCTGGTCCTTAGCCATGAACTTCATCAGCACCATGATCAGATGGTGAACTGTTTGGTGGTCTATGCCTACATCTTCTGGAAGCAAGTCCCTGATGATGGAGTCATTATCTTGGGCAGTACTCTGGCTTGGGAGGTGGTCTGTAGAAAGTTAATTAAGAGCAATAACATATCTATGCAAAACATGATATAAAAACATACAAGAAAATTTCTAATTAAACTTTGACGGCATTTCTCATAATCCTCTGTACAAGCAAGGTTGCAATAGACTGTTTCAACTCTTTGCATTGTGAGCATAAGCTAATATGAATAACACAACATTCAATACCAAGATGACAATTCTCAGCAATAACATTTAATGAGTTATCATCAGGTAAACATAACAACTTGATTTTTGGTGACTTGCTTTTTTCACAATCAGAGGGTGACTTGTTAGATCATTTTTTTGGTGGGGATGGGGGGTGAAATGTAGGCTTCTAAACCTGTTTGTATCATCAGTACAAATCAGTACAAATTGATCTGTGTACCTAGCGCAACATTCAAAGGGGTTGGACTTATGTTACTTACTTAATCATAGGTGTGTTTTGGGTGTAACACCAAATTAACTAAAGAAAGAGCCATCTCCCATCGCTTTTAAGAGCCAGGACCTTGGCTGGTTGGTATTTTTCCAGCGGGTTTTCTACTATTAGAAACGCACCTTAGTAACTGCAGATGCATTTAAGGCAATTAGTATACCTACATAGGTCTAATATCATATAAATGGCTACAGCATTCACAATAAATATATTAAGTTGATTTCAACCTTTTTAGATATCCCTAAATAATTGTTAAATTTCAGCAGAGAAAACAAAAGTAAATGTAAGCTATTCTTTGTCTGCCTGCGCTGAAATTTACAAGGAATTTAACTGATTAATACCCTACCCTGGTAATAGGGATTTTCCCGGATTCAGAAGACAGTAGTCTACTTGAAGATCTTCCCACTTTTCACCCTCACTTGCTTCTTCTATTATAATAATAATGTTTCCAGGTGAGCACAACAGCGGTTAAAATGATAGGCCACTTTAACAAAACATCAGCAATCAGCAATTCAGCAATTCAATCAGTTCCCCCTACAGTCACCGTTTTTTTTTTTTTTGTTTTTTTTTTTTGTTAAGCCAACAACATTGCAGAGCTGGTAAATTAATCTTCTCCCATTGTAATGTTTTTTTTTTTTTTGTAGCCTACTTTGATGTTTTTTGCATGGATGATTACTGCTCAGCATTTCTGTAGTAAATGACATGTTCAGTAATGCAACTGACGTGTCTGTGCTGAAAAAACAAATGATGCAATTATATGAAAATATTAATGACAGCTTTAATCAGTTGCAAAAGTACAGTGCATGCTAGGGCCCAACATGGTTTTTATAGTCTCCATTTAAGGATATAATCCACTGAAGGCTTGCTTTGTGTATTGATCATAGATAAGGAAAAATCAATAACACTTCCAATTACATAGAATCAGTGCTAATACAGAAATATCTATGGTATCAATATGTTTATTTTACACATAACAGGGCAATATTTCCTATACACTAAATGACTATGGCAACCAACGATAGTATAAATACAGAATGTGAAAAAAAATACAGGTGTTTCAGTCGGTCTCTTTTGTTTGCATGACTTTTATTATTTCACCCCTGTGATTAGCCCTATTGGCCAAGGCTTTTTTTTTTTTTTTTTTTTCAGGGTAATTATACTACCTTTATTTATAAACTCTTATCTCAGTCATTATAAGGGCTGTCTACACATGTTACATCTTGTTTTTGTTTTTTTTCAGGACAGTCTAGGCTATCCACATCTGGTGGCGTTTGATGTGATACTATTTACATAAGCCTTGCATAAGCCTTTGTATCAACAAAGAAAATACGTCTCATAGCCTAATTATTTAAATTCTCACTCACCACAGTAAAGTTGTAAAGTAAAGCTGACTGTTATTTAGCAACGCTTTCATCCAAAGCAACATTCAGGAATCGAATATGGGTCGCGCAATTGTCAGATTGTCAACTGCTAAGGTTTTACATAGAGCGCATATAACTACTTACAGTTTATTGCAAGGGCCTTACTCAAGAGTCATAATGCATAGATTCAATAAATGATTATTTCCAGGCTTTGGAGAGCTTAAAGGTTTTGGTCCAAAGTTATGGCTTTATCTTATATTCTTCATTTTGATATGCCTTTGTGTCCCATTATTGAATTACTATTAAGTTTCCAGCCTTGATGTGGGTAAACCCCTCAAGCCATTCATCCTAACTGCGATAACCATGGTTAAAAAATTATTATTGAATTTGACTGAATCAAACAAATCTATGGCAAATCTATAGCAAGGGCTAGATTTATGAGCAGACTATTTAAATTTGGAAAAACTTACTGCATCCTTGAAAAATAAGCTTGGATCTTATAATACCTGGTCTCCTTTTTCACTACTGTAATTTCCTGAATATTAGATGCACCATGGAGAAACCGTGCAACAGTTTTATATGTAAATACAAAAAATAATATTGTATATTAACCACAATTGTGTATTAACCACACGTTAAAAAAAGTTCATCAAAGAAAACATCGTTCAATGGAAATGGTCAGCTACGCTACTGATAAGTTTATGGTAGTTGCCCAGCTGAAGTGCCTGCACTCAGAGCTCAGAGCACTATTCCTCCACTGTCACATCTTCACTACGGAAAGATACACCACCTGAAGTCCCACACAGGCTGATAATGTAATTTACAGAATGTACGTTGCCCCTTTTCAGATTACAGTAAATACCACAAAGCTGTAGAGAATTATCAAAAAGGTTAGAATGCCTAATAGAACACTATGTTGTGATGTTTTAGAACTGTGGTCAGTATGAAACCACCCAGTAATGGGAACATGACATTCCTTGTGATTCAGGGAACAAACACTGTGAAACTGAATGAGACAGACAAGCACAAATGGGTGGACTATAAGAACTTTTGTGAACTGTTGTTAACAGTGCGGAGGAAGTTACTTTTAAAAAGTAGTGTTTGCTCGTTACTCTTTTAAAAGTAATTTGTTACTTTACTTAGTTATCCTCTTATCCTCTATGAAAAGTAACTTTTTTTGTTACTCATTACTTTTATGCTACTTTTATGTTGCTTGACTTTGGGCAGAACCCCATATCTATCCCTAAATGTATTGGCCTACAAAGTTCTACTTTGGCAGACATTAGTCATTTCTTTTGTGCTCTTTATTATAAAAAAAATGCCAGACTATTACAGGCTTCAACATCACCACTAAAGCCCTATGAAACAATATCAAATAACATAGCATCGATACTTGTGTGCATATAGGTAAACACAAAATACAAAGGCTAAGGGCTTATTTTATAGCCTTATACTCCCACTGACCACTGAACTCCAATTCAACTCCAACTCAATATTGCCCAATATCCTGTGAATGCACCATAAGCCCTGCTTTAAAAAGCCCTGATCTGCATGTTTTTGCTGAGCATACATCAGACGTTCTATGTCTGGCTGCATGTCTTTTACCATCTCCTGTTTTTTCCCTTCCTTCTTTCAAAGGCCCCTAATAACCAAATAATCCTATGAGAAAGGAAGAAAGCAATTCCAGTAACACTTGTATGACAGCCAGTTCCGCTGTGTTGCACAGCCCACTATCATAACAAAACGCCTATTTTTGCTCTCGTTTTGAGGTACTCACATCGGCCTACTATAGCGTAAGCATAACTGCCAAAACATGTATATTTGTGTGTCCTCATGTTTCCTTAATGCATGAATCTCTACATCAATTAAAACAACACAAATAGGCTGCATTGAAAGATGAAATGTTAAATAAGTGAGTGACTTGTGTTTATTGTCTTTTTATTGTTCCTTGCGCTTATCCCACATTATTGAAAACAGAAAGAAGAACAGACGAATGTTTAATGAGACAAATGTTTTTAGTTTTTAATGACAATGGTAACTGATCTGATGATATCTGATATCATAGACATATTCATAGATTTAATTGGGCTTAAGTGATGAATGATTTTAGAGAGCTAGACAGATTGACCAATAAGGAAGTCTGGCCATAGGTCGTCGGATTGGACGGTTGTTCTGGACTGTTCCAGAACGCACAGATTGTCAGTCCATCCCTGCCTCCATCCCTCAAAAGTTAGCGTTGGCCGCTTCTCACTTGAAATGATTGCACTTCATCCTACCATGAGAGGTTACTACAGCACAAGCGGGCAACTGAGAAAGCAGTGTCGCTGTCGAATCTGTCCCTGGGGAAAGTAACGTTGTGCCAAATTGAATAAGGAACTATGTTTCGTTACCAAATTTTCAGTAGAACACACAACACTGGCCATTAGCTAGTCTGAGATGTAGCTTATAGACAACTTCTACATGCTGGGTTAAACGCATTTCAAAACCCGAGTCATTTGCAAGTAAGCATCACAGTTAAGAGACAGATCGATTATGCCATCCGATATGCATTTTAACATGTTTGTCAACTGAACTGGATGAGCAAATTAACTGGCATAAATCCTCACACATGAACAATGCTATCTGCTAGCATCAGCTTCTTGACTGTACTTGCGTTGCTTACTGTTAGCATTCAGCATGACTATGACCATGATGCTGCCTGGATTCTAGTCTATAGTTATCATTTTCATTTATTCTGATCGCTCTTAAGATTGTGTGGTCATAAAGATGAGTAAGACCAAATCAACTTGTATTTTATTAGCATGTTTCTATTGGCACTGTAGTTCAAAATTGACAAACAGTGCGGTTGACCTGCGAGAGCCCGGAGCAGAGCTGGTGCACTACCACCACCCTCTGTCCAGAGAAGAGATTTCTTAACATTCATTTCCCAAAGAAGGAATGAAATGATTTTGATCACTGAGGATAATAAAAAAACTGCCTTATACCTCTTTTCTACCAGGGCCATGCTGGTGCTGGTGCTGGACTTCAACTGGTTCTGGTCCAGCACCAGCACACGCACTGCCACACATTTCCCCAGGTTTCAGCACCGAAATTTGTATAGCAAATTGTTACCATGGTTAGATTCACAGAGCCTTGGTCTGGGGTTAGGTAACTTTTTTGACATGTAGCCTATTGTTTACTATCATTTCAAATGATTACTTCTGACACGCCAAGGCAAAAACAGATATTAAGTATGTGTGCTAATAGTTCAAATTCTCATTTTAGCATAATTTCACACTTTCACATTATGAATGAACCCTGACAAAATTATACCATTTAATAAAATACTGTTGAGACGATGTATTCATATCAGCGTAAAGCTAGCTGAGGGATTTAACTAACTAGTTGTCAAACGTTGTTAACTTATAGCAGACGGATGGAACAGCCACAAATCAAATACACACAGCTTGCACATAACGTTAGCATCATTTTGCTAACAACACAGCACTGTGACGTGTGTGGTTTCGACTTCGGGACCAGCAATTTCAGGGAGCCGTGCTGGTGCCAGAACCAGTGATTGTTTGGTTGAAACATGCAGAACCAGTTCTAGATTGGGCACCGGCACAGCACCAGCACCGGCACCGGCACCACCAAGCTATTAGATATGCAGCCCCCGATTATTAACCTCAGAGCTGCTGTTATTTTGCAAAATTCATATATTAACTGTGTTTTATAATTGGGAAAATATGCAATGCAAAGACCTCAACAATTAATTACTTTTAGTTACCCATTTACTCTTTTAGTATATTTTACTTTCTTTTTACTTTCTTTATGTATTGGGGAGAATGAACTTCGTGTAGGGTAATTAGAGTAGCATGTACGCAAACTTATAAACTATAATACATTTCATTTTTCTTTTGAAAGTTTAAGGAGATTCACCCCCCCACCCCCTCTCTCACACACACACACACACACACACACATACACATGCATAAATATGCACTGATGTATACAATTTACTTCATTCATTGTGTATTATAATGCTGTGATATGTATATTTACCTGGAACAACTTTTTCTAGCATATCTCCCAGTGTGGGTGCAGAGTGCTCCTGTCTGGTAAGCCTTAAAGCTAGACATCACACATGAAGACATATATTAGTGTAGAGCACATGTTTGAATGATTAGGTTCAGCAATTTCCCCATTTTAAGTTAGGATAAATCATACTTCATATAATTCATCCCCCAAGATATTTAATTAAAATAGCAATAAATCCATGACCATTCCAAAGTTTGGGATCTAGGAAATCCCCTTAGTTATCCATGAAGGGACACATGGAATCCTTTGAAATCTGTTGATTTTGCAAAAAGATACATATTTTATGAGTGTCTTTCCCATATTTGAATAAAAAATTCTAATGGAATATACTAAATTATGTGCCTCTGTAGTTTTACCTTTCTTCAGTTCATCCAGCCATTGTCTCAGTCTGACAGTGGTGTTTCTAGCTTCAGGTTAGTATATATCATTGAATCCTTTGGTTGCCACTAGCATCTCACCGATTAGAATCTTGCTTAAAATTGTCCATAGAATTTGTGTATTTTTCCTATTTAAAACTCGACTCTTCTGTAGTTACAGGGTGTACTAAGAATGACGGAAAATGAAATGTGTCGATTTTCTAAAGCAATATTCTGTGAATTATGTGAACACTTTTAAGCAAGATGCTAATGGGTGAGATGCTAGTGGCAACCAATGGATTCAAAGATATATGCTAACCTGAAGCTAAAATCACTACCATCAGACAACAGCAGTAAAACTGTTTAAATCTAGGGAAGGTGAAAAAGAGCAAACTGGCTAAAATGGTGGCTTATCCCTTACTAGACAAGAATTTTAGTTGAATTTACCAGCCTTGTAGTCACTTTCACGGCTAAATGACTCATTGCTGGGTGAATGAAGGCTCTCTTGGCCCCCCACAGTCTCTTGGTAAATTTACCATGCTTACAAGATGCCTAGTGTAATGAAACCAAAAGTATCTTTTAAATGAGTCTTCTGAAATTGTTTAATACCAGTAGTCATATCAGAAAATTGTCTCTGTATCTTTTGGTTTGCAATTCCACATGCATTGGTGAGAATTTGGGACGTTGGAGGAGCTCCTAAGTCAAAAAATTACAGACTTGCCTGGCATGACTTCAAAAAATGGTCTACTTCATAAAACAACACTGAGATAAGAAAAAAGTTGGTTGCATCTCCTACAAAAAGTTAAAGATAAAAGTGCATTTCATAGTAAAGGGAATTATGTGAAAATGTGTTGCACAGTGGACAGCATGCAGCAGGTTTTTGCTTAGTGGATCTCAGGCAGATCGTCTCTTTATTCATATATGGTATTTGGGGAAAGCCATATATGGTGAAATAGCAGCAAACCACTGGAGAACTGATTAGCTGAGGGATTTATGGTGGTATTGGCCAGCACAGGTAGAGGTTGTACCTAGAAAACGCGACTGGACTATGTGTTGAGTGATATTTGCATTATGGTAAACAAAACCAACTAATTGTCAAACGTTGTTATCTTACAGCAGACGGATGGAATAGCCACAAATCAAATGCACACAGCTTGCACATAACGTTAGCATCGTTTTGCTAACAACACAGCACTGTGACATGTGTAGTTCCAACTTCAGGACCAGCAATTTCAGGGAACCGTGCTGGAGCCAGTGATTGTTCGGTTGAAACATGCAGAACCAATTCTAGATTGGGCACCAGCACCGGCACCACAGCGGTGGAAACAAGCTATTAGATATGCCATCCCTGAGTATTAACCTCAGAGCTGCTGTTATTTAGTAAAATTCATAGGATTCATAGGATTTCTGAAATCCATACATTAGCCCTAAGCACTCTTTTGGCCTACAGTCTTCTCCAGAAGCCTGCAGTAGGATGGCTTCAATTCCATTTTTGGAAGAATTTGTGAATATTTTGTGCCTTTAAGGAAATAGCTGTTATGGGAATGATGCGTTCTGCTCTTCCCAGTTCGTCTTGCCCGCACAAGTGGTAGGTTATGAGTTTAACACACTGCAGAAAAACTTGATATTTCAATCATTTTACTTACATACTTATCCCTTGTTTCAATCTATATGTACCTAGAATTTGATAGACCATTAAATGTGAACAGAATTGTGTATTTAGGGCATTTGTCCAGTAAGTATTAAACTGTTAGCTTGGAAAGTCTATATTCCGTGTATGCTAACATAAGTGTTTCTATACTTTTAGTGGCAGTATTGCTAGATTGGACCGTGATGCAACTTCTGTTGTCTATCTATCTTCAGGTACATGTTTGTTTTCATTATATATACATAGACCCCAGTTCGTCTTGCCCGCACAAGTGTGGCAGTATTGCTAGATTGGACCGTGATGCAACTTCTGTTGTCTATCTATCTTCAGAATAAAATCATTGATTGGGAGTTTGTGTCAGCTGCTTTCAACACAACGCATAACATCTGTTACACATGTAGCTGATGTGTATTGTCCTCCACTGTATTAAAAAATAATTGTATTTACAAAATGCCTAATAAAAGGGACTGTCACGTCACAATGCTTAAACTCTATGTTCCCATCTACACAATGTGTCTGAAGCTGGATTTTTCAGACATTTTTAAAAGTAGCTGTTTTCAGTGACTGAAAACGTTGTTTATGTGTAGATGATAGGTGCAACCGCATAAAGTTTTTAAAGATACCCAGCTGCATGTAGACAAGGTCTTAGACAGATGAATAAACGTCAGCACTGGTTCTGTTCTCAAATGAGACCATTCTGATTCATCTTCATGTGTCCACATGAACTCACACCTGATACGCAACAGTTCTCTTAAAGGTCCCATATTACACTCTTTTTCAATAAGTTAACACAGGTGCAACAATTCACATAGGTCTATGAGCTCCAGATTAACGTCTCTGAGCCAGCTTACAGAACATACCTCTCAAATTAGGCATTATCACTTGCATGTTCCCACCTCCCTTCAGAACAGGCTGTTTCTCATTACTATTCCATCTCATTAACATGTATGAGGAAATTCCAACTACATCAACATTCTCACTCAGCTGATGAGAGAACATAGAACCGGTTGCCAAGGGTACACAAATTTATTTTGAACTTCTCTGACAATAGTTAGCTATCTTTGCTAGTGAAATTAAACAGCAATAGTGGTGATATTACTGTATAAAACAAAAAAAAAAACCTTACAAACCTAAAACCTTACCTCTTACAAATACAAATCGTGCATCCAAATGGGCTTGTGACACCATCATATTAATTTCAGTTTCCTTTAAATTCTAAGGTTATCACTGCACATACAGGTATTACATACAACGTTTTTGTATGATGAATGACGTTCCTATGTATACCTGTGTAATATATCTGTTGTCCTCTGTGTATTTTGGTATGGACGTATCTCTTTAAGGCCTCGGCCACCCACGATCCCTATCACCGCGCACCCAAGCTTACTTGGGTACTTGCATTAGGTGAGGGGGGTGGTCCGTGGAGAGATTCAGCAAGTACGGGTGTGCTGTTTGCTGCTGCTAGATTTACTGTAAAATGTTCCTCTTTTGTTTTATGTAGCAGTTTGCTAAGAGCTACGTCACGGAACTGCTTGAGGAGTCAAGAATTTAAAGTTGGCATAAAGGAAAAAACTGCACTGGCTTTGTTTGACACACGCGTCTCCAGCAAGAGGACGCGTGGAGAGAGTCGGTTACCGCTGGTTTCGCAGATCATTAACCTCTGGATCTGGTGAGATCTATACTTTTTGGTATTTTTTGGCGTGGTATACCACTGAACAAGTGATCGCCTTTTCTGCTTTTTTGTGGATTATATTTTTCGTTGCTGGATTATTTGCGTGGCCAACCGGCTTCCTGGAATACAGACTGTAGCGCAAGCGGGGGACCGGACTAATTATTTTCCTTTAGTTTGAACTTTTAGTTTAATTGTGTGGACTGAGGGAAGGGGGAAAATTCGAAGTTTTGGTGGCACAAATTGGTTGGTGGATTGTATGGTGCTTAGCGCGTCCATTTATTGCGTTTTTACTAGCGAGTGTTCAGCGTCTGACTATTCGCTTGCCGGGTGTACTGCTATGTGCTTCTTCAGATACCTTTATTCATAACTGGTTGGTTGGCAAGACATTGAACATAGGTGGTGTTAGTGTAACTTTAATAATATTGATATGTTATTGCTGTCATTCAAAAGAGTCCCTTGTGCGTTTAAAGTAACACAGCTGTTTAAAAAGAACTTAATGGGGCTGATTGTTACAGGCTAAATGAACAATTCGTTTTAAATAGTTTTTTGTAATCAATTATGTTTCTCTGTAATTCATAGCTACTTGCATTGTAACCTAATTAATCATTCTACACAATCATAGACTCTATCATCAGATGACATCACAGTATTCATCTGTTTCTGTTTTAAAAGCATTTTAACCCTTTGCCTTTGTAAAGTGAAAGTGCACTCTTCCTACTCGCGCCCCTCTTACCCTCACTTTTCTGTGCAAGGCATCAGCAAGCAGTCTGCACATAGCCTACTATTGAATTTAGTATTGCAAGCTTAGGCATATAAATATTTGAAAAATTATGTCAATTGTCAAAAATGTCTTTTTTTTAATTTTTCTCTTTGCTTGGCTTAATAAACTTGATAACTTTTGTTTAATAGGCCTATTTAGATTAAATTTAAATTAAATAAATATTCTTCTCGGGTTATTTATTTATTTATTTATTTTAGAATGCAGCTTATAGGTGGGCCAGTTAAATCACAGTGGGCCAAAGAAGCTGCCCCCCCTGCAGAGGGCTACATTCTACTGGCCAGGTTCAGGTACCGATCGTCTTCATTCTCACATAGGTGGGCCTAAGTGACGCCACCTCTATAACCACCTTGACTAAAGACAATAGCCTATCTCATAAGTGATGCCCGTCCCATGCCGACTTCAAAGCAGCCACGGTCTCTGGAAGGTGCCGGATACAAACTGACTAACCACATCTGGGTCCATGGGCTACATGATCCCATATGGACTAATGCCCATTTATGTGCTTTTGATTTCACAGTAACTTTCTTTTTCTCTTTTATTAAGGTAATACTCTAATCAGTTTCACTATGTCTTACATTAGTATTTCAATTGTATGTGACAAATAAATTCCTTGATGCTTGAAGATGGTGACCAACATGATTAACTAAGCAACCAGCATCCTGTTCAAGAGGTTTTCTTTCAAAATAAAAGTCCTCACTTATCAAAAGCATTACATGCACTCATTATTACGTCAGTAATTGCACCTCTAGTCTTCAAAGTGCTGTACCTTTTGCTCCATGATACACAGAAAAAAAAATTCAACATGTTTTGTACATTTTACCTGTATGTTAAAAACACTGGATTTGTAGAGACATATGATGACTGATTTTTTTTACTCTACATGTTAACATACATGTGATCTTCCCCTTATTGCATATTTATATGTTTACATGTTTCTTGCACTCACACAGTAGTTACTGAGAGCTGACAGCATGTTAAAATATTCTTTCTAACCTATATAGCCCTCAATGGCCTTGCTCAAACATATATTAAAGACTTACCCCCTTACTGCCCTGCTAGACCCCTAAGATCCCAGAATGCTGGTCTTCTTGTAATCCCAAGAATATCAAAATCCACAATAAAGAGCTTTTTGCTACTGTGCCTCTCCCTTATGGAATAACCCTCCCACACACCCTAACCCCCCCAACATTTGACAAGTGAACACTCCTAATACCTTTAAGTCTAGACTTAGAACCTTCCTCTTTACTGCTCCCCATAGTGAGGGATGGTGCACAGTAGATTATCACTCCTCATGGGTGTTCTGGGAAGGACTGTCTCTGCTGTTTTCCCCAGCTGCGAGGCATGGCGGCCATTGACCATCCCTGCAGCAGTATTGGACTGCCATGCACCATATCTTAGTTATGCTGCTGTAGCTTAATGCCATCACAAACCTATCATGTGTCATGCCATACAACACTCTCTTTCTTGTATATATACCTACACTGCAATCATCTCTGCTGAGTGTCTTCCCTGCCTCCCACTGACTGACTCCTGTCACCTACTCCCCCTAAAAGGAATGCAACCAGCTTCACAAGAGGCCCATGCTAGGACCGATTATCATTCTTAGGGGCCCTTTCCTGATGGCCATGCCCTGCAACTGACCCCTGAGAAACTGACAACCCTCACAATGGCATTATCAGAATGGACTCTTCCAATGTTACCCCCATGATCAATCCTACTTCTTGACTTTACTATTATGCTTGACTGCTTTAACACTATCCAGCCATAACCACCTATGGCTTGACAACCATATTATGTTGTGGGACAATATTTTGGAATTATTATGATGCTTACCTAAAATCATGGACAAATTGTAGTCTATCATGATAACCACTGTTATACTTTTCCTGCTTGACCCCTGGGAGTTGGGTTGGCCCCTTGAGTCGTGAATCTGCCTGAGGTTTCTTCTTATACTAACTACCACAAGGGAGTTTTTCCTTGCCCTTGTTGTTCTTGGGTGCTCCTTTCTGTAAAGCGCCATGAGACAATACTATCGTAAAGGGCGCTGTATAAATGTAATGTAATTGAATTGAATTGTTTCTTTACTCACACAGTCTATTGCACAAGGTTTCTGGAAGAGAGAAGGCTCGCTTGGACTCTCCTCCTTTGATGCTGTCACGCAGTGACCGCACACTCTTCTGCTGGTTACGAGCAAAACGTGCCCGCCGTATCTTCCACATAGCTGCATCACTTAAGTTGGCCAAATTTGTGCGGACAGATGTGATAGCTGTCAAGTGGACAAGAGGTAGGTAGTGGTAAGTCAGGGTGTAACTGCGGTGGCATGTATGTTATGTTCCTCCAGATAGGATATATAGAATGAGACAAACTATGTTTTCCTGCATGATCACAAGAAATAATAAGTACTTGATATGCCCATATGGTGATTATGCTGAATATGTCCTTAATTTAATAAACATGCAATTCAAGTTCTACTTAGATATATGCACAGTAATTTCAAAACACATGTAAAGCTTTGAACATTTTTCAACAATCTGGTATTTTTAGATTTATCTCATTTCTGGAGCATCTAGTTTGGAAATGCAGTGGTAATTTTAGATTTTTACTTTTCTCAGACCTGAAATATAAGCTTAATTACAGTGTATGAAAATGCACTGTACTGTTATCTGAGGTATTCTTCTTATCACAATGCAGGGAAATGCACTGTACTGTTATTTATAGTATTCTTATTACTGTCCGTGCTCAGCAAGCACACTATTGATCTTCTAAAGTTTACTTCATTATTAATTCCTTTTCACCCATTTTTTGTGCCACTGCTCATCCTAAGGCTATTTGAGATAGTCAGCGTTCAAACTAAATGTCTAGGCTGATCTGATCATGCATACAAAATGGTTGCACTGTCCCTTTTCATTTGTTATTCCCATTTTTCTCCAATATTTCTTTCCATTGAAATGAAGGGTAGAATGTCCGTGCTGATGATGTCAGAATACTTTCCTCCACTCAAGAACCTTAGAGTGGGAGCTGTAGAAAAATCCAATTAAACTATGATTTCAGAGCTAAAATCCACATTTCAAACAATAGCAAACCTTTGAATTAAAGGAGAAATCAGGTGTGAATCAGTCAATAGCCCTGTTGCTCAAGGTCACTGAATGCTGTCTGTATGAAAAAGAACCAATAAATCTGATGCAACATAGACTGAATAACAAACTAATAAGATTCAAGATTCAAGATAGTCATTATTATATCTCATTATACTAGTATATAAGTAGGGGTAAAAAAAAGTTTTCTGCTTGTGAATAACTTGTCTTGTGGTTCAAACCACCTGATTTCACCTGCAAGCCATCAGAAGGTGCTAATTACTAGCACTGCTGGGTCATCAGTGAGCAATTGACCATTGGCCACTCCCATCAGGCCTATTGCTTCTGTCTGACTCTCAATAGCAAAGCAAGGAAAGGCAAGTTTATTTATTTATATTTCTATTATTCATATATTTCATACACAAAGGAATTTCAATGTGCTGTACAAAAATAAAAGCAAAGTACAGTAGATGGGCAGTCTCAGCCAGGCGCAATCAATCATCGGGAAAGCTACATTAAATTCCTTTGCATCATAAAAGTAGGGGGAACACTGAAACGTCAGCAGAAGCATTAGCCCTTGTGTTCAGCCTTTCTCGTGTGAAGACATTATAGGGTAAAGACGTGCATGCCTTCCTGAGCAATGAGCAACGACACCCAACAAGAATGTCTTTCTCCAATGGGTCTCTACCTTATTCCTGTCATCTACAGCCATCGCAGAAGGTTTCACTCTTGCAAACGAAACCATAACTTTGCAAATCTCTGCTCTGTACATCACACCTCATCATCCACAAACAACTCATTCTCTGTATGGTTATGGAATTGTTAGTCTGCAGTGAACAAAGCAACCTTCATTAATGCCTATGCAAGCCATCTTTCTCTGGATATTCTGGCTCTTACCGAGACCTGGATCAAACCAGGGAACAATGACACCCCTACTGCACTCTCCACCAATGACGCATTTTTCCACACCCCACATCCACATGGATGAGGGGGTGTTACGGGGCTGTCAATATCTGACAAATAGAAATATGCTCAACTGGTACAGTCAGTCACATACAACTCCTTTGAATACCTTGCCATCTTGGTAACAACACCAGTAAAAATATATGTGGTCATCTATCGTCCACCAGGGCAAATGGGCGATTTCCTAGATGAGCCAGGCACTCTGCTGTGTTTCATCCCTGAGCATGACTGTCCCATGCTTGTCCTTGGTGGTCATCCACTTAGACAATCCAAGGTCTGCAGACTTCTATCTCTGATCCACTCCTTTGAGCTACAGCGGGTCTATAGTCCTTCAACTCACAAAGCTGGCAAAGAACTTGATCTCATTGACACTGTGCCACAAATTTGCTGATGGTTACTCCTTTACATGTCTCTGACCACCACTTTATTCAGTTCAAAGCTTGTCTTCCTCAGCCACCCTCTGCACCTGCTCCCACCTTCCGTCGCAATCTCCAGAATTTATCTCCCATTCACTTTTCCTCCTTTGTGACATCTGCTCTTCCACCTTCCAGCACTTCTCTTGAGGTTAATGAGGCCACAGAGTCACTCTGCTCTACACTGATCTCTTGCTTGGATCGCTTATGCCCTCTGTCTACCAGACCTGTTTGATCCACTTAGTCTGACGCATGGCAGAATGACTCTTTTTGCACAATGTGAAACCTCTGCCAACCTCAGAGCTGCTGAGAGGAAATGGCACAAAACTAATAATCTATCCCATCTAACACAGTTCCAGGAAATGGATGGTAAGGTGCAAGTTCTGCTGGGAAGACTCAGTTTTTGTTCATCCATTCAACCAGCCAATCATAGCCCCTGTCCAATCAATGTCTTTCATTTTGTCAATTCCTTGTGTCCAATAGGAAGTCTCGCAGGTGTTAAATCAATTTGTCACCTTCGCTACCTAGAGTATGCCGACTTTAACATCCCACATGCTATGCTTAAGCTTGATCAAAACCTCAAATCACAGATAAGTTATTTTCTTCCTTTTATGCTCCAACTATCAAACATTTCTGAAGATTATTTTTATCTGTGCTACCAATTCTATCCCACATCCACAATCTGGTCAGGTCATCTTCCATTTGCTACACAGTAGGCTATTTGTTGATCTGGGCTGCTGAGGTTTGCTTGCTAGTGTCCTCGGTCAAGCCAGGTTACAGGTTAGTAGGAATCTGGTAGGCTAACATAAATTAGCCTAGCTCTTTAGCTTTCTGCCGCATGCACTAGTATGTCTGTTGTGCGTCTCGACATCTCAACAAATAAGTCCATTTTCTGTTTATCCCATGTCTCTGTTTATGCAGCAAACTTTGTCAAAGATGGCTTATGTTACTTCTCTCATTTTGCACTAAGCTATTGTGATGTAACATTGGTAATGAGTCCAAAACCTATGTTGGTTCAACTGACTACAGTTCACATTAGTTGTAGGCCTAATTTACGTCTGTGCACATTTCACTAATGCATGTAGACTTATGCCCTCGCTGATGTAACCTTCATTCATGTTTCTTCAGCCTTTCAGGTCAATCTTAATTTCTCAAGGCTCAGACAAGTATCTCCTCTTTGGGGTAGGCTCCTCACCCCCTGCCATCTCCAGGCTCAGATGAATATATCCTTCTCTTTGGAGGCAGGCTCCTCCTTTCAGCTGCTATGCAGTTCAGCTTCGGAACCAACTTCCTGGAGAAATCATAAATTCCCCATAAATGCACTGTTGGCAGTTTCAAATCTAGACTTAATTCAATTCAATTCAACTTTATTTATACAGTGCCCTTTACAATAATATTGTCTCATGACGCTTTACAGAAAGAGCACTCAACAGCAACACAGGCAAGGAAAAACTCCCTTATGTTTAGTTAGACTAGGAAGAAACCTTGGGCAGATCCATGACTCAAGGGGCTAATCCAACTACCAGGGTTCATGCAGGAAAAGCACGATCAGTAATAACCATGATAGACTACAAGTTGTCCATGGTTTGAGCTAAGCAGCTAAGCAATAGTTTCAAAATATTATCCTATAACATTACATGGTGGTCAATCCATAGGTGGTTATCAAGAATTATGGCTGGACACAACATCAGCATTAAGACAGACTCCTATCTGTTGCTCCCACTAAGGTTGCAAGAAACCTGGGTATCATGACTAATGACCAACTGACCTTTGCTGATCACATTGCCTCTATAGCTCAGTTGTGTGTTTTTTCAGTTGTGTGTTATTGCAAGGCCCTCCTAACAGGTCTTCCAGCCTGTGCTGTTAGACTGTTACAGATGACATTAGAATGCTGCACGTTTGGTGTGAAGCAGCCAAAAAGAGCATGTGCCACCTCTGTTCACTTAACTCCATTGACTACCCTTAGCCGCATCAGATTCAAAGCACTAATGTTGGTCTAGAGGGTAATTGATGGATCTACTCCCATTTACCTTAATACCCTCTCAAAGCCTTATGTTACCCCCCGGCCTCTCTGCTCCTCCGTTGTCTAGGAACGTTGTCTAGCATAGCCTACACCTTGCACAGGTCAATCCAGACTATTCTCATCTGTTGTTCCATGACCTTCCAAGTGCTACCAGATCAACAGAGCAACCCTCTCCACCTTAAAAAAATTCTACCTGGAAAATTCTACCACACTCTCTCTACTGCACTTTTACCACACTCCTGCACTTTCAACTCCTGCCAATTTCATGTTAGCAAGTTGCACTTTTCACATAAGTTGCAGTGTACAATTGTGCTGTAATATTTGTGCTTGAATATTTATTGTCTTTTTGTAACCTCCCTCCTGACACCTTAACAGATGTGCTAGTGAGTAAAGCTAGCACCCTAGGATTTAAGCTGGACTCCCAGTCCGTGGTGCTGCTGAGTCGCAGGTTTGAGTCTGGTCACTGTCGATTACTAGTGTATTATTTTATCATCAAGTAAGTCATCAAGTCATAGACAATTTTGTTGATGTAGCCTGTAGGCCTAATAACAATAAATGGGCTTGAATGTCTCTTGCTTTTTTTACAGACTTGCCTAACAGAATGACCTAAAACTTGGTTAGGTTGATGTACAGTAGCTAGATCTGCATCATCAAAATTGATATGGATCTTAGGGCTGCCAACTTTTGGGCTTACTTTTGTGAGAAATTAATGTTCTGAATAAGAATAATGAGTGTGCATGTCCAAAAAATAAATAAATAAATACACTTCAATAGGTGGTGTTACATTATTTCAGAAGCATCACCACTTATACAGCATACATCATATCAAATCAAACTGATAACTAGACATGGGGTAGTTCTGAGTTTCATATAGAGCTATATGTAGAGGTATAGGAGCACAGCTCCTAGTCCTCCCACAAACTAAGCATTTATCAGACTTTTAATGTCTGGCTCTGTCTTTTCCCCCCAACTTCCCCCCTTTTAGAAGTTATTGACCAAACATTATTATGAAAAAAAGGAACTTCAGGAACACCTGAATGACTGTCAGGTGCGTTGCATTAGTCATAACAAAACAATGCATCATTTTGCTCTTGTTTTGAGGTAGTCACACTGGTCTCTGTTGTAAAGCTGCCAATACTTGTTAAATTCACCCTGAGTGATGTGTTTTCATTAATAAAGAAATCTCTTTGTCATTTAAAGCAAGCTAAAGGAAGCAAAGAGGAAAAATTACATGAAGGAGTGAGTAGTGAGAGTTGCCGAATGTGGCGACATGGTTTACTGTTTCTTACTTATCAAAGTTATTGAAAACAGAATTAGAAATACAGATGATTGTTGAGAATAGATAAATGTTGTAGTTTTTTTAATGACATTGCAAGTGTGCATTGCAAGACAACGCTCTTATGCATACTTATAGCTTTGATTGGGCTTAAGTGATGCTAATTTTTGTAGAGCTAGACAAACTGGCTGATACGCAAGCCTGGCCAATGCTGGACTTTTCCAGAATGCACAGAATACCCCGAATACATGGACACTTTTAATTGGAATACAAACAGACAAATGACACAATCAGAATAGAAATGAACTATGTAAACACCCTGATCGGATTAGAATTTCTTATCCAATTAAAATTTTAATTGGAAAGAAAGGTTCCGTTTCAGCAATCATATAAACACTTTGTTGGATTGAACTTTTGTTGTGCATGCTCATCGCTCATCTTTTGACATGAGCAAGACTGTATTTTGTGGGAATAAATCCTCTGATAGCTATTTTTCTGTCGTTGTGATCATCCACATTTCACTCACACTCCAGACAACTATGGGACCATGTAGGCTGGGGATATCTTTGCCAAGGTAACAATTGTTTTCGGAGACAACTGACAGTAGTTTACTGTACTCACCTCAAAATTTGCCTACTTCAGTGTGATGTATTACCCTCCTTTGGTTACCTCCTAGCCACACTGAAAATATATCTTTGATAACCATTTTGAGGTGATTTTAAAACAGGCTAAATGTGCGCCTACATCGCATAACCAACGTCTGGTCGGAATAAAATTTTGCTGCATATAAACAAACAACCCAGAATTTATTAATCAGAATAGTTTAACTGGAATGGCAGAAAATCTATCCAGAAAGTCTGCCCCTGTTGAGCAGCCTCCCTCTATGACATCATCACACACTGTCGCTGCTGGTATTCAACAGCAACAGTAGTGAACATCTCTCTTATACACACACGCATACATATGCACACACACACACACATATACATACACCAACACATACACAACAAGACACAGACACACACAGAATTATATAGACCAGGCATGGCTTTATGGGTGGGCCTGGTCAAGAAAAAATAATTATTATTTGTGCATCTTGGGACTGCATTGCAAATGGTCTTGTGGCTGCCTGAATGGATATGGCCAGGACAGTGCAGGGAAAATTCATTTCTGTTGTGATAACACAATGCTTTTTGTTATTATTGCAAAACTAACTGTAAGGGTTTCTGGTCCCCTTACCCTCTGACCCCAACTGCTGGACGCTGCTGTGCACTACCCCTGTTTTTTCGTCTGTGTGAGTGTCTGCGTTTCCCTGATGTCTTTCACCTGTGTGTAATTATTGCCCATTCCCTGCCTATTGTGTCCCTGCCCCTCATTGGCTTTGTTCCCCTCACCTACTATATTTAAATCCTCTGTTCCCCTGTAATCATTCTCTGATTGTCTCGGTGTCCTGAATGCCAGTAGCGAGCTGTCTTTTGCATGTCTGTTTTTGACTCTGCTTTGAAATTTATTCTTCAAGTTTATTCTTCAAGTCTTTCTCCCTTTGGACTGTTTCTGTTGTATTTTGGATGCTCTCTGTGTTTTTTCTATGATATTCTGTGCACCGTGTGTGAAGATATTAAAGACATTTGTTTTCCTGATTCCTGCGAGTGGGTCCTACCATTTTCCTAGTTCTGATACTAACAGACTGTAGCATGTGTGTAAAGAGGCGTGTTAGAGTTTGGGCCAGACAGAAAAATGCCAAATTAAACTAAACTAAACTAAAACAGCCCCTCAACACGTAAATGCAAACGGATAATGCAATGAATCATATTCCAATGAAATCATTATCTCTATTTCTGCTTAGACAGTTCCTGCCACCGTTATTCATCTAACATTATAATTCAATTAGAATTTTATATAGAACCTGCCTAACATTTCAGTGAGCAAAAAGTAGTTGTAGTAGTTGCAGATCCACCAAAAAGCCAGAAATCAGAACAATTTTCATTGGCCCTCCAGCTGATTCCATGTTTTTTTCTGAGCGCGTCTTTTTTATTATTATTGCGCTTCCTGTGGTCATGGACCTCGCGGAAAGGGGTACCTGTTTAACAGAGGTAATGACTGTATCCATAGAGTTGCCATCAGCTAGCTCTTTTAACACGGCAATCATGATATCTTTGAAAAGCTCTGAAAGGTCAAAGGCCTGTTGTGTCGTGCAAGCAACCAAGATGCCTTTAGGGACGCACTTGTGGCTTTTTCTTGTGATGTCAGACCTCGAACTAGGATGCTGCTGCTTTTCATATAACCATCTGAGAGCTCTTCAATTTTGCGTTTTCGTGCCTCTGATCGGAGTGGATAAGCAATACTGCTTCGTTTCGTGGTGCCATTATATTCTTTGCAAACAGCAATAATTTTTTTGCATATGAGGCACATAGGCTTACAATTACTACACCAATGTAAGATGAAGGCGAATTTGTCTCTCCATTCCTCGTTATAGCTCCTGTTTTCGCTGTCAACTTTACGTTTAAGAGCTTTTGACAGAGACATTGCGTAAAGCTAACAAATGTCTTTGCACGTATTTTCCGCCAAAACAAACATTGTAACATTGTAAGGAGACGACCAACATAGTATTTCGAAGTAAAAGTAGAAAAAGACTTATTAGTAATTTATTTATTATTATTGCCATTATTGACCCTTTTACAGTTGCAGACGACTCAATAGTTAAAGTCCATTAAGAAAATTCAATTATCAACCTAAAAGAGACTATCGATGGGCTTGTGCACATGCCACATGGTTTATTTATTGTGATTAGTTATTTTTATAGAGCTTTTTTTTATATTGACCATTCTCCATGCAGACCTGTTTTTTTGGCAATAAAGCTTTGAGGGTTCTGACCGCAGGGTGTTTAACTAAGTCGTAGGCCGGGCATGGCCCGCCACCTAGTGGCGAGAAAAAAAATCTGGCCCGTGGCCTAAATTACTTGCCGACCCCTGGCCTACAGTATATTGTTTGCACTTTCATGGAAAATTATCATTCATATGGTAGCCTACTATTAATTCAATTTAAATATAACAAATGTATCCACATTAATTAACTTGATCTTGTGATTTAATTTATGGTAATGATCAAAAAATATGCTAACTTTTAAAAGGTTTTCCAGTGAGTTTTCACAATCATTTTCAAATAAAATAATTTACTATATAATGCAAAATTCGGTCAACCAAAGTTTTTCCCCAAAAATTTGTCTGCAAAAGGTGGTTATATTCAGGATCATCTTATATTCGGGCCAATAATTTGTGATTTCAAAATTCATATGGACAATTCAATTCAATTCAATACAATTTAAATTATATGGACTTTCTCTCTCTCTCTCAATTAATTTAATCTCACATGAGTGCAGAGTCGTTCAACTCACGCATGTAAAGAACTTGATGAGGTAAATAACCGCGTAATAATGCGTAATTGTACTACAGAAAATTAGCTAGTTACTGCAGTACATGTACCTGATAATTTCTTTATTAAATTCTCTGACACCTTTTGGAATGTCCTGTTGCTACTCACCCATGCATATTATCTTAATATTAAGTGCATATTGTCAACTGCCTTCTCATTTCCACAAAATACAAAAATTGGCAGTAAACACTAACAGAATGAGGCACAGAAACTCACTTTCAGTTTCATTTTCCTATGACCCTTTCAGTTAACGTGAGCTGCCGGTTCAGTAATCAGTCTATGTTGTATCAAACTTCCTGGTTCTTTTTCATTCAGACAGCACTCATTGACCTTGATCAAAAGGACTATGGATTGATTCACATGAGATTTCTCCTTTAACCCGACTATGGGGGACCACTTCTGGGGAGTTTTCTGGAAATAACTGGACAAGTTAAGACTTATAAATGTGGCATAAATGTCAACAGATGCAAAGTATCTGATATGACAAAGATGGTATGCAGGCTTTGTTGGAAGTGTAAGTTTTGGCCGTTCATATATCACATCTTGAGTTTCTGTAATGGCATTACTACACAGCCACCCGTCAGCTTCCTGAAAGGTTTTGACTAGACAGGACTGAATATCAATTCAGTCAATGTTAGACTACTCTTCGCGGACGCGCACAATAAAAGGGATATCTGTTCTGTATCTCAACTGATTACAGAATGAATTTCAATAAAGACCTGTAATAATTTATTCATCAATATAGCTATGATGTGGATATCTGACAGATAGACATCCTGGCAGATTGTTTGTTCAGCAACAAAACTGGGTATGCACAGCAAGTTTGGAATAAGTCAATATTAGTTACTGGTTAAAGCAAGATCCTGAATAGTCCGTTTACATGTGTGGAAAAGTAGTATGTTACAGGAATGTTTTCATTTAAATGTCAGTCGCTTTATTCCAGTCATCAACATTCAGGTTTTTAGAAAGTGGAATACAGCCAAAATCAGAAGATGACAACTGGTATGAGGAGTTTAGCCTACATGACTCACGCGCAAACCAAATATTTCCAATATTCTGTCACCACTCCGTCCTGTCCTTCTCTGTTTCCTCATGTTTCCTCCCTGCCTCGTTCGTTAACAAGCTTAATTGGTTTCTATCACGTTATCTCACTTCCTCATTTCCCCGTTAATCACCGGATTGTCTTCACCTGCTTTCACTTGGCGTTCCCTATCATTCTTCCCAGCTGTGTCTTGTTTTCCCCTAATCTCTGTGGGTATTTATTTCCTCTGTTTCATCCACTCCTTGTCAGTAAATTAGCGAACCTGTACGCATTATAGCCGAAGGCAAGCACTGTAATTCTGACTCCCGTATCTGCTTCCCCGTTCCTGTTTTGATACCCGTGTCTGTTACAGTCCGTTTCCTGTTTCCCTGTCTGGTCCCCGGTCTGTCTCTGTGTAGTCTCTGTTCCTGCATGATCATCTGCCGTTTCCGACCCCGGACCGTCTTGACCTACGCTCTGCTCGTCTGCCCTGGTTGTTGACTTACCGCCTGCCCCCGACCTACGCTCAACTCCTCTGCCCTGGCAAACCGACCCGACGTCTGTCCGTCCCCGAGTCCTCTGCCTGCCCTTCCCTGCTCTGCACGACTCCTGCATCCCCGCGCCGAGGGGGCGCTTTCGGAGAACAGTCCCACTCCCCTTTCCCAATTCTGCAAATAAAGACTATTTGCAACTGACGCAATCGTGGTCCATTCTGTCTGTTCCGTGACATATTCAGTTTAAAACCTATACCAGTATTCCCTGCATTTAACTGTAGTCAGTGATAAGATGTGGGAATATTCCTGTTGACAAGCTATTATTAAATTCTGAATAAACCAACAATGAACAATGACAGCAGTACATTTTACTGTGGAAATATTAAGAAATATAACTATTATCTTCATTGCGATTAAAAAATGTTGCTGTTATCGCAGGATATCACCAGTGAACTGGGCTCATGACTGGCATGCAAAATAAAGCTAGTTATAACATCAGCTTTGGTAAATTTACCCTTAACATGGCCGGTTAAGATATTGCGCACAGTTCCTTGCCTCCATCTGTAGACTGTAGGTAGCCTAGCAATTTCAAAATAGCCCTCTGCATCACTGGACTGAACTGTTAGGCCTCAAACAACTTCCTCTTTGCTCTTCGAAGTGCAAGTGTAGCTTTCAGGCATTACAGCTGAGCAAAAATGTAGTCTGCTATTTCTCTAAATGGAATTTTGCACATATTCCAAATATGTTTTCTATACCTCAATATTTTATTTTTAAAATAAAATAATCCCCTCCACACACATACATACACACCTTGGTGGCATGAAATGCAACCCATATTCTGTGACCAGAGCATACTAAGCAAGGAAAACATAAAACAGACATACTAGTAGGAAAGGGAAACTCTTTGTTGCAGTCAAGATGTAGCTGTGCCTCCAGGGATAGAGTTTCAAAGCGGTTCACAAAAAATTCCCAGCTCAGAGCAGGAATATCCTTCTTCAGAGAATGCAGGAGCAGGAGCTTGCCAAGTATGATGGGACGATCCCGTATCACTGTGTCAAACTGGAAGTCCAGGCATAGACACAGACCCTAAAGAATTATAGTGGATGAGTGGTTCCTATCAAAACAGACACTAAGTACAACATTTTAAACACAAAATCTCTTTCAGAACACACAGTGCATAAGGAAGCAAGAAAGTAGCTACTTAAACTACTTAAAAATATTACTACTATTAACATTGTGTTGCTCACTGCTCCTATTTCTGTACAAATATAGTCCACGATTACCTGCAGAGCGGGGCATTTGATAGTGTCAAGAAGTAGACGGGCTCTTGTGGCAACAGCAGGGTTCACATCCTCCACACTGGCAAGAAAGCAGCAGAAGGCATGGGCCAAAGAATATTTCAGCAGGTGGCTCTTGGTCACCGCACCCATGTCCAGGAAACGGCACAACACTGCAACTCTCTCAACTAGGAAAAAACATTCATAAAACAAGTGATGTTGGAACAAATAACAATTGACCCTGAGATCCTGTGAATTTAAAGTTTAAAGTGACTTTCTGTATATCACTGCTTAGTGTAACTTACCTGCAGCCTCACAACAAAGTGTCAACCTCTGGGGGCTGCCAACAGGTATAGTCAGACTGATGATTTTCTGATATTATTAAAGAAACTATAAATTGTTGTTCTAATGTTAAATATAGATGCAAAGACAAAAGAATGTAATTTAGTAGGAGTTAATGTGTAATTCATTATGACGTTGTGTGAACATGTGCATTGAACTGCTGTGTTGTCATTAGATATGTTGTACTGTGTCTGTGTCAATTAATAGATTGGCATTTGGAGGGCAGAGTTTTGTTCTCTTAACGGAAACCTATGGTGTGTTTAACAGCATCGTTAATGCAACTTTCTTAGCATATTTACTCATTGTCAGTCACTGTTAACTTTTGTTGAGCATGAAACAAACAATTACAATGATATGGCAACTTCTTATTTCTGCTGTAGCACTTACAGATATTCTTTTTGTTTGACAGATCATGAGTGACAAGCCCTCTGGTTCGTCTCTAGATGTACCTGTATAGCAAAACCATTTGCTACCACTAGGGTACATCTAGTTTTCTAGGCTACCAGAAGTATCCAAAGGACAAGAAAGGTCAGCCCCTTAAACACCTTCACCACAGTTAAAGCGCTCCCAAGACTGGATGCTAGGACACAGTGGACACAGAATAACTCAAGTACCAAAAGACAAAACAAAAGGCTACAAAAGGCATCATGACGACTGATCCAGCACATCAAAACATGACCATTAAAACGTGAAAATCCACATGACCAATGACAGAAATACTAGCCATAGAAGTCAGGCCAACACCCTCTGACCCGCTGTGTCAAACCAACACTACACCTCCCACCACTAAGTGGTGCAGTACAGTGCAGTCAGATTGTGAAGCAAAACTGGTCACAGAAACAGGACAAGAGTGTTGAGCTGGTGGAGCCAACTAAAACTAAACATCCTTTACTGCACAGATGTAATAAAATGGCACATAAAGTAAAACAACAATAACAAATGCATCTTTAGACCACCCCCAGACAGAGCAGTACCACTACTCTCCACATCAGAGTTGCCAGCAGAATTGGTGACAAACACAATCTTCACCTGACCAACAGGTGGAGCTGTAGAAACCCTTTTCTCACCTTTCTCATGACAGAACAGCAAGTTAGGGGTACAAAACCATGCTTAGGTAGCCGTCCCACCTTTTTTTGAACTGGTGTCGCTGCTGAATGTCCACTTTGTTGCTCCAGTGAAAAAGACAGCCCAGACACACTTAGAGATGGCAACATCTCATTAGTGCTTCAAACTTTAAAACCTGCAAGACTGCTAAGGATAGTGCTACCCCTGGACCAGGAAGTGAAGGCCTCACCATGACCACAACCTTCCCGGTGATCAATGGAGATATTACCTAGACCTGATGTAATGGAACAGGTACTGAGGCATCACATTGCCAGACCCAGATATGCGTTCCAGTGTCACTGATCAGACAGTGGCAACATGCTATCCAAGAGCTAAGACTGCGTAGCCCTAGTGTCTCTGTAGACACTCACAGTCACATCATACACCTGGTTAGGCACAACTGTAAAATAAAGAGTAGCCAGTGTGAAACTCTGAAACATTCTGGGCCTGACCAGGTGCAAAAGGGGTATCTAGACCCAAGAAGTTTCTTTAGCCTTCCTACCAAGGGCTGGGCACTCAGTCACCTTATGACCAGGCTTATTACAACACCACATGATGACCCTTTTCAAAACAGCAGGGCTCTTAGCAATAGAGGAACAGCTAGGACTAGCAGGGGGAGAAGGAGCTGCAGATGGGAAACTAGGAGCTGCAGGCTCTGGCTCAACTCATATTTTTCTGCCACAAACCAAAGCCCTGCAATGAGGCTAGCCAGTAACTCCTTAGATGGACTGGTGTAACAGATGCCAGTTACCTTAGCTGCCCGAAAGCCTAACAGACGTGCTAGTGAGTGAAACTGGCATCCTAGGGTTTTAACTCACTCGCTAGCACACTCGACTCCCAGTCCGTGATGCTGCTGAGTAGCAGGTTCAAGCCCTGGCATATGCAGGGCTGGACCAAACAGGATGATAGGGGTTACAATGGCATAAAACTCTTCAGGATTTGAGTTCATCATAAAGATTATACACTAAAACTGATACAAACCACAGCAGTTTACACATAGTAGCTAAGTGCAACCTACTCCCACTAGGTTAAAATGCAGCTGTGCAGTGGAGCCAACAATGAGGCACATACCAAACAGAAGAAAACAAACCTGAAAGAAAACAAAACAGAAAACAAACAAAAAAAACCTTCATCTCTCACTAATAACTAGATCAGTTTTCTGCATGCAAGTTTGCAAACAAGTTAGCACAGCAAATGCTCAACACTCATCTCTTGTTGTATACAGTACATATGCACAGGCAACCTACTTACCTAACCCATGCACTGGCACGGGAAGGCCTAGGGGTCTTAACAGGACGTAAAGCTGTACATATGCTCATTCTCATGCAAAACATGCCATTTATCAATCTGAATGAGCAAAACAAAAACTGTGTGTATGTTCAAATCCACGTCAAATCTGGACGTGGTGTACTCATGATTTTAAGTCAAGGCCTTGTTGACCTACTATTCATGTCTGAGAATTGAGTTATATTCACTGAATACAGTAGCCTATTGGACAAAACTCCTGCACATTTACCACCTTCTATTAAAGTAGTTTTTTATTATTAGTATGATAGTCACTATCACGTAGCCAAGATTGCGTTGTTGATCATTGAGATAAACAGTAATAAACATAATACACATTATTTATTATTTTCGAGTACATCAGTGCACACAGCAGTCGTGCATTTTCTCCACAGAGTGTTGTGTGATTCTGTTCATTTGGCAATCATTTGGCATTGTGGGGCTATACCAGAAATTCATATGTTCTGCCTGGCCAGCCTTTCTTTAATGCTGCTTCTCAAAACTGTTTGGCTCAGTTGAAGCTGCATGTGTATCTCGGGGGTTTAAAAAGTCTGTTTTTGGATGTATTATACACCTTTGTTTCACAAATTGCAAAACAGAGGCCTATAAGTTGAAAATATATTTGGGTGTGATATTTAAATTACACTAGTTTTCAGCCACCACATTTACCAACACCCCTCTTATGCTGAAATTGGAGTGATATGAACAGTTTCATAAATCTCACAAACCCTGTCATAAAATAATTCCTATGCTCAATTTTGCACTTATTTCTACATTTGTTTAATAAATGAGGGTGAATGCATTTGCCAGTACTTGAATACATTTATTTTCACATAATTTTCTTGCAAGTGTATATATTTAGCAAGAACTTTTACCAGCTTCAAAGCGAATCTTCCAGTCTTTATTATTGAAGTTAGTATCCACCAGCCTCCAGAAGATGTCTGCTCCATGGGAGAGTGAAAGGGCATGAAGCAGTTGGGGCACTGCTAGGGAAGCTAGTTGGCAGAACTCTGACTTCAGCATGTTCCACAGGCTAAAGAAGTACACAATCAGGTTACAATGAAGTCACCATGAACCACAACTTGTTGCATCTCATTTAAGTACTTTCCATCTTCGTAAATAAGAGATCAAGCATCATAATCAGTTCAAATAACAAATCATTTATCAAAAATGTAAACAAATGAAGGTACATAAAAAACAAACACAAAAAATATATTATTTCCAATAATTAAAAGAATATCTGTTTTTATCAGAGCTATATGGTCCAATAACATTTATGCCTATGTCGTGGTTAGTTTATGGTGTTGTGATTAAGCAAGCAACATTAGCAAATCACTGGTTAGTCACTGGCATGGGAGATGTTCTTGGGAAGTGGATAGGTGATGACATACTTTGCAACTTTTTGCCCTGGTTTGTTTGGATTTGACAAAATCGCAGTGCATTGATTGAATGGTCTGTATTTTTTCCGATTGATAGATATTAAGATCATGATCATACCCAGACATCCTTTGGACTCTGAAGCTTTCGCACACTACAGCCAATCAAATTCACAACAGGAAGTGAACCATATCTCGGCAACACTTTGATGAATCGTGATCAGCCTTGGTATACAGACTCAGGACCCTGTCCTGACCAATCTGAATGATCTATTTCATAGAAAGTCATATCTCACCAATAGTTTGGCACATTGCAACCAAACTTGGTAGGTGGACTCAGGATCTAGTTCTAACCTCTCTGAATGATCTATTATAAAGACCTAGTTCCACCACTGGTCCAAAGTCATACGGTTGGATGTATTGCAACCAAACTTGTTACATGGGCTCATTACCCTGTTCTGACCACTCATGGACTCATGATCCCATCCTTAGTATGCATAAAAAACATCTGACCACTGGGAATGCTATAATTACTAACACTTTAACCTATCAAAATTGAACTTGGTACATAGACTGACAACACACATACACACAAACAAATACACACACAACTACATAGGCTGACACTAAAAGCATTTTAATTACCATGCCCGACAAGACATATTAGACTCACAACACACCACATTACCACATTTGTTTGGCAGTAATAACCTTTAAAACATACAGACCACACTTGTATATGTGATGGATATATGACATGTATTGTTGGGTGGCAAATGTCATGGGTTGCAGAGCCACATGTGCAAGGGCCCATCACAGCTGCTTGCGGCGATAATTACTGATTACGTCTCATACTTAAGTACAGTAAATATGAAGTACTTTTAACTTTTACTGAAGTAATATGCTGGAGGGTGACAAACTTCTACCAAAGTAATTTTTTGGTAGGGTATCTGTTTTTCTCGAGTGGGACCTTTGGTTACTTATACAACACTGGTACGTACAAGGCTCATAGAATAATGCTGTGAATGCAATGCATTAATATAAAGTCATTGGCTAGTTTTAATGTCCTCCCTGTGAACTAAGCCCTGACCCCACACGGACATAACTGACTCGCGCTGTAAAGTGAATGAGTTTGCAAGGCTGTTAGTGCTTGCCTTGCTGTTTACATGGTTGGGACACCACCTGTGACAAATTGTTCAATTAACAAAGACTGAAGTCACGTTGCAAACATGTTTCCGTTTCATGGCAATTGTTTCAATGCTTCCCCAGTTTTTCAAGTCACAACCAAACCTGTCCCATCTCTTCTCCTATGACCATTTTCTCACTCTTACATGACTGTAGGCTCTAAGTAACCAAACTATGGATGAAAATACATGTTTTGGTCTGTATGGCCTTCCATATGAATAGTCAGGCTTAGCCTACTCTAACTTCAGTTCAACAGTGCAGAAATAAAGACAAAAAGAAGGAAAGAAAGAAAGAAAAAAAACAAGCAACTAAGGTAACGTTACTTATAAACATATTCCATGTGTTGATAATAACATGCTTGATTGGGGCTAAGAAAGCTTCCATAGCTGCATTTTGCAGTCTGCAGACGACCGGATTGTTCACGCTACTTGTAACATAGTTCTCCATCATAGTTCATCATAATTTTAGCCACTATTTTACCTGATGATTTTATGCAGTTGTTTCATACCGACGCATCAACTGAAATTTTCTGCATTGACTAATTTTTGTCGTCATCCCAGCTCTTGCCACAATGCCACAAACTTTGGGTATTCCCTTTAGCAAAGTCTGCATGTGATGGGGGACACTGCTGACCCTTACACATTTCAGATTTTGACAGTGGAACACCCCTTAACCCTTGCAAACTTAGTGAGAACACAGATTTAAGTCTGTGACCAGTTGTGGAATGGTAAGTGCATGAAAACGCTGAACACTCACAGGTTTGTTTTTTTTAGTTTGATTCTTAACAAGCTAAACCTGATATTGCACCATTGTCAAATATTAAGTCCAGATCCTCTTTTCACTCACCTGGGTATTAGCATCTTCTCTTGGATGTAATTAAGATACTGTGGGTGATCTTTCTTGGCCATATACAAACACTCCCCATGCAGAAACAAGACCCTCAAGCAGTTCAACATATTGTAAAGGATATCTGGTTCCTCAAACTTGGTCATATCCTGTAGGGTGGACAAACCAAAAAAAAAAAAAAAAAAACACAATTCATTACAAATTTTCAAATCTCACAGTCACTCTACATGTATACCAAAATCATATATACCAAACTTTAATTTAAATAAATATTCTAATATTCAATGTAGTGCTAAGAGCATTATGCGTTGTCAAAAGAAATCACACTGATCTCTGGTGACTGGATTTCCTTTTGCATAACTGCATTAGCTGTGCATGGTGTTAGCTAGGATTTTTTGTTGTATGAGGCACTTTTCCAGCCTGGCTTTCGACCAACCTTTTAGCTCAATTTGAGATGGACCTTTGGTCTGAAAAGGATGCCATTTGCTGCTATTTGTCTGAGCAAGATCAACGAGCTTCTATCATTGTGCCTCTGTATGCTACTGGACAGGTCTACAACCAGACCAATAGTTCTGATGGCAAATGCAGAGATGTACACATTAGACTGGCACATCCAGGAACTAAACTTCCTGACAGCAAAGGCAGAAACAGTCCTATTTCTGATTATTTCCTATTTGAGATATAACTGGTCTGAAGACCACACAGACACACAAAACATGTCATTTTTATTGACGGGCAATGAATGCGGGGGCTCTCAGACTGTTCAAACTGCATTATTTTGTTGATTTCCCAAAACATCATTCATTTTCTCTTAGCCCACTTTTCCTTCGAGATCGGCACAACAATGCTCCTCCAGGTGAACTGCACCAAGCGGACCTCCTCAAGCGCATAGGCTCCACGGTGATCAAGGAGAGGTGTGGACAATCTCTGCAGAGCCACTGTGGTCGCTGTGATTGATCAAGATCACAGCACAGGTGCAGGGAAAGACCATGGTCTACCTGGTGGCAACCCAATGCCATCTCTGGCTAACGCTAGCCAACCTCCCGGACCACAAACACATCACGCTCCTCAACGCTTCCTTTTCCCTGGCCCCTGAGCAGGAGTGACAACGTCAGCCCAGCATTTATGCAGTTTGCTCCTGGGGACACCAGGGTCGTCCTTCGTCCTTCGCCCTATGTGCCCAAAGTCTTGACTGCCTCATTCAGATCGCAGGTCATTGAACTGCCCGCCTTAGACACTCCTGTCCTGCGCTCAGAGCCAGAACTCAAGGAAGTCTGCCCTTTCACGGCACAGCATGCATATATGGAGTGCACCTGCCCCCCTTTGGAGGTCGGAGCATCATGGGCGGGCTCTGTCGAAACAATCCCTGGTGCACTGGTTTGTCGAGGCACTAGGCTTGGCATATGAGGCAGTCAGAGTATGTCCAACAGAGGGGCAGAGAGCCCACTCCACAAGAAGCGTCTCTGTGCCATGGGCTGTATGAAAAGGCATCTTTGTGGAGGGCGTTTGTCAGTCAGCCTTCCGCCTATAGCTTGTATGTCATGAGCATGCCCATTGCCTGCTCCATCCTCTGGGCTGCCACAAACTTTGATCCTGAGTTATCGGGGACACCTCTGTGAGTCTACGTGCACACACCAGTGGCTCGCTACGCCCTGGTCACTGGTGTGTCTGATGTGTTATGGTGGACCCAGTGTGTCACTCGACTGCTGTTATTGAACGTCCCTTATTGCATACAATGATGAGGTGAGAGGACTGATGAGAGCACCCCTAACCCCCTTTTGTGACTGGTGACTGCATGGTGACGTTCACTCAGTTCTGTCTATCATGTGGGACGTATAAGCACCATGTTCATGGCTGTGTTGTATATGTGTTTCAGTCGAAGTGCTTTGACTGAAAGAGAACATAAAGTTATGGCATATTACTTAGGTTCTTTGAAGAAGAACACAAGATGCCACCTACCTTGCCTCTGCACATTTCAGCTATGCTTCATGCGTGAAAGAGGAAGATGCAGCGCATGCACCTGTGTTTTCTAGCCTGAGGGCTGAGCCTAGGGCATCAGCACTTATTACATCTGATTACATCAGATTTACTTAGAGTGGTTTCAGCAGGATGAGTATCACCATAGGAGATATCCTAAAGGTGCTGTTGCATGTTCTCCTTCAGAGAGCCGAGGTAAAATGCTATAACCTTACGTTAATAGTCAATCGGTCAAAACTAGGAAGAAGCTCTGAAAGACTTGCTGTGTATGAAATATTCATACAGAAATATGACACTAAAATGGTGAAACTATTAAAATCCTCAACATTCAACTCATGAGCTGTGAATTTTGCTTTACAAACTCCATTACCAACTATTTCAATTCAAGAGACATAAAACTAATTTTACTCACTATGCTGTTCATGCTGCCCAGTACTTGTAATTATATTTTGAGTATGTTAAGAGCTTCTGCACACTAGCAGGAGCATAACTCGGTCTAGCTTGTATCAAAATTTGTCTGGATTTTTGTACAGTCAATATAGCTCAAACAATAGAGTTATGTGTTGAAGTTGGCCAAATTTCTCCTTTAAAGGCATACCAGGCAAGCCATGATTTTTAAAAAAATATTGAACTCTCCCTGTAGTCACTGATTAAAAAAACAAAACAAAAAAAAACCCTAACAACTGTGTAAATTCTCTCTAAAGAGTTTTGGTGACTGACAAGGTAATACATTTGTTGGTTTATGGTTTCATTCAGCTTTGTATTCATTTGACATCCGGGCACCATTGTCAAACTGCTGTGTTGTAACTGCGCAAAGAAGTCAGAGAGGGAGCTGAGAGAGCCTTCAGTCAACCCGTATTGAGACATCAAACCATTTGTACCCACAAGTGATTACAAAGCTGGTAAATTAACCTAAAAACAGGATAAAATGTTGTCTGGTGTGGCTTTAACTGATGTGCTACAACCACATTTTTTTGTTTGTCCATCCTCTGCCCCACAAAAAACAGTTCCAATCCACCCGGCAAAGAGCGCATTATTTTACTTGAGACTGAAGTGAGAGAGGCTCTACGTGTTTGTGTACACAATGGTACATGCTAAAATAAGCATTCACCCTCCTCTTTTATCTCCAGAGTTAACTGACAAACATAATGACATTGCTACTCTGAGTTGCTACTCTCTTTCGCTTTGAAAAAATGGGATGCGTGCATCAGGCATTACAGCACATGTGGAGTGATTACTAGTTGCAATACTTGCTAACAAGTCAGAGTGGTGATGTCCTGAAATATCTCCATTCCTGATGATGCTTGTGGAGTGCTTTTTGTCCAATCAGCAATAATTTGATAATTCTACACACACACAATTCTAACAAAAGACAACATTATGAATTCAGTGGGTGAGTTTAAGTTGCACTAATGTCACTAAGTGATAATCAGGCTCAATTCCCAAACCTTTTGCAAGTCTATGTTGTTAGAACAGAACAGAAGGTTGAACAGAAGCAATTACTTATATGAGTCAACTTAGAGATACAGTTAAAGATGGCTCGAGATACAGTGTAGGATCTGAAACATAGACACATATTGTAAATTTAACCATTAGAAAAAGCATTCATGCCATAATATTAACTAGTGCTGAGTGACAACCTGCAGTATAGTATAGATGAGTTTTAGGGACACGGGAAGCTCCAGGTATGAGAACTCCTTGCCAACATTTTTCTTCCAAGCTGATGAAAGGAGAGAGACAGAAAAATAAACTACAGATATTTTCCATCTTTTACAATTTAACTTACACAAAATACAGTGGTGAAAATAGGTATTGAACGTGTTAACATTTCAGTATAGGTATTTCTGATTGGACTATTGACATGAAATTTTGACCAGACATTGGGATTAACCAAAGAAATTCACGCATGTAAAGAAGCCCAATAATATTGTTATGTGTAATAAAGCAAAATTGAGGGGCAAAAACTACTTAACACACCTATGTTTACATAGAAAGCACCCTCTATCGGTAAACGGTATAATTACAATGGATTGATTCAGTTGCAGTTTAAAAAAATTCTGGTTGTTGTTTTTTTATTATGTTTAAGAAATTATTTACGGGCCATACTAAGTGAGAAGGCAGTTGCCCATCCCTGCACTAAACCAAGACCAGAAAAGGCAACGAATCAGCTGTAATGTGTAATTAATATTTTGAAGGTAATTCTGCCTACTATCTGAGCATAATCAGCCAAGTTAGTACATTTTGGAGAGCCACAAAAAAGGTTTTTCAATATTGAAGTGTAGCACAAGTCTCATGGTGGCAATCTGAATAACTCAAAAACAAAAACAAATGCATATCAATCCAGCTGTTCACAGATGAATTTCAAAACCCAGTGGACAGAGCATTACCCCATCATCAACTGAACACTCACAGAGGCTCCTTGCAAGTTTTCTATTTAGGGAGTCAAAGGGATAGTCAGAAGTGTTGCTCAAGAGCCAATGACCACTCAGAAAGAGCTAAGTGAAGACAAGTATATTTGTTACAGAGAAAACAATACACAGTGTATTCCAACACCATTTCCTCTATATGGGCACCATATTGGTTTTTTTTTGTAACACATTCTCCTGCTACCTCCATGCCTTGGATATCTTTCTGAGTGGTCCTTGGGTCTTCAGCTACCTTTCTGACTATCCATTTCACTCCAAGAGAAGGAAACCTTCTAGAAATTCTGCAGTGGCCAGTTGACAGTGGAATGATGTTCCTCCCGCCTACAGAAAATGGCCCCAGTAGTGCTCAGAAGGGTAGAAAAGGGTACATTTTGAAAAATGTCTAAATGTGTATGTATTGGCAACAATAAGGTTGCAAGTGTCTGGTGCTTTTTGCCTTTACTCATCATGAGATGTTGTGGTATAACACAAAGCAAAATAAAACAACAAAAAAAAAATTGTAGTTCACCAAAACAGACTTATCTTTCTGTGCCTTGGTTTACTGCTTTTTCTAGGTTCAGTTCAGTATTTTTAACCCCTGTCATTTCTCTTTATTACATCTGATGCTATTTTTTACCTATACTGAAAAAATGTTAACCCGTTCAATACTTATTTTCACCACTGAACATGACTTTCATTACTCATAACATTTTTCAGTAAGCAATTGAGGGACATACAAGAGTCGTTAGGTGAATTGCCTTGGTTGCCAGGGTTGTCATTGTTTGCACTGGCCCCTTCCTCTGAGCAATTTTCTGTTCCTCGGGAACAATCTGGGCGTGGAAAAATTAAGCTATCCTCCAGGTTATTGGTGACCTCCTGTCAGAAACAGCAGAGACAGTTATAGCCCAGTTGCAATTCTGAACATGAAATGTTAAGCATGTTATCAATTATGTACACCTACCAAATGAACACACCAGTAACTGTATATATAGATGGAGAGTGCATTAACCGCAAAACTTGAAGCACACGGAAGTCTAGTGGCCCCTTAGTGGCTGGTTGCAGTATAATATATAATCCCACCCATTCCCATGTATCTTTATGGACAAGCAGCCCATTTTCCATGTAACCTTTCACTTTTAAAATTATCGTGTCATCTAGGGCATTGTATTAAAAAAAAAAAACTTTCCTTGTCCTTCAAACAAAACCAGAACTTTCCCAGCCAAGGACCTATTTTTGAAAATGTTATTTTAATATATAAAAATGGGCATGGTTGACTCATGATTGACAGCTGTTGCTGCAGATAGCACTTACCAGCCATTTATAACATCAACAGTAATGTGTTGTTCGTTGGCTTCAACTTAACTTTAACCGTTTATTATTTGGGAAGTTCTTAGCAGTTATTTTGCTAAGCCTAATACTTGCATGCTAACATTCGCTTGTTACCCCTGTATTTAGCACTTACACTAGCTAGCCATATGTTAATCTAGATAACGCACGGTACAGGTAACGTTGTTTACCTTATCTAGTCATCCTCAGTGCTCCATCATTACTTGTTTACAATGTTTGGTATTTCCTGAATGAATGTCTCACTATTTGGGTCATAAAATTGTTGTAACTACTGTTTGTGAGCCATTAAGTTTTGCTCGAGTGGCAGCAAAACGTTAGCGTTATCCCATTCCTGAATTAGGAACAGCAACTTGTTAAAGCAGACATTTAAGGGAGCTTCGTTTTTCCAAGTCTGCCAACTACTTGTTCATCAGTAAATATGATACCATCAGAACATTTGGAGGGGTGTTAAAATCATAAACTGTATATAAGAACAGTTAAAATACAACTAGCTCATAACCTTAGCATTACCATTTCCTCTGATTTCACGGTATTTCCACAAGTATTTCCATGCGGCCAACATAAGTCTTTGACATGTCACCCATTTTTTTTCTTGTAATTTAGCAAAAAGACCTAGTTCTATTCTGTTCATGAAGGCATTTTCAAAAACTTAATGACAGGTTAAGATCACACATACATGCCTACAAGTCAACAAATTTTTAACATTAAAGAAGTGCTGATGATGAGCGACTGCAACATTTAATTTGACTTTTAATTGTGAAATAAAAATTCATTCATACTCAAAGTAAGTAGGTAAGTTGTAAGATTGGTGGTCTATACAGGGAAAGTGAAAACATTTCAACTGAGTTGTGGGACATACACGTGGAGTGGCTTCACTGCTGCAAGTTATGAGAGGCTACATGATCTAGAAACATTAACAACGCAAGTATACATACATTGACAGTCTCAGTTGGCATACAATCCACAGTGTGAGTTTAGTAATATTAACCAGTGGCCAGTGAAAATACGGTGGCATATGCACTGTCCATGGCAGGTTCAAATAGTGACATTCTCTGTCCAAGCATGAGTCACACTGGTTAATTGTAACTTTTTGTCAATATGGACACTCCTTACGGTCCAAGGTTGTTTGCGCCACAGTGGATGAGTTGGACATTCAAACATATTGGTTGAAGACAAGGAGAAAGGCATCCCACTTCAGTCCATCACAGCCTAACCATTTCATCTGGGTGGTCAGGTCAGTTGCAGGTTGCACTGCACTATTGCTGATGGTATGTGCCATTTGTCTGCTGTTTCAGGACACTTGCCAACAGTTTCTATGAAATTCATGTTGTTATGTCAGACTGCTAATTGTGATTGGTAAAGCCAGACTAAACCATTTGTGTTGGAGTAAGCCTACCAGCCGTACAATAGTCCTACATTTGAGACCATAGAACATAACCTTAAGTTAAGTTGGCATTCTAATAATAAATTCTTATGCTGATACACTCATCATAATAAGCAAACAAATGGCATAGAGTAGTGTAGCCTAAGTGTCACAAGATAGTGCGGTGGAGAAGACACTGGACAACAAGCAAGTGGCACATCCCAGCGACAACAGTACGGTACAATTACCCTCCTACGCTCCACCACTTCAGTCAGTTCCTACCCAGGACCACCTCCCCAAAGCTGCTCCTGGTGAAAGTTGTGGTGAAAGTCACTGGTGCTGGATATGAGGAAAAACAAACCATCCAAACAAATAGCATTAAGTAACAATCACATAATATAGCAAATTTACAGTCCTGCAAAGTTTGCAACTAATCACATACATTGCATGATCAAAGACATTAATAATGGAACTTAATCAAACATGCTTCTCATTTGAGACATAGCCTACCGAGTTACTACTGCACTGCCATAGGATGCTATAGTCTATAAATGCTGTCTGGGGTAGATTTATGTAACACAATAAAATGCAACTTTTGTCTAATACACTGAAACAGGAGTGTAAATCTCAGTGAAGGCATATCTTAAGCGAGCGAGGGATGATGGTTTAATTCAGGATTCTTCAACAGGTAGCTCGGGAGCAACCAGTAGCTCCTTGCCTACTTAAGAGTAGCTCTCCAGAGGGTACATGTAAATGTAAAATCTCATAACATACACAAAAAGTAAACGTGTTAAAAATTTCTGTGAAATTGAATTCAAATACATCCTGCCCTGTCTGATACAAAATGATTCTCTGATGTTAATGTAGTATATACCAGATTTGGATGTAGCTATGGAAAATAAAGAGGCCAATAAAGATCAGGAAATATATTCCCAGAAATTTAGATGAGACTTTAGAAGAGCACTCTGCACTGTTGTTGTTACTTGCTATCATGCATCAAGCTAGCACTTTGAGTTAGAACATTTGCTTGATAGCTTTAGATCACGTTATTACTATTCAAAATTATTACCTGTCTAATGTGCATTATATATACAAACATACAAGAGCTTCACAGTTAGTACAACACACTTACCTGACACTTCAAAGTCCATTCTTGGTCCGAACCGAAGTTGACCCGTGGTAATCAAAAGCGAGCTACAGGGGAAGGGGCGGGTCTGAACAGTAAATGAGCATATCTGACAGTGACTGTCCACCTCACTGCGCATACTCAAAGTGCTACATAGCAGGAAGTAAGTTGTTCTGGTTGCAGACTTCAGTTCCATTCATTCCAACGGCATGAATTCAGATGCGCTGTCCATTTATATATACAGTCATTGGAAAACACTAATATACACACTAATAACACAAGTTGACATACACATGCTCTCACTTACTCATAATTTAGCCAAAAGCAGCAACAACAAAACTGCATAATAACTGAAGTCTGTTGTTGCAGGTTATTGTTAAAAACCATTCAAATGCAATACTTTTTGATTTGGGACAAAAGATCACCAGCACTAGGGAAGAATCAGGACTTGAAACCTGAAGGCCTCTGCACATCAGCTCTTACAGCACTGCATAGTACTGCCAAATTCAATGTTTTTTTTTTTGCCTCCGCACACCGCACAACTGCAAAACTAAACCTGCAACTACAAAATGGCTGTACAATAAGGGTATAGTATTGAACTGTGCCACTGGACTCTCAATTTCGTGCAGTGTATGCTATAACTATACAGTAATTCTCTGTACAATTTTCCCACTTCAGATCTGAGTTCAGAAACAAATATATGAGTCTCGAACCGTGTGTTTGTTTAATCTCCACTTCACACTATACCAGATAGGCAACAACCACCACAACTTCTCTGCAGATCTGACTAATAGTCATTATGTCCATGCACTACTGTTCAGTTGACTTGTATTCAGTCATCAAAGCTATCAACTTTTCAAAGTTGTTCCTCTTACTCTTGCTTGGGTCTTGACTGACAACTCACTCTTTTCATATTGAAAGCACCTCGTTCTCCATTTGAGCTAGTCCAAAAATACAACCTACAAGAATATACCTGTCTGTTTACAACAACTGCAAAGAATATGAAGCAAATTCATATATTACTGACACAAAAAGTGTTTCTGAAAATATTACATTATATTATTACATAATATTACTATTTGTTTGCAATCACATTTGAAAAAGCCTATTTAAATTTGGCAGAGAATGATTTCGCCTAGAAGAGATTTGGGCCTACTGGTACAAGATACAAAGGCACAAAGTCTTATGCCTATGTTTTTGTGTATATATGTTGATGTCTAAGTAAACATGCAGTATTATACATATCAGGGAGACTAACCACCAGGTGAATCTCCTCATTTGGAGTGAGTCTCTTTAACAGCTCACAGCCCAGCTGGTAGCAGAGAATGCTTGACTGACACAGGTTGCACTCCAGCTCCCTCTCCTCCTTTTGGCAGGTGTGTGAGCCTCCCCAAGGCGCCTGGAAGATGTTGTTGATGATGTCCACAATGTCCCTGCCCACACTGCTCTCCAAACCCAACATCACACCATCATCCTGGAGCTCCATCTACAGGACATAGTATTTTGTTTCTACAAATGCATTTTCCTTCACTTCATAAGCATGCTCATGCTTGTGTGCTGTGGTGAGTGTTACCATATACACATTTTTGTATAATTTGTTGCTCTGACAGTGTGCAATTGTGTGAATGAGGGAAGCATGGACTGTGACAGAGAGACAGAAAAAGGTGGGCACCTGTTTAAGGAGGAGATCAAACATAAGGATGAAGCAGCCCAAATTCATGTCATCATCCTCATTGTCCAAGTCCAAAGCACAGTTGCCAGAGGCATGGCCCAGATTCTGGAAGGGGCTACAATGTAGTGGACTTCGAAACGGGCTTGGGAATGGGCTAAATGTGCTTTGCTGTGCCCTGCGTCCTGGGTCTGACACTACACTCACCTAGTACACATACAGCAAAACACAAAAAGTAAAAATGACATAATAGAGCAACAGCAACAGGTGAGTTTTCGTTCAATCTTTAGTTTGAATTCATCACAAACCTACTTCATCATCTAGGTCAGGAGATATAGGCCCAGTCCCATTTCTCCTCCCTTAACATTAGCACTTGATTTCAAGCGCCCTCCAAAAGAAGACACCCTTTGATGATGAAGTGAGAAGTGCTAAGGGTAGAAATGGGACACCACTTCATGCAAATTTGCCTAACTGACACGTTCACCTATGTGACACACAGTGATGATGTGGGCCACCAATAGTAGATTTAACTGTTTGATAATACCGGCACATATCCACAGGATTAATACTCAGATTTCTCCACATTCGTGTAAACGGCACATCCCGAAAATTACAATACTTTTGCTCTTGTAAACACATACGTACTCAAAACATTTTCGGCAGATATTTTTATGTCTATTTTGAGCGATTTTCTAATGTTCATGTTTTAGCTTCTGAAAATGCTGTTAGTGACAGGGCCTTGGCTATAACAAAAATCCATATTTGCTCTCCATAATGCAAGTCAGCCTGTAAGCACACAATTTTTATGAATGAAAATTTAGAATGATTCATTTGGAATGATGAAATGATTTGTTTATTTCTGTTCCTAAAGTACTACATCCAACCAGAATGGATTCAACATATTTTCACAATAGCGAAGACACTCTGGCATGGATCTGGCCCAAATGCACCATGCAGTTTGGCCCAGGTCCACAATTCAGATCTGGTCCAGGGTCCCAATGGACGTCGGCCCAAAAGTGTGTTGGATCAGCAAAGCAGCTCTATTAAAACCAATTCCATGTAAGTGCTCGAAAACTGACCTGGGTCAAAGCTGTAAACCAACACAAATATGACACAGCTTGGTGTTAGAATGTTTAAGCTGAAACCCCCATCTGGCATGGATGTGGCCCGAAAAGGCTTTTATTTGGATCCGGGCCAAAGGTGATTGCTTGAAATTTTATGAAAAAAACTCTGACTATATTTTTTCAGTATTTGAAAATATATGTATGTTTGGTGTCAAGTGACTTTGGTTGTAGCTATAATTTCAAGACTTTGCACAATTGTAACCCTAACAGAATGCTAGAGAAATTTTGAGATGTTATTTTTCCTCATTCAAAAGCGCTAAGATCTTAAATTTGGCCTAAATAGCATTTTTTACATAAAAATTATAATAATAATTTTATTACTCTCTTGGGAGGACAGCATAAATTGCAAAGCTGATTCTTCTCTTTATTAGAAATATTGTAAACAACTTTAGATACAACATTACAAGTTGTCTTGTTTACCATTCTCTCAGGACATGTTTGAAGTTGGGGGAAAAATGTCAATGAGCCAAAATGGTAAATTTGGCTTTAGTTAAGAGATTTTTGAAATTTCTCTGGGTATTTGGGAGAGAATAGCACCATAGCATGACTGAACTCACTAATTCTATTGCCATATATGGTAGTATAAGAGCAAAACAGTTTCAGAATAGCCTAAAAGTTATCCGGTCTCTCAAAACCTCTTTTGTCATCTTCAGACAAAAATGCATTAGGTTAGAGCCTAAAACTCATCAGTGTCAGAAAAATCAAAAATCAAATTACTAGTCTTGTAATAAAACCAGCACCTTTCATACTTACAGTTTGTTTTGTAAAGAGGGTCTGGACATTTGGTTGCAGAGACAAAGAGCTCAATGGGATTAAATTCAGACTAGCACCGTAGGAAGATGATAATCAAGGAGAAATGCATAGGAAGGCATGGCAAGGCTATCAAATTGCAAAGTCAAGTCTCAGAAACAAAAAAAAGCTCAGCTCATGTCTCGGAAAAATCTCTGTGCTCCATCTTCCATGACCTATGATGAAGCAAGCTGTGACCATTAGTTAGCATGACTGTTATTGATTCTAATGTGCTTGTGATGTTTAATGATGAAAGTCTAGTCTGCTAAGCGGTTTCAGACAGCGGCTTAACACAATTTTTGAAGTCTGTCAGAATAGTAGTTTCTCAAATTTGGTGCAAATGCAAATGCAAATTTATGTTCAAAACTCCCAAACAGCATAAGTGAAGTTTGTAATACAACTATAACTTAATCTCTACTAATATTAAAACAATTTTTTGAGGTTGGTCCCATGGACTGGAAGCAGAAAAACATGGATGAACCCCCCCCCCCCCCCCCCCTCCCACACACACACACACACACACACACACACACACACACACACACACACAAACAAGCTCATAACCACTTATCTCACCACATAGTGAGAGACAAAACTGAAAACAAATGCAAAGAAGTATTGTGATGAGAACATATAAATTACATGAAATTTGACATATAAAATCACTATGATAATGTCCAAGTATGTGTCAAGTTTGTGACAATCCATTCAAGGAGACTTTAGCAATTCAGGGAATTTTTAAATTCTAAACTTTTTAACAAAACCTGAAAAGCAGTTTGCACTGAATTACAATATTTGGGAAATATGCTGCCTCATCCAGTCACTGATACCTGTATAACCATAGCAGCAGCCCTGATTAAATGCTATATTAGACAAAACATACATACACACACACACACACACACACACACACACACACACACACACAGGGTGGGACCTCTTTTCAGCCTTGGAGTTTCAAGTCCAAACTGGCCCACTTCTGCCACCACCACCCTCACTGCAGTAATGCCCTTTTTTATCTGGCTACTTAAGTTCCTCTTTCCCTCTTTCTGCATTCCATCGTCATCAACGTGTAATAGAATTATACAATCGTCACTGACATTTAAGATAATATACAATAATTGTCTAATTATTTTTCCAAACCAACCAGCCCAAAAGTGAGATGAAATGAATCTTCCTGACAGAAATGCTCCTAACAAGAATCCTCCTGACATTCCCAATTAGTCACGCCTGCCTGCACATACACACACACACAAATACGCATGCAAATACTTATACAAACATTCACACATACGGAAAAAAAATGGAATTCCACTTACCCGCCGAGGCTCATTTTCTGAAAGATCGTTTGCATGTGCCTTCCTTTGATTAGTCAGCTCTTTCAAAGAGTTTACACCATCAGAGAACATGCCTGTCAGTAGGTGCAGGGGCACCACAATGTCCAGTTCAGACAAGACCTGCGCGTGCGAACACACACACACACACACACAGCCAAACACTGAACACTGCTAATTTCATCAGGAAAAAATGGATGCAGGTTAAGTAAGGAATACAGCAAATAGGACCCCAAAGTGGAGAAACCTCTTTTCCGATAATGACTGTTAAACAATGGCTGGGCATTGGCAATGAAGATTAACCATGTTGTTAGTGATTTTAATAACACAAAGTTGAATTGCATTAAAAAACTATATTTCAAAACTAAAAACTAAATCACTAAAACTAGCTATAATGTTATAAAGACCTACACACAATTTGGTATTTGGTTTTGACATCATTGTAGAGAAACTGTGACTGACATACTTTAAGTTGGCCTCAGATGCTTCTGCATTACCAATGGGCCTTTTCATAGCAGGCATTTTGTCAAATATTCTTTTTTGGCACAGGGGTAGCTAAAGTCATTGGCTCCTGGTCATTGCAGTGTGAGTCATTCCTTTGCAGCAACAGCAATTGAAACTGAGATTATGATACACAAGTATTGTTATCTACACAATGATTTAAAAACCAAAGACCAAAATTCCTTTTTTGGAGACATATATGACATCATAAACACTTACAGCTTACTAAACCTACATTTTTTATTACTGAATTCATGAATTTTTCATTTTTCATTGTCACCCTAGCTACCACTACCATAATGCATCTTTTTGCTACAAATGATGCATCAAACTATTGATCTTACAGTTTGCATTTTAATTCACTGGTAATTCATTAGAATTACATTTTCTGATGATTATTAATCTTCTTTTAACACTTTGTGTGTTTAATTTATCGTCAACCACTTAACACAGAAACATGAATTCAAACTGCACTGCGTAGTTGTTAAATTTACAATTCTCATTTTAGAGCCATAGACAATATGTCCTATGAGGACGCCAGACTTAGGAGTGTATTTCAGTAAACAAGTAGCAATTTAAAGCCATAGCACCTCACTAATTTGTACACATTTTAGATGCTCTTTGAGCATCGATCCAAGACGAGAAATATCAGTTTCGTGGGTTTCTCATCATGAAAACCTGTCTGTGTGCTCTGAAAGTGTCTCGATTTGAGTGTCAGATTTTCACAGCTGGCATTTTCCTCAGTCTATGCAAATAAAATCTAAATCCAAATGTGTACTCACATGAAGCCATAGTAGAGCCTGTTCTTGTACAGATGCAGGATAACCAGAGAACCTGCAACTAATGAAGCCAAACATTTCCTCCATGGAAAATGGCAGGGGGCACAACTCGGTATCAAACATCTTACTGCAAAAGACAGAAAAAATAGTGGTATTGTAATGTTTTTTTCTAAACCAACCACATTTATGTAGTCACCGCGACTGATTTTATAACCATGATAGAAAATTTTGTGAATCTGAGATTGACAGAGCTTAAAAGGAAATGACACGAGAATCTGGAATCAGGACACATTTTAGGAACAATCAAGGTAATTGATAACCACCAGGGTTGAGTTCAAGATGTACAAAACATAGCAACACGGTTATTTTAACAGAAACAGAGGTGCACTGAACACTCTGTTGCTCATGCAGGCACAGCTGATAGGGTCATCATTTGCTATATGTTTTGTGGTTTTATCTAAGGCTGATTAAATACATTACAGTATAGGTATTCCTTTCTTTTCAACTTTTCACTCATTTAACTGTAGGTGGATAGTCTGGTCATTGTCTTTTTAATATAGCAGATTTTGGATGCACATCAATGCTGATAGGATGACTCAACTGACACATCCACCAAACGACAGAAAATTACTTCAGAGACCTGATGCAACGTTGCAGCCAAACACCTTGTTCAATCAGGAAACTGTAGCAAACTGTAACAAAACAGTGCGACGTTGAATTTGCATAAAAGCATAACATACATTACATTGACCAGAAATGAAATGAAATTAAACTGTTCATTGATCCTTCTTTTTTCATGAGTCTCAGCAATCTACTACTGTAGGTTAACCTTGACCAGTGCCCGATCCAATGTCTCTTTCTCTAGTATAGTCCCTGTCCAGAAATTGTCTGTACACTTGTAAAACTAGACATGATAGTCTTGATCCACACGGCACATCCTTCTCATCCTTAAGAATTGGCTGTATGGAAGTCCTTGCTTTAAAGAGGTGGTATGGAAGATGGTAGCATACAGGATACTGTTTTTGTCTGTAGGTTTGACATAAAGAGATGCATGCATCCATTTGGTAACACTTTATTTTATGTTGTCACTGTGCAGTAATTGTGTACCTACATATCGTTGTTACAGTGTAATATAAAGTGCCAACATAAGGGTGTCCTGAGCACTGGATCACCCACTCCTGCGTTACAATGCCTTGGTCTCAGTGCAGCCCATTGCCTCCCTCTAAGAATTAAGCACTTTGGGAAAGTAGGCTACAATAACAAGCACTTCATATTACACTCTAACAACGGTATGTAGGTGCATAAAAATATATCATGTAAGTACAACACTAGTACATGATATAACATATTGCTACACAGGTTGTACCACTGTAATTAATTAGGTAGATACACTGTAACAGCAACACCGTAAAAAGTGTTCCCTACTTTTTTATACATAATGATCCATATATTCCATACTGATAAACTTAATGGTACTATACAGACTGTTGACAGCAAGAGAGATCTTTCTTCCAACATGTCAAAAAACAGATCTGGAGCAAAAGCAGCACCGACCATGACTCCCATCTTTTGTAGATAGAAATCCTGACCAAATAGCTGGAGGGGACCTATCTCTAAGTCTATCCAGAAAATGTTTAAGTGACATCATTAAGTGATAAAAAGTCCCAGTTCATTAGAGGCTAAAATTGAGAAGTGCCAATGCTCTGTACTGGTGCGTACCGGCCCACTTAAAGCACTGGATGTATCTAGCTGAAAGAACCAAATTCAAGAATGTATCATTCTCCCATTTGAACTTAGTTGTTGGATTATTAGGAAGCTTGTTATATGCAGTTGTATCTGCCAATTGTCTCAAAATCTCTGTCTCAAAGTCAACTCGCTATCCCCTTTGTCTGCACCCTTGAAGATTATGGTTGCATCTTTATGTTCAAGAGACACCCTGTCCTGTGTGTCCAAATTGGAGTAATGTTTCATGCTTGTGTTCCATGTCTGGCACATGATGTAAACATCTCTTTCTACCAGTATCCAGATTGTATCTACACACATCTTTCTATATGGCACATACAACAGGTGGCACAAATTTACTCTTAGCTTTAAAAAGTTGTAAAACACAATTAAAGTCTGTATGCTCAGTCAGATGGAAATCTAACTTGTCTTTCTGGTTAAAGTATTCCAACTTCATACTAGGAAAGAATTTTGCTGCTATGTTGATGCTGCACAATGGCTGCCTGGTACTACAGCTCCCACTCTTGTTTTCACCCTTTCCGCTATTTTTCACATTTCATTGCATTGGATCATGCCTTTTCATTTTCTGTTACTTTTTTGTTTTTGTCAGTCTCCGCATCTATTCAGATAATGTGCTCAACTGTTTGCCTCCATATGCGGAGTTTAGGAGTCTTCTTTGGCTGGCTGTGGCAGAGATGGAGTGTAGCGAAACTGGAGCCAAGGCTGTGAAGGGGACAGTGAGACATGGAGGATCGCTCACCCATGGTTCGAGTGGGGGTCCTGTGCCTGCAGAGGGCTATGTTCCGATGGCCAGGTTCGGAGGAACGTGGCCCTTCCTACTGATGGTTTTGACTGTGTTTTGACATTCTTGATGTGTTCAGGAAGTTGGTTCCAAAGCTGAACTGCATAGCAGGTGAAAGCTGCATCACCACACTCTGTTTTGACAGCAGGTTTTACCAGCAAATTTTCTCCTGTGACTTGAGAGACCTAAATGGTGTGTATTACTGAAACATGTCAGATAGGTAATTTGGTCCTGTCCCAATTTAAACACAAGCAGCAATGCTTTAAAGTAACTGTTCTGTAACTTCCAGGTAGCCAATGCAGGGACTTTGGAATCGGAGTAATTGAGTCAGTTCTTTCTGTTTTTGTAAGAACCCTAGCAGCTGTATTTTGGACCAGTTGAAGATGTTTGATGGTCTTTTTTAGGAAGACCTGTGAACAGACCATTGCAATAATCAACCCTACTGGAGATAAAGGCATGGATAAGTTTTATAAATCCTTTAGACATTAGACTTAGTGATTGCTTTCATGTGACAGTTTAGATCACTGTCGATGACGACCCCAAGATCTCTTTCGCATAGTTTTTTCATAGTAATATTTGCTAAGCATCTCTTTATGGATTTGGTAATGGCTGTTGAGATTAGATTTGTGCCATTTTCTTTCAGACTTCCTACACTCTATTTAGCAGTTCAACCACTGGATTTCTTTCTCTTCTTGTCTGTGATTCTTTCAATGGAGCAAAATCATCCATAATTGTTCTTGGCTGAAGATGATAGCCTATCCCATTCAAGCAATGATTGCTTTACACCGGATTTTTTCATTAATGGTTATGATTGTTTATTGGTTATGGCAATGGTTATGATTGTGTCATTAAGTGTCAATGTTGAATTACTATGACAATGTAGCCAACATATTTAAAGCTGATCTTTTGAATACTTATACGGACGCCTTTGAAGTCAGTCAGCAAAAGTTTTCCTTAATGAGTTCAGTGAACTGCTATCATCCATTTGTCTGGAGTTGCGTTGTTATTTCAGGGGATTTTAATTTGTACATAGATAATCATGAAAATACCTATGCCAAGGAATTACCTTTAACCTAACATAGTATCACTCACCCCCATGGTCATACCCTTGACCTTGTTATCACAAAAGTGTTGAAATGTCTCTACAACTGCTATTGACACCCCCCCCCCCCCCGCCCCCCCTTCACATACAAGATTGATAAAATTAGACGAAATATATCATCCCATGTGCAAGTAGCTCAGCACTTAAAATTACCATCTACAAAGAGAGGAGATCTGGACACAATGACAGAACTTAGTCCTATTGATTATGAAACTCTCGGAAAGACCATACGTAATCTCAGCTCCTTCCCATATGAATTGGACACTCTGCCCACCAATTTCTTTAAAACTGTCTTCCAGTCTATAGAAATTGAAGTGCTTCAGATCATAAATACATCATTACAAACTGGTGTATTCCCTCAGCCCCGAAAAACAGCAGTTGTGAAGCCTTTATTAAAAAAAAAAAACTTAGATTCTTCAAAGCTAAACAACTACAGTCCAATATCCAATTTAGCATTTATTGGAAAACCAGTCAGGTTTTCAGTCAAATCACAGCACTGAAACTGCTCTTATTAAAGTTGTAAACATTCGTCTAAACACTGATGCTGGAAAATCATCTATCCTGGTATCCTAGTTGGACCTCAGTGCAGCTTTTGATACTGACTATGACATTGACCACAATATACTGTTACATCAACTGGAACGTTGGGTTGGTTTCTCAGGGGAGGTGATTAATTGGCTGGGATTCTATTTGCAAGACAGGAGCTTCTGTGTTTCTATTGGTAATCATACTTCAGAAACAACACCCTTAACCTGTGGAGTTCCCCAGTGGTCAATCCTTACTGTTCAATCTATATATGCTGCCCCTTGGACAAATTCTTAGAGACAACTCAATCTGCTATAATAGCTATGTGAATGACACCCAGATTTATCTAGCTCTCTCACCCACTGACTATGGTCCTCTTGAATCCCTTTTTCTGTGTGTGGACCAAATCAATGCTTAGAGGACACAAAACGTCCTACTTTTGAATACTGAAAAGGCTGAAGTAATTATCCTTGGAAAAAAAAAGAAAGACTTGGGATTGCCACTCGCCTTGATGCCAAAGGTCTTAAACCAAAGGACACTTAGGAATCTCGGTGTTAATAAGTCAATTTCTAAAGCAAAATTTAGCAGCAGTTGTGGTGAAGCAGCTTGTAGTTTCTATGCGGTCCAACTATGGAACTCCCTGAGAACATCAAGAGTCACGATTTCATGATGCCCCTCCATTACATGATATTCTCATGTTTTTATCTTCTGTGATTTTATTTTACCTCTCTGATGTTCTGATTTGTCTGGTTGTGTCACTTGTTGCCTTTCTTGGTTTTCTGCTCTTTGCTTTGTTTTTTTTAATCTGTGAAGCACTGTGAGTTGCCACTGTGTATGTAATGCACTATACAAATAAACTGTCTTGCCTTGCCTTGCCTTTGGCTTTTTGAGTTTCTAGATGGACCCTTCAAACTGGCAGAATTCCATCAAAATCTGTGATGTAGCATGTTATCACATCTGTCTGGTCCTCTCATGGACACGCACGTAACAACACTCAGCTTCACTTGTGCTTAGCAACACCCCTAAGCTGTGCAATATCCACAGTATAGAATGGCCTCTATGGGCTTATATCTTAAATAGAATAGAATAGTATAGATACAGTATAATAGTCTTTTTGGTAATGAGTTTTTTTGGGCCCTTTGATAGGCACACAACCTTACTTGGCTTATACCATTCATTTTAACAAGATTTTTTGTTTGCGCAAATCTGGCAGAGATGGGTTACCTGAGAACTTCACGAAATTCCTTTAACTGGTGGTCAGGGACCTCAGTACGAATGGCCTCCAACCACTCTGGCATAAAGCACTCCCACAATGGCTGGCTGATGACATTATATGGAATCAAACACAGGATGCGGTTCAGTCCCTCTTTTAGCTGGGTCACTGTACTGCATGACTTGTCCCAGTAGCCACCTACCTGCCCTCACATGAGGTAAAATAGAGCAGAGAGAGCATTTAATACATCTACTCAATTATATCAGTGTCTCATTTACAAGTACATTATACTCATGCTCAGGGATGGAGCTACATGGTGGCCAATAGTGCCCGTATATGAAAAGATGGCATGCTTCCAATGGTGAGATATCTACAAAAATGTAAGGAAAAAAAAACATGAAAACATTTTTTCTTGATATTAAGCCTGATATAAGGCATATGCAAGTAGAAAGTAAAAAAAACAAAACAAAACAAGATGGCATGTAGATGTCCCTAGGCCCATAGACTAGGGCCCATAAGACTAATTGAATAACTACTACATGCCACCAGATATGCCACCAAATACACCTGAATACAGCAAATCAAATTTAGCTAAACAACCCCCCAGACCCCCAGACCCTCTGCCATTGTTTGTCACAGCATGGCCACCACTCCAATATCCCTGGCCACCCTTTGGCCATCCTATGTAAAAAAGACTACTCCTGTTTCCACTACTCCTGCTTTAACTGGAATATTGACAATATTTGGGTTGCAACTTAACAAATAACCTTGTTTACCATGATACACAAGGTCTGTATTCTGTCCCACTAATATTATGAGACATGAGCATGCATTATTATCACAATTACACCCTCTTGGCTAGCTAATGTTAACATTCGCAAGGTAATGACTGCTAGTTAATACCACTGTTAGCAGCATATGGAAGTCTACTGGTTACTTGCTAGCATGTCAGCTAGATTTGTAAGGTAAGATAACTTTAACTTTCAAAAGGTGTACACAACCTCTCTCAATCCGATTTAGGGATGCAACTATAAAGTGTGTCTAAGGTTTGGTATGAATCAAGGTTTTGGGGCCACGGTAATGGTGTAATTTCTGTATTTTCTAAAAGAAGGGGATTATAAAATGGGTTTTAATGGCAATGCCTGGTCTCTGTAGGTCTACTACACTTCATTATCAACTATCAGTTAGGGATGAGGTGTCAATTTGATTCAAATTTCTTTTATTGATATTTCATAGAATTTAAAAATTTTGCTGCCTAATGTACATTGGAGGGGACAGACAACTCATTAAAACTAAAAACGACATGCATTTTGCCACAATGTGATGAATAAACCTGAGCCAGTAAATATCCTATAGTAAGAGCTTACTTCCAAAATAATACTCTTTCTGAAGCAGATCCAACATGATATCACTCTTGCTCACTTCAGAAAATGCGTTGTCAGTAAACATGTCTTTGACTTCTATTGGTAATTATTTCTAGTAAGCAACAGTGAGAGCCAGTGATAGCTTATGCTTTTTCTCCCTGCTGCATGAAATTAGTTTCCTCCCTGCTGCCGCTATCTAAATCAGGGAGAGCTCCCGGGACTGGGTTAATATTTTAATATTTTAAAAATGTACCGAAATACCGATATTCACATCTGTGTATTGAACTGTTAGGGGTGTATCGCTTGGTTCGATATGAAACTGACAACCATTGCATCCCTAATCCAATTCAAAATGCATTCTGATCGGGCCGAATCCAATTGGGTAAGGTGGATAGAATACCTATTTTAACTATATAATCGTATTAAAGTGGTGCATGTAAACTCGCCGAATGGTATGTATGTCCTTAAATTCTGCTATGTAGTTTTTCCTATACATAAAACTGAGCAGATTTCTAAGCATGGGAATATTGACTGTGTCATAAGTCAAGGTACGTGACTACTGAGGTAACTACGGTAAAAAAAATTTTGGTGAAATACACATCCAGATCAATGTTTCAAAGATTACACTACCATCTTGTAAACTGAGCTAAATGGTAATGCCTTTAACATCCCTGCCCCCTCCTTGGCTTCTCCCCATGAGTCCCTCATCATATCAATCCATAACAGAAGAGTCATATCTCAGCTATGAAATAGGACATCATGCTGAAATTTTCGTATCATAGTCATAATAAATGCGGAACTATTAGACAAAACATGAAAAAAAAACAATTTTTTGGTGTTGATTTGATAGCCAATGACACTTTTTCAATTTAGGCCCTGAAAAACATTTATTTAAATGTTTAAAGGAAAAAGGAACAGTAAGACCCTGGCCTAAAAATACTGGTGTCTTTACCCTGGCAAATTCCACAGGTTTAGGAAGCAGGCACATGACCATGACATCAAAGCGCACATCACACACGGTCTTCAACCACTTGGTGACAAACTGTGGCTTGAGCTTCTCCACAAGACTGCCCACCTCATCATCCATCATATAAGCTGTGGAATGAAACCACTGAAACACCATGCTGACCAGTCGTGCCAAACTTTCTGTTGGGGTGTTCTCACTGGGTGTGCACAAGCTCACCTGATTTGAGTAAACACAGAAAACATATTAGCCTATGTCGATAAACATATCTAGATGTGAGGTGCAATGAGACATGGATATTGCAGAAATCAAAATAATACAAGTACATCAAATTCATATCAGTCATGCAACAGATATCTCATTTGAAACAGCCCGACAACAAAATAACACACACAAATGCACTAAAAATTCCCTCTTAACGTATCTTCCCAATTATGAAATTATGGATGTGACATTAGCACTTTTACTGATGGGCAAAATCCCCCACTACTTTAGCAGGCGTAGTAGTATTTCATTATTTTGTTTATTTTATTGTGCAACCTCTAGAGCTGAATCAGAGTATGTGTGGGGAGCTGAGCAGTGAGAAATCCAAGGGGGTAGGAATACACCTGGAAGTGCGAGTTCAATTGAAAACTTGGTAAGATAGCAGTTGATCACTTAGCAGTAACATTTCCATTCACCCCCATTCAATTTTGCCGGACTGTTGACATCAAATAACTTAAAACATTATGAGCCTTCATGTCAGCGACAATATTTTCTATAGAGAAACTTCATATGTAGCATGGTCTAATAATTAGCAATTTTAGCACCAGGCTAGGCTAAAAGCTACGAGAAATGCCGCCGACTTTCTGTTGCATAGGAGGTAAATAACCGTACAGTTTGGACTGGAAACCAATAGACGAATCATAAGACAGTACACAATTAAGCCACACAGCTAACAAAGCAAAGTTATCTAAGTACTGGAACTAAACATTTCTGGTCATATGTGGTCACATGTCAGAAAGTTTAAAGAATAGGTTAGGCTGAAGACATTTATCCATGAACATGTGTGAACAGCCAGAACCTAACAGATGCCAACTAATTACTGATAGCCTAGATCGCTTCATTATTATCATTATGAAGTTGACAGATCATTCATTCTTGAAGATTTGTTTGTACCTGAAGTGTTGCAATGACACGTTGTTGGCAATGATTGTATAATAATAAAAACAATAACAACAACAATTATCAGAATTAAACTAATATTTTTTTTGAAGTACAATTTTGTTAAGTAATTTTTTGTACTAAACCTGCACATAGAATAGTCTACTTTTAAATAAGACAAGCTTGTAAAGTTGGTCAGGTCAATGATGACATAATTTAAGATGATTAGGCTATTTACTGTCCTTGCAATGGGCGTAGCAATAGCAAAGTAACCAAATTAGTTGACACAAACCAAATGTCTGAGACTTCTGATTCTGTGGATACAAGACAGTCATGGATTTTGAGTGTGATGGTACAGAAATATTTCCTACTAGTTTAACTGCAAGTTGTTAATTACTACTGTTCTGTATTGCCATGCAATTGTAAAAATGCCATCATTGTAAAATAACCAGCCAATGCAATTTTAATAATTATGAAGGAAAAGAGAACATTTAAGTAATTTAAGTAAATTAAGTTAGGCGGAGCAACCAGAAAGGCGTCCAAACACTGCGGTGCCATGGCAACAACAAGTCATTCCAAGCCTAGATCCACACCAATGGACCCCCGTACTCTCTCTTCCCAACAACGAATAGCTGCTGCCTATAATCCAGAGCACTGGATGTGCTGAAATAGAAACAAGAAACGTACATCAAAATACTTTTTTTTTCACTTTGTGTGTACACACACATTTAAGTTAATTATATGATGATTGTAGCATGAAAAAAGCATATACCATCCAATACAACACAAATGATATTGAGTAAAAAAACTGTAAAAAGATAATAGCATTGTATGTGAAAATGATAGTTAGATGAAGACAAAATATGTAATGTTAAGTGCACAAATTGCATGTCATTTGTGCAATTTCACATGATGTGTTATATTACTTAATATTATATATCTTCACAAATTAACTGGCAACTCCTCTTATCCTTTATTGGGTTGATTATAAGGAGATATTATTTGACATTCATTAATTTCAGGAAAAATAAAGTGTAAATATATATACTGCCTTTTCACGGTAAGCTAAAAAGTATAAAACTGTATAAGACAGTTATTAGCGCAGCTGCAAAGGCATGCAAATTAAATGAACCGAATTGCGTGATCTCACCGCATAGTGGTGAAATAACAAAGAAAATCATTAATTAAACGTCAGCAAAGTTTACTGGTTCATGATAATTAGCATACCTGGCCAAAATTAACGTGTCTCACATGACTATGCTTTAAAAATAATTCTCGCTTCATTGACCATTTTTACTGAGCTTCTCAGTCATACACATGCACTTCAAAGAGCAGAAACTATACACGCATGAAAACAATTCAGAAAGTGAAATTAATGCAAAAAACATAGCATCAAATGGAATCAGATTATACTTACAGATGCGATCGCTTGCTTGCTGGGAACTCTCTGCAGGGTGCATCTACCCATAGACAGTAAAAGAAGACAAGTTACCGCTTCTTGGGATTCTCCATTATATCAAAAAACATCAGCGAGCTGACTTTGAGCTTGCGCAGTAGCCATGGGGCTCTATTTTGACGATCATATGCGCATTGTCTAAAGTCAGTCGCGCAAGTTGCTTTGGGGGCGTGCCCGACACAATTTGGTATTTTGACAGCGGGAAAAGCGAACATTGCGCCAGGCGCATGGTTTAAAAGGGTTGGTCTTAAAGTACTTCATTAGTCATGGGTGTGTTTTGGGCGTAACATACAATTAACCAATCTGGATTTATACTCTCATTCCCTTTAAAAGCCAGCGGCGCATTTTCCATGGTGTGTTGCTATTATGATGGCGAATTTACCCGGAAGACCGGAGCGTTTTTCGATGGAGGAGACCGATCTGCTAGTGCGTGAGGTAAAAGCGCGTGAACAGGTTATCTTCGGGGATGGAAAGAATCCCCCCAAACCTCCATGGGTCAAGGAAGTATGGGAGGAAATATCCTCAGTTATGTCCTCCGCCTTTGGCAAAAAAAGAACATAAGAACAGTGCCGAAAGCGGTACAATGATGTTAGAAGACGAGGGAAACAAAAGCTTTCAACGGCAATAATATTGTGATATATGTGATGTACATGAAAAACTTTTGTATAAACTCTGCTGCGCGCTCCTGCTGATGAGAGAAGCATGGTGTTCGCGCATTGTGCACGCTTTCATATCCCAAAGCGCTGTGCGCCCCTAAAATAGCTTTTCAGCAATGCGCAACTGATGACAGACCAGGGTTTTGTTGGTCACTGGCGGATTTCATTTTTGCGTCCTTATAATAGCATCTGGCACCCTTTGCGCCAGACCACACCTCTTCTTTTCGCTGACACCCATGACGGCGCCGTGTCATCTGCTATTTAGACAACGTGATTTTTTGCCGGAAAAAATGAACGATGCGCTGGCACAGAATAGCAATGACACCGTGCGCATGTCGGGAATGCACAGTGCGCCGCGGCATGATAGGGCCCATGGTGTTTAACTGAAAACTTTGTTCAATTGAACTTCATCACTCTCCTATCGAGAACAGCGTTTACATTTACATTACATTTATGCATTTATGCATTGTCCCACCGTCCACTTCTTTTACTATCTATGGAGAAATCCCACTTCTCGCTCAGATCACTGCTTCCTTTGCCCGCTCATTCGCTCAAATTCAGACCAGGCCGCTCCTCTAAATACAACTCCCCGCTCAGACCAAATTCAGCCTGCTCAGCTCCGCACTCTTGCTCTGAGTTGTGTGCTTCATTCCTACAGGAGCACATGCTACCAGCAACAGATAACAACATAACGGCAATGTGCAGTGTTTTAACGAGGAAAAAACACATCGCTCAGCTCCACTCACATGCTCTGGGCTGAATACAAACAAGTGCTCAAAATTCATATAATGATTTATATCATAAAACATTGGCATTATTAACATGACATGGACTGGACAAGCCCTTATGGGTGATTACAGTTCAAACACATCAAAATAGTAAGCATTCGCTTTATACCAAGAAGGACAACTGAATGAACAGAGAGTTTGTACACAAGTTTGTAAGTTGTTTTTGGTTGCAATTATTTTAGGAAAACTGGTGTTACAGATGTGGCATATTTGCATTACAGATATGGCACGTCTGAACCAAACTTTCAAAATATATACCCAACAAGTTAAAGTGGTGTATTTTAACCTAAAACATTGGAAATAGTATGTTTAGTAGGATTTGAAATAGTAAGTTTAGTAGTCTTTCCAAGAGGAGCAAAACATAATATGAGTTGTTATGGCATTGCAGTAACCAATGCTATAACAAGGTTACACCCCCATAAAAGTTAATAAACTGCTCTGAATTTCAAGCTCTAGCAAGCTCTAATAACACAAATCAATATATGTTTTCAATCAACCCCCCCATTTCAAATTTACACACCTCTATCAAACAGTTGAGCTGTATGGAGCCCCTAAAGGAACACAAGAAAACTTTAATGTTTACTTTAACTTTAATGTTAACTTTTAATGTTAACTTTAACGTAAACTTTCAAGTGCACACCAGAAACTTTCCAGTGTGCACCTGAAGCTTTTAGATGCACACCATAAACTTTCAGGTGTGCACAATAAACATAAAAGTTTTCTCCTGTTATTTTAAGGGCTCCATACAGCTGATCTAAAAGGTGTGTAACTTTTCAGTAGTAGAATCTGATGGACTGATCTATATTGTGTAGGAAAGAGGACCTCTTTCAAACCAAATCTCTTTTTGTTGAGTATGTGAATGAACAACTATTTCAAGTCCAAACAGACATAGCAAATCAGCTGATTTTGCCACTCTCTAGCATCCCCTTGGGGCCACATTCATTGGTATATGTAGGACACACTGTGAACATATGAAATAATCAGACATAGAACTTATAAAATTATATTTATGCTTATTTTGGCCAATCACCATATTACAAAACACCCTTCACTGCTTTTCACCAAATTTACTTTCTAAAATCTACTTTCTAATATGTTCCTAGTTAACACCATGCTAATGGCAATCCTATTGCAATCTGCTGGCCAAAATTTGAAATGTCAGTGGCTGAACATGTCTTTAATATCTACACATATGCAGGCTGTGCCTCCTGTGCTTAGTGTGTGTTGAAGATTCTAAATCAAAATTGAATTATCTGTAAATGATAGATGTTACAGTAGGCTAAACCAACTATTCCGTAATAAAATGCATTGAGCAACTATGAATCTGCATGCAAATCAATGTTGGGAACAACCTGCATTGACGCAACTACCGCAGTCAGACACAATTAAAATAAGACATAAACTCTAACGGAATACACTGAGAAATATGTAAAAGGAACACTAGTCTTGATCGCGCACCTCTGTGTTTTTTTAGTCATAAAAGACGACACTAGTCATACGCCCCCACCAAATTTCTGTTGGTCAACGATTACCGATAGCTGGTGAGCTCATAAATTTATTGTGGTCACAAGGCACTTTGCTTCAGTTTTGTTTTCACCAATAGAACATGTAAAAATATAAACACCCACCAGAAACCAGATGCCAAACTGGCTAAGCAGTCTCTGATCATGTTGGTCATCCTCCTTGTTGTCAAAGTCAGTGTTGTCAAGTGAATGATGGGAGGCTGACAGTCCCAATTGCCTGCGACGGTTCATCTCAAATTCTCTTTGCTCTGCATGAATTTCAGCTTCTTTCAGAAGACTACAGACAAAAGGCAAATTCAGAGAGCCACAAGTAAACTTTTGGAGTGTCAACAGTAATTTTTCCCTAACAACAACAACAACAATAATAATGTGTACAGAGCTATTGTGAAATTCTGACAGTGTGAGTTGTCTTGAGCACAACCACACAGTAATGGTGTTCCCATACCAGGAAATACTTTATCTGAACAACACAGAGAATAAACATTTTTGACGACCACAGCAGTTGTTTTGCTTTGGATTCAAACTAATAAAGTTCCACATCACACTTTTAATATCTGCCATGTAAGAAGGTTACAAGACCCTCTTCAGATACATGACAGTTAAATGTTCTACCCTATTTACCTGTACCATTGCCTAGAAGCCAGTCAGTGATGGTCAGAATATATAAATGTAAGTTGCCACTTGTAACAGTTAGAAATTCTACAACTATGGAGTTATTTGATTTTTAAAATTTTTATTTGATTTGACTTTTTTGAAATAGATTAAGTCGGAGAGCTTTGTAAGGGTTTGTTGTTTTTGCTGACATTTTAAATATTTAATCATAGGCTTCACTTCGAGCAATAACCTACCTATCACCAGATGCCAAGCTGCACCCCTACAGAACTATCAACGGAATACCTTAAAGCAGCGTAGAAAGTCAGGCATTTATTAGTCTTGACATCTAGCCTATAACCAAAATACTTATGAGAGGTAAAAGCTGTCAAAAATAAATAATGGAAACAGACAAATGAAAATGCAAAACTCTCTGCCATTTCATTTTCAAATTATCTGCGAAATTATCCTGCCAAAATTAAAAATGAAATGAAATATCCCTGTTTGGCTTTTAATTTTCCTGAGAAGCATGAGCCATTTGTGACAAAAATAAATTTAAAATATCTATTTGTCATTTCATTTTCATTGTCATCCTGGTATATTATTGCCAGATGTCAACAACATCGTCAAAATAAGGTGACATTAGCTTTAGGACATAGACTAAAGCAGAAGTCTCCAGCAGGTAGCTCAGGAGCTACCAGTAGCTTGCCACTTGCTTGAGAGTAGCTCTTCAAAGGGTCAAAGGAAATGTAAATAAATCTCACAGTCACAGAAATGATCAAATTCAAACATACTGCTGGTACAAAATGACCCCAGTTTTACTGCTCTCTGATGAGAGTTGATGTTAGCTGTGAAGACTAGATTTGGCTATAACTATGGAGAATAAAGCAGCCAATTGAAGTCGGACAATATTTTTCACAAATTTAGATGACTCTTGATGAGTGTTTGCACAACGCCGTTAATGTGCATGAAGGTAAAGGACAAATTAATAATACCGATGATTTTGTCAAAGTAGCTCTCTGCGGAAAAAAGGTTGGAGACCCCTGGCCTCGAGTGTGATATGAACACTCCTGACCACTTGCTGTTTGCTGAAAGTTAGCGGGAATAGCTAGCATCACCTGTGATAATAACAATCTCTAGCTAGCGACAATGCTAACAATATCAGAAGTAACACACCAGAGTTTCTTACCTAGCACTAAGGTTGTTAAATGTCAGACATACGTATGCCTTAGTTTGGTGCATTCTTTTTTGACACATTAGCCCCGTTTATACTATGGGCTAAACCAGGTGCTTGAACTTAGGCCCCAGGTAGGAGTTTACTCTGTACTAGGCTAGGCTTAAACAGGGCCAAACCTGTAACTATTTCCCTGGCAATAGGCCCACCTCAAGGGACAGGACCACAGGGGCTAAGTCCTGGTGCTTACACACCATAATAGATAGTTACTATGGTTACAGAATTTCTTCTTGCTTTTTTATCTGTTCTACTTGGCCAACTACAGTATAAACCCATCAGGAACTCTAGCCCTGGTGCTTGTATCCTGGGCCAAAGTTCATGGGGCTGATGGCCCATGGTATATTTGTTGTCAGTAATTCCTTCTATTATTGATAGACAGCGGTGTCAAGTGACAGTAGTTATCACTAACCTTCATCTGAATTTAGAGGAGCTAACACTAGTTGTGTTAGCACAACATACATTACAGCAACAAGTCAGGATTACTGATTTTCCGTCAACGACTGAACTCAATGAATGTTTCACCCAACAACATGACATTTTTGCAGTGTTACAGAGGGGTATAGGCCCAGCCCATAAAGACTCACTTGAACCATGGCGCCACCTAGTGATATGGGTAAATGTAAAAATTGGGATTTTGAATTGCCAATATCTTGGCCCGAGAAGGCGGGAACTGCACAAAATTTGTTGTGTGCAGTCAGCACAATGACCTCTGAAAGCACAGCAAGTACCATGAAATCTGGCCCATGGGGGGCGCTGTAATTGTACAAAATGTCATCTTGCCTATTATCTATAGAAAGCTCTGTTTTGCAAGTTTGCAACCAATTTTTTTTTTGTCTTGAAATCCATTGACCCTCACATATTGAAAACTCTGGTCAACACCCAGTTCCAATAAAAAAATTAAATTTGAAAATTGCAAAAATGAAAGTAAACAAACCGTTCATGTGAATCTCACCAAATTTGGTATATGCTATCTACAGACAATGCAGACAAAAAGTTATCAAAGGATTTATCTTGAGATGAACCGTTTCAAAGTTACATGTCAATCAGAATTCAAAACGTAGCTTAAAATTCTTCAAAAGTGCATATCTTGGCTTCTAATTGCTCAAATTTAAAGTTGACATGCAAACTCTAAACAGCCTTCTTTTCATGTGCACCAAATTTTGTAACATTTTGTCACAAGGGGCGATGTTTCTCCTTGAAGCTAGGTGCCTAAAAACAGTTTTTGTTAAATAGTCAAAAATTTTGCCCAAGATAACGATTTTGTGTTAGTATACCGCTGTTACAGAGGCCTATCGACCCTGCCCTGAAATACTCACTTGAACCATAGCGCCACCTAGTGATATGAGTAAATGCAAAAATTGGGATTTAGAGTTTCCAATATCCTGGACCGAGAAGGTGGGAGCTGCGCAAAAGATGTCATGTACAATCAGCACAAAGCCCTTTAAAAGCACAGCACATATCATAAAAAACTTCTTATTACTGTAGAAAGATGATGCTTTCACAAATCACTCTTACATGCTATACAAACACACAGAATGTCATTAATTCAAAACCCACATCTATTCCCACTTCTAGCAAATCATTTCCACACAATTTCTCACCTCACAACACTGACCTACCACAAACTCATCATACCAACGGTTCCCACATTTCAATACACTGCGGCAGTCATACCATGTATGCGGTACATCTAGTTTTTATTTTTTTTTGCAAGTAAGTATATCATATGATTAAACTGACTGAAATTAAGTAGAATCAAACCCACAATTTAGATTTATTACTTTTTCCTTTTGAATTTACTGTCTCGCTTGCCTTTGGTTTTTTGCATTTTCTTTTACTTCATTCATATGGGGCTCATGTTTGAGTACTTTAAATGCTTTTCTCTACATGTTAGGCTCCATTAAGTAGTCTGAGCATCTACCCAAGATCAACTCTCCTAATTTACAAGTTTACAAGTTTTGTTTTGTATTCCTGCAATTTGTTTTGTTTGTCCCCTAATGCAAACGCTCTGTAAGAACAGGAATGGCCATGCGAAGTCTATACATGTAAACTTGGTCAAAACTGATTTATTCAGTTGCAACTTTAGGTTAAGGTACGTTTTTTTTTTTTACTTTTGGTTGTTTATTTATTTTCATCATTACTTTTATTTTTATTTGATTAGAGACACTGGGATTTGCTTTTCTGTGACTTAACCAGATTAATTTTCCTGATATTTAACCAGTCACTATCTACTTTCCTCTGACATTGTTCCAAAAGCATTTGTTTGCCATTCCTTATTTACAAATTGAACTCTGAAGCTTTCATCCTACAGGGCAGCAGGACGTGGAATGTCTTGTCAGAACTGATGGAATATGAATGACATAACTGACACTTGCTTTGTTAAAATCTAATGTTCTTGTCTATGTCTAAAGGCACACTGTTTAACTAGTATAAGTCCAGAACACGGATCTAGCGGCTTTATAATTGCTACAGTTCCGAAAGGGGAAATAGTAACCTCAGAGAACAAGGCAGTCTTGACTGAAAGATTGAAAGCTGCGTCCCTTAGTGATACTGCATTTACTAAAAACATGTTCTGAAAGGTTTTGCCTAAGAATTTTTAAAATCTGTTTCAGATTTCAAGACTCTGGATAGTACATCATTTTGCCACTATCATTTTCTTATGTTACTTTTACAGACCTTGTTTGCATAATGAATGTGTGGTCCCAGTACAGATGACAAAATCCACAACTCTGGGTAGACGTTAACTTAATGGGGAGGCTAGCTAAAAGATGGTAGTTTTCATGTTAGCTCCTTCAAGCACAACAAAACAAATCGAGTGTTTTTTCTTGCAAGTTATTCAATGTTTAGTTACAATTTTACAGCCACCAAGGGCTCATAAAATAAATGTCAAGATTACAGCAAAATACATGTATTATGACTGTTAAAAACAATGCATTCATTCATGAGTAACAGCACTGGAGCTTGGTTACATTTTGCTACATTGTTTGCAACACTAATGCAAAAGAACTGTGCAGACATCTCTATCAGCTTACTGCTTTAATTGTGCAATAACTGTGCTTCCACAGTTTTTGCAAACCAACAGCATGACATTTCGAAGCAGTCTGCATCCCTTCATCGGTCAGAGAAAAAAATGCTTAACAAAACAAAAGCTAGACTAAAGAAACTCAACAAGTAAAAAAGTTCGGCAAAACGTCACCAATGACGAGATATTGGCTATCTTTACTGTTTTACACATTGCTTAGTATTTTGCACACTTTGACTATTCCCAAAATCAAATCTGGGTTGTCCTCCAGTAGAGATTGGCAGGTCTTGCTTCATAAGACATTCACTGCCTGTATGAGCTTTTTGTGCCGCATTACTACTCACAAAAGGGAGAAATCAGGTCTACCATTTATTTATGATGAGTGAGCAAACAACTTTGAGATCCTCCTGTCAATTTCGTAATGCTTCTGGCCAGGTATGATTATTACAGTGATTCTAACATTATTGAAAACTATGCAATGAATCATTTTTATATATAGCCTAGTCCCTTGCTTCTCAAACTATGGGACACTTTTTCTGCTTTCAGTGGTGTCCCACAGAATGTTAACGTTGTGAACGTTCCTGCTGCAAGTTTACTTTACACTCATTCAGTCATTCGTGCACACACGCTTTACGAGAGCAATGTGGCATGCCATGTCCAAAGCTCTTTCTTTAGAAAGCGTCCATCTAACAGTACAAATTCACAACATGAGCCAGAGGCAAAAAAACATCACCCATTGACAGACAAGCACGATCCTTCAAACATCAAATCTGGCTTAATTTCAAGTGATAGTTCTGCCCCAGAACCAATCTGTGTCATCTGCCACACCATGTTAAGCAACAAGGCTATGAAGCCATCCAATTCATGCTGACATTTCAAAACATTCACATCTCAAAGATAATTCAGAGGATTTTTTCAAAAGAAAAAGTGATGAATTGGCCACCCAAAATAAAGTGTTGAAAAGTAATTTGACAGAGAATGAAATGCTAACAAAGACCACATTTCCAAATGCCAGGCACCTTTCACAATTGGGGAGAAGCTAATTGGCCTGTGTCACACTTCCTGCTTTCGGAACTCGAAGTAGGATTTCAGAACTTCCAGTTGTTTCTAGCAACATGTGACAACAATGGCAGCCTCGACCACTGAGCCAAAAATCACTGAATACTGAGCTTCGCTTAAAAACTCTAACTGAGCTCCGCTCTATGGCCTCCACCTGCAGTTGGTCTTTTAGTGTACCGCACATACAGCACTATGTAACTTTCTGATTGGGTAGCATATCCTAGGCAAGCGAGTAGCCTACCGTAAGTTGATGGCATGTGCCTACCATTCTCCATGGCTAGACAGAGGGACATAACTAGTACTATTTCAATGGAAATTTTGAATCAGTAGAATATATCTGTGAACAAGGAGAAGAAAAGATGCAACAGTAAGAAAAAATATCACATTTATTCAGCTGTGCAAAATGAAGCCAGTTCCATCCCATGCTAATAATATTCTATTAATGCAGTTCCCATTGAGTTGCCATGTGGCGATGGCAAATATTACCCATCACAATACATTTCCAATCATGAAAAGTCACTGACTCTTCAGTTTATGTTCGTAAACAAAGTCATTCTAACGTTAGTTGATGAACAGTATGGAGACAGAGTAGCTTGGCTGTGGCTGGAGGGTTTGCTGGTACTATTTCGAAAGCTAGCATGCTAAGGTAGACTATATCTGAGAGAAGTGTTTGCAAAAAATAACTATCAAACCATTAGAAACAAGCGTTCCATGTGTGTGTGATAAACTAACGTTAATATCAACAACTTATGAAGATGTAATGTGTTGTGTCAAAAATGTATGAAGATGTAATGTGTTGTGGATTTAGTTAGTGATTTCAACAGCTAGCATGCTAATGTCAACTTAGCTATGAATTGAGGGTAGTGTTTGCAAAGACAGTGTTTGCAAAGGATGCCTACCAAACAAACAAACATCTAACAAAACTATCATAAAAGTGTAACCGTTTATGAGTTAACGTCTTGTTTGTCTCAAATTGTAGCCAACTACATTCTGATTCTGACTTTGACAGCTTTGACAGCTGGGGTGAAAGCCGTTTCACCATCAGTCCAGGCAATGAGTTGTGTTATTCATCGAGAGGTACTTGCCTCTAAACGTCTGTCCACAGAGCTTCTTGAAGTTTTAAATCAAGTAGTCAAAATAGTGAACTTCATTAAGGCCAATCCGACAAATTCCCAGCTTTGTGTGATGAGATGGGTGCAGATTATGTTCATCTGCTCTTGCACTCTGAGGTTCATTAGCTGTCACGGGGTAAAGTGGTGAACAGAGTGTATAAGTTGAGGCATGAGGTTGAGGCATTCTTGACTAATAAACAGTCCAATAAACAGTCAAATCTTGCCCATCACCTGTGAGATCAGTCCTGGATTATAAAGGTGGTTTATCTTTCTGACATCCTGGACCATTTCAATATGCTTAACCTGTCGATCCATGGGCAAGCTTGTGACATTTTTCAAGCCAATGATAAAATCATGGCTTTCAAAAATAAGCTCTTGGTCTGAACCAACAGAGTTAATAGGGGTGTGTTGTTCGGCTGTCTGTATGTCACGGCAGGTGCCGTTGATAGCAATAATTTTAGAAGTATATTCTGCCTCAGACAGCCAGGAGCCGCCTCCATTTGGCATGGCACAGAAACAACAGGAATCATCCTCCCCCGGTGATCAATGTAAATTAACTGCTGGTACCCCTGTGGCTGGGTAGAACCTTTTGTGCATATTTACATTGCAAAGACAAACTTACCTCAGATAGATTTGGAATGTATATCTGTATGTTATGAAATGTGAATCTATTCATGTTTCATCTTTATTGTCTCAGTACAAGGAGTGCAATAGTCAAAATGTATGACTGGTCAGGACAATCTATAAGTAATATTTCTGAATCTTGGTGTATACATACAACTGGATAGCCACTTAATAATGCTAACTGCCATAGGTGTGTCCTTGGGCCATTAGACACAATGGCGCCAGGTAGAGAACCAATCGCCTTTCATTGTACTTCCTTCAACTGTATGCTAACTGTATGCAACTCCCCTCAGTTAAGTGTATTTAAGTGGAACACTTTCATCATTTAAGTTAGATGTAATGGTGGATGCTTTCGTGCTGAAACCCTTATGTCTCCCTTGACGTGCCATTGTAACAATTAAACCTGTTCCTGAAGCTCCGGAGTCTGCCACCAGTCTGCAATTCTTACTACAAACTAATTACTTTTACCGTGATCGCGCAACACCTTACCGAAACACTGCGTTATAGTCTACTTCCCCTCAAAATCCCATCTCACAGAAAAGCAATGGGTAAGAGATTTGTTCACCAACCCAGAAACAAGTGATCTGCCACCTGTGATGCTGGATAAACTTCTGGAGCTCTCATGCGATGCTGGTCTGCAGTCAAAATTCAGTAAACTTTCTATCTGAATTCTGGCCGTCATGCTGCAATTGAAAATCTCCAGTTGAGTGAGATGGTAGTGAAATACTGTGATGCCTTTCCATTCAACATACCTCTGTGAGACTGCATTCACATTTGACAACCACAAATACAAAGTACCGAAAAAGGCTCAACTCTATGAGTGGCCCTGTCACCCCGTCTTCCTTGTTTTTACCTAGGGTGTTGATTTTTCTTTTGCTACGAAATCCTTGTGGATGAGTGGGTCTCTTGGGTTTCTTGATTTGAGGTCCCATGTTTATGAGAGACCTTTTCATAAATATGTGTGTTATTGAGGCACTGCTTATAGCTCACTGCTATAAGTTCAAAGGTATAGTTAAAAACAAACAAAGGAAAAAAAATGTAAACACAAAAATCTTGGTTTATTGGTTCTTAAGCAAATCATAATAATTTAGTATAATCATAATAATAGGTTATTGATGATTACAGTAATATTGATATAATAGCCAAATTATTAGGCCTACATATCTGTATATTTAATGTAATTTGGCAATAATCTAAAAGCCAAAGCACTCCTTTTAGGTCTTATTTAGCCTAAATATTGTTATGTTGGTATAAGCCTACCACTAGTAAGTACTGATAATAACAATAATAATAATAATAATAATAAACAACTATCCATCTATCTATGGAGGCACACACAGTGTTTGTGTGCGTGTGTGTGTGTGTGTGTGTGTTTGTTGGGGGGGGGGTTGAGCTGTGGCGTAGACCCAACACCAAGGCCTAATATCACTGGGCCCTAGAGCAAAGTTTGAGAAACCCTGGCCTAACCCATATCACCCTGCATCCTTGACTGTGGATTAGTCTCTACAGCTAATATGAACTTCCTGGCTTGTTTACTTAATAGCTTATGACTTTACCTTATGACTGCCTCCACAGTGCACACCAACTCTTCTGCACCACACTCGCGTGTGTTTATGGGAGGAGGGGATGTTTGGTACAGATGACTTTCAGCTGAAGCCCCCACCTCACTGTGGTGGTTAACGTGGCAACGCTTGCAGTAGCGCACAGGCCTGTTACCATGATGTCCACAGCAGCTGGCCGAGAAGCAGGTGACAACTGCTCGTCGCACATGAGAACTGCAGTTCTGCCATTGGATGAAATGAGAAAGAGATGGATGAAGAATCTGCAAGGCTTCTGAAGTAACTTCATTGCAATATAGTAATACCTTATGGAAATAGTAGGTCTTGCATTTCAGTTGTGAAATAACATTAAATTGACAGAAACAAAGCAATAAGAATCATTAGTCGGCTATCTTCTATTGTGAGCAGGGAAACATCCAGTGTGAGCACAAGAATGACATCAGATTAAAACATGTAGTGTGGGTTCCCATAATATGTGTCTGGAAATAATGCAGTGTTTGCAACTTACTTTTTTTTGACATATAGCAGATATCTCAGCTGTAAACACAGATGAGCATTGGCAACTTTAACAGTACGCTTTGCAATCTACAGTCTACAGCATGGCATAATACATAATAAATATCATAAAATCTGCCTCAGAGTTTCCACTGACCTTGTGGTAACAGCACATCAACAAGCCACTCTGCATGGTCTCTATAAAAACACATATAGTTTTAAGTAAACATTATTAGAGAAAGAAAAAGAGAGATAACATTGAGTTGCTGTGTATCTTGATTTCCTGATTATAAGTCGTGAACTGAACATGGGTGACTTTTCAGTTGGTGGCAAATTTTTTACTACTGTAACTTTTTGAAAAACTAGATGTACCGCATAGCGATACATGGTATGACCGCCGCAATGTATTGAAATGTGAGAACTGTTGGCATGACAAGTGTGTGGTAGAACAGTGTTGTGAGGTGGGAATTAGATTGGAAATTATGTCTTGGAAGTGGGTATGGATGTGTTTTTTGAATGAATGAGATTGTGTGTGATTTTGTAGTGTGTAGGAGTGATTTATGAAAGGGTAGGTGTTGTCATAGTATGTATGTAGCCTACATGTGTTAATTTGAACTCTTGCCACTTGGTGTTTGTGTAGAGATGGTAGTCATAAGATTGTCTTGTATGGAGTATTATATAAAAAAAAAATATATATATATATATATATATATATAGGTCTTTTGACACCTACACTGCTGGCCAAAAGTATTGGCACCCCTGCAATTCTGTCAGATAATGCTCAATTTCTCCCAGAAAATGATTGCAATTACAAATGCTTTGGTAGTAATATCTTAATTTATTTTGCTTGCAATGACAAAACACAAAAGAGAATGAAAAAAAAAATTAAATCAATTATCATTTTACAAAAAACTCCAAAAATGGGCCGGACAAAATATTGGCACCCTCAGCCTAATACTTGGTAGCACAACCTTTAGACAAAATAACTGCGAACAACCGCTTCCGGTATCCATCAATGAGTTTCTTACAATGCTCTGCTGGAGTTTTAGACCATTCTTCTTTGGCAAACTGCTCCAGGTCCCTGAGATTTGAAGGGTGCCTTCTCCAAACTGCCATTTTCAGATCTCTCCACAGGTGTTCTATGGGATTTAGGTCTGGACTCATTGCTGGCCACTTCAGAAGTCTCCAGTGCTTTCTCTCAAACCATTTTCTAGTGCTTTTTGAAGTGTGTTTTGGGTCATTGTCCTGCTGGAAGACCCATGACCTCTGAGGGAGACCCAGCTTTCTCACACTGGGCCCTACATTACGCTGCAAAATTTGTTGGTAGTCTTCAGACTTCATAATGCCATGCACACGGTCAAGCAGTCCAGTGCCAGAGGCAGCAAAGCAACCCCAAAACATCAGGGAACCTCCGCCATGTTTGACTGTGGGGACCGTGTTCTTTTCTTTGAAGGCCTCATTTTTTTTCCTGTAAACTCTATGTTGATGCCTTTTCCCAAAAAGCTCTACTTTTGTCTCATCTGACCAGAGAACATTCTTCCAAAACGTTTTTGGCTTTCTCAGGTAAGTTTTGACAAACTCCAGCCTGGCTTTTTTATGTCGCTGGGTCAGAAGTGGGGTCTTCCTGGGTATCCTACCATAGAGTCCCTTTTCATTCAGACGCCGACGGATAGTACGGGTTGACACTGTTGTACCCTCGGACTGCAGGACAGCTTGAACTTGTTTGGATGTTAGTCGAGGTTCTTTATCCACCATCCGCACAATCTTCTGTTGAAATCTCTCATCAATTTTTCTTTTCCGTCCACATCTAGGGAGGTTAGCCACAGTGCCATGGGCTTTAAACTTATTGATGACACTGTGCACGGTAGACACAGGAACATTCAGGTCTTTAGAGATGGACTTGTAGCCTTGAGATTGCCCATGCTTCCTCACAATTTTGCTTCTCAAGTCCTCAGACAGTTCATTGGTCTTCTTTCTTTTCTCCATGCTCAATGTGGTACACACAAGGACACAGGACAGAGGTTGAGTCAACTTTAATCCATTTTAACTGGCTGCAAGTGTGATTTAGTTATTGCCACCACCTGTTATGTGCCACAGGTAAGTAACAGGTGTTGTTAATTACACAAATTAGAGAAGCATAACATGATTTTTCAAAGGGTGGCAATACTTTTGTCCGGCCCATTTTTGGAGTTTTGTGTAAATTGATAATTGATTTGACTTTTTTTTCATTCTCTTTTGTGTTTTTTCATTGCAAGCAAAATAAATGAAGATATTACTACCAAAGTATTTGTAATTGCAATCATTTTCTGGGAGAAATTGAGCATTATCTGACAGAATTGCTGGGTGCCAATACTTTTGGCCAGCAGTGTATATATGGCGATAAACAGCACCCCCTATGACGAAATGTCACAAAATTTAGTACACATGACAAAAAAGCTGTTTAGAGATGGCATGCCAAGTTTGACCAAATTTGAGCAATTAAAAGCCAAGATATGTACTTTTAAAGAATTTTAAGCTACGTGTTAAATGTTCATTGATGTGTAACTTCGAAACAATTTATCTCAAGATAAATCCTTTGATAACTTTTTGTCAGCATTGTCTGTAGATGACGTATACCAAATTTGGTGAGATTCACATTAACGGCCTATGACGAGTTCGTTCAGATTCGTTTTCGCAATGTTCAAATTTCATGTAAATTGTTTTCGTTGGAAGTGGGCGTCGACCAGTGTTTTCCATGCGTGAGGTTCAATAGATTTCACGATAAAAAAAAAAATGTTGTAAACATTAGCATTCTCTAGATAATAGGCAAAATGACATTTTCTACATTTACAGCGCCCCCTATGGACCAAATTTTATGGCATGTGCTGTGGTTTCAGAGGTCTTTGTGGTGATCGTGCATGACATATTTCGTGCAGTTCCCACCTTCTCGGTCCAAGATATTGGCAACTCAAAATCCCAATTTTTGCATTTACCCTTATCATTAGGTGGCGCTATGCTTCACGTGAGCGTTTATGGGCTGGGTCGATACGTCTCTGTAACACCAACATACTAACACAAAATCGTTATCATGGGCGAAAATGTTAACAAGTTATTTAACAAAAACTGTTTTTTGACACCTAGCTTCGGCGATAAACAGCGCCCCCTATGACGAAATGTCACAAAATTTAGTACACATGACAAAAAAGCTGTTTAGAGATGGCATGCCAAGTTTGACCAAATTTGAGCAATTAAAAGCCAAGATATGTACTTTTAAAGAATTTTAAGCTACGTGTTCAATGTTCATTGACGTGTAACTTCGAAACAATTTATCTCAAGATAAATCCTTTGATAACTTTTTGTCAGCATTGTCTGTAGATGACGTATACCAAATTTGGTGAGATTCACATTAACGGCCTATGACGAGTTCGTTCAGATTCGTTTTCGCAATGTTCAAATTTCATGTAAATTGTTTTCGTTGGAAGTGGGCGTCGACCAGTGTTTTCCATGCGTGAGGTTCAATAGATTTCACGATAAAAAAAAAAATGTTGTAAACATTAGCATTCTCTAGATAATAGGCAAAATGTCATTTTCTACAATTACAGCGCCCCCTATGGACCAAATTTTATGGCATGTGCTGTGGTTTCAGAGGTCTTTGTGGTGATCGTGCATGACATATTTTGCGCAGTTCCCAGCTTCTCGGTCCAAGATATTGCCAACTCAAAATCCCAATTTTTGCATTTACCCATATCAGTAGGTGGCGCTATGCTTCAAGTGAGTGTTTATGGGCTGGGTCGATACGTCTCTGTAACACCGACATATTACAAAAATTTTGTGTTGTTGGGTGAAAGGTTCATCGAGTTATTCAGCGAAAACTTTTGCCGGTCTCCCCCTCTTTGACGGACACTGGCACAGTGGGGGGGGGGGGCCCTTGGGGGCCAAAAGCTCATATTCGCTCACAAACTTCTAGGGCTACATGCCTACAAACATTCATCTCCCCCTGAGTTTCAGTGTCCCGGGAATCGTTGACGGAAAATCGGTGAAAAAAAAAAAAAAAGGGGAAAAAACGTGCAGCAACACCAATATGACCGCTTTCGCTAGCGGCGGTCATAAGAAAATTTAGTCCTTGTTCCAGAGCATCAGTACTATCTGAGGGCAATAAGGCACATAGTGATTTCTGGAATGGTAAACCACCCTAGAGTTAAAAATAAATGATAGCATTTTACGTGTTATCACCCTCTTTTTGCCCATTATAAGCCTATGAATGAAGTATATATTATGAGTGAATAGGGAAAAAAATACGTAATAGATATTAGAACTTAACTAGTTGACTATTTATATTAAGAAAATACTTACTTGTATTGCACATTTGAAAATAATCGAACTGAAATACTTTGTGTTGATGTTGATGAGCCTTTATCTACTAAAAATATGTGATAACTTGCATACATTTTAGGCCATAGGCCTCTACCAACCGAAGAGACAAATTTTGTGAAATTTGTGAAATTGAATGTTAACACTGACAATTTTGGGAAGCACAACCTATTTCATCCCCAGTCACAAATATTGACAACCATTAACAACAAGTCACAGCATGTTTTTGACGTATGCTGAAACGTAACCTCCTTTGCAATTGTTTCTTTGTTGTATGGAATAAAATGACACTTACTTTTAAAATACAGACATTGTTTTGTTGAATTAGTGCCTCCAGAATTTTTCAGCCACTGTTGTAGACTTACAGCTGTGTTTAGACTGTTGTTCTTGAGGTTAAAGTCACCTTACACTAGTGATTATCTTGATATGGGCAACTTTAAATTAGATAAACATGACTTACACAGATCAAATCAGGTGCTGGCATTAATGGTGAGGGAGAACAGTGTGTCTAACAAAACTGGATGTTGTATGCCTTTCATGAAAGAAACTTTTTGTTTGCACTTCCATAAGAGTATGTCATATCAGTGGACCTACCCTGCAATTCTCTGACTGCATTCTTCACATATATACAAAGGAGGTGGCTTGTCACCCAGGGCCACAGAGAGAGTTGGGTCAATGCACATCTTAAAAAAGTGAAAAGCAGTAAAGAGCAAATTTCAATGAGCATACAGGCTGCAATGCAATGCAATACAATAACAACTAAAAGTGGATAAGATTAGTTAATAGCTTGTTTGTTTAATTAAAAGTGCACACAATGTACAATGCATAATAAGTAAGCCCTAATCAAACTAAAAATAGTTAATTGATGGCTGTTTTCATATGACCAGTGAAATTTTTTCACTCACCTAACATTACCTTGCTTTGTACATAGGGGACAGATATACATGGGCAAAATAGGGTTTTTCCACATTGTTCTCAAAAAGGCACAAGCCATATTACAAGGCAAGACAGGCATTAAGGTTTCCCTTCTCTACCCCAAGCCCTACAATTATTACACCATGATTCCTCGACAAGCATTACTGTCCACTGTTTACAAAGCAAAGCCTATAAAAACATGTTTTAAAGGATATTGGATTGACTGGCTCACAGAGAACAGGGTTCTAACCCTGAACTAGTCAGGTCTTCTTGTCCAACATCAGTGTTTTAACCTGTTTTTTTTGTTTTTTTTACTGGATGAATGTGCATAAATTTCCACAGACCCGCCAAAATCCTGTGGAAAGCTTTCCCACATGAATGAAAGCTGTCAAAGGGCCCATATTATAAAAAATATAACTTTTTCTGGTTTTGCACATGAATGTGTGTCTGTGAGACTATGAACACATTCTGAGTTTAAAGAAAAATTATTTTGTGCATTAGTGTTAATTAGGGATGCAGTGGTACAGTGTGGTACGTATCATGGTTTTGGAGCCACGGTAATGGTACGATTTCTGTATTTAGAAAAAAAGGGGGTTGTAAAATCAGCTTTAAATGGCTATGGTTTGTGTCTTTAGGTCTACTACAGTTCATTATCAACTATAGGTTAGGAATGAGGTGTCTGCCAATTTGATTTAAATTTCTTTTATTGATATTCCATAAAATTTTAAAGTTTTGCTGCCTAAGGTGTGTTGGAGGGCAGATAACTTATTAAAACCAAAAATACATTTCCCCACAATGTGATGAAAATATCCGAGCCAGTACATTTAGGCAGACATTTTTATCCAAAGGGACTTACATTTGTCAGCTATCATTTACATCAGGGCCAATCTCCCCTACAGCAACTTAGGGTTAAGTGCTCAAGGGCACAATAGTGGCCGTGATTCAAAACCACAATATCCAGGCTACTATATTGTAGTAGGAGCTTACTTCCAAAATAAGGCTCTTTTTGAAGCAGATCTTGCATGATTTCACTCTTGCTAATGTCAGAAAATGCATTATCAGAAATGTCTGTGATTTGTATTGATAATTGTTACTGGTAAGCAACAGTGAGAGATTATCCTATGCTTTTTCTCACTGCTGCACGAGAAGAATGTAGGCAATAGTAGGCTATACAGACTGAATGTTAACATCACTTCTGAGACATCCCAACCTGTAGAATTTATTTCAGGAAGTCTCACATCAGTTGTCTTCTTTGCGCTGCAAAGAAGCTTTCATTACTGACTGAATAGCCTTCTGAGAGAGAGAGGTTGCTGTAAAAATGGTACACAGGACAAATGCTCAGCCTGTCACTTGCTCATACTCTCCCTCGCTCTCTGTCTCACCGTCACTCACCCACTATTGTCACTTGTCTAACACAGGGGTCGGCAACCCACTGCCCTTTGCTTCAGAAAAAACATTAAATAGCAGTAAAAATAAATAAATATTTTATAGGTTCTATTTTCCTATGATCGTTGAGGGCTTAAAGTAAACCATCAAGTTGCAAGTATGTAGCCTGTACATGACCTACAATATTTTTTTCTCTTTGTTAACATAAAGGGTCTGGTTACATCCTGGCAGCTCTTATTTGAATCTCCTGCTCTGGTGATAGAGGGCAAGTTCTGAACAGTTTGCCGCTTGTGTAGAACACGTGAACATGTTCATAGTAGTCAGTGGATGACACTACAAAGAAAGTGGTGTCAGAAGAACAACCTATCTCTCAACGTGGCAAAGACCAAAAAGCTAACTGTAAACTTCAGGAGGCATAGAGAAAAGACCCCATTACCATTAACGCTGCTACTGTGGAAAAGGTCAACAACTTCCTTGGTGTTAACATCACAGAAGACTGGGATGGTTACACTGACCAGATTGTTAAAAAAGCCCAAACAAGGCTCTTCCACCTCAGATGACTAAGGAAGTTTGGTATGCGATCCAAGATCCAGAAGGCCTTTTACAGAGGCACCACAGACAGCATCTGACTGGAGGCATCAATACATGGTTTGGAAGCTGCTCTGAAACTAAACGAAAAGCACTACAAAGAGTTGTGCATACAGCCCAAGGCATCTGTGGATGTGATCTGCCCTCTATCCAAAACTTATAGTATAACAGGCAATGCATCAGCATGGCCAAAAGAATCAGTATGGACCCCAGTCATCCTAGTCATGGGGGATGGGGGGATGGGAATGCAGGTGATAACGCCTAATCTGAGAGGTATTCTCAGCAAACTGCTTACAGTCCTGAAAGTCAAGAGCAGATTTTTAACAAAGGTGCATATCTTTATTCACAGACAGTCTATTGTATAATAAGTCTTGACATAAGTGAGGTACATACCTTAACAGCTGGTTTGTTAATGGCATTGTGACACTCAATATGCTGGCAATGAATAGGGTTCCAGGCTGTGAGGACAGAGTGGATTAAAACAACACACTCAATAATGCTTGAATGGAAAAGTAAAATTGACAATGGTCAGGAAACGTGAAGCAGTTACAGCACCCTCCACCCTTCATTATTTGCGCAGATGGATTAAGTTGACTTAAAGGAAAATTCCAGTGCATCACAACTGTTGTTCGAGGTCACCGTATGCTCTAGAAATAGACCACCGCAGTGACATAACAAAAATGTAATCAAAATCCCGCCCCTATGTCCCTCCTGAATTTCTCTATTAGACTTAATTTTAACATCTGTAGGTGACAGAAAAGTTAAAGATATTTTATTTATTTTATATATTTTATTTTATTTCAAAGCAGATATTTTTTCCCTACAAACTTGTCATCTTTAGTGTTTGGCAATGGCAAAGTTTTAGTATTGTTTGTCTCTGGAATGTGAAATCGTGAAATGGACATAAGACTTGAGATTTTAGCAGCAAATGGAGGGGGTGGGGGGAGAGATCAGTTTGGGGCTGCAAAGCTATCATTTGCCATAGGTCAGTTTTGATAATGAGGATACATGCACCTGTCCTAAGGAATACAGCAGATTTGTGCATAGCATGCTCCATACCCATTCATGATGCATCAGTATAGTCTGCTGTTCTTGGAAAGAGTTTGATTTATGAGGCTTTGAGTGGCTGTCGCTCCAGAGTTATACTGTACATGTTTGATGTCTGCAACATGGGTAAACGTTTTTGAGTTTAGTGTGATACATTTTTGGAATCGAATATTGCATTGTTGCACTGTTGCTTTTGCTAATTTTATAATTTTGCTCATTAATTTATGTGAATTTATTAATTCATCTTTTGGTTGGCTAAACTCTAATCACCATGCCATCTATACATCTCTTTGAGAGGATATTGCTGTTTCAAATATTCTTGAGCATACTAGAAAATATGTTATTTGTACTTGTCTAATTACCATCCTTTACTGCTTACGATAAAGAGCATAACTTATGACATAGGTGCCCACACAGAATATCACTGACAGGCCCAGCAGACATCCCAAACAGACTTTTCCATGTCCTGGTTTTCCCGCATTGTTTTTTTTTTTTTTTTTTTTACTCTCTGTCCCAGAAAATTGATCTTCTTTTTCCAGGATGCCAATTGTCCCGATTTTTCATGAAATCACACTTCCATGCACAAATTCATACTAAACATGCTCTTCTGTCATGTTGATTTTCTGACAGAATAAACCATATTTTTGCAGTCACCTTTGCCCAGACTCTTTTCTTTTTGTTTCATTTTAACATTTATAACGGTGTATTTTTGTAACATCATTCACAAATTATTTGGACTTCAATTTTGGCCTGAGACAGTATATTACACAACAAGCTGGAACCCATGAAGTTGGTGGTGTAGAGGAGAATGTGACAGAATTTGTTACACATTTTGGACAATACCTCACACCCCCTAATATTATTGGTGAAACAACAGAGCATTTTCAGTCGGAGGCTTTCCCAACTTTGCTGTAGCAAGGAAAGATAAAAGACGACTTTCTTACTCACTGCAATATCACTTTATAATGATTCCCCAGTGAGCAGAGACAGAATAACCTGTTAATCTTAGAGATGCAACATACTTAACTATGAATGGCAGGGAGGGCCAGTTAGTTGCATATTCGGTTGTCCAAAATTGATTATTGGTTGCAATGAGTTGATTCATTTCTTACTTGGCAGTCACTGTCTCAGTTTTGGACACCTGAATATGTCTTATGCCTTGACGAACTCAGACTATGTCTTGTGGGTTAAAGTATTTTATAAAGTAGAGCCCAGAGTGGCTCTGCAAGTTTTCTAACTCAGTGGCTTAGTGCAGTGGTCCCTACTCAGCAAAGACATAAACCTGTTTTGGTGACGTTGCAAGTGGTCGTTTGGTCCCCACGATGTGACCCTCTAGAGGTTGCCAGTTGGTACTGTGAATAACATTACGGCAACACTGTGTCATTACTATATTGAAGCGCATGTAAACGTAGTCACTCATAAATTTTATGTTGCTACCATGAGTCACATTGCAGTGACATTATGCTACAGTATGTTCAGTTATTCCCACATCATAGCCTGTCTATAATCATTTTTACAAAGTATAAGCTATTTTTGTTATTATCCTTGATTAACTGCTGTGATTAAAATCTAGTGGGGTATGTAGGACTTTGGTAAAGTTTATTTTCTGAGCTATTTCTGAGACATTTGTGTCTTTCTCACTTGTGGTTCCCATACAACAAGGCATTTAAGTGAGTGCTTTAACTGCTGCTGGAAAGACAACACAGCTTAACGTAAACGATATAGCACATGGCTATCTATCGATATCTGGTGCTATTACTTTTATCTAAATGTCTATGGTTTAAGTGACAAAGGTAGTCAGAAAATGTCTAATGTGTATTTGAAGTATTTGCCTTAGTTTGCCATCATGTTCCTGATGTTAAGTTTAGCCTACCTTAAAACCAACAGGGCTAATGGGCTAGTTAGCTAGATGCTAATGTTGTTTACCGCCAAAAGTAATCTGGCTATTAATTATGTTATTCTGATAAGTTTCTTAAAAGTCTATGGTCTTATCTAGTAATGTTAACTTGCTGTGATGTTTTCTGACTTCAATTTGTAAGCCTGTCAATCACAGACGGTGAATTACATGAATCATGAATCATATTAGCCCAGAACGGACACAAATATAATATTGAAAGTCTGGGAAGTGAGATCCTAACGGTTGAAAAAATTACATCACCAAAATGACCTCTCCACATCACTATGTAACTTTTGGGGATTCACAAAATTGCATCTAACTGAGGCCTTCTCCAGGTAGGGTACAACGTTCCTATGACAAAACTGTTAGCTGGGGTGAAGCTAGACAGAGTCTGTAGGCCTACTCAGTCTAGGTTGGGCTATGTTAAACATAACCTCATAACCTCTTACAGAGTAAGCAGACTGCATTTTAGTCCCGCCCTACTCAGACCTACCCCGTGAACTCCACACCACAGTAAGAATGACTTCAGGAGTTTTCTACATGTGTTTAGGTTTTCAAATATATCACCTAAAAAAAGCATGGATCTGACTTTACTGGGTCTTTAACGTCAGTCAGTCTGTCTGTCTGTGTGTGTGTCTGTCTGTATTCAAGCTGCATTTTGAGCTTCAATGAGAGAAACTCCCAGATACAGTAAATCCTGCATTCAGAGCACCTGAATTACTGTATTGGCCCGACTCATTTTGGGGAAAAAAAAAAAAAAAAACTTTTTTTGTGTTGACCAAATTTTGCATTATATAGTAAATAGTTTTATTTGAAAATACTGGTGAAAACTAATAGAAAAACATTTTAAAAGCCAGCAAATTATTTGATCATTACTATAAATTAAAGCATGAGATCAAGTTAATTAATGTGGATAAATTTGTCACATTTAAATTGAATGAATAGTAGGCTACCATATGAATAACCATATGAATAATGAATAATGAAGTGCCACTTTTTGCGAAAAGGAGAACTCTGCATTTTTGTTTTATTTTCCTTGTCCCCATTAGTTAGCTAAATTGCCATTCAGTCTACATATGTTGCACCAATATTTCCCATTGTTTTTCCTAACAACAGGACAATGAGTTGAAATGTGCCAGAATTTCTTTTTAATTGGCAACTAGTAAGATAATTTGGTATCTCAATCTCACAATCCGACCCATGAAAGAACAATGCATTATAAAGAAATATATAAAGCCAACAATACACCTTCTTGACATGCAATGAATAATATAGTATAGTTAGTATCATTTAATGGAGTCATTAAAATGCATTAAATTTAGACCAAAAAGACCATATCAAATGATATGTTCAATCTAAACATAGGTAGACGAGTATTGTTGTGATCATTTCTAATTCCAAACACTTTTGTGTAACTATGTGACTGTTTTTTGTACAAGATAAGACAGTGTCTGGTTAGTGAGAGGGGCGAAAGGCCTGCTTTTCAGACAGGAAAGAACAAGCCACTATCATTTGAGAGGCCCTGAGAATACAGACTACAGACTAATTACTATAGACCACTATTGTATGAAAGAACCTTAAAGAGTCTAAAAAGCAGACCAGCTCCACAAGGCACCATTGTGTAGCTAACACACTTGCAGGAGACGAGGTCAGATAGTCTTATAAGTCATCTAAATTACCACATACCACGTCATTATGGCCGTTGTGGCGGTGTAGCCACAATTCACAATTCAAATCTCATTATGGCCCCGAAGCTTGATTATATTTTTAAATCTTTTGAAGTTCTTGTCCACATGGATGTTGCAAATGATGGCCTGGCAATTGCGTTCCAATCTCTACTCGATCATATCAGCTTCTGCCAAACTGTAAATACACCTACACATCAAGGTAACCACACCCTTGATCTTGTACTAACATATGGAGTACAAATAGAACACCTTACAACCCTACCTCAACACAATATACTAACTGACCACTACTCAATAACTTTAAAAATCACATTAGACTATGTAGCACCTAACTCGATTTACTACTACACTCGAAACATAACTCCCAAAACTACAGATCAGCAAAAATTCCCTCTCTCCTTGAGCCTTTATTGAGCCAATATAGGCCTGCATTAGAAGGCTCTACTCTATACCACACAGACTCACTCACTGAAACAAGCTGTGCGTAGAGGAAATGGCATGCCACTAAACTTGAAGTGTTCCACCTTGCTTGGAAAGATAGCTTAAAAGAGTACAAGACAGTGCTTAACAATGCCAAATCAGCATATTATTCCTCACTTATACACAAAAAAAAATCCAGAATTCCTTTTTAACACTATATCCTGTCTAACAAAAAGTAGGAATGAAGTGACCAACTTCATTCCAATAACTCTATTAGACTTAAAATAAACAACTCCCTTGTAACCTCAAATACAGCTGGACCACATGTAACGGTTACAGCTAGCTCTAGTCAACCTGTAGCATACCTTGATTCATTTACACCCACCAAATATATCAGAAATTACGTCTTTGATCTCCTCAGCTAAAGCCTCAACACACTTACTGGATCCTATCCCAACAGATCTTCTTAAGGCTGCTCTCCCTCTGTTGGCTGAGACAATTCTTAAAATGATAAGTGACTCACTCATAGCTGGGCATGTCCCAAAATCTTACGACATCTGTTATTAAACCATCTATTAAAAAACCTAACCTTGATCCAGATGTCGTGGCTAACTACCAACCCATATTTAACCTCCCATTTGTATCAAAAATACTTGAAAAAATTGTGTCTAAACAAATCTGTAGCTTCTTAACTGAAAATAATATCCTGGAAACCTTCCAGTCAGGCTTTAGAATTAATCATAGTACAGAATCAGCCCTAGTTAAAGTCTTCAATGACCTCCTTATCTCATCTGATAATGGATATATATATTAATATTAATCCTATTGGATCTCAGTGCTGCCTTTGACACCATTGACCATGGTATCGTACTACACAGGCTTTAACACCTGATAGGCATCAAAGACTGCATTAGCCTGGTTCAAATCGTACCTGTCTGGTCGCTACCAATTTGTACATGCTCATAATGAGTCATCATCCACCACCAAAGTAAAGTTTGGTGTACCCCAAGGCTCAGTGCTAGGGTCCCTGTTACTCTCCCTGTACACGATATCTTTAGGATCTGTTATAAGGAAACATGGCATTACTTTCCACTTCTATGCTGATGATACCCAGCTTTACCTTTCCATGAAGCCTAATGACTATGATGATCGGCCCTATACAGCTGAACAACATTTTACCTCTTCACCAAAACTTACTCAGTGGCCTTTCACTGTCATGTAACACAAAAGTTAAATACCTCAAGGTAATTACTGGCCAGGATATCTCTCTAAATAGTCATGTAAAACACATTTCAAAAACATCTTTTTTCCACCTATGAAATATTGCTAAGGACTAAAAAATATGAACATATCTCTACTGTCCCTGCTTCCTTACATTAGCTCCCTATTAAAAGTCAAATCAATTTTAAAATACTCCTCCTAACCTACAAAGCCCTCAATGGCCATGCTCCAACATATATTAAAGACTTACTTGTCTCTTACCACCCTCCTGGAACCCTAAAATCTCAAAATGCTGGTCTTCTTGTAATCCCAAGAATATCAAAATCTACGATAGGAGGAAGAGCCTTTTTTTACCGTGCGGCCCTCCTGTGGAATAATCCTTATGCTGCTATAGCCTTGTGCCGCCACAAAACCTTTATGGGCTCTATTTTCACGATCATATGCGCATTGTCTAAAGTCTGTCGCGCAAGTTGCTTTGGGGGCGTGCCCGACACAATTTGGTATTTTTTGGCGGGAAAAGCGAACATTGCGCCAGGCGCATGGTTCAAAAGGGTTGGTCTTAAAGTACTTCATTAGTCATGGGTGTGTTTTGGGCGTAACATACAATTAACCAATCAGGATTTATACTATCATTCCCTTTAAAAGTCAGCGGCGCATTTTCCATGGTGTGTTGCTGGCGAATTTACCCGGACGATGGCGAATTTACCCGGAAGACAGGAGCGTTTTTAGATGGAGGAGACCGATCTGCTAGTGCGTGAGGTAAAAGCGTGTGAACAGGTTATCTTCGGGGATGGAAAGTATCCCCAGACCTCCACGGGTCAAGGAAGTAAGAAATATCCTCAGTTGTGTCCTCCGCCTGTGGCAAAAAAAGAACATCCGAACAGTGCCGAACGCAGTATAATGATGTTAGAAGACGGGGGAAACAAAACCTTTCAACGCAAATGAATAAATATTGTGATATATGTGATGTACATTTATATTTCATATTTCCAGGGACTACATCATTTTTTTCTCCACATGAAAACCTTTTGTATAAACCCTGCTGCGTGCTCCTGCTGATGAGAGAAGCAGGGTGTGCGCGCATTGTGCACGCTTTCATATCCCAAAGCGCTGTGCGCAACTGACTGCGCAACTGACGACTGACCAGGGTTTTGTTGGTCACTGGCGGATTTAATTTTTGCGTCCTTATAATAGCATCTGGTACGCTTTGCGCCAGACCACACCTCTTCTTTTCGCCGACACACCCATGACGGCGCAGTGTCATCTGCTATCTAGCACTAGAAGTCCCAGAGAAGGGTCAATTGACCTTTTTACCTAGAAAACCCACAAGAGGGCCATTTGACCCCTAGTCCCCCCTGTGGACACTCCTTTTGTTATGGAAAAGTGGCTGTTAGTGGCACACGGCAGGAGCCACTTGAGCCTGTGTGGGGGAGGGGACCTTACAGCTCAGGAGCTACTTTTGAGAGCAAGCTTTAGTTCTGAGGTAGGTTGTGTGTGTTTTTGCATGTGTGTGTGTGTGTGTGTGTGTGTGTGTGTGGGTGGGTGGGTGGGTGTGTGTGTGTCCATATGGTGGGTTTATGCACATCCGGTGGATTTGTATGCAGTGGATCAACAGGATCAACAAAGTTTTCCCAGTTTTGGTGTGGAAGGTTGTTGCAGAAGTAATTGTTATTTTTGTGTGCCAAAAATAGTAAAAAAAAAACATATTTACAAAGAAAAAAGCATATTTACAAAGAATGAAAAACCATGCATTATGACTGAAATACATTTGAGTAGTCACTCACAATCCTGGCACTGCCATTGCTCCTGTCGGCATTTCCCACATGTATATGTTCATTCATATGTTGACAGCCCTTGGGAAGAAGCTGTCTGTCCTTGAGTCTGTTTGTCTTGGCTGTTACCACTGTAAGGTGTGACCCCCTCACCCCTCACACTGCCCCTAACAGCCTCATTACCATAACAAAATAAGTGATTAGTGTACTCGGGAAAAGCGATCGGGCCAAATGACCCCTCTCTGGGTCTTCTAGGTAGACAGAAAAATGCTGGGACTTCTAGTGCTAGACAACGTGATTTTTTGCCGGAAAAAATGAACGATGCGCTGGCACAGAATAGTAATGACACCATGCGCATGTTGCGAATGCACAGTGCGCCGCGGCATGATAGGGCCCCATGTGTCATGCCGTATAACCCTCTCTCTTTCCCTTCTCTTTCTATACTTCGTAGTCACCCGATTCTCCTTCCCTGAGGCTTTATGACTGACCCCCCTCACAATGGCTCTGTCAAATGGACCCTTATTGTTACCCCCATGACCCATCTCACTCGTTGAGTTTAACACTATGTCTGGCCACTGCTACACTGTCCAGCCACTACCATGTAATGTAAAGTGGGATAATGCTCTGGAACAATTATGAACCTTTACATAAAACCATAGACAACTTGTAGTCTATCATGGTTACAACTGATTGTAATTTTCCTGCATAACCCCTGGCAGTTGGGTTAGCCCCTTGAGTTGTTGATCTGCCCAAAGTTTCTTCCTAGACTAAACATAAGGGAGTTTTTCCTTGCCCCTGTTGATCTTTGGTGCTCCTTCTGTAAAGCGCCATGAGACAATACTATTGTAAAAGGCGCTGCATAAATAAAACTGAATTGATTTTGATTTTGATTGAAATTAGGCAGAGTTTCAAGCATGGTCTAGTGGATCATTTTAGCTCAGCTTGAACATGTAAAGTTTAACATAGTTATATAACATAGAGTTCTTGGTACCACTGAATTACATGTCAAGATATGAAATTAGCATGTTTACCATGTCGTAGTTTCATGCCACATGTCCAGCACATTATCTATGACCTTTTTTTGTTCATCTAACTGTATGCATGTTTTATATGGATGTTCTGATCTAATGGGAAAGGAATGGAGAGTCTGGAGACGTTGGAGGACAGAATACATGATTTATGGTTTTTGGAATTTCTATGCCCAAGTTCGGCATAGAGAAATCGGGAGTGGGAGAGTTCGGTTCAATGGTGATTAGAGCCCCATCTTATGACTGAGTCGCGTTGCATTTATTTAAGTCAGAGATGAATACCCTTAATGTATTGAGACATTATTTTGGCCAGAGTTTAATTGATTGATAAGGTTAGATTCAGCTGGTCATATGTAAATTTAGAATACGATACAAAACATGAGTGCACACTATTTTTGGAAAACAATGATGGAAACTGAGATGACTAGAAGACACTTCCCTTCTCCCCAGTGACTCCGTACTGCAACGTAACTGAAATAAAATCAACTTTAGCATTATTTCTTGGCGTGGACATTGGTTGCTTTTAAGAACATAGCAATCAAGAAAAAAGTCACAACTGTATTAAGAAACCCCTATTAAAAAAACGCCTGTGCCTGTTATGGAATGTTTTGACTGAATTACTGTATTCTCTGTATTCTCAGGCTTTATTGCCACTGGTTGTTGATGGGAGGTGTGTTTATGTGTATGGGTATTTAAGATTTGTATGAATGATTTCACCTGAGCATATATGCCAAAACACATCTGTGTGATTAAAATATTCTTTGCAAAGTACAGCTTTTTTATCATTTTGTTCCTTGAGTTAGTCTATCAAAAAGTTCCTGTCAATCATTTGATTTCTTTTTTGTTCTGTTAACAAAACCTAAAGTCGTTTCATGCTCTGTTTCAAAATGGCAGTAGATGTTGGACAAATACAACAAAACTTTCAAAATACAACAAGAACACAGCACTTCTACCTAAAATATCCAAGCTGGATACAGATAATAATTTAATAATCCAAAAGGAAAATTTAGACATCCCTTAACTTGTAAGACACATATTTATACATTCATCACACACAAGGACAGAGAAAACCCCTGCTGACTCCTGGTCTATCGGTTCTGTTTAAAACTCTACAAAATGCAGGAAAAGACACTAATTAAGCGTGCTTAAGTACTTAAGTCCTTCATAAAACAGATCAAGGCAATGACTGACTGCACAACTCTGCTAGATGTGGCATTAGTTTTGATACCACAGCCATTAAGAAATAGCCTGAGAGACTCTGCAGTTGCTCTGTTTTTTGTAAATATTTTGTATTCAATGGTTTAATTTAATTATTTAATTATCAATCCTCTATTCATGTGGCTTTCCTTGAATGCAACTTCAAGACAATGTAATTCAAAAAATACTCTGAGGGACCAAAAACTCAATGCAATAATGCAATGTAAAACAAAATAAATTTTTGACCCATTATACTGATGGCAGTTTTATTTACCAGTGTATTGTAGTCCTCTGTATTCACTGATGGCACCTGGGGGCTTTAAGTTAGGCCAGTAGTGAAACAGCATCTGGACAGCAGGGGGCTTCACTTGAGAGGGTCCATAGGAAATTACGTAAAGAAGGTCCTAAAAGACAAAGCAATCATAATATTATGGTTTTCACATACAGCACCATAGAATACAGGTAGAGTCAATTCATGATTAAAATTGGAGGCCTTTTGCTGATTGTTGCATGTTCTTTATCCTATGCAAATGTTTTATCCTTAACAAAATTCTAACCTAAGTAACCTAAGAATTCTGCTTTTTTCAGATTAGGATCAGGGTTGTGCAAAATTCAGAATTAAATTACGAATGACTTAAATTTCAGTTGAATTTGAATTGAGGTAGTAAACATGATGCATAATTGCAATTCAAATTTGAATTAAACAAAGTAAAATGAACTTTTATTTAATTTGATTCAACTACCAATACAATTCCTGAACTGAATAAAAACTATTTCTACAATTCTGAATTTTGCACAACCCTGATTAGGATGTCCTAAATACTTCATAGACATCACAGACCCACTTCACCAGCTGAAAGGGATGCGCCATTGTTTCAGCAAATTTACATATTTTCCACCTCCCCAAGAGTTAAACAATTGAGTTTTACCTTTCTCCAGTTCATCTAGCCACTGTCTCAGACTGACGGTCCTGTTTTTTGCTTCAGGTAAGCATGTATCATTGAATCCTTTGGTTGCCACTAGCATCTCAACCATTAGCTTATTGCTTAAAAGTGCCCATAGAATTCCGGTATTTTTCCTATTTAAAACTTGACTCTTTTGTAGTTACATGGTGTACTAAGACAGACGGAAAATGAAATTTGACGATTTTATGAACCGATATGACATGGAACTATATACTCATTCCGGCATAATAATCAAGTACTGTAAGTAGTTCAAGCCACTGATCAAGTAGCCAAGAGTTTCTTAGTTATTACGCCGGAATGATAGTTGTTCCATGTAGCTTCCATATAGAACAATCATCTCTAAGAGTCATTTCCGCCCCTCACTGATTGACTTCCATGCCATGACTTCACCCTGTGAAGTCTGAGACCAACTCTACGTGAGGCCCCTGCCAGGACTGATTCCATTCAATGGAGAGGTCCTGCGAATGACACCTTCTCACCATGATAGCACCCCAGCCAGGAGGTTCAAGGTTATCAACAATCAGCAATGGAGAAACGTTGATGAGTAGAGAGACACAACGATTAAATACAAGGAGCGACTGCAAGCATCAAAATGCACAGGTCTCGCCCTTGGTGAGACAGAGGAAGAGCTGGGTATGGAAGCATCCCACAGAGCTCTGAGCCTGCAAGTGATGCAACCAATCCCTCTGCCAGGAAGTCCAAGAAGACAAGGGTCAGATGGCCCCAAGCCTCTAAAACAGACTAGGCTATAACAGGCTGCAGACTATGATGACAATTATAGTGAGTATGGCTGCAGAGAGGTTTGGCGTGGAGGAGGACAGTGGAGTGCCTTACATCAAGAACAAGAGGGCAGTCAAGATCCACAACACCAGGAAAGAGCTGAAAACCTTAAAGAAACAACACAAGTAAGCCAGTAATGAGGAAAGGGCAGTACTGGCAGAACTCCATCACATGCTCAGGAAGAGGCTCCAAATCCTATACAGAGCCAAACATCACAGGAGACGGAGACTCTTTCATCAAGAATCACTTTGGCTTTACAAAGGAGCTCCTCGGGCAGAAATGCAGTGGACTCCTGGCCTGTACAAAGGAGGAGGTCGACCAACAACTCCACAAGTCCTTGAGGAGAGACTTAGAACTTACGCTGGAGATGGCTTAGGCGAAAACATTTGTCTTGACATCCTTCCCAATAAATCACAATCATAAGATTTATATTTGAGAGTGCGGCTTTTACTACTCTATGTAATAACCCATTTTCACACACCCGAAGTCTGCATAAACTTTTATTGGAGTTGACCACACTTTCTTTTAAAAAAACAGAAAGACCAAGAACTACAGCAGTGCAAGGGTGTGAGAGCCTACTGGGGATTGCAATCTGAGGGAGCCACTCCTGAAAGAAGTTCAGGAGGTGGTGCGGAAAGCAAGGTCAAGCTCTGCACTAAGACTAAGCAGAACACCCCACAAGGTCTACAAGCACCGTTCCAAGCTGCTGCACCAGCTTAGAAAGATTTTGAAGGTCATCTGGAGAACAGGAAAAGCAACACAGTAGTGGTGATTTGCAGAAGCAGTGTAGATCCCAAAAGAGGAGGACTGCAAGAACATCAGCCAGTTCCGTATCATCTCGCTGCTCAGTGTTGAAGTGAAGACTTTCTTCAGCATTGTTGCTAAGCGACTGACAGAGTTCTTTCTCGGGTATATAGACACTTCTGTGCATAAATCAGAACCAGAATGCAAAGGGCAGTATGCTGTGTGTGTTGGAAAGGGGTTCACTGGTGATGCAATGGGGTGGAGGGTGGGAGCATTGTGCTTTATGTATGTATATGTGGGGAGACAGAAAAGCAGACAACCAAGGTGTTTAGGTTGATGGGTGGTGTAGAGGAATGTTATGTGTGGAGAGATGTTAGACAAGTCCATGAAGTAGTGAGGCATGTCTAAGTGCTGCGAGTCAGGTGCGTGCGTCTGTGTGTGTGTGTGTGTGTGTGTGTGTGTGTGTATGTGTGTGTGTGTGTGTAAAGTTGTTAGGAAGTGTTTGTGAGTGTTGAGGAGTGAATGTGTGCAAAGTCAATATAGTTTGTGTTTATAATTTGGGTGGCCTGAGGATAGAAGCTTCTCCTGAGTTCATCAGTTCTGGCCTTGTGACTACATAGGTGTCTTCTTGATCTTAGTGGTTTGAACAGTCCATTATTTGGATGAGAAGAGTCCTTCAGAATCTTTTGGGACCTTAGAAGTACTCTTCTGGAATAGATGTCTTGCACAGTAGGGAGTTGAGTCTGATCAGTTGAACGCACTACTCTCTGCAGAGTACTACAATCTTTGACTATGGAGTTCCCATACCCCATAGGTAATGATGCTACCAGTTAGAATACTCTCTACAGATGAAGAGTAGAAGGCCTTCAAGATGGATGTTGAAACCTTGAATTTCCTTAGGTGATAAAGGAAGAAGAGTCATTGTTTGGACTTCTTCAGAACATGATGGTTGTTAACAGTCCATGCTAAGTGTTCAGTAATGTGAACACCAAGGTATTTTAAACTTGTAACTCTACAGGTTGCCTGCTGATCTATAGTGGGGTGTAACTGCAACTCTGCTGCCTCCTATAATCCACTACCATTTTTTTGTTTTTACTGACATTCAATGTCAAGCTGTTAGACGGACACCACTGTTCCACCTCTTCAACCTGATCCAAGAAGGTATGTTTGTTGTTGTTGCTAATCAGGCCCATGACAACTGTGTCATCCGCTTTATGACCACTGAGTCATCCAACTTTATGATGGAGGTGTGACTACTGTTGGTTTTGCAGTCATGTGTGTAGATGTAGACCACAGTGTGGTGTTCAGTCCCATGGCCTTCATCTTTGTGACTAAGGTGAGGGGCACTGTCGTGTTAAATGCTGAACTAAAGTCAATGAACAGCATTCTAACATATTTCCCCTTCTACTCCTGTATGTAGTGAAGTAAAAGTGAAAGTTGAAAGTGAAAGTGAAAGTTGACAGATTTTTAACAACTCAAGTAAAGTATAGATACTCCCAAAACATACCAAAAGACTGTAGTGAAGTATTTGTACTTAGTTACTACACATCTCTGCTGGGGCCAGAAGTAATTCACTTTCTATTACCAAGACCAACAAAGGCGACTAAAGTGTCAAAAACTCAGAGCGATAAAATTTAGGTGACTAAAAGAAGTTAAATATTCAAAAACTTCAACGTTATGCAAATTAGCTATGAAGCATTTTAGCTGTGAATAAAATGTCCGTGGGTGTATCATGAGCAATTAGAGTGTCATGACCAAACACACATGTTTCAGCAGCTGTGGGATTTTACTGCTTTAGTGGAATTTTATATGATTTCTTGGGGCTCCTTTCTGACTGTCAAATGAATAATCCTCATCTGTGTACTGCTCCAAGATATCTATTTAGCTAAGTCTGCACAAACTGTTCAGTCAACAACTTGTGTAGCATGGTGAAGACAGACTGATCTGAGTGGTCGCCTTGACCAGTAATCGTATATCATGTGCAGAACAGGTGCAAGGCCTAGGTATGTGCATGTATATTCCTGTTTAGGTGATGTGTTGTTTGCTAAAATCTATGACCTTAAGTGTGTCCCTGAGCCATGTCTTGACTTAAAAACTGTTCAAGTTATTTTCCACAGTTTAAGACAGATTTACAATTAGACTTTTGAGTATATGTAGAGCCCATTTTCTCTTCACCCAGAGCCCATTATCTCTTCACCCATGCTACATCTTGGCTGGAAAGAGAATTCATCCTGTCTCAACCTCGCGGGTGAGACAGAAGGGTAACTTAGTCAAATAGTCTTTATCTGTTTATCTGTTACTTCATCATTCCAATCAACAATTGTAATCCGACATTGTAATAAATCATTGATCCTGATTGAATTCAACCGAAGCGCCCAATCCTCTATTCCACCGGAAAGAAAATACAATGCAACTTAAAGGTGAACAGTGACTTCAGGAGAAAAGTCAAATTGGGAAAAACCACCAAAATCTAACAGAAATAGCTAACACTAAATAGCAGTTATGGACGTTACATTTGCACCCTAATTGATGAACAAGATGTCACATATCAGTATTTCATTATTTTGTTTATTTTATTATGCAACCTCCATAGCTGAATACAGACAAACACTCAGCATTCATAATTCAGAATATTAGCCATTTTGAAACATGATTCAAACACATAATTTAAGTATTTAAAAGTAGCAAATGTGTATATGTGCCCTCCACAATTATTGGCTCCCCTGGTTGCCAGTTGTCCAAAAAGACATTAAAAAAAGTCATCTATTAGTAATTGTCCTTAATCACATAATGAAAACATTGAGGAAAAATACAAACTTGATCATAGATCATAGTGTAATTTGTAAAATTACCAAACCTACTATTTCAGTCCATACAGGTTAAAATTCACCATTCACACTTTTTTGAAAGGTTTTTGAAGTCTAGATCAAATGTGTCACATCTGTAACGCAAATATGTCACATCCATAACGCTAGTTTTCCCAGAATAACTCCAATCAAAAACTTATTTACAAACTAGGGTTTTTTCTGAGTAAAATACCCCATATTCTTATTATGTAAATTAAGATATGCATTTTATGAGCTTGTCTGTATACAGCTATGGAGTTTTCATAATAAACAAAGCTTGCAAAGTAAACAAAATTATGAAATACTGCTATGCTTGCTAAAGTTATGTTGCATTTTGTTCATCAATGACAACGCAAATGTCACATTCATAATGCTGGATGGATAAATTGCATATATATATATATATATATATATATATATATATATATATATATATACTCTGTATATCTGCAAAACAAAGCAGCCATTCTCCCTGACAAAACACATTAGCCTATACGCCTATCTACTTACTACTTTATGTTCCGGTAGGGTACCACTGCTGTTTACCGATGCAATAACTCACTTTATTACACAGCTCTTTATTATGCTGTAAAATGCTCAAGTTTGAATTTCTTGATAGCGGAGCGTTGCTAAGTATAACAGACCGCTGTCAAGGAAAGTGCATCACTATGTCAGGAGTTATTCTATGATAATGACCGCCTCGCAGAATGTTATCTCTTACAGATGCCATTTAAAAGTAGCTTGGAAGAATATGAGCTAGTTGTTGAAGTTATTACACAGAACATCATGGTAAAAGCAGAAAGCAGAAAAATATATAAGAGGATATATAATAGGATAGTTTCAGACTTTGCTTAGAGTATTTTTACACATGCATGTTCATATTTGTTCCTACCTTCCACACTTCTTGCTTGTGCTTCATAAGGCATTCCAGTAGCTGGCAATGATACACTGGAAGTAACATACAAATGAGTGTACAGGCCTACAGTTGAATTGTGCAGTGAGATCTCTTTGGAAGTTTCAAAATTTTCTAATGACATAGTATACCTAGTTTTTAGCTATAAAACTAGAGAGATCAATGACACTACCTACCTGGGTTAGAGGTGTATTGCATAGCTATCATAAGCATAGAACAGGCTGAAAGATTCACATAGGCTGGCACACCACCTTCTCTTCGAGTGGAACCTACTACAAGATAGAAGTCAGACAAAACCAGATTCAAGTCAGCAAATACACTATTTCTTCTGCGTAAATAACTCACAAAGATGCTCAGCATTTATGAAATATGTCATTGGAAAACGAACTTCTTGCTGGGACGACAATGGAATTAAATAGAAATAGAATAATCTCTAGCAGAACATAATAATAAATATCAATATTTAAAATGTTTACAACTGCAAAGTCACAAACTAAGTAAAACAAAATCAGGCAGAAAACCCCTGTCCACAACACTGTAATGTGAGTACATGAATAAAAAAAGAAATCACCATGCATTCATGTATAACCAAACATATTAAACCATGACACAGTACAGACATTGGTAACCTAACAGTCGTACTTCAAAATAATAATAATTTAGTCAATTTCTATTTGTCTCCAGGTCTCAATGCCCTATCAGTTCTCAAGTTACAATCATAAGTTATCCCAAAGAATTGTGAGAGGTGGTATAGCTACATAGCTGATATAGCTGTTCAGACATCACTCTAGTGGATTGTCACACTCTTGATGAAAAAACACAGTACGGCAGACTGTTTAACAGTTTCACTGTGAAAACAAATGTCCAATTTTATGCTTTGAATGAAAATTCTTATTGGACAAAAAATGTTTTCATAACAGTTTCACCAGCAAAAACACATGTTTTGGAATGGTCAGAGACTCAGTGTCTAAATCAAAGTCTAATATGTCAATCTGTAGAACAATCAGTATTGTTTGTGATGTGCTCCTTCCTTACTGATACAGAAATATGTAGGTAACATATAGACAAAGTCCATGGTTTGTAACACTGGCGCATTCCCTTGTATCATGTCAATAATATGTAACCAAACTGATATGAAAAATCGGTTGTATTCATTTGATAATTGCCAAGCAATAAATGACCTGCAAAATCAACTGCTCAACCCTTTCAGACCCCAAGGTTATATCAACTAAGACTAGCAAGTTGCAACCACAAGAGTGATAGTGTAAAATAATATCAGTAAGTATATTTGGAACAATTTGAGTGATACACTTACATATTGCCATGGGGAGAAAGGAGGTACTCAAATATTCAATGATGTCTTTGTGCAGAAATGGAGGAAATGTAGCTAAAGTTGAGATCATAGTATATGGTAAGGTGCTGAGAATGTCATCACTGAGAAAAGGTAGGAGGCAAGTTGTGGTGTAAAATATGGCCTGTCCTAGATCTACAGGGGAGAGAAGACAAACAGGAAAAACGGGGAAGGATGGAAATAAAGAGAAAAAATGGAAAAAAGAAACACAATGACAAAACAGATATGGTGTAGAACACTAGATACATCATTTTTCAATGAATTATTTACGAGTGCAAAAAATGTTTAGACATAACCTCAAAATCTCCTAAAATTTAGTACATGATTTGTACATATTAATCTGTTACAAGACATACTTATCGACAAGCTACTTTTCTATGAACAAATATTTTAATCTTGGAAACATTGACCCAACCAAAGAAATGTAACATTAATTTGTTGTTGCAAAAATGGATATTCATAGAAATTATTTATAAATATTTAGAATCGATTTTCTTAATTACAGCACTGTTTTACATCACTCACCATGCTGACCATGCTGCAGGAGGGGCACCAGGTCAAGCAAGGTGACAAGGGTGGCATAGAGTCCCTGATAGTCCAGAGAGGGGTACTCTGAGAGCTGAGCGTCCCGGCTCTGCTGGGGGGGGCACCCGCCACGCTCGGCCGGGGCGTCCCGCAGAACGCTGTAAAGGAGGGAGCGAGTAACTGTAGGGTTGATGGAACTGACTTGTGGTCTTAGAGATGGGGTGAGTGGGAATGGCACAGGAAAAAGACACATGGTCATGGGCACGGCCAAATTGGAAGCCTCCTGGCTCTCCTTTCTGCCTGTACGGGACAGGATGCTGCTCCAGGGGAGGGGGAGGGGGGAAGAAGGGAAACAGGGGAAAAAAAGAGACAACAAAGACACAAAGAAACAGCACATTACATTGAAATGGCACTACAGAGACAGTGTAAGTAGAAAAAAACTAAGCCCAGATAAGCTCCACATAGAATGCAGTGTCTTTTCCAAAAGGTTGCTGTTAGTATGTCAGTGATTTCCAATTAGAAAAGGGTAAATACTCAAACAGGAGACTGTAAAATGCTGCAATGATCACTGCATCTTATGCGTATCTGGTGACAAGGAGCAAAAATATAAAAATAGCATGTTTTCAGTGGCAGCCCTGTACTTCTCCAATGAAGCCCATACTCCAATGAAGTAACATTTTGAGTCAAATTATTCAAAGGGCCAGTAGATTTCTAGTAAAAGATGAAAAATTATCTTTGTCACAATATGTGCACATATCACAGTCTTGGGGAAAATACAGAGGTGACACTTCTGAAACATGCATTAGCCAGTAATAAACATGTATGTAGGGTCTGACAGAAAAAATAATGCTCCCTGATCACAACACATGTTTATTGCACAGTAAATCAAAAATGTGTAAATACATTATGATACTGTCTTAGTATCATTACAGAAGAGAGAAGTAATGATATCCAACAGGCATATGGATTCCAATTTTGAAATAGATGTTGCTAATCTCTATTTGGGAAGGGGAACAAAGGAACACTGCAATGGACAAAAGGTTGTTTTGAACAGGATGAACATTTGAACATTATGAACTAATGGGGGATGTATGTGTTCCCTGTTTTCTATCTAAACCATTATCATTTTCAGCTTTGATTTACCAAGAAAGGAGAGGAAAAATCACTGGCTACAAATGTTTTAGTACATATTTTACATTGCATAATGAGTTAGTTGGAACCGCGCTGCTGTAAAAACAATAAACAATGAAGATTCGCACTTGAAATTATTGTCTGTGCACCTCAAAGAGACCCTATACAGCATTTCCATAGTCATAAAACCATTTAGAAATCGTTGCTTTGGTTGATTGGCCTGCTTTGGTGAAAACAGTCACTTTCACTGCCCCATCTACTGCCCCATTCTGGAAAAACAGCATATGTAACTTGTGGGAGCAAGTCGCCTATTGAATTGAATCCTACATGTGCCAGTAGATGGCAACAATGCATAATGGTTTGCAGAGCTATATATGTACAATGAATTGCTGAATGTAGGCCAAATATGTAATGTGCAAAGAGGTTATGAAAGTTGGGAAGAAAGATAAAATGTAGAATGGCTCACTCATGTCTTGCTGTGTGTTTACTTAGGCTACTAGCTCATGAATATAGTTCAGAAATGTCGTAGGATGCGTGAGGACAAGAGACAGAGTGAGACGCTCCAGGGTGAACATTTTCTGAATGGCAAGAGCTCTGAGACCGCAAAGCATGCAAAAGTGACACAGACCTGGCTTTGCTTTGTTATTAAGTTACGTTGTGCCTGTCTTGGCAGAACAATTTGTATCCCAGTTTACATCCAAAATGCCCATCACTATTGTTTGTGGCTGACTTTTTTCAGTAGAGGTAGGCTATCCACAGCTGTGTAAGTACAGAAATGTGAGTGTCATCCCTGCCTCATTCCGGCAGACTCCTCTCACCCTCCCCTCCTAAGTGGACTACAACCAACACTACGGGAGGCCCATGGGAGGCTCCATCTTAGAGGCCCTTCCTGGACGCTCATGCTAGGCCCGACTCCCCTTCATTGAGGCTTTGTGATTGACCCCCCCTCACAATGGCACTGACAAATGGACCCTTATTGTTACCCCCATGACCCATCTCACTCCTTTGAGTTTGACACTATGTCTGGCCGCTGCTACATTGTCCAGCCATAATTCCTGATAACCACCAATAGACTGACTACCATGTAATGTAAAGTGGGATAATACTCTATTATGAACTATTATGAGGCTTAGCTAAAACCATAGGCAACTGGTCTGTCATGGTTACTACTGATTGTCATTTTTCTGCATGACCCCTGGCATTTGGGTTAGCCTCTTGAGTCGTGGATCTGCCCAAGGTTTCTTCCTAGATTAACTGAACATAAGAGAGTTTTTACTTGCCCCTGTTGCTCTTGGGTGCTCCTTCTGTGAAGCGCCACGAGACAATACTATTGTAAAAGGCACTGTATAAATAAAACTGAATTGAATTGAATTGAAATGTTTGGATGCAGCTTGCTGAAGTGGAACGTACTTGAGTGCTCTTTATTTATCTCACTTAGCAGTATATTGTCTAGCCCGGTTTATGTCTGCTTCTTGCCAAAGACTACAGAAGCCAAGCAAATATTGTATAGTAGGTTAACCAATGCAAGAACAGCTAACTTTGTGTTGACTGAACGCCTTAAGTAAGAACATAGGTGCAAGCAACAACAAGGGGGCCAAGCAGTGAATGAGGCTGAAGCTGAAGTTGGCAACAGGATGTAGTTAAGTCAGAGAGAGTCATAAGCACACACAAGAAGTTTCATGTCAATACACCAAAGTTTGAATGAGGTGTAAGGCCACTTCCTGTTTCGCCATAAAAGTGTCATATCACGTGTATCAAGTGTCAGACATGGTCTGAAGATCTGTGTCAAGTTTTGTGACGATTGGTCAAAATATGTGTTGATTTTGTTCAAATTCAATATTGCAGCAGAATACTTATGCTAACATGAAAAGCTGGCAATGACCATCAATGGAACATCCCACAGCCTGATCAGACATTGGAATTTTGTTGCTAACCCAAACACACAGTGAGATATGAGCCTTTTTGCTAATTATAACACCCCTGGTGGCAAAACTGCACCACATTTTTGAGATATGAGCTCACTTTATGTTTGGCGACTTCACTGTCAATTTGAAAAATCTGTCTGATAACTTTTGTTCGATTTGGTCTGAACATCAGATGTACCAAAGTTCATTGAAATTATACAAAATCTGTGGTGGAAAATCTAGTCGGGCAGAAAATTACAAAATCATGGAAAGAATAATTAATGAGACTACCAACAGTATGACCAGAAATTGGAATTCAGTTTCTGAATCATCACGAGATATGAGTCAAAACACATTTTTGCTAATTATAACACCCCCTAGTAGTCATATTGCACCAAATTTGTTGTACCCCCTTGGAATGCAGTCAGGAGTCATGTGACCAAGATTGATTAAGATACGCTAAAGCATTGCCGAGATATTAGCTCACTTCTTGTTTGCCGGCTTTGCAATAAAATTCGATTGGCTGTTATCCCTGAACGCTTTGGTAAACAAAAAAATCAACTGATAACTTTTATCAGTAATGATCTGAAGATCATCTGTGCAAAGTTTTGTGACAATCGGATAAAATATGTGGCCTGTGAAAAGCTTCAATTTCCATTAAATGCAATATGGCAACCGAATTATAATGCTGACATGGAATGCTGGGAGGAACCATCAATGGCACTACCAATAGTATGACCAGGAATTGGAAAACAGTTTCTAACCCAAACACATTGTGAGATATGAGCTAAAAAACATTTTTGTTAATTATAGTGGCCCCCAGACCATAATGAGACCAAATTTGGTTAAGATACATCAAAGCATTACAGTGATATGATCTTACTTCCTGTTTGGCGACTTCACCATCAAATTCCATAGGCTGTAGCGGCCGAAAGTTTTTAAACCTCTAGCTCTCTATAGGACAATTCACAGCATGACCAGCCATTAGAATTTTGTTGCTAACCCAATCACATCATGAGATATGAGCCAAAACACATATTTGCTATTTCTAACGCTCCCCCACACAAAGACTTTAATGGCAGAAGAAAGATAGAAATACAGAAAATAGATAAATATAGAAAGATAGAAAATATAGCTGCAAGCAGCAATGAGGTGGCCAAGCAACGAGACAGGCCGAAGTTCCCATGACAACAGGATGTAGGTAGGTCAGACAGCTGGCCATAAGCACTCATAGCAAGTTTCATGTCAATACGCCAAAGTTTGGCTGAGATTTAAGGCCACTTCCTGTTTGGTGGCTTCGCCATCGAATTCGATTGGCTGTGATGGCTGAATGCGTTGGCAGACAAAAGATTTAACTGATAACTTTTATCAGGCATTTATCAGGTTGAGTTTGCTAAAATCCAATATGGGGGCCAAATGCTTATGATGACCTGAATGGGACAACCCACAGTATGACTAGGCATTGGAATTTTGTTACTAAGCCAACCACATCATGAGGTATGAGCCAAAACACATTTTTTTGCCAATTATAGCACCCCCTAGTGGCTAAACTGTACCAAACTTGTTGTGCTCCCTTGGGATGGGGTATGGAGTCACGTGACCAACTTTGGTTATGATACAGCAAAGAGTTCCTGAGATATGAGCAAATTTCAGGTTTGGCGTCTTCGCCGTCAAATTTAAATGACAGTTACAGCCGAAGTTTGAGAACTGAGAAGTTTGTACCTTTGTCATAGTGAAGTGTATACGTTAGTTCAATTTCAAGTTCAAGTTTACTATAGCCATTTCAACATTATAGTTATGACGAATTTGTCTTGGTGTGGTCACATGAACCACACAACCAGCATATTTGTATATATGTGCAACTCAACTGTGGTAGTGTAGTGGTTAAGGAACCTGGCTAGCGTGCAAGTAGCCTGAAAAGTTGTGGGTTCAAATCCCACCTGCCACCGTTGTGCCCTTGAGCAAGGCACTTAACCCCAAGTTGCTCTAGGGGAGACTGGCCCTGAACAATTGATAGTTGACAAAAAAATGTAAGTCGCTTTGGATAAAAGCATCTGCTAAATGCATAAAAGTAAAGTAAAGTAAACTCCACTGAAAATTAACTTGCTTGAACCCTACTGTCAGACCAGCTGCAAAAGGCTATACTTGTTGCTGAAGAGGCATTGTCAGCTCATAAACAAGGCTGTGATTCGATGGTAGCTGGCTGCTAACTTGCTAATGCAGGTGGCTGGTTGATACATCGAATATCACCACAGCTGTATTTTCTAGAATAGACTTTTCTTCTGTCCTGGCCCCACCTACCTGAAGATTATCGCTGTTAAACGCTCTCATTGAAAATGAATAGTAGCTTAGTCGTTTAGTAGCTGTCTGCAATGTTCAACCACTTCCCCCGCCAATAATTTTCCTTCTGATCAGGAGTCGAACCGTCCACCACTCATAAAATGATGCACAATTCACAAAGGTCACATCATCTTATTAAGCAAACATTATCAAACATTGAGGAAAATTTTTAATTTTCCATTTTAAATAAAAAAAATATGTACAAAAATTACATGTGCCACTATTGGTACCTCTGCATTCTGAACATTGTAAATCTACCCCAACAAAGTTTGCAAACACAATAAATGGATTTGAGACCCTTGCTATTCACAGAATCTATCCAGATTGTCCATAATCCTAGGTTCTGTCATGTGCTTACTCCTCTACAGCTAAAACCATTGGTGTACTGCTTAGATTAGGGGACGGAGACAACCATGGTGGAGGCTGGATTTTGTGATCAGTAAGCCATGTCAAAAAGCAAAATTTTCATCCCATCTGATAAAACATGATTCTAGGTAAAGTTCCAATAGCATTTAGTAACTCCAGTCATTTAAATCAGTGATTGAATGACGTAGAAGCCTTTTTTTTCCTGGTATGCATTTAGAACTGCTCTACTAACAAGGGGGGTCACCTGGTGATCCCAAGATGCCCCTATTCTCTGGAAGTCTCAAACAGTGGTCTCTAAGGAATTTTTAGCCTCTCTCTCAACCTTTCTCAATATGTGTGGGGGCAAGATAAACATGGGTCATTAGCCAGTCAGGTTTGTGATAGTTTCAGTTGACTGGAATTTCTTAGTTATTGTTTTAACTGCAAATGGGGCATTTTCCAGACATTTTTTATAGCAATTCCCTATCTTATTTCTATCTGAGCACAATGTGTGAATGCATTTAAAATGTGTATTCTCTTGTCTTTCACATGTTGAAAAATGATTAGAAAATTAGATTTTCATTTCATTTTTGTTTTTATATCTTAGTACAACATGAATTCATGGATTCCGACTTCTGACCACAGACACTTTGGTTAACATTAATAAGTCAAATATAAACTGAAAAAATATTCTATACATGACTAACCATGTTTCCTACGGAGTGCCAATAATTGTGGCACATATGTTTTTGTTAAAAATATTTATTTGTTTTTGATACATTGTGTTTTCTCTAAATGTATATGTTTCTCTTTGAGAATTGTTCTCTATCATTTTCACTAGGAGACTAAAAGAAATACCAAAAACATTATTTTCTTATTTAACTTTATAGTCATCTTTACCAGCGGTGCCAATAATTGTGGAGGGCACTGCATTTTTCTAGGTACCAATTCAGGAACTGTTGTCTGTTTAGGCACCAGTAGTGTTTTAAAAGCAGTGATTTAGCACTGTTTATAGCTATAGCCTAGTGCCGTCACACAACCTTGCCGTACAACTCTATCTCTCTCTTTCAGCTTTCTCTCAATATCTATCTATCTATCTATATATATATATATATACACATATATGTATGCCCAAATTACACATTTGTTTTCTGATGTGTGAGCCTGGCCTAATTCATTATCTTCCTCTATCCACAATTATCTTTGCTGAGTGTCATCCCTGCCTCATTCCGGCAGACTCCTCTCACCCTCCCCTCCTGAGTGGACTACAACACTATGGGAGGCCCATGTCAGGACCGACTCCCCATCACAGAGGACCTTCCTGGACGCCCATGCTAGGCCCGACTCCCCTTCTTCGAGGCTTTGTGATTGACCCCCCTAACAATGGCGCGGTCAAATGGACCCTTACTGTTACCCCCATGACCCCTCTCACTCCTTTGAGTTTGTCACTCTGTCTGGCCGCTGCTACATTGTCCATCCATAATTCCTGATAACCACCTATAGACTGACTACCTTGTAATGTAAAAGTGGGATAATACTCTATTATGAACTATTATGAACCTTAGCTAAAACCATAGGCAACTTATAGTCTGTCATGGTTACTACTGATTGTAATTTTTCTGCATGACCCCTGGCAGTTGGGTTAGCCCCTTGAGTCGTGGATCTGCCCAAGGTTTCTTCCTAGATTAACTGAACATAAGGGAATTTTTCCTTGCCCCTGTTGCTCTTGGGTGCTCCTTCTGTGAAGCGCCACAGGACAATACTATTGTAAAAGGCGCTGTATAAATAAAACTGAATTGAATTGAATTGACTGTTTAATAGTGACCCACTGTCCTCAAAACATCCTAACAATCACAAATAACGGCTGTCCCGGATCTCCACTGGCATGGTTCTTTCCTTGCTTCTACAAACCTACATTAATATAATTTTTTTATTATTTGTGAAACCATGTCAATGCTGATTTCATCCAGGATAACCCAAAAAAACTGGTTTAATCCCCTGTCTTGGTTTAGTGAGATATACCCCAGGTGGCCAAATGTTATTCTTCAGGAAATGCATACCACAATGTATCATTAATTGGTTGTTAACATTGTTAACAGTGACAAAGATTCTCAAATTCTTGCCCACCTGAGGACTCACTTGCGCTTGCTCACATTAGTGGTAAAGCCAAAGTGGATCGGCACCAAAGAGTGGAGCGAGATAGATCAGTGAGTCAATGGGCATGAAACACACCCTGAGCCAGAACAGGTGCTATTCTGATAGGCTGGGTTCTATTACCCTACATTAACACATGGGTCAATAATCATGCTCGACACCATTATTCTAGGCTACTTTCCATGTGGCCATGATTTTTCAGACTATCTTGCTTCAGAACTATGTACATTAAAGGACCTCAAAGTTGTCTTTAATCCATATTTAGGCAGAAATAAGGCTTACAAGTACATGCCGCCCCCTTGAATATGTCTTTTTGTCCAAGAAATATTCTAAACCTAATACATTGTGTAATAAGAAATCTTTTGGCCATTATTCCCTCAAAATATAAAATAAGTTAAATACCAATTACACTTCGACTGTCACGTTGATTGACTTCTCTTTTGGAGATCACTTTTGGAAGCGATTTCAGTATTATTTCAATGTGTTATTTCACTCGACAACATGCGCGACTATCACATGATCAGCTGGTAGGCTACATAGCTAACTTTAATGTAAAGTTTCGTGCAACATTGCAAACATGGAGGCGGCTATAATTGGCTACTTAATGTAGAATGAAATTACAGTCACGCAAGAAAATTTGAAATTTAAGCATCGACTTGAACCAGAGGTTCACCTAGAGGGCAGCATTTCCCAAGAGACCCCTTTCTTTCAACGTTAGCCAACTAGCCTGTGCTTTTCCTGTGCTACAGGAAAAATATAACTATTTCAAGTTCATTTGACATAAACATTAATATAAGCCCTAAATAACAGCTGCCATTATTTCATCAGAAATGTATTTACCAGTTTATCTTCTCTACATGTGAAGTACTTATAGCCTGTAAACTGAACCTGATATGCACTGTGCCTTATATTCAGGTAAGAGAAAAACACGTGAAATTTAAGCTTTGATTTCATCTTTTCCTCAATTTCAACTACTTAGTTACACAACATGGTGAAGCCAACATATTAGATAATATGCAACATGATGAAGTCAACAAAACATATTTATAACTGCTATGTGAAACAAAAGCAGAGGATGAAGCAGGCCATATTTCCTGCAATCTTTAAATATCCTACACTTCTCATTGACATTTATCATTAATTTCATTGATGAATTCATACATGCATATATACAAGTAAAAAGTATGTACTGTTGAGTACTCAATAAATGTGAATGCAAATGCTGAATGTTCCATGAGTTGCTTTGCAGCACTGTTAACTGACACTGATAACTTTAGTTTTGTAGTGTCACTGCTGAGTATAATATTCCTTTAGGAAGCCAACAAGAACATGGACCAAATCACATCACAGAAATTGTATTTGATTTTCACTGCATGCAGTGCATTTTACTTCACCTTTCAGGTCCAGCGTGGATGTAGGCTACTTACCTCAACAAGGTTTGGGAAAAGTACTTCAGTGTGTTTGCAATATCTGTTCCAGATGGCACAGGATAAATATTGTGTTGCACACGGTTATGATACTCTTGTAAGTACCGTATCTTAGATGCAACTAAACAGCAATGAAAAGAGGGATAAAAGAAAATCAGCAGATGATACTCAGTTCACATAAGATATTTGAGAAGCCTTTCATAAATACACATTTAATAACATTAAATTGATAGTTCAGTAGTCTGGTAATAAAACCAGCCCCTCATACAACACTTTTGTACAGAGGGTCTGATGATTCGGTACTGAGAAATGATCACTTGCTGGAGGTGGAGGTGTTTAAGTTTAAAATGACTGGATCAGCCCTTGACTGATTGCATTCTAGCTCTGCATTCACAAAGCCTCCCTCTGTTTGCTGACTGGATTCGGTAAAGATGCCACCAGAGACAATGAGTTCAGTGCGGTCAAATCCAGACTAGCACTGTAGGGAGATGATAATTGAGCTGAAGTGTGTACAGTATTTCACGCAGAAAATGTGTTACCCAAGGTGGTAGCCAGGCGTTGGGGAGATGTGTATATATATATATATACATATATATACATATATATATATATATACTGTATATATACTGCAAGTTGGCATGGACTGGCCATGTGGCCGACGCACACAAATATTATAAATATTTTCATTGGCCATGACGGTATTTTGACAATAAACGTGGCCAATTGGTTGAACTCTCTCATGCCTCCCCTCCCTCCTCTGCCTGCCCCTTCACTCCCCCTTGACCCAGGTTATCAAACAGGAGAGAAGTGACTGTTCATCTGTGGAAATGGAAAATAAACCACAAAAGTGCAAGGGGAACGCATAGAAGCTGAGGGAAAATAAGGCTGAAAAACCTACAAGTGGACACAGCAAAATGTGCCAAAATCAGATATGTTTGCCACCACAAGTTCGACTGCAGCAGCAGGTGCAGGGCCATCAACATTAGGTGCAGAAGTAGTCCCATTGACTGTACAGTTCGTTGGAGCGGCACACAGCTTTAATGTCCAACAGAGTGGTAACACAGACGAAGCAGAAGTAGCTATTCAGGTTGATTCAGAGGAGGAGGAGGAGGAGGAGAGAGAGGTGACCCAGCAAGCAGCACTCTCAGCCCGGTAAGAAGTAGCCAAAATGTTAGCAGAATGAAGAGGGACTTTCGTGTAGGCAGGGCAGAGGGCTGGTGTGTGTGTGTGTGCGTGTGCATGCCACTCTCGATTGCCATGCTTTTGAGTGTTTGTCTGCAACCTGAATCAGTAGCAAATAAGCCACCTGCATTTTAGGCTACATTGCGCGATTCGATTGTTGTCGATGCGGAGGAAAAAACTTTGTTATCCACATCAAATTAACAAGTGTTCAACCTAAGAACACCCTCAACTTTCTGAGATCTGTAGTCAGATCAGTTGAAATTGTTATCAATTTTGATGCAGTACAACAAACAAACCTATCACATTTCTTTGCGCAGACAGTACACACACATAGGTACACACACACACACACACACACACACACACACACATAGTCAGAAAGACACTGGAATAAAACAGAAATGATGATAATCCATGGAATTAACAATGAAAATGTTTTGGGATGTGTGTACATCCTCACTAAACAGTATCTGGAAAAATTGTAGGCTAAAAGTGTGCAAATGCTCAACATAGGAAATTATTACAGGACTCATTTTATTCAGACTGAATAAAATGACTCAAAATAGTAGCCTATAGAGTTTTGTGCACAACATCGTCGTTGCTAGTCACCCTAGTGTGTGTGTGTGTGTGTGTGAGAGAGAGAGAATTGCATTTATAGCCTTTGCTTTCGAATAAATAATGCCATGAGTAGACTTGATGTCCAATTTACCGTGTTATTTATGTTTTCATGAACAGTTGCAGGGATCCATGTTGAGGTTTTAAACATCATTTAAATAGGCTATCGTCACAATTAGCCTATGTACAGCAACTAGCAGTTGGAGTAGTTTCATTTTCTCTAAGGCTCAGTGAGGGTGAGTGCTCCCACTGCAGTTAATTTTATGCGTCTGCTAGTATGTTTTGTGACACAAAATTAGCAAGTATTTCCTGACTGAGGAAACAAGGTCCACTGACAAACTGTGCCTTATCAGGAGGTAGGCTACCCCTTTAGAAATGTTGCGCATAACAGGTTATAAGTAAACTCACATGGTGAACGTTCATGGCGGTTACAGGCTAGAGTGCAGTAATTTGGCCATATCAGTAGCTTGTTGTATGGGGTTTTAGAATGGAAAATCTGAAAAAGGTTGTTTTAAAAACATAGATTTAAATGTCAACATGCAAAAATCTCAAATTCTGCATGATTCCACATTTATAGGAAAATTATGTCTGGATTCCACAGTTCAGGTCACAGTCAAGGCGGGAGGTGTCAAAGTGGGGGTAAACCCTGGCATTGGAGAGCATGGCCAGACTAATAGTTTGGCATCATTGCAATGATACCCCTGTTGTATGAGTTTGCTGCTGTTGATAGAAAGGAGAATGAAAGAATTTGGAACAACATTGACCAAATAGCAAACGCACAGTTTAGTGGCACCTAGGGGCTGCAACTATGGGATATTTTTTAAATCAAGTATTCTGTAGATTTTTTCATTAATTAAAAAAATACATATCTTTTAAAAAAGGAAAAGGGTTGTATCACCTGCAACAATTCATATGAGAAGAATAAATGCATGCACAAAATGGGGAGAGAGAGAGACAGAGAGAGTGTGTGCATCCACGCTTGCGGGAGGAAGAGCAGATGACTTGTGGTCTTGGTGCATTTGCTGACTTAATACTGAACGTCATGCTTAGTCATTACTATAGCCACAAATAATCACAAATGCTGTTCTTTCTTACAACGGCTAGTGTTCATATTAAGTTAGGAATCGTAAAGTGGCTAGCATATATTTTTTTGTTTTCAACAGCTTTCACATCAAGTGACCTTGGGACCTCAAATAAATGCAGGATGCTTTGGCTACATGGGACTACTAAGACACACAAAAATTTATCTGAAAAACTTTATACCCCTTTCAATTTGTATCAATATCTAATTGAAATACCATTGTTTTTCTATGGGAAAATTCTATTTCTTCAATAGCTTTCACATCAAGTGACCTTAGGATCTTAAATCAATACAAGATGATTTGACTCCATGGGACTACTAAGACAAACCACAATGTACTGGGAAGGTCCCAAGGTCACTTAAAGAGGTGCTCAGAAACTCTGGTTTTCTTTTTTATATTGTTGTTGTATTAACCTAGCCAAAAGCTATAGGGAGAGCTCCATGGAGAGCGTGACAAGACACTGTGGTAATACTGTCGTAAACCCCCCTGCCCCCTCTTTTCCACTGCTGCACCTACACACAGTAATTTTCGAAAGAGCCAGCGACGCTGCCATACACATACTCAGTGTCATTCAGTCGACACGTTACTTGTTCTTGCATTGGTTAGCCTCCTATACGATATTTGCTAGGCTTCTATACTCTTTGATAAGTAGCAGGCACCTCAGGCATGGACCGGGCAAGAAAATGCACTCCCACGTGAGATCAATAAAGGGCACAAATATATTCAGCTTCAGCAAGCTTCAAACATTTCTGTAATTATGGGCAGTTAGCCTACCTCTATTGAAAAAAGCCACTAGTGACAGGCATTTTGGCCATAAACTGGGTGACAAATTGTTCTGCCAAGACAAGCACAATGCAACTTAGGCTACTTACAATCACAGCAAAGCCAGGTCAAGCCAGGCCAATGTTATTTCAATTACATATTGATACAAATTTAATGGGGTATACAGTCACAATATATTTAAGTGTGTCTGAAGCCAGAGCATTCTGCATTCATTTTGACCACATACATCCATAAAGCACAGAGCTACTGAAAAACAATATAGCCCAGTTAGAGTCCAGTTATAGTCCAGTTCAGTCTGGGCTTGGGTCATTAAAAAGAAAAGTAAAAAGTTGACCAGGTGAGGTTCAGGCATAGAACATGGGGTCACTGTGTAGTGTCGAATCAAGCAGACCAGTCTATCTCACACCTCCTCTGTGTGGTGGTGTAAAGCTATGATAAATTAACCTAAAAACGTTGCCTGGTGTGCCAGGCAAGAAGGTCAGCATTCATTGACAAAAACGACATTGCCAGATCAACATTAAAATTAATTTCTGCATGGAATCTCTGCATGGACTACAATTGAACTATGAAGTGACAGTTTCTCATTTTTTCCTTCTACATGAGATTGTGTTCTTTCCCACTGGGAAAACCTTTCCCACATTATTTCTAGACACCCAAAGTGCATGGTCTGAGTGCTGGTGAACAGTGCACATGCACATGAGAAATGGTGCATCTCTAAAATTAGTCCATCCTTTCTTACTTTCATCCTTTCCTCTGTTCTGTCACCTCCTCTCGTGAAGGAGGCTAAACAAGGAAGGAACGATGAGGATGGAGGAATCAAGGACCGACAGATATAAATAGGCGAGTGAAATTAGATGTCCTGCTGTAATGCTCAGTTATAACGGCTTGCCATAACAATCAACTTCCTTGTTAAAGCTGACATGGCAGTTTATTATGTGACGTGATTTTCTCTTTCTCCCTGTAGTTAACTTGTTGCTCACAAATCGCAACGAACTCGTTTAATTCGATGTTAGCTGTGTCAGAATCTGAAATTATTTTCAATTGGTGTCTCGAATCAAGCCAATGATCGCGCGTTCCAGCTGAAAAAGCTTTCTCCTCTCTCTGTCCTCTTTCCTCTTTCGTCGTCGCAGTTAGACAAATGAGACAATATGGATGACGTTGGACCTCGAACGATTTCCGGGGCACAATGACGAAGGACAGAGGGCTGATGATCAAGGAGGCATATTGAGAGCCACCCCAGGTGTGATTTTGCTGGTTGGTCACTTATGTGTAGGTTTTTCAGTCACATTCAACGTCAGACACATTTGGGCTCTCGATCTACGTGTACTATATCCCGTTTTTCTTTTCTTTTTTTTACATACATAACCTACAAATATAATAATAATAATAAGAAGAAGAATGATAATAAACAGCAGTCTGCTGGACCAATTTATAGGGCATTGGATGCTGCACGTCTCCACCATATTGACTCGACCTTGAGATTGCCTATTTTGCTCCAGCCCAATCAGAGACACGGCAGACGTCATTACAAGGATATGCTTTTCCTCACCTATTGTTTTTATTTATTATTATTATTAGTAGTAGTAGTACTTATTTAGCCTACGTCAAGAGTCATAGCCTATCAGTCAGCTTTCATTCCCCAAGCCATCCTGCAGAATAAAGAAGGGTTGCGAACCGATGCGTATATTCTTTACCAAGAACATCCTGGTTTCAATCGATATTTTCAAAATCATCCATGTCGGCTTATTTCTCTATGGCGGAACCTTGGTTTTATAGGTTGGTTAAAATCTACAACATGTTAGGGCTACGAGAATAGACGAGACTACTTACACTGTTCTGCTTTCGTAGACATTGTGAAAACGCGTCCGTCAGAATGGTTCTGGTAGTGAGATCCCTCGTCTAAGGAAAGAGCAACAATTGCTCCGCACTCACTGGCTCTGGCAGGTTAAACCATCTGTTATGATATATTTGCCGAAATCCTAACGCTGAGGAGCGTGATCACGTTTTCACGGTAGTATATAGTGCCTTGGAGTATGATCATGACACCCAAAGAGCGTCGACTTGGCTATTCTTATTACTATAGGTTAAGTCGTAGTCTATACAACAACATGGTATGTTCCAGCTTGGTCCAGGTGGGCAGTCTAGATGTGTCATTCGTCATTCACCTTCAATGATCACTATTTTTTTTACAATGGGCCTACATTACATTAAATTACATGATATTGTTTTTTTTCGTTGTTTTGTTTTGTTTGTTTGTTTGTTTTTCATTTTTTTGTTTCCTTTTTTTTCTTCATGTTTGGCCAAATCCAAGATGACTGATAGCCCATATAAATAGTATATAAATAGTCCCCTTGGTTATATAAAGTCATTTTTCTATCGAGTATTTAGTGTAACGCGTAACGTGACATATTGTTTTCATGACATTAATTTCATCTATGGTCATATATATCTAATGAAAAAGTAATTAAATACTGTAGTCAGGCAATCTTTATGCAACCAGTGGAAGTATCTCAACCAAAAATCTAAACTACACCTGGGGGGGGTTATATTCAAGTCTTGTCGTAGAGAATTACAAACCCAGTAACCAGTGGAGCGCTCTATCATTATTCTGCAAATGAATGCATGCCATTTAAATAGGGATTCTGCAGTTTGTTTAAATGGGGTGTGCCATTACACTAGCCTAATGCATCAGCTACTTTTACATCGTTTACTTCTTGCAAAGCATCTGAAACCTATCAACTGGCATGTATTCACTCCACAGCGTGGGGGGGGGCTGGGTCTCATTACGCTTGTTTGGTCCGCACCAGAGTTTGAGTGCTTATATTCACATCGGCCCAAAAGGTCCAAACCACTTGAGTTCATTTTAAGTGTACTAAACAAGGCACGTGTGAATACCCCCTAAGTAAGATTCCATCCATGCCAGAGCATTAGTAGAAATGTTCAACTTTGAGAGTAACTGACCATTCCTACAGTAGTGTTGGGTTGCTATGCACCATACCTTATGAGTGCCACCACAAACCCCTCAAATCTCTCTCTATATATACTGTATATACTATATATATATGCACATATGGCACATATGATCAGTGAAATGTGAGACTGGCCTGAGACTGGTGTAGACTGCTACTACACTTTCCAGCCATAACTCTTGGATTGACTACCATAAATACCATGCATAAAACTTAACATGTGGGTTACATTACAGTCCTTGAGTGTTGCTGTTATGGCACAATTTGGTCTTTTTATTCACTAACAGCCATTGTTACAATCATGATCAAACTCCAAACTGTGCTAGGAATGTGCATTGCCACTGAAGAGGTTCTAATGACATAAGTAAATTCTATTCTAATAAAAAATACATGAATAGATATAATTCTAAAGCTACAGTCATAAGGACGTATAAACGGAAGTATAACATTCACAATAACATAATTGTCATGAGTTAGTCAATACGTTGTGTGAAATTTCTTATAAAGATTTTGGCAGCACATTACTGGGCAGGTAATTTGATGTAAGGTAACTTTATGTGTAAAAGTTCCTAGTAAATGTGCAAATTGCACATTCCAATTTGAAGATGGTAATAGTTTAAGTAAAGGATAAGAAGTGGGAAATTTGGGAGATTTTTTTCTTTTTCTTTCAGCAATAAACCTTGCTAAACAATATTGTAAAACAAGTCACTTGGAAGCACAAGGATATCAGACGTGACATTGTCATACTTTAAATGTTCAAAAAAAACAAGACAAAAATAACATATTATTAATGAAAGATTTCTTTATGTGATAACAGGTGAAATGTTACAAGAGTAAAATAGTAAAAATATTAGAAATGTTGAAAAACAACTCAGTCAACTGTGGAAAGATCTTGCTACATGGATGGAGAGTGCCACCTGTCTGCCATAGGTTGGTTGCATGTGTTTTAAAGGCTGGTAAACTTCAGTTTAAGTAGCTTATCTTCAATGCTGTGATTAAGTTTTGCTTGTAGATTGCTAAAGCAGACATAACAATCAGCTTTGCTTACTGCTTCATGTTACAGCATCATGTTAACTGCCATGCCATAGTATAAAGAGTTTGGTAACATAAAAGCAACATGCCTGTGATCCACGTGGTTACATTATTACAAACATAATGAGCAAAGTCAAAAGAGTCCATGCACGGACATAGAGAGACAGTAAAACCAAAAGTTGCAAATAACATTAGTTTACTATAGTGCTCCCCTAGCATAGAAGCTAACATGACTGAAAATAGACCAGCTAGTTAACGTGACTAATCACTTCAGTAACCACATTACGTTTCACTGTGCGCATGAAACTGAGGTTAACTTGTGCATAATTCTAAAAAGTTTAATGTTAATAAGTGCCCGACTCTTCTAAAGTTAGTGTGTGCATAATTTAAATTTGTGCAAGAGGAGTTATTCTAATGTTAATAAGTCGTCAGCTCTGTCCCTTCTAGCTTCTGCATGGTAAATGCTTGAGTTTGTTTTGTGGCAAAGCATGTTCATCTGCCTCCTGTCTATGAAACCAAATAACCCTATTAAAAGGTACAATTTCCATCTGAATAGCCTTTTTAAGTTTTACTATAGACTAGATTAACTTGACTTAATGCAAACTGTCATCCTGTTTTTTTAGTTTCCAGGTACACAATGGCAGAGGGGTTATCTGATATTGTGACCATTACAAACCGCAGTGTCTTGGAGCAACCAGTTGATGTGATGTAAAAGACAGCATTCACAAAAAAAAAAAAAATACTCGCTTTGGTAGTGTTACACATGTGCATAGTGTGGTCTACTTTGGTTAGATCAACTAAAGAAGGACAGAAGGGTATGACTATTTAAAAAGTGACCATTTTTATATTTTAAACAGTCTTAAACCTATGTAATGTGCATGAGATAGAGGAAGGTAGGACATGTCTATGCATGTGTAATCAAATCTACATAGTAATGACAAAAATGTATGTAAAATGTATAATTTAGCTGGTTTAATTAGCCTCCCTCTTAAAGAACAAAATGTATATGGCTGCTATATGATCTATGTGCAGTAGAGTATGTAATATGGAGAAAGATGTGACTTGTCTCAATTCATGGTATGTCACAAGTTTCAGCTATTTGGTTATTTTTGGACCTAGTGCATTACATCAATTGAGACCTGTTGCATCATCATATGATGCACAATAGGCATAGCCCTTTATTGATCATGGATGAATTAACTGGTCAGCTCATATTTTGAGTTGTGCTGTTAAGGGAAAACAAATAATCACTCTAAACTACATTTTCAGAAACCCTATGCCATCTAGACGGAAATAAATATGCATTTTGGCACTTGGCATGACAACATAATACTGTGTTACATTTGCACTGTTTTCAAATGCACTGTATTCAAACATATTATATTTTTATCAGTATTGACAGAGTCAAGAAGAAAGCACCATGGAAACAAAATCCAGTGGTGAAACTGCTAAAGAGAGAGTATGAAGACTGAAAGAAAGTAGTGCAAATCTAATCTCCACATCCATTACCAAATCCGTAAAGAGATACTTAACAAATATAACTCTGAAATTTGTAAAGCAAGACAATCTTCCTTCTCCAACATTATCGATAGGAACATGAACAATGCTCATGGGCTATTTTCCACTGTTGAGAAGTTAACAAATCCCACATCCCAGATAGCACCTGAACTTCTCTCAGTTGATAAATGCATCTTTTTTCAGAGGTAAAATTGATAAAATAAGACTGAATATAACTTCACAGTTGCAAATAATTTAACACCTAGAACCAATGTCCTCAAAGAGAGGGGAACTAAACTTTATGTCAACGTTCAGGCTTATTGACTATGAAACACTTGAGAAAACAGTAACAAGTCTCAGTTCTTCCACATCTGAACTGGAAATTTGCTGACCGATGTTTTAAAATCTGTTTTACAACTTGTAGCAGTTGATGTGCTCCAGATTATAAATTCATCTCTACAGAATCACATTTCCCCCTGAGTCCCTAAAAAAGCAGTTGTAAAGCCTGTACTGAAAAAGAATAATTGGATATTTCTCTCTAACAACTACAGGTCCATATCCAATCTACCATTCATTGGGAAAATCACTGGAAAAAAATAGTCTTCAATCAATCAACAGCCTTTTTTACATCAAATATCTGTTTTGATAGGTTTTAGTCAGGTTTCCGTGTCAATCATGGCACTGAAACAGCTTTTATTAAAATTGTGTATGCCTCACATTCACCCATTCACACACATGCATTCACACACTGGTGGCTTTTCAAGTACTGTAATGATAACCAAGATGTCTGGGACATTCACCTTAGAAGTATAGTCTCAGCAATGAACTGCACACCTCAAAGGTGTGAAATATGTCTGAACCCATGGCTGAAGAGTTCGAAGAAGGTAATGTGGCAGAGAGCATAGAGCAGCGTCTTTCAGACATTGCTGCCAGAAATGGCAATATTTATAGGAACATCACTTTGGCTAAAGAAAAGCAGAAAAAAAGAGTTTGAAAGCTGGAAGAGCAGAAATGTGAAGTCTTTCCACATTCAGCAGGGCGATGAAGTCCTCAAGGCAGACATGCGAAAGCTAAAAGCTACGAGAAAGAGTTAGTGTGGCGCAACTGAAGCCATATTTTTGGAGAGAATCGGGTGATCAGTTACCAGTTGGCATGTCATTTGTCACATTTACAGGGTGGCCTTTACGGATCCTTTATGCTACATGCAAGGTGTCCTCTGCCGCCTGGACTGCGTCATGCGATTACATTTGTGGTGTTTCTATCTGCATTTGGCAGGTTGACAGATGTTGTTATAAAACATGGATTTGTTGGTATGTAAAAAGGAAAATACAAATTGTGTTCTATTAACAACATGTGTTATGTTGTTGTAAATTGTAGGACCTGTAAAGGTTTGAGTTCTTTGAGGTGGAGCTCATTAAAATCACTTATGTCCACTTGGAGCTCCAGATGAACAGGAGAAGACTGAGCTTGAGGTCAGGCTGGCTTAGGTAGTGGTCACAGGCTGACTCACACTTTCGTTAGTGTCAAGTTCAGGAAGTGTCTGTACATCAGAATTTAAGACTTCATCTGGGAAAACCTGCCAATTAATTTTAGAAATCAATAAGTCATTGTTGAGACCTTTAATGTTTTATTATATGTACACATTCAATAATAAAACTGCACTGTATGTCAAGTGATAATGTCATGTATTTGACATGTTGATACACTATGCAAGTGAGCATGAAAGAGTGTCTCTGTGTTTGTGCCCACCTGTTGTTCCCACTTCACATGAACTAATTCAGTTGATACAGGAAAACATTAATAAAATCAAGTTCATAGTAATTTCTACAGTATTTTGTGAGCTTTCAAATAAAAAAAAAAGTTATTCTAGACGGAGTCGACCAGCCATACAAAGAGTTTAGAGGAATGCTTGACAACCTAAAAAAAAAATGATTAGATACATCTTCAACTCTAATTTCACTTAAATTTCACTGTCAGTGATTCAGTTTTACCACACTAAATCCTGGACAAACCAACGCATGTCTTCCTCCAAACTGGGCATCTCTAGACTGACTTGGTACGTTTTCACAACGTTCATGCTACCACTTACTTCCTCCCCTTTGACCCGGCTCCTGATTGGTTCATTAAAAGGTAGAAGTATAGAATACAGAAATACATTTTAACAAACACCAGTACACAGTAAATTCTTTACATTTTGCATGTGATACTCAATAACTGAACTTAACTTATAAATCCCAGCTGGGTTACATTTCGTTACCCTAATCATGATTAAAATACAGAATTTGGAAAGTGATACCTAGTCACATCAGCTTAAATCAGCATTTATGACTGAAATAGTAAAAATGGATTATATCATAGCCTGCACAGGTTGGAACTGTCCATTCACATGGGCACTATCAGCTAGTCCTTCAGGGTTATTTTCCTCCTATTCTGTAGTCAGCATTTCTAGATCAAGCTTAATGGAAACAAGCTGTGAACCTTCGCTTGCATCCTCTCTTTTTTCACCCTCCTCCATCTTAGTTAAGAAGACAATAACATCAGTCTATGCCAACCTTTTTTTTCCAGTTAGGATACTAGTATTCATTGACATTTCTTTCTGCCTTTGCAGTTTAAAACCTAATGTTTGTTATTGACCAGCAATGGAACAGAATATTAGAGTCGTCTAGTCTTGTGCTCATTGTAAATGTTTACATTTCAGAATTTTGACATTACCTCACCAACTTTTAACTCCACTCCGACATCCACTTGCTTTGGGCAGAACTGCAAAATGCAACGACCGAAGGCTATCTGCATGCATGAGGCACCGGCATCAACTGAGAACCGGCACTGAAAACATAACGTCAGAAAGTGACTGGCTGAAGATTGGCAGATAGCCACGTATTTGTGTGTGATATGGGACCAGGCGATAATATTAGGCTACGTTTTGATTTGATGAACAATGCAGTGAAGAGAGAGGAGAGCAAGGTTGAAATTTCACTGTACACAGACTGTACCAATCAATCGCTGAATCAATCAATCACTTCTGTCACTCAGAATTACATTGTAATAGTTTGTCGCATTGGAATCACAATTAAAACCACCACTGAATGTGGTTTGAACCAGAATTGGAAAAATAGCATTTCATGTGTTTTTTTGCTGTCCAGACTACCCAAAATTCATGCTAGATACAATCTGGATATGCATAAAAAAAATGGATTTTGGCTGACAGTTTGAACAAGGTCTTAGAGTAACTCTGAAACTTTTAACCAGGATAGAAATAATGAATGCTTGTATGTTTATGAGAATTGATATAATATGAAGTCTGTAAGCTAGTGAGTATGTGCATTGTGTGCACCAATGAAATCATTCTGTTGGGTGGGATGCTACCGCAACAACCAAAAATTCTTGGAACAGAAGCTTTTGTCAAAATTTTAATCTTAACCACTGTATTTCATCATAAACAATCAGAAAACAAAAATGCACCTGTCCTTTAAATGTTGATTGCCAGTGATATACCATTTATAGGCCTGTGAGCCAGTGAGTATGTACATTGTGCGCTAACTGTACAAAGTGGTTGGTTTAAGGTTGTGTTTTTTTTTTTTACTTTAAAAAGCTGTACATAATTGTGTGCTCTGTATATATATTGTAAACAAACGATGTGACTTGAATTGTGAGTGAAAGGTAAAGTTTTGGGTTTGGCCATCACAAATATGCCACTGTAACAATCAGCAGTGAATCATGAATCCAATATGATTCCAACGATACTTCAATTTTGAAAATATGACATATGGTTCAAAAGTTACGTCATGAATGCAATTCCAACTTTTACCCATTGGTGGTTCTAGAGCGCTTTACTTGCAAACATGAAATTAATCAGGGGGCCGGCCCCAATCTGTGTGCAAAAATTCAGAACTTTCCTCCATACGGTTCTATAGGATGCCAAATAATAATAAGAATACAGAAACGCAATGGGGTTCTGCAGCTTCACTGGTAGACCTCCCCAAAATGCAAGCAGGTTAGAAATGAAAAGGGTTTTAGTAATTATAACCCTATGAAATAAGAATCTTTCATAACTTTGTTTTTAGGAGACAGCTTTATTAACAAACAGTTAAAATGGTCTCTATAACCAGGCCTTTATTTTTTCCGACTTGATAACCAGTTGCTAGGTTGACTCTCATATTCACATTTGCCCAAATAGCCATATTCCTTGTGGCTGTATTACATCATCATGGCACCAGGCAACATTGGCGTACGCCCTGTGGAGTTCCATATGTAGTATTCTGAAGACACCAAATCCCGAGCTGAAGAGAAGAGGGGAACTTGTTAGCAACATTTCAAGTGTTGATTGGTAGGACTCTGCATGATCTTGAGGAAGCTACCTAATCAGCCACTACTAGCAGAAACATTTGAATAGGAGGAGATCCATCACCTCCATAGAAATGTATTATGGCTAACAATGCACGTAAAAAAAATATAAAATATTTGTGTAAAGCTTTATGTAAAGCTTTTGTAAAATTAAAGAGAAAATTATTTTGACTTCACTGGGTCAACTGGGCAGCACAAATGTTTGCAGCTACTTTGTTGAAAGTCTATATGTGAGACATTTGAATTAGTGTCACATATATTAACACAAAATAAGGAGTATGGTGACAACTTGCTCAATATTTTGCATGCAGGACTGTGATATTGGTGAAATTTCTCTGGGTCAGTGATATTTGCAGAAAAAACTGCAGTGGTTGTATAAATTGCAGTTCACCCAGTATTTGCAGGGATCTGTTGTGATTACAGCATTGAATATTCCAGATTTTTTGTCCTATTAAACATTTAAGCTTCATTTTGGATTCGTAAAGCTTGGGATTTTTTGAGAGACTCTCTCTTAAAAAAAGGGAAATTGCAATAAGACAGTAGAACGTCCCCTACATTCTGTTTCTGTTCATCTAAGTTCTGTCACTGCATCGCTCAGATGTGGCCATTAAATATGAGGTGGTAAATGTTTGTCATATATTCCAGTGCACTTACATGTGACAACGCGAGGTTTTACTGAAGAATACACCTGAACAGAATGTTGGTCCACACAGCATCCTGATAAAGTTAGGTCAGGTATTCGGAAATACAGCTGAAAAGTGGAAGAAAAAGATTACTAGAGCACTCAACAGTGCAATTAAAAATGGTTGTGACCAATGCTGGTATGACTGTCTTATAGCAGACATGAGCAATCAAATGCAGTGATTAATGTGCAATAATATACAAAAAAATCATATTGCATGGTTCAAGAAAAAAGGAAGAAAAGAGGAGACAAAAAGAATTGCACCACAATGCAGAATAGTATGGTGAATACCTTTTTTAAGTCACTATTCAATTTGGAGTCAATGACTATGGTTACATGCAGGGAATATTTCGGTTCTAAACAGAATATTGACAATATTTGTCTGTGCGTGTCATGTAAACTCCTCATTCGGATTGTCTTTTTCCGAATTTGGCTGTATTCCGGTTTCTAAAAACCTGTATAAACCCAGTGGGTAATGCCTGAATAAACAGAATTCAAGGTCATGTACACACCTTATTCGGAACGTTTTTTTGTATGTGCACATGTTCAATTGACACGACACAGCCAATACAATGCAACTTTGTAGGTTACGTTAGTGACCTAACCGGATTATAGCGACTGATACATAAATGAGATTATTCTCTTTCACACATGTAAACGGATTACCAAGGATCTTGCACTAAACAGAATATTGACCTTATTCCGAATTCGCTGTGCATGTTACCGTTGTCACTGTTCAACTTATCTGTGGTGCTTTAGATACAGGGAATCTGAGTAAAAAATAAAAAGAAATAGGAGAATTGGAATAAATTCTTGAAATGCAATGGAGACATAAAGAAATCTTCAGGTATCACAGGCAGGGAAAAAAGAAGATGACTTGAATACTTTGCTGCTAATTTTCCACCTGCTCTACACCCACTGCAGATGAATCTCAAAGTCAAAATGGTAGTGTGAGAAGCTGAACTCTCCCCTTTTCACCGTTTAACTTGAACTGCGTGTGCTGCTCCGCAAGCGCCAGTAGGAGAGAGGGCGAGAGAGACTTTGTGTGTGTTTCTTATTCATGCACACATATATGCGGTTATGTGCGCCACTTCTTGAAACAATGTAAATGTATATATTTGTGTTTAATCTGAAGTATGTGATGTTGGGCACTGTCGAGTGTTGGTGACTGGAGGAGTTTTCCACTGGTTTGGCGTTTGTTCACGTGTAAAATCCATTGTTGGTTTGACATGATCTTGTGAATTAGTCAGTTACTCCCTAATCCTTGCAAAGTTTATCCTCCATCAATAATAACAATAATTTGTGTGGTACCCACTGACCAAACTTTTATTTGTCTTTTGCAATGTCTGTACATTTCCCATAAAACTGATTAACGCACGCACTCACTCACAATACTTCCTGGTCCTCCATCACCTCTGAAGCCGTCCCTTTGTGAATGGGACAGCCTTTATGTCATTCTGCAGGGGTGAGGTCACCGTCATTCCTGCCGTTCTCATACAGGGGTGTTCATCATATTCATTTTGTATTTTGTACTTTACTATGCAAAGCCACAATATTTGTATGTATTTGTAAGTTATGCTTTGTTATTCATATGGTTAATACTGTTGACAGTAGAGATATTATAATAATCCAGCTTGTGCTTTGGTCAACTGGGTATGTTGTGTATCCCTGATCTGTTGGTATGATCTAAGTGTCCCAATTCAGGGCCAATTTGCACTAATGCTGCGGTGTATATAATGGGGGGTAGTTCAGTGCCTCTGTGTCGTTCTGCTGGGTGACATGTGACTCTCCTGTTGAGAAGTAGAGTAGGTGCAGTAAGCCAGTTGTGCTGCATGTTGACTATGTTGACTGAAGTGTTTTGGGACGAAATGAATTTTTGTTTATTTTATTAGATGAAAGGGTTTTTGTTTATTAGTGCTGTTTTTGTTATGCACCCTGTTTTGGAAAAGAAATGTGCTTCACTATTGGATTGGCAACAACTTTTCCTGTAAATCTTTACCACCTCCACTTCTCAGTCTACATCTTCAGTGAGCTGGCCGCTCTGGCCTCTCACAGGTAGAAGATGTAAAACGACTCATTCTGAGTTTAACCAGCAGGGGGCACTACAAAAGGGAGACAGACAAGAGATGTATATTGAGAGAGTTTGGCCAACTCTGTTTCAACGGTTCTGCCCTGTAATTGATCCAAAAGGTAACATACTCAGCCGTGCTGTTGTGCACGTTTCTCTATCAGTTAGGTATACTTGACACTTGTGGGAAGCAATGTGTTATTTTACTATTCAGAAAGCAGTTGAAGCACCTGTACTTCCCACGGCAATGTCACCCAACCTCACCCTTACCCAACAAGCTACTTTTATTTCATTAATTTCCGTAATACATACACACACTAACTAGAAATTCGTGGGACACACCCAGGTTAACATCACAAAGTAATATTAGTGAATAAGTCCAGAGATGTAGGGATTTTCTTAGTGATGGTATTAAGCTGCCTAAACTATATATTTTTAAAGTCTGTGCCCTGTACATGTGATTTAACATTAATCTGTTTTTAACCTTAATTTGTTTTTACATGATTCCCCACTGCCCAGTAGACCTATTTGGGCCATGCCTGACATCACTTTTCAGGTCTGATTACAATATTATTTATCAGTAGTACTACATAATTATGAATGATTAACCCTCAAACTATGATGCTCCTATGCAAGAACTCAACAATGATATGAAAATTAAATGATATGAAGTTTAATTCAACTATTATGGTTGATTTAATTTCCCTTAAGTTTTAAAGGGCTAAATGTAGAAAGGGCTAAATGTAAAAGTAAGTATAAGTGCAAAGTATAATGAGAATGTTTTTTTTTGTTTAAATAATTTTTCATAACCTTTGTAAACAGGGCTACAAGAATATAACAATTCATTTGTGGAGGGTGTGCAATGTTGGTTAATACTGACCACTGTATGCAGAAACAATATGTACTTTCATTGTTTTCCAATTGTCTTTTAGAGGTTTAAAAGTTGTGTACTAAGTAAGGTGAAAATATTTTTTTATTTCGTGTTAACATGATTTTTCTTAAACTTTGGGATCAGGGCTACAAGAAAACACCAAATTAGTATAGTATAGAATGGGATCATGTGGATCCCTCCTCCCATTGTATGCTGCAATTACAGTCATTATATGGGCTAATTCTTAATAAATACAAATTCAACCCTTATATTATGATATCACTATTCAAGAGCTTCAAAATGATACATAATTAGCTAATATTTACCATTCTGGTGGACTCAGTAGGTAATTTAAATTCCCTTAGGCCTTAAAATCTGTATGTTACATGTCTACTATTCTATAGCAATTTTAAAACAGAGAATAATTATGAAAGTAATACTTTTACATAAGCTGTTCCATCAGTGCAGAGGGGATCAGTGGGTCCTACTGTCAGGCCAGAAAAAAGAACAGTTCCTTCAAGTGTTACTTCACGGGACTTTGGGAACTTCTGACCTAGAAACACAAAACTGTGGTCCATGAATGACACATGGACTACTTGTATTTAGACACTTCCAGATACATGTGTAAGGAACTTGTTTGAATTTCAAAATGTAACACACCTAAAACCCAGACTAGAAGGTTCTTCTCTTTAGAGACCTCCACCTGACCTGAGGTTACTTTAACATCCAAAGGACCCATTTGGCATCTAAATGTAGCACATTAACACAGCTTCCACAGACTGAAATGTGACTGAATGAATGAGAATTAAAACACTCTCAAATAAAAACATATTTGACCCTCCCAGGCAAAACCAGTGAAAAGTCTTAATTTTGTCATCATTTCACCATATAATGTGAACGCTTTAGCATTCTGAATTCAAGTTGTACTCCAAAGTTTCAGCAAATTGGATGCTAGCGGATGTAGTTTTTGATGTTAACAAGTTCACACTTTCGTTTGAGAGCATAACGACATTAATCATTGAAAGACAATTGAGCCTGTATTGCATCATTTGCGGGGAACGAGCTAGCTTGATGGCGAACAGGGCATGGGCCATCATGACCTATTCAAAAAAATCACAATTTCAATCAACTGCCTCATAACATCATTACACTTCTGGGACAGTACGGAGGGCTCTGCACACAAAACAATATTTTTGTACAAGTATTTTTGACTCTGTTTCATCTTACTTCAACATCCTACACTAACTGACCACTACTTAACTCTAAAAATTACTTTTGACTATGTAGCATCTAACTCGATTTACTACTACACCCGAAGCATAACTCCCAAAATGACTTCATAGCAAAAATTCACTCTTATTCACTACATTAGAAGGCTCTGTACTCTACTCTGTACTCCACATTCAACTTCACTGCACCATTTAAAAAGAAAACAAGAAAAAAATTGCTCCATGGTATACCACACAGACTCGCTCACTGAAACAAGCTGTGCGTAGACTTGAAAGAAAATGGTAAGCCACTAAACTTAAAGTGTTCTGCCTTGCTTGGAAAAATAACTAAAAGGAGTATAAGAAAGCACTTAACAACGTTAAATCAGCATATTATTCCTCACTTAAATAATCCAAAATTCCTTCTCAACACAATATATAATAACGAGGTGACAATTTCTCTAAGCAGCAATGATTTTTTTAAATGACTTAAAATAATAAAATGAACAACTCTTTTGTGTGGTTACAGCAAGTTCCAGTCAACCTGTAGCATACTTTGATTCATTTACACCCACCAATATTACTTCGTTGATCTCAACTAAAGCCTCAACAAGTTTACTGGATCCAATCCCTTTAGATCTTCTTAAGATTGCTCTCCCTCTACTGGCTGAGACAATACTTAAAATCATAAATGACTCTCTCACAGCAGGGCATGTCCCAAAATCTTTCAAGACATCTATTATTAAACCATCTATTAAAAAACCTGACCTTGATCCTGACGTCCTGGCTAATTACTGGCCTAAATCTAACCTCCCATTTGTATCACAAATACTTAATAAATAGTGCTAGCAACTTGACTACTGTTACGTCACACTGAACCAGCACACTGATGTCTGCAACAGCACTGATCAGACCCTATTCCCCCAGCACAGGCAGCCTACTTTACAAAGTTGAAACCTGAAACCTGAGACACCACTGTTAGAGCCATAATGTGAGGCTGTTTGTAATTTGAAAAACACCGCTTGTTTCATGAAACGCAAAATTAGACTCTGAATAGCCTTGATATGTCCATCGCTGGAAAGTTTTTATGGCCTTCAGGAAGACCGATAACTCAGAAAACCTGACCCATGTCACTAGTTTACCCTGGAGAGTCACATATGTTCTACACAATTGGTATGATTATCACTGTTCCTGAGATTATAGATAGTCATCATACTTCACAATTAAAATACCAATATTGTGTTCTGACTATCAAGGAAACTGTACAATGTTCTTAAAGGCAATACTTTTAGTGTATGAACGATACCTATTAAAAAATGGCAGATGGGCTTCACAGTATTCAAAAGTGTTCGTCACACTCTCGTGCAGTTTCAAAAGAACACTTATCTGGAGTTGGCCATGATCCTCCTTGAGCTGATATGAACCCAAAATTGGTGGAACAGGTACCTTCCAAGACAAATTATACTGTTTAAATATCACACTGATAGGACCATTAATGTCTTGACACAATACCAACCCTTACCAACAACTGTTTTTATTTTACCATCATTCTTATGTAGAGCTCCAAATATCCCACCAAATGAAATGTGCGAATAAAGAAACGTGAACCTACAGTCTATGATACAGTTCAGAGTAATAAAACTAATACATTGCAAATAAAAGTTCTGTTATAAATTCAAATGAACAGTAAATCATCACAAAATAAAAAAAACAATTACCTGTGATGTGTAACTGCAAAGCCTGAAGGGTTCCAATGGAGGGGAGAAGGGGAACTTGTAGGGCCCTGAGAAGGCTGAACCATCACCATAATCCATGCTACTGGCTGTCAGCATTGTGGTATCTAATGTGCCGACACAGGGATGGGCAAAAATGTCTTGTAACGGTGAACCATTAGGTGGTAAAGAGAGTGTGACTGTGATGTTGGGTTGGGTTCCTTCCACTTCACACTGCAACCAACAATATAAAGGAAAAAGGAGTCAGCAAAGTAGCCCCACAACATGATGCTGCTGCTCCCACACTTCATGTTTGGGATGGTGTTCTCAGGCTTGTAAGCTTGAAAGGAAAAATCCAATCACCCCTTATTCCTGCTCTTTGAGGCTTTCTCTTCCCTATTCAACAGCATTTTTTGTATTTTTGAAGTGTACGTAAACATCTGGTTTCAACTGCAGCTCATCAAAGTTCTGAACAATCTTTTCAGGGTTTGAAATTTGTAGTATCTTTATAGGCCTACCACAGTCACGTTGGGGTGAATTTGTGACTGAAATTGTGTGACCATGGGAGGTTATTTTTACTAGCTAGCTGTTTTCACTGTGCCAGGGTTTCTGCAGGTTTTAACAACTTAAATTTAAGACTTTTTTTGACCTGCAAAAAATTGCATAGGTTTACAGGACTTGAAGTGGAATTTATGGATTCTACATCCATAGGATATACTTTTAAAACATGCTATCGACAACTACCAACTTCACATGAAAAAAAAAAAGTCCACTTTATTCCCTCAAATAGAAGACACGCTTGAAGCAAGTGGCATTGTCCACACAAAATGCACTGTAGTGGTGCATCTGCAGTAACACCGTATTGGCCTGAATATAAGACACCCCCCTTTTTCAGACTCATTTTTGGGGGAAAAAAGATAAAAAAAACCTTTTTTGCTGACCATTTTTGCCTTATATAGTAAAGATTTTTATTTGAAAATGCTGTGAAAACTCATTGGAAAACAACATCATTGAACATCATTACTACAAATTAAAACTTGAGATCAAGTTAATTAATGTGGATACATTTGTCACATTTAAACTGCATGAATAGTAGGCTACCATATGAATGATAATTTCATATCAATACAGCCTTTCGTGTCAAAGGGGGGAGTGAGCACCGACTGCGAGACACTCAAACATAGTGGTGATTCACTTCTCTCATTTCTTCCATAACTGATTTTCAACCTTTGTTTGCAGCAGTAACAGATGTTGGCATGTCAAAAAACAATGTTTGCTCAGCATTGCCTATCAGTATGAGTGCGTCTTCCTTAGTTTAATCATAGACTACCACTGAAAAGACAGCTTCTTCTCTGAGTCTGTTTTTCCCCACTTTTTTCATCTAGTCTGCGACTCCCCTTTTTTCAGAAGTATTGTCTTGTATTTGGGTATTTTGGGCTTGTATATGGTAATTCATAGCTCATTAAAGCCGCAAGTGGCCTCGCCATAGAATTTGATTGGCTGCAGTGTGCGAAGGTTTCACAGTCCAAAGGGTGTCTGGATATGATCATGATCATAACATGTATTAACCTGAGAAAATTCAGACCATTCATTCAATGCAATGTGGTTTTATGATACATTTCCTGGGTTACAATAAATCAAAGCGTTTGACCAGTGATGGCGCTAGAGAGTTTGAGTTAATTGGTTCTGAGTGGTCAGGACAAGGTCCTGAGTCTGTATACCAAGTCTGGTTACAATAAGTCAATGCGTTGCCGGGATGTTTCACTTCCTGGTTGGCAGCTTCACCGTCAAATTTGATTGGCTGTAGTGGGCGAAGGCTTGGGAGTCCAAAGTGTGTCTGGTATAATCATGATCTTATTATCTATTAACCTGAGAAAATTCAGACCATTCACTCATTGCATTGTGATTTTGTGACACATTTCCTGTTAATGTGGCAAGATATTAAAAACCATAAAAATGTATTAATTCACCATTTCAACATATACGCCATATCAAAATTCCCCTCACAATTTTACATCAGCAACATCATGTATACCAAATTTCAAATCAATCTCACAAACCGTCTCCAATGAGTATGTTAAAATTCACCACGTGTCCAAACGCACAAAATCCCAATTACCTAACTACCTGTTGGGCGTGGCTAATTAGGTTATGATGATAGACTATGATAATCGGTATATATGTCAGGCTCATTAAATTAGAGATAACGCCTAATTAAGATAAAATTATATAAATATTAAGAATTTTTACATATAGAAAAAAAGCTCTAACCTGTATTTTGACTGCAACCACATCATACAATGTGATTCCTTCATTAGTGCCACTCCCTTTCATAACTGTATCATTTTTTAAATTTGACCACTGTTTGCACTAACAATGAGTTTCAATGAGATATATCAAAGTCATTATTTTAAAAATACTAAAAAGGATTTACATAGCATGACATTTCAAGTGTAGCATTATCAGACACACATGACCTCTAGCATTGAGAACTCCATCGGTGTGCTGTTCACAAACAATCTTTTAAACACACTATGTGTACACCAACAATGTACTAAAAGCCCCATTTCACGTGTAGTGGCTCTGATAATGCTATGCCGAGTATTTTTTTGACCGCTTGGTGGTCAAACTTAATAACCAAGCTACAACGTAATTATGATTTTAAATGGTGAAAGAGACACTGAATAGCTTCAGCACTGGTGTTTCACCCAACCATGCATGGAAAAAAGAAATACTGTTAAATACTGTGAAACCAGCAAAATTCTGAAAAATACTGTAACATAGAACTTTGGTCATACAGTGGGAAAAAGAATGAGAAAAATTGGTACAACATAGACCAAATATCGAACTGGCAGCTAACACTAACTGATTGAATTCAATTAAAATAAAAGTGAAAGGGAGTTTCTAGTCCCTTTTCAATTCAGTTTCCAATGAAACCCCTTACATTTGTTAAAACTCAGTAAAACAACTTGACATTGTCTTACCTTACACATGACAGTACCATAAACATCCCACAGGTCTTGTTTGCTGCGGTTGCCATACTGCATGGACCTTACAGTTTCTGTCACAGACACACTTACAGTTGATCTTCCCTTGTGGAAACCTGCCTTCCAGGCTGGTTGCTTCTGAGAGCCACTTAGAAAGGGCACTGCCAGAAATGGAAAAATGGCAGAATGTGGTGTGTCCACTGCTGACCCCAAGGGACAGATGTGACAGAGAATTGAAGACAATAAATCTAAACGGGGGGCCAGAATATCAGGCTCCAGTGCTTTACTTCCACCTAACAGGAAAGCCTGAAGTCCGGACAAGAAGACTATGCCCTGGGAGATTGAGGCCTGGCTCGAGAGGGGATGCTGCGAATTAGCAGAAGAATCAACTAAGGGCATACAGGCTATGATGAAGCCGCCTTGAACTATCGTCAATAAAGGCCACAGTGGAGCCCTGCAGCCCTCTGTTTGGAGCTCAAGGATGTGGGACTCTTGATGTAGCTCACAATCATCGTGCATGGCTACATACAGCCTGTCAGGATCCTCCAGTCCCACCTCGGTGAAAAGGAGCTGGCATATGGCATCATCTTCCGGAATTGCAACATACTGCGGCCCCAAGAGATATTTTGTCCGGCGTTCTACGGTAGGAAAACGCCTAGAAGTTGTAGATAAAACATGTTTGCATATTAGCAGTAGCCTAATAAGCTAATAAGTGTAAGTGTCACTGCATTATTTTATTCTACCTATTTCAAATAACGTTATGCTTATTCATTCATCAAACATGCTTACCTTGAAAAGCGCAAAGTTGCAGCTTCTCTATCACATGACAATACCCAAATAGCCCGGAAACTCATTGATTATTAAAGCAGCAGATTCTGCTTTTTTAAAAAAAAGCGCAAATTTTTACGTTGTGTGGAAACAGACTTCTAAGAACTTAAATAAACTTTGTGTCCCGCGATCTGGCTGTCGGTTTGCAGTTGGGCGGTTTACTTTGTTAAAGCCATAGCCTAGCTCTGCTGCTTTGTTGTTTACTTTCATGTGAAAATTTCCTCTTCTCCTTCTTCTTCTTCTTCGCTCTCTCTTTTCAGTTGGCAACTAACGGTCATGGTGCATGACCGCCATCAGCTGGACTGGGGTGTGGTACTTGAGTCTAACCTGTCCAAGCATAAATCAAACTCTTCTTCTTGGTATTACGGTGGATTAAACAACATTCGGTGCGTCACCCACAGGATAGGACACATTACAACGCATATACAACGATATTTCCAAATGTGCTCAACCAGTTGCTGTTTCTAAAATGGCATACTGATCTAGTACACACCTGGGGTGTGACCTGGGGTATACCATTGCTAGATCTTTCTTGTTGTTCTGTATTGAGAAAATGTATACTAAATATACTAAATACATGCTAATTTTACAATATAGAGCCATTATTTCAGTCGACTAAGTGAGTGCACAACAAACAAGCACACACTGATACAAATGGCAAGTTGACTGGCATTTAGCAGACTTTTATTTAAAAAAATAAAAGAATAAAAAGCATCGCCTGCAGGGCGCCTGCCTAACAGTTTGAAGATGTAACTACTGTGCCAACACTTTCTGCTGTCTGTCCAGTGGAGCTATTTGGAGAAGCTAGTGCTAACAAAATTAAATAATAACATTGCGTGGTCCAACATGCAAAATACTCAATGTAACTACTGAACTCCATAAACTACAACACCACATCAACTATCTTAGATATTTTATTCGGTGCATTATTGTGCTGCTGAGTCAACAATGAGTAAAATTATATAGTGGAAAATATATATTTATAATATAATAATAATATATTATATATATATATATATATATATATATATATATATATTATAAGTATATATTTTCCACTTTCCTACTAAGCCCTTTCTGTGGCTCTGATCCTACTGCCATAATTTTACACGCCGTTTGAGAAGAGTGGAGGTGACGTAACAACATGGCCGACTTGGATGTGGGTGGGGTTGGATATCCAACCAGACTGTCCTACAGACTGCAGCGAGAGACGCCCCCCCCCCAAACACACACACACACACACACACACACACACACACACACACACACACACACACACAATCCCCGTGCTATCGTAGATCCAGGAAGTTGGTCATCATGAAAAATCTAGCTCCGCCTGTTTACCATGTTGAGCCCCGCCTCATATTGAGGCTGCAAGTCCGCAGCCACATAAGGTAGTTCGCTTTGCCCTGGCTGCTCCACTGTGCTGCACCCATTAACAGAGGATAGAGCCATAGGCGGAGCTGTGCTGGTTTACAGGAAGCGGTATAACCAAGGCAGGAACTGGCTACATTTTTAGAAGGAATTGCGGGTGCTGTAAATTTGTAGGTTTGCCAACCTTAGCGAAGTATATTTAAATCATTGTCTGACAGCAGGTTTATTTGCGGATTTGATAGGACACAAGCCCTACACAATGGCTGCAGCAGCCCAGCTGTTTGAGGTAAGTGAACCGTACGTCAACAAATATTAGCCATAGGCTCTCGGTACAAACACTATGACACAGTGCAGATCTGGTTCAGCATTCGATCTGTGTGGCTACTGGATAGGAGTTTAGAAAAAACTTTTAAAATAAAGTAATCTACCATTAGTGCGAAGTAACATTACATTTGCCCCAAAGTGCGGATCTGCACCTAGGCTCCATTTAGGGTAACGTTATGCTGTGATTTTCTAAGGCAATAAACTTCATCATATATCACAAGTGCAGTGCCCGCACAAACGATGTTTTCCAAGAAACTTGTAGCCCAGTTACATCTGTGCAGGTAGATCATATTGAATTGGCGATGATAATGTAGAAACAGGCCCGTGCGGTTGGTAGAGACTTTTGTTGCTCAAGAGAATGTCGCAAAGCCACCGCTCTTACTCTATCCGGACAATGTTCCTGTAAACATTGCAGTTTCGACAGTTTACGGTCACAATTGACAGCAATGACAGAAAACCCAAAATGTCTAGAATACGTGCCAGCGCGAAAGTCTAACATCCATTTCACCTTCATAATACTGACATTCAATCTTAAGACCTATATAGCAAGAATGATCAAGATTATTCATAAGGATCTCGAAAAAATAGATTTATGAATTTCAAGCGCATATATTACGGTATGGTACTTCAGCCTAATGTAGAACTGTAATTGGAGGAGCTACCTGTCCATTACTGCCAAGCTGGGACAGTCCGTGTTGTCACAGGGAAGGTGGATATTTCCGCTGAAAACCAACTGCATGGCAGAGGTGAAGTAAACACCGTGAGAAACGCTGACGATTGGCAGCCTGTTGGCAGCACAGTACCAGACGTGTGGTTCTCCCAATCCAAGTCTGTGCATGCCACCTCGTGGTTACTGTCGTGCATATATTAGATGCTCCCTCGCAAATGTTTCCATTTAAATGGTTCGCAAGTCATACTGTTTCTTCAGGTAAAATCGTGAATGAACAAGCCTCGTTTAGCGACTCAGTGTGTGTAGCAGATCAAATCGGTACCACCCAACAACGAACATTCAGCTGTAACGCACTTGGGTGGAAGAGTGATGTCATGCTGGGACATATTCTTAACTGTAATCTTTACAGCATTATGAGACCTGTCTTTCATTTCCAATAATTAATTTTACACCACCAATCCAGCTGGAGCAGAGACCTCCTCCACACCACTCAAAAGAACTGGAAAACCACAATGACCTGACCTCATATGGCATATACCTTTTAACACACTCCGCTCACCAGGTTTGAGACATACAGACACTTTACCACTAAAAGTCACACTACACGTGTGCCCCTGCATCTGGCTTAGTTTTCTGACAGTACTCAGAATAAACCATTGAATAAACCAACTTGAGTGAATCTGCAAGGTAGTTAAAAACTTGTAACAACTGTCGCAAAATATTAGTCCCTACTAATAGGGTAACTTTACTATTGTAAGACTAGTCAGGACTCACTAGCATTAAAGTACTAAACTGCCGGTCAGTTCCACAAGCATTCAATATTAAGTAGATTATCTAGTGAAAGTAACTCCCTGTGTGAAAGATGTGCAGAATAAGATTGAGATATGCACCTGCACTTGTGATCCTGTGTCCATTAAGCACTGATACCGACCTTCCAACCAAGCTACCCTATTAGAGGACTCTCCAATTAAACCACCAGGAATCTCAGAAACACATTCTCTACTAGAATGGCACTGACTAGCAAGTTGATTAGAGGAGGTGGGACTTAAATGAGTGTCGGTGCTCGTTCCATAGCAGGAGCGCTGTTGGCCTTGGCTGCCATCATGTCGCTCACACAGTCTCACCAAGACAGCATTTGTTGGGTTAGAGCAAGTAGACAGCAGGAGCGATTCCTCTCCACAATTATAGCAAAACATCACAACAGATGCAACAGGGGAGTGAACAGTGCCCCTGTGGCCTTCTGATCATGAACCCTGCCTTGTCTTCTCTCTTCATAGAGGCCTGTTTGTACTTGCAGACTCTCACTGTAATTCTGCTTCTAAGTGTATTATTTTAGCTTCTACTTGATCCTATACAAAGACGTCAAAAACAGCAGAACCACAACTTTCAAGTGGATCCGAGTTAACCGCCAACTGTGTCTGTATGCACCCTGGCCGCACCATTACTGAAATGCCTTTTCTTTCTTAACTCTTTCAACTGAGTTTCATCCTCATATGTTCTGACTTAAAAAAAGGCTAGAAAATGGTGCATAAATGGTGAAATGGAAGAGTAGTGCATGTGTGGTCATTGTATTTTCTCAGGCGTAGAGTAGCTATTAGACGATCATCCAGCATCCCCACAAAATTAGCTTCAAAAACTGACAATCTGCATTCTGCTCCATCACCCTTTCTCTCAGTGACCTCATGAAGCAAACTCTGGAGCCTACCTAAATAATCAGAAGGTTTCCCCCCACTATTTTGATTGGTTTCTAAAGGTTTATAAACTGTATATAAAGCTCTTCACCATTTGCTGCTGGACATTAGCAGCAGGGGTTTTAGTTGGACTGAAGTGCTACAGTTAACACTGGTGGGAGCAAACTGTCTAAAAAAGTCTTTTGCTGCTGCCCCACAGGAATGCTTGAGTCATTTAGCAACCATTTAAAAAAGAGCCGCTATAACTGTTAAATACCTCATCAATTGGCTTTGGAAAATTCCCAGAAAACAGGTGCAGCTCACAAGCTGTAGGAGCATATGTGAGTGAGTCACATTTTACAGTATGCTCAACAATAACATGAGGAATCAGCCCCAACCTGAGCGGGGTTTGCTACCTCTTCATCAGTACAATTAGAATGCACAGCTAAATTAGAAGACTTTTTGCGTGCATGGCAGGGGTAATGTAGGACCTACATTACAGACCTCTTTGATTTGACCTATTACACTCTGTCCTAGCACTACAGGATTGACACAATGCTTACATTGGCCAATTCAGTGATCAGTTGTAAAATTGACAGTTATATCACTAAGAGCATGACTAAGAGGCACTAACTTCTGACCAGGTTCTTACCGGTTCTCGTTGGTGTTGGCTTTATTGGACCACCTTTCACTGAGAACCATCTTCAGTCGACAGAGGATTTTGTTAGAGTCATTCCTAATGAAGGCAATCTTTTCAACATCATCAAGATATTTAAATGTTTTTGCAACTTCTTTGTAATGCCTGCTCTAACTCTCTTTCTACTATCACAGTACGTAAAGGGTCATAACCATATTCATTACAAAACTCTACTTCTCCAATGCTGCTGTTCATATATATATATATGAGAGATATATATATATATATATATATATATTATTTTCAATATAATGTCCTGTTATTCTGAAGCTCACAGCTGGTTAATCAAACCAGCCTTATCCCGTGACTTTCAGCTGGTAATCAAAACGCTGTTATCCTGTGGCTCGTAGTTTTTGCTGCCGTTGGAATGGTGTTGTTCTGTGACTCACAGCCGTCTTTACAGACGCTCACTGTAACGTTGGGGTGATGACCACAAACACACAGAGTTCCAGGAGAGCCGACGTTGGACATTGGCTTGTAGAGCTCAGGTTCGCAGACTTGCATAAAATTTTAGGAAATGCAGTTGGACTCGGGCACACTGCACAGCAAGCAATGGGCTGCACAGCAAGCAATGGGCTATTCTCTGCGTTTTTTTTTTGTGCAACTTACTTTTAAGTCTCAAAAGTTTCATGGCTAACAATTGGCTAGCAGACTAAGACTTAACTATGTTAGTAGTTAACAAATAGACTAAATTATGAGACCATTTGATAAAAAAAAAAATGAAAGCTTACAAATATAGGAAAGGAGATCACAAATGCTGCACAGTGAGCAGTGGGCTACTAAGTGCAGTTTCTCTTGTATGTTCTAGATGCACTAAATATAAAGGCGCTGTATTTATGACTGTCGTAAAAAGAAGATGAAGGAAAAAAATATATCTTCACTGCTAGATAAGTAATAGATCAGAGGGAAGCTGAGTAGATACATACAGTGTAGTGAAACCATGGGTCTCTGTTTGGTGGAAGACACTTGGGCTATCCCATCCTCTTTCTCTCCCGTGTGCAACACAGTCAGTGTAATAGGTACATACTGGCACAGGAGTTGTACGCTCTACAATCAAACCATTCATTTGAAATAGTTGTTTTATATACTTGATGTCCTCTGTCATTTTAACTTTTAAGAGCCACAGAGCTAGATTAGCAAGGTAACGACTTTCTTGACCAACCTGAGTTTGTAGATCAGGCAATCAGCGCTCATCCTGAATCTGCTGCTGCACAACATTGGGAGACATTTCTCCATAGCCTTTCAAAACTGTTGTTTCTTTCCTTTTTTTTTTCTTTCTCGAAACATGTCATGTTCAAAATTATCTGGCTAGCTGGCTAGCTAGTCAAGCTCAATAATGACAACTGCTAATTTGGAACTGTCATTCTTGCAAATTCTGCTGCTTAACCACAAACCATGCATTAACACAGGTTAACTTTAAGGGGAGAGCCTGAATGTAATGTAATGATGGGGACTAGTAGTCAAATGATAAGAAAAGACAATGCACTTTGAGAACACCTGCAATAACATGTTGCAGGCTAACATGAACGTTAGAGAAACTCTTATTTCATCGATAGGTCAAATCCAATTTCATTGTGATGTAACTACATTATTTTACCTGTGTGTTTGTGCAGCCTCTAACTGTTCCGCTCACTCATTTCTTCTAGTTTTTGCTTTGCTCCTGCTTGATCTTTAAATTTCACAATTTTCTACCATTTCTTCATCATTTTGTTTCCACTTTGATGATGATCATTAAATTGATCATTATGGGGTGAATGAAAGCTCTCTCGGCCACCTCTAGTGTAGATTAAACAGTTGTTACACTTCCAGGAATCTTAAACGGTGAGTACTGAATCTGAATGAAACCGAAATCGCATTTATTACTTTGTCAGTCATACATAATGCTACAAACTGATCATCACTGGTTCCTATTCTGGTTTGTAAACAAATTCACATGCATTGGTGAGAGTGTATAATGTTGTTGCTATTTTCTTTTTAAAAATCAGTGGAGGTAAAAAATTGCATTGTTGCTTAGTATGCCTTTAAATTAGTCACAACCATGTAAATTCTCACTATTAGCCTACATGTGGATTTGTTTGCAAACCACAGGAGCCATAGGAATGGGAACTAACGATGATCGTTTTCATAGAGTTGTGTTGACTGACAAGGCAATAAACATTTTGACTTCATTCAGTTTCAGTTTCGTCTCACAGCAGCTCGGTGATGAGAAGCTGCAAATGGTATAACTTGACTGGGAAATCGGTAGAGGGGCCGAGAGAGCCTTCGCTCACTCCGTAATGAGCCATTTAACCAGGTGGGAATGATTCTGCTAAATTACCCTAAAACATTATGAAATGTTGCCTGGTGTTACTTCAAGGACTGGAAATATCATCTACTTGAGTGCCAAGTTGCAGTATTCTTCTATGAATTTAGTTTTTGTGTTTTCTTGCTCCTGATCAGTCACAAACACCAACCCCAGGCACAAGAGACAACCATTCTTTAATCCCAGATGGAGGTCAGCTGAAAATCAGTAGTGCAAGTATTATTTTCGGGTTCAGGGCTAGTCTCAGCTCAAAAGGTGCCTTCAGGATGTAGTCTGCATTTATGAAGTGGTGGGTAGGGTTGGTGTTTGAAACTGATAAGGGGCATGAAGACATAAAAATGAAATTCCTGAATGCACCTTTTGAGCTGAGACCGCCACTACACAACAGTGTAGCTTACCCCATTGGAGTCATTTAATGCATTCTGGTGATTTGCATGACCTGGTAGACTGGACAAAAGTTTTATTTGTTGTTTATTTTTGCAAAGCTAGCAGGAAAATTGTCACAACCTACTTCCACTTACTGTTGGTGGATTTACTCTTGATGCGGCAATTATTTTTATTCTTCTACCATCACAAGTAAATTCAGATCTTTGAGAAAACACTGAAATGTGTTATAATCAAACTAAGTGTTGGCAGTGCTGATATCATCTGCTCCAGGTGAGCAGGTTGGCACCTTGCATGGCAGTCTCTGCCACCGGTGGATGAATGGGTGAATGTGAGGGAAATTGTTAAACACTTTGAGTGCTCAGAAGAGTGAAAAAGCACTATATACATGCAGTTCATTTACCATTTACCAATACTTATCACAAAAAACAGTAGTAACTCTGGAGGCTGGTTTGATAAATATACATTGGTGTGGATAATTGTTTGGAACCTGCTTTTATGTGCACAGATTGTCTGGTACCCCTGAAATTGCCATATGTGTCAGATTCGCAGATACGAGACTGGAGAATCAAGTGTACTTTCACGAACCACACATTTTATTGAGTTGGCGAAGCCCAGGAACTGTTGCAACTTCTTACGATTCTCCGGCACTGGCCAAGATGTTACTGCCGACACCTTAGCGGGATCCATCTGGACGCTCCCCTCTGCCACTATGTACCCCAGGAAGGACACAGACTGGACATGAAACTCGCATTTCTCTGCCTTGATGTAAAGCGAGTTTTCGAGGAGGCGGCGCAAGACCAACTGTACATGATGGGTGTGTTCTGACATTGTCTTAGAAAAAAATCAGAATATCATCTAAGTACACAAAGACAAAAATGTTCAACATATCTTGGAGGATATCATTCACCAGAGTCTGGAAAACTGCAGGAGCATTGGTAAGGCCAAAAAGCATAACCAGGCACTCCTATTGTCCTGATGGGGTGTTGAATGCTGTCTTCCACTCGTCGCCCTCTCTTATGCGGACCAAGTGATGGGCATTCCTGAGGTCAAGTTTAGTAAAGACAGTGACCCTCTGAAGCAGTTCAAACGCAGACGACAGCAGTGGCAGAGGATAGCGGTTCTTAATGGTGATGTCATTCAGACCCCGGTAATCAATGCACGAGCGGAGAGAGCCGTCCTTCTTCCCGACAAAAAAGAAACCGGTTCCAGCAGGAGAGGATGACGGACGGATTATGCCAGCGGCCAGGGATTCGTTAATGTAGGCCTCCATAGCTTTTCTTTCTGGGCCCGACGGAGAGTACAGGGGGCCCTTTGGAGGTGTGGTACCCGGCAGGAGATCGATGGCACAGTCATATGGTTGGTGCGGGGGCAGCAAGGTGGCCTTGGCTTTGTTAAATACCTCCCTGTGGTCATGGTAACACACAGGAACGTTGGAGGTATCAGGGGCAGGACTGGGGGCATCATGGTGGATGGGGAAGACCACCCTCTTTAAGCAGGTCTAATGGCAGCCCCTTACCCATTCTCGTATGGCTCCCGTATCCCAGTCGAGTTGGGGGTTGTGTTGGCAGAGCCACGGATAGCCCAGAACTAGGGGTTGTCCAGGTGAGCATAACAGATAAAACTGGATGGGCTCCTGGTGGTTACCTGACAATAGCATTGTTTTGGGGGCTGTGACATGAGTCACTGTTCCGAGGCAATGTCCGTTCAGTGCCCGGGCAGGAACAGGTGGAGCGAGATGATGTCACCCAAAGCCCAACTGACGAGCGAGCTCTGTGTCCATGATGTTGGCCTCGGCACCAGAATCCACTTGGGCAGCTAGGGTATGGGAAGTGTTGGGAAGAAGAAGGCGGACGTGGAGCAGGGCTTACGAGTGGGGGGAGACTGAAGATTTGTTGAGCTCAGCCGGATCTCCCCTATGCCTGGTGAGCTCTGGCTTTTACTGGACAGGGCACGACCCGATGACCCTCACCCCCACAGTAAAGGCACAGGTGGGAGGCTAGGCGGCGCTGTCGCTCTTCAGGGGTGAGGGCGGTGCGACCGACCTCCATGGGCTCGGGCTGGCTCTGGGAAGTGACTGGTGGAGACAGAAGAGCAGAGGACTCACCCCGAGTGCGGATGGAAGACTGGTTTTGCCGCCCCCTCTTTCGCTTACGAGCTTGGACCCGGTGATGGATCCGGACTGCAAGGGCTATGGCTCCGTCAAGTGTCTCAGGCAGGTCATGTGAGACGAGCTCATCCTTGATGTAGTCCGTCAAGCTGTGAAAGAAGGCGTTCACCAAAGCTGCCATATTCCACGAACTACGCCTTGCCAGGGTCCGGAAATCGATCGAATAGTCTGCCACAGTCCGACTACCTTGGCGAATGTTCATCAAGGCCCGGGATGCCTCCGCTGACGAAGAGCCATGGTCAAACACCTTTATCATCTCTTCAGGGAAAGCGTTGAAGGAGGTACAGGCTGGAGTCTGCCGCTCGAACTTAGCCGTTCCCCAGAACCGAGCCCGGCCCATCAGGTGGGTAATGACGTATCCGACCTTGGCCCCCTCTGTCGCGAAGGTCCTGGGTTGCAGGGAAAACTGAATTCTGCAGCTGGTCAAGAACGCCCAGACTTGGGTTGGATCTCCGTCAAAGCGCTCTGGTTTCCGATCTTGGGTTCTGGAACCCTGGGAGGTGCCAGCGGAAATGGGGCATCAGGAACTGGAAGAGGTGCTGGTGCAGAGGGAGGGAGCGACGCTGCAGGAGCAGACGGAGGGGTCAGGCTGGTGAGCAGCTGCAGGACCTGATCGAGCCGTTGTTGCTGCTGCTGGAGCTGCTGTTGTTGCTGCTGGAACTGCTGTTGATGTTGGACATTGAGCTGGACCAGGCTGGCAATGTCAGCAGAAATTCGATTCACATCCCCCTCTGTTCGCTCAAGGCGTTCCATGGCTGAGGGTTCGGGCGCTGATTCCATTATGGTCAGATTGTACTGTCAGATTCGCAGATACGAGACTGGAGAATCAAGTGCGCTTTCACAAACCATACGTTTTATTGAGTTTTGGGGGAAAGGGAAGTGGGGGAAAGAGAGGCAGGTGAGTCCAGGGAGGGTGGTTGGAGCCGCGAAGCATTGTAAGCCTTTCCAGTGGATGTAGGCAGGCGGCTGAGAGGAGCGCCCAAACTGGGCTACTGGAGCAGAGAAGCAGGTGTACTTCACAGAGAGTCAGATGGGAAATGCCAACTAACATAGGTAGCAGACGATCTGACACAGAGCACAGGAGACTTAGGGTTTAAATACACAGACAGATCAGCAGGTAACAACACGCAGGTGGTACAGACAATGAGGAGAGAGTGAGAACAGGTGAGCTGGGTAATTGAGTGAGTGTAAGTGGGCGTGGCCACTGATTAGTGCACGCAGTGAGAGTTACCAAACCAGCAGGGCAGAGGCGGACTCATGACAATATGTGCTACTGCCTTTTAACACTGTGTTTCTTCAGGAGCCGTTTGATGCTGATGAGTACATCGAAAGGCTGGCCTGGAGGACACCAGGAGGGGGATCTAAAGGAGGAGCAGAGGCATTTGATCCAAAAAGGTAAAAGCACACTCCCACCAACCAGGACTGAACTCTTGGTGCTGTATGGCACTGGCTACCCAGGACTGGTGTGTATCATGCCTGGGCCCAGAGGAAAATTATTTCAGCACTTCCCCAAACCAGGGGTTCTCAAACTGTATTGAGCCAGTGATCCCTAATGAAGCAGATATTTTTTTCAAGGACCCCTCATCACAACAAAAATTTAACCATATAAGATTATAGCCGTTTGTTCTTTCAGATGCTTTTCAACTCTTATTCTAAAAAAGATATTTAGCTACCACAACAGTTTTAACATGCTAAATAATGTTTTTGCATTTGGCAAAACTTGACTGTGCAGGAGCAGTTTTATGTTTTTTCTGGGCCTACCCTTTCAAAAAAAGGTGAAAGAAACAGTCTCTTCTTCCATCAATCCTAAAAGAAACTAACAACGTAATGTTTCTCACAATGTAATATTTTGTCACCATTTATTACTATTTACAATGTTTTCTGTTACGTCTGATGCTTTCACAGACATAAATACTTCTCTGACCATGCGGTGTCTATTCATATTGACATTATGAATCTGTACTGTTTTTATTAAGCTTAGAGATACTGTATTCAATTTCATTGGAAGTAATGTGCTCGTTTAACTCTGCTGGCTTCAATCTACAACTGGCGCCAATCATGTAGCATTCATTCTTAAACCAACTTTACTGCCAGTATGGTGGCATTAATCAAAACATTGAATAAAACATTGATAATATAGTCAAAGAACGGAAATCCCAGATCATCAAGGAGTTGTTTGTGCTCTGAGCACTGGGGAAACTAGGTGCCTAGTGTTTTTCAATTAGTGCCCCATACGCTGGGTGCCATGAATTGTTTTGTGGCTGCTCACTGAGACCCCCAGTCGAGGGCCCAAGCTGACATCGCTACTCTTAACTTCCTCTTATCTATTAACCCAGATGTTCTCCCATACACAATGAGGCAACTTACCTTCCTTAGAATGAAAATGACTCCTTAACTGTTGGCCTTGATCCAAGCAGTCAAAAGAGGTCATTGTTGGTCAGCTGGGGGGGCCTCTGATGCCTCTGATGCCTCTGAGTCAGCTGAGTTGTGATTCAGTGATGAGTGCGTGTGCTTTATACTACTGATTCTGACTCCATGTGTGCAAATCACTTGAGTCACTGGAGTCACTCAAGTCAGTGCTGCAATTTTTATGTAATTTAAGCAATTAGAAGTTTGGACTCTGCAAGGACCCAAAGAAGTCGGGTTAACAGAGACTTAGGATCCGTGACTCACAGAGTGATTTATGAATTTGGATAATTGATCCGAGTGAGTCAGGAATTGTTTATCTACTAGTATTACAGCTGATAATGTTCAATCAGTGTACCTCAAAAAATAAGGTCAATTTAATCTATTTATTTAGTTGTATGTTTGTGCATTGTAAGAGTACATAAGACACAACTGTGATCCCATTATAGTTTTGAATTGCACAGAAAAGTTTAGTGCTAGATGTTTTTTTCTGGTGTATTATCATACCGAATCAGACTGAAAACTGTCCCAGAAACTGATACCAACAATTCTGTGGGTTCTGTGAACGTTCCAGCTCTAGAACTCATTGCTGCTTGTTTTATGCTGTTGAATCCTTTGTATTGTATTGGACAGGTTGCTTGAGGAGTTTGAGAACCACATTGAAGAACTAAAGCAATTAGATGAAAGAATACAGCGGAAGGTGGAGAAGCTTGAGCAACAATGTCACCGGGAGGCCAAAGAGTTTGCTCACAAAGTCCAAGACCTTCAGAGGAGCAACCAGGTGAATATTGCCTGAATGGTTGTATTGGAGATTCATCTCACTACTTAAAAAATGTTATAAAAATAATTTTTGTCATCCTTATTGCAGGTGGCTTTCCAGCACTTTCAGGAACTCGATGAACATATCAGCTATGTGGCCACAAAAGTATGTCATCTTGGTGATCAGTTAGAGGGTGTGAACACACCACGTCAGAGAGCAGTGGAAGCTCAAAGGCTTATGACCTACTTCAATGAGTTTCTTGATGGGGACCTACGAAGTGATGTCTTCAACAACCCTGAAAAGGTCAGGATCAAACTCCTTCGCATCGTGTGTATCATGTGCTGCATAAGGGAGTATTGACTGGAAATGTCTTAACTCCATAAGCAGATTTTAGATAGAGTATCAGTCAAAAGCTTGAACACACCCTCTAATGCAATGTTTTTTATTTTGAATATATAATTCAGTAAATAAAAAGCTGTAAAACAAACCAGAATTCAATTAAATAAAATTCAACTTTATTTATACAGCGCCTTTTACAATAGTATTGTCTCATGGCGCTTCACAGCAAGAAGCACCCAAGAGCAACAAGGTCAAAGAAAAACTCTTTGTGGTAGATAGTCTAGGAAGAAACCTTGGGCAGATCCACAGCTTAAGGGCACAGCAGATCATGCAGGAAAAGTACAATCAGATTTCTCGCATCTTCTGAACAGGCAAGTCTCGGTTAGCTTTAGCTGCGTGTAGAAAATGGCCTTTCGGAAAGTGTTTGTAAATCCAGCCCCAGGTCATCTGACGCAGCACTGCGTCATTCCTTGTCTTGGTCAAGGTCCAGGCTTTCATAGCCTGGAGATGTGGGTTCATTGTCCTGTTGTTGAAATGATGTTGATATGTTGAAATGACAAATGATGGTCCCACTAAGCTTAAACCAGAGGAGATGGCATGTCCATAGAGTGCTGAGCGGCAGAAACAACTCCGAGTTCTTTGCCTCCTTAATTTATCACACTAGCTGGGTATTGCTAAGAAGCATGTCTGGTTTGTGATGACACCTAAGTTCCTATACCCATTGCCTGAAGAATAAGTAGAATAACATTACTTATAGTCTTGACTACAGGGTTCAAATCTAACACATCTGACATGTGAATCATGAAACTGACGTCTCTCACGAAATTCATTTCTCTCACTTTTATTATTAAATCTTTTGAACTTTATAAAACAGCCTGCTGCTACACACACACACACACACACACACACACACACACTACAATGTACATAGCATCTTAGGCTACTTTATAAACGTGATAACCAATATCTAAATTTTCTTTAAAATATTGATATAAACCAATTCTCAGTGCCTATGCAATTGATGGAAGGATTTTTTTCATTGGGACATTCATCTGAAACAGGTCTGAAAATGCCACAAACGGAACACTAATTGAGAATTTAAATACAGTATGCAATTGAGAGACAATTCATGGAAGTGTTAAGAGGGAATAGGTCTTCACCTAACATTCTTCAAAAATGTTTGAAGTGTGGAAAGTGTCTTGTAAATAAAGTTTCTGTAATGTTTCTTTTTTTCCCCTTCTACTGGCCTTTGACTGTTGTATCTGAAGATCAAGGAAGCTGCAGACATCATTCAGAAATTACATCTGATTGCACAGGAGTTGCCATTTGACAGGTGAGCACATTTGGTGCTTGGATATAAACAAGCTAGATTTACATGCATACATACATACAAAACTTGGGATGATGTTTTTCATGGAAACACACATGTAATTAGTCTGAGTAGGGAATATAGCAAATAAACAAGGACATGCAGTCATTTTCAGAATTAATTATATTGTTTTTTGTTGAAATGCTGATTGTGTTTGCTTTAATAAAAAAACACCTTTTACAGTGATTAATAAGGTTATAATTTATTATAAAACTAGGGATGTAATTCCTGAAAGAATTATCAGTACATGCAAAGCATTTAAAATTTTAGACATAAATCTATTCAGTACTACATGAATGTAAGGTGGGCTTTTATTTTTGAAAGCATACACGAGTTTTAGCAAGGACTTTCAGCAAAGCTCATATGCTCAAATGAAAGAAAATGATTGGGAAGATTAATGAATGAGGCCCATTGACCCTCATGAGGACTTTTAAACATGCACTCCAGAGTCACTGTCTTGTCTGCGCCCAAACTCATGTAGAACTGTAGGAGATTGGTTGATGGTTTTCTCACAAAGAGATGGTTACAGACATCAAAATCTGTCATTCTTTTTGTATGTGATGCCGCAACTCAGCACCACGGCATCACGTGAGTTACGCACCGGTTTTGGGACGCTGTTTTGAATGTGTTCCGGACTATGCACAATCAGAAAACATGTATCACACTGTTTGGAAAACATGAACATCTTATGTTAAATATGGTAACTCTGTGCTTGCTTCATCATCTCCCATGAGGGCTAGGGAAATGTTGTGAAGATGTTTGGTGGGTACACGCACCGATATTGTATCAATGTTTTGCTCTGTTCGTATACAGGTTGCAAAAGGTTGGATGAAGGAAACAATAGACACAAGTATCTGTTAAATGTCAACTTTAGCGTGTGATGGCATAAAGTTACAGGATTGTGCAAATAACAAGGGGAACACTTACGTGGCTCAGCGTGGTAGCGTCAGCGGTATTAGGGGAGCATGCACCGGTACCGCCAAATTATTATACTTTACTTCCTTGATTGGTGCGTTCGCTAGCGTCCCGTGGTGTGCAGTTTGCGCAATGGTAGCGCCCAATTAAGGTGATTTTGGGCATTTCATATAGTTACTGTTTGATGTTTGCTCAGCTATGTGTAGTAGCATTTTCCTGTGTCAGGAGTAATTATTTTATGTATAATATTGCAGTGTACCTGAATGATTTATTATGATTGGTTGCCAGTACTGTTTATACCCTGTCGTCAGTGGTGTGAGTGGTATGGTCCACTGTGGGCGGGGTTGATGGATCCCTGTAAAAGAGGTGCTTTGGCCATTCTTAGGAAGGCCAGCGAACAGACCAGACCTGATGTATGGTGTTAGGCCTCAGTCTCAGCAGGTGAGACATTAGACTATTGGCAGTAGCTATTTATTTGCCGTTTTGCATTTTTGTTATTTTCTTTAGTATTTTCTTTCCTTTTTGAAGCTCTTTTTGTATTTCTTTGACCATCGTGTCATTGTTTATTTTGTTGTTCTTATGTGGTACACTAAATATTGCACTTGGGTGCTATTGGCGGGAAGAAAATAAAACAGCTTCCTCTTGGCCTCAATCCGCTGCGTCATCCTCTGCTTAAAAAGACCACCGGTCACGGGTACCTTTTGACATTGTACATCATGGACTCTCCATCCTCCCTAAAAAGGAGAATCATCTTTATATATGGGCAATTCCACTCAAGTCATCCTTACCATGCAAAAAAAATGTTCACTAAGGTCTGTTTTATTGTGTGAGACACCTTCTGATGGATTTGTACAGATTATTCCATTTCTTACATCATCTATGAGTGGTACGCAATATAAAAACATTGTTTTAAAATACCTATTTTACACTACTTCAACATCAGAGCTAAAGAATGCAAACAAAACAAAACTACCTAATTTGTCAATTTCCAAGATGACAAAGGCAAGAAAAAGCTATAGTTCGTTTGGTTTGCTTCAACAGTATGTTTACCTAATTTAAAAGAGATATGTAAAATCGGTTTGTTTGTCAGTGAATTCCATGGAAATGTCATATCCATAACGAATTTGAGGTTTGAAGTTTACACTATTCAAAAAGTGTTCAGGCAAGAATGTTCAGACTTCATGTAATGTATCATGAACAAATTTTTTTCACGATTGTTACTTTTAAATACTTAAATGATGTGTTAGAATTGTCACATCCATAACTTTTCACAATTCACTTTCCTATTGTATTGCAAAACCTATACGAAACAGTTGAAATTCGACAATCATGTGTTGCAAGTGATCAGTTTCTCTTTTAAGTTTCAGTGGAATGAAGCAGAGGTCAGAAATCAAAATGATGGGTAAACGTTCTCCCATATTCACATGGAAATGCAATTTTCATGAATGTCTTGAATGACAAGAAAATGTACAGTACCTATGCAGAGGTGTAGTGGTAATTTTTAAGTGCAAGTGCACTTGATGATGTAGACCATATACCAAAGAATAAGACATGCTTCCAAAACATGGGTGCACACACGTTAGCGAAGCCGTCATCCCAAATGGCAATAACAATACCCCACAAAGAATTCACAAGCTTACAAAATGCAAACGCAAATGGTTCATGTATAACTGAAACTTTTTTCAAAGAAAGCATACAGTCAGGCAAGAGTAGTTTTCTTTTTAAGTATTTGATGTGAAACACTCCACATACTCCTTTCAGAGTTTTTGTTTTATTGAATGTGCATGGCTTTTTACAGGTCCTGACTGCGACAGCCAGTTGCAAACGTAAGGTGTTCCCAGCGTTATTTTGGTGTGCAGATTCACTGGTCCATGCATACGATTAATCAATAATTGGTTTAGCTCACTGTAATATCTAGCTTGTCATTTACAACTAATGAAATGTTGACATTTATTGCATTATCCCTAAAACACGGCAAGCGCATGAGGCGCACCTTGGATATCGCTCGCAGCCTATTATTTTTACTGTTTATGTTGCTGTTTATTGAGCACTGCATGCATTCTCACTGAAAAACCTCCCAAGAAATTGCCACATTGGAGGACCCATGTGACATTAAGCTGCAGGCAAATAAACAGTGACTTGTTTCGGGTAAATTGAAGCCCAGATGAGCTACAGCGCAATAGCTGGAAGTAACATTTTTATGACAGTGGAGGGCTAATTGGAGAGATTTGCTTGAGATCCACACCTGTTGGTACCACTGGTAATGCCTTATACTAATGAGCCTCTCTTATTTGAGCTTCTCTTGGAAATACAGTCTACAAGCTACATGCCCACCCAGGCATTAAACCTACTGTTTTAATTGTTACAAGCGTGTATAGTTTTTGAAAGCCTGGTTCAGACATGTAACGTCAGTAATGCAAATATGTCACATCTGATATGCCAGTTTTCCCAAAATAATTTCAAACAAAAACAAACTTATTTTACAAACTTTGTTACAATTTTTTTCTGTGTTCACTGAGATGCTAGCCAGCTATCATTTCACAGACTATATACAATGTGGAGAAACAGTCAAAAACAGTAGAGAGACAACATCAACGGTCATGCCTCTAAATGCTACACTGTAAAAAAGTAATGCTTACTTGAAAAATGTGTGGAAACCTTTACTTACAAGAAAGCAAGCCTTACTTAACATTTGAGTGTTCAGGTTACTTAACGACTACTAGTAATGTTTACTTCATAACATCCAGTAAAGCTTACTTGAAACAAAGTTGCTTTTACTATGTCTAGTTACTATGTTACTATGCTAGTCTGATGTACTAGACATTTCACTACAAACAAATCCCAAGCGTCTAAAACTGTGAGTTAAGAGAAGGGTTGTAGACAGAATGAGAGACAGAGAGAGGATATGTGTGAAAGATTTAGTGTGAATCACTTCAGATGTAAATCAGTTCAGAACTCTATACATTTTCTAAAAGCTTATATCCTCTAGATGTGATTTAACATGATACACTGATACATATCACAACCTCCACCATCCCATGCCGATATTTAAAGGCATACCAAGTTTGCTATTTTTTACCTCCAGAGCTCCCCCTGCAGTCGCTGGTGTTTTTGTTTTTTTTCCATCAATCCATGTGAATTTGTTGCAAATTAAAGAACCCAAAAACACTGGGTTACTAAAACAACATAAACTGCATATTTTAAATTAGAAATGTTATCTTCATCTTTATGGGAAAGTCTGTGCTTACATTGTAGGCCTATATTAGCCCAAAAGTTAGACACATAGTTTCAGCATGGTTCCCTGGTACAGCAGGACGCAGAGGTTGGCTTTATATATATATGGGGCGATGGTGGCGCAGGTGGCAAGGTTGCAGGTGTAATCCCCATTGTGCCTGACCCCATCGAAGTGTCCTTGAGCAAGATGCTGAACCCTAAATTGCTCCCGGTGGCAGGTTGCATGGCAGCCTCTGTCACCGGTGTGTGAATGCATGTGTGTACACTGTAAAGCACTTTGAATACTCGCGCAATATAAATGCAGTCCATTTGCCATTTGGTGACTGATGACTTAATATGTCTATTGTCCTACCGACCCACTTTTGACGGATTCTGATGTTACAGCAAACTTATTTTTAATGATGACCTTAGTATGTGTGAATGATAGAATTAGCTATTTCCAACTGAATTGCTTTATAGATGCAGACATAAGTGGGTTGTTTAACCAAAAGGTCCCTGTGGTTCAAATTCCTGTGGTTCAGCAACAGTGGAGCTGTTTTTGTAGAAATGCACCTCTGTATGGTTCTTTCACTCTCCTGCTTTGTTTTTCCTTGTTTTGGCAGGTTTGCAGATGTAAAGGCCAAAATCGCTAGTAAGTAATAAGTGTATTCACCTGTGGCACTTGCTGTCTGTCCCTTTATATGAATTTTACATTTGTGTCATAGATGTACATAATTCCAACCTCTACAAGTTTTGACTAGACTGCCTAAAGGATTAGACAGGCTGTTTGTGTGTGTGTGGTTTAATGTCAATGTATTACAGGTAAGTATCATGACTTGGAACGGCAGCTAATTCAGGAGTTCACAAATGCCCAGCGTAGGGGGGAGATTGGACGCATGCGAGAGGTTGCAGCTGTCCTCCTTCACTTCAAGGTAAAATCAGACACATCACTAAACTCTCACATTTCCGTTATATTGAATGCAAGCATACAGATAGTGATGTGCAAATGGAAATGCAGTCTGCAATATGCAATTCAGAAAGACAATTCAATATGCATTTTAAAGTCTGATTTGAAAACCCATTGCAAAATTCAAATGCAAATTGCAAAGTGACGAGATGATTGTGGTATATGCAGGCAGAAGCAAATGAGTTAAGCCAGTCTAGATGATTTATAGGTCACAGATCACAAGTCATACGTGCATGTATATATGTATGTATGTATAAGTAGAGAGGGAGAGAGAGTTGCATGGCATGAGTCATGAGGTTTGTAACTATGGTGGCCAAATAAGTATTTTTTACTGATATCTTGATATCAGGCATGAGTGTCATTTACATGCAAACTATTTCTGTAAACTAGTTAGCTAGTGAGGGCTATCATTGTCAGTAGTTAACTAGTTAACAGTTTTTTCTTATCTTACTAGTTAACTAGTTATGAACAGCATGTTCACTTGTTAACTAGTGGACATTGAAATGCACACTAGTTAAATAGTTAGACTTTTTTCTCTTACTAGTCAACTAGAAAGATACAAAAATGTTTGCTAGTTGACTACTGAATGTGAAGCTCCTAATAGTTAACTGGTATATAATATTAGAAGCCTATGGAGCATTTATTCTGATATCTTGATGTCTGGCATAACTGTCATTTGCATGAAAGCCATTTATGGCGACCAGCTAACAAGTAAGCCACATTTTTCTGAACTAGTTAGCTAGTGAGGGCCAAACTGTGCACACTAGTTAACTAGTGTAAGTCAAAATACACAATAGTTAACTAGTGAACACATTTTAGCTTCACTACTTAACTAGTGAGATTAAGAAATGTCCACTAGTTAACCAGTAAAGGCCAAAATGCGTACTAGTCAGCTAATTGAAGGGTTTTGGGCTTTACAAGTTAACTAGTGACCGCCAAAATGTGCACTAGTTTACTAGTAAAGACTAAACTGCTCACTATTTAACTAGTCAGAGTAGTTTAATATCACTACTTAACTAGTGAAACATAAATGGTGTGCTAGTTAGTTGGAAAGCTCACTAGTTAATTAGTAGATGCATCCTTTGACAAAATTAGTGAACTAGTGAGGTTATACATGTATAATGGTGAACTATCTCAAGCCAAAATTCACACTAGTCAGCTAGGTGAACAGAATTAGGAGGTGGAGAAAACTGTGCTTTGAAGCTTGTTATTGGTTCCCAAGTTCAAAATAGGACATACCAACAAATCACAGCGAAGAATTTTACAAATGTCCCACCCAGCACGTTTGCATGTTGCATACTAGTTAACATGGTGGCCTATGGAACTTCAGCTAGTAAACTAGTGGCTTCAGTGTGACACTTACATGTGAACTAGTGAAGGCGAAACTGCTCACTAGTTAACTAGTGAAGGCACAAATGTCCACAAGTGAACACATGAGGGCAATTTCCATTTTACTTGTTAACTAGTGAGATGCAATAAGCCTCACTAGTTGACTAGTAAGGGCCTACATGTCTACTAGTTAACTAGTTAAGGCCATTTCAGCCCTACTAGTGAGATGCAAAAAGGGTCACTTGTTAACAAGTAAAGACAAAATCCTCCTAGTTTACTAGTGAGGGTGATTTGGGTCTTACTAGTTAAGTAGTGGCATGCATATTTTGTCCACTAGTTAACTAGTAACTCCTAAAAACACAAGTTAACAATTAGAGCAAAAGAAGTGTCACTAGCTTGCATGTTTGACAGTGAAGCAGTTTACAAGTCAACTAGTGCGCAAAATGGTCATTATCAAATTATTCCAAGCCAGAATTCTTACAGCTTGAATGTAAAATGCTAATGAGGAGGTGGTGAGAAGATTCCAATTAGCTATCAAGGAAGAATCTCACCTAGCCAAAATGTAAATTTAAAGCACCAGTGGTATAGGCCTAACTGATTGTAAAGCACCAGCTCTGTTTGTTCTCCATACATTAGTCAATAGGGAAGATTGTTTTTGTTGTGTTGTTCAGTTGTGTCTCTGTTCTGATTTGTCCGCATGCAATATTGATTTGCAATTTCCAGGAATTACACAGTGCATACAGAGTTTTGTTGTTCTCTTCATGTGGACTTTTATTGTGATATGTATGAAGTTGTTACATTTGTTAACCAATAGATGGCAGTATAAGAGAGAGTGAGTGGAGAGAATGTGAAAAGCAGCAGTTGGTGCAAAAAGAGACGTAAATAAATACTGTGTAAATAAAGGACAAAATTTCATTAGCACATGGCTTAAATCATTAAAAAGACAAAGACCAAGAAAAAAGAAATCTGAACATTTACATTTACATTTAGGCATTTAGCAGACGCTTTTATCCAAAGCGACTTACAAAAGAGGATAACATTCAAGCTACAACACAATGAAAGAACTAACAAGGAGTGCATATTGCTAACATAGAATCTGCACTATTTTAAGTTGAAAGTGCAATAGTGTAGAGAAATGAAATTATTAAGTGCATTCTCAAAATTTACGCCAGGAGATATTCTTGGAAGAGCTGGGTCTTCATGAGTTTCTTGAAGGTGGAGAGGGTATCAGTTGATCTGGTAGCACTTGGGAGGTCATTCCACCAGTGTGGAACCAGATATGAGAAGAGTCTGGATTGACCTGCACAAGGTGTTGGCCGTGCTAGAAAACGTTCCTTAGAGGAGCGAAGCGGTCATCGGGTGACATAGAGCTTCAGGAGAGTATTCAGGTAGATGGGAGCAGAGCCATCATTCACCCTGTAGGCCACCATAAGTGCCTTGAATTTAATGCGAGCAGCCAAGGGTAACCAGTGAAGTTCAATGAACAGAGGTGTGACATGTGCCCTTTTTGGCTGGTTAAAGACCAGACATGCAGCTGCATTCTGGATCATCTGTAGCGGTCTCACCGCACAGGCTGGTAGACCTGAAAGGAGGACATTGCAGTAGTCAAGACGAGAGATAACCAGGGTCTGTACCAGGAGCTGGGTTGCATGTTGGGTTAGGTACGGCCTGATCTTCCTTATGTTGAATAGGGAAAAACGGCACAACCGAGCCACAGAGGCAACGTGATCTGCAAAGGTCAGTTGGTCATCGATCATGACACCTAGGTTTCTTGCCACTTTGGTGGGAGAAACAGACAGGGAGTCGATCTTGATACTGATGTCGTGATGTATGGCTTGTTTGGCTGGGAGGACCAGCAGTTCAGTTTTGGAGAGATTTAGTTGGAAGTGATGTCCTTTCATCTATGCAGATATATCAGAGAGACAGTCCGAGATCCGTGTTGACACCGTGGAGTCGTCAGGCGGAAAGGACAGATAGAGCTGGGTATCATCAGCATAGCAGTGGTAAGAGAAGCCATGGGAGTGGATGATTGAGCCCAGCAAGGTGATGTACAGGGCGAAGAGAAGGGGCCCCAGCACAGATCCTTGGGGTACTCCTGTGGTGAGTTGGTGAAGTGCCGATGTCTGTCCTAGCCATGATACGTTGAACGACCGTCCAGACCGACCGTTTCTACATTCTCGGACTTCAAGGAGACCAACTTTTGGGATCTTAGGGGTCTAGCAGGGCACCTCCAGACTTCAGCACACATAAGCACATATAACATAAGATACATGACTTGCAACAGTGAAGGGAGAAAGTGGGGTGGAAATAAATAAATCAGCATGGGCAAGCAGCATCTGGTCCTGCAGCCAATGTGGCGCTGAAAACAGACCCGCCTGTCACACTGGGAGTATGAAGCTGCGAAGGCGTGGTGTGGTGGGTGAGGGTGGTGATTGCATATCAGTAGAAGTGTATGTAGAAGTCCGTGTGTGAGTTGCTTTTCCTAGCACCCAATCTATGAGCCTCAGTTCATAGTTCTCAGAATTTGTGCGTGTTAGTGAAATTTCACGAAATACCGGGACTATTGGCATCCTGGGAAAGATGATAAATTTTCACAGACAGAAAAAAATAACAATCCTGGCAAAACCAGGACTTTTTCTGGAGATGCCTTCTCGGGATTTCTGCTTGCTTATCAGTGACATTCTGTGTGGCACGACTATGTCATAGAATTTCACTTTACCCTTAAGCAGTAAAGGAAGGCAGGTAGACCACTTCAAATAATCTAGTTTCTAGCACTCTCAAGGATACTGTAGCCTGTTTGAAACAGCAATATGCTCTGTTAGAGATGTATGGGTGGCTTGGTGAATATAGTTTAGCCTACCAAAAGAGGACACAATGTGTTTACGGCATATAGCCTACATTTATGTCATTTACCCGCGGGATCGGATGTACACACATGCATCAGTTGACAAAAAGAGCAAAGCCAAGTGCAACAATGCAACATTCCAGGTGAGAATGTATCACACAAAACTAAAAAAATGTTATCAACCCATGCTGCACACATCAAACATGTCACTGTTTACTCAACAGGAAGTCATAGCCTTATAAATCAAACTGTTACCAAAAACAGCCGACTACAGCGTATTACGTGATGCGTTATGAATGGACAGTGCATGCGCAAATCTGTGTTATTCCTCTTTGTAAAATTTGATTTATCGTAAACATAGGCCAATTTTTGAAGCCCAAAACTGCTCTCTTTCTCTCTCCCTCTCCCTTTCCCTCTCTCTCCCTCCCTCTCCCTCCCTCCCTGTTTGCTGCTAAGATCAAGTGCATTCCATGATTTGGCAAAAGCAATCCTGGTTTGGGGCCACTGAAGTGCTTATTCTCATAAACATACAATAGGCTACATTAATTCCCTGAAAATAACAGGGAAAAAGTTATATTATAATACTTTTGTATATTCATTTAGTAGCCTTTTATCACTTCTAAACATGGAAGTAGGCCTAAATTTTTGGTAACTGTTACTTTGTAGTTTTCTTGCTCAAACCAGCTTGCGTGAAAAATAAAATAATTGTCTAAACATTGTAACTCAAGAGCTGCCCTCTTTATTGTGATCAAGTTTTCGGCCATGTTGCCCAGCCCGACTGAATGGTAATAGTGGTGTCAGTGGTGAAATGGCCACAGATTGATTTTGTGTTTCTGTTTTTAGGGCTATGCACATTGTGTAGATGTCTATATCAAGCAGTGTCAAGAGGTAAGTATTGAAAACTGCTGAGTGAAATTTGATAGTTGGATAGCTGATATAATTTAATGCATTGAGAATGGTTATATGACTGGATTAGTTGGTCCTGAAGCTGATACGTGTCCACATATCCTGCCTTTCAGGGTGCATACATGTGCAATGACATTTTTGATGACACTGCAGTTTTATGCCAGCGTGTCAACAAACAAGTAGGGGAGGTCTTTAGCAGCCCAGAAACAGTGATGGCCAAGCTCATCCAGAGCATTTTTGATAACAAGTTACAGGTAAGGTTGGCAGCATGAAAGTGAATATTTCAGAGTGTTTTACTTTTGGACAACAAGATTATGACCTGTAAGTCAAATGTAAAAAAAATCACATTTCAAAATTTACAGTAGCAGTGGTGTTTACAAAAACTAGGAATATATCTGCTGAAACCTTTTTACCATTTGCATAGTAAATCCACTTATGTCCATGATGGACTTTTGTATTATTGTTTCCTCTACATCAGTAGTAGAAGTACATTACCATGTTTTTTTTTTCCACCTTCTTTACATAATTAGCACATGTCAAACAAAATGCAAGTATACATTGTCAACTGTACTGTAACTGAAATTTAGACAAAAAGGTATTGTATATATTGCATTGCAACTAAATTTTGTCATCAAAGCTTTTAAAAGATACTGCAAACTATTGAGATATGTCCAAAGTACCCAATTTTGGATGTATGTAGTTGTACTTCAAAGTAGCTAAGTGTTTTTGTGCCACCAAGGAGGGTGTACATCTCTTTGCAAGCCCCTGTGCAACACAGAAAGGAGCCATATGAACAATGGCAAAGCAATGTTCTGGTACATAGAACTGAACATAGTGTAAAACAAAAAAGGGAACATGATTCGTTTTTTGTTTTTTTCTTAAGGCTCACGTGAAGGAGAAGTTGGACGAATCGCGACACTCTGATGTAGAGCAATATCTCAAGAACCTGTACGACCTCTATTCCAGGTACTGTGCTGAATAATATATTGGCATTATTTCACACTGCACCAACTGCATTAACTCTATGGCCCAGACAAATTCACTCCCACTCTCTCATTAAACTCACAGGGATTTCATCAAAGACATCACACACATATGCCATGAAACTGCATGACCAGAGCTTTCCAATGGTGTTATGGTTCGCTGTCTACATAGCACTAGGGATGGGTATCGAGAATGACACTGACTCATGCCTTGTTGGTAACAACGTATCATTAAGCTTCCCTAAAAATGGTGCTGCTACCGGTATTTTATGTTGTTGTCATTCTACTGTGTCTACAATATCAAACCATTTCACTTGTTTGTGTGGAGGAGGAGTAATCTGCTTCAGGACAAAATCGATGACATGCCTCTTGTCTGATTTTGAAAGCCACAGAGCTGGCAGGCAGGCACTATGCTTAAAACAAGGAAGAGAATGTGATGTTGAAAAGTGTGGCTTTAGCAAAGACTAAATGACCTTTGACTTCACTTTAGTTTAACATCCGAAAATATCTTGAAATATGCAGCAAGACCATGGCCTGTGAAGGGAGAAACACGTCATGAAACATCTCAAGTTTTTCACTGTACTGTAAATTGTACAAGGATTGATGTCATAAATAATACAGCATGACTGCTGATAGCGATTTAATTTGGTTAGCATCAGATCAAACATCATTTGTAGCTCTGCAACCCAGTCGAGTGAACCTGCAATTTGTCCAATTAGTTTAGGCAACACGCGATGCTGTGCAAGTTTACTTTGCTTTGCTCTGATAAAACAGAATGTCCTGTGTTTGGCAGATACTAAAGTGAATGTTGTGCAGATTTTTTTTACATCTATTTGTTGACCGAGGTGACTTACTGGTTTCCAAATATTCTATTAGCCTATTTCACTTGATTGTGTGAACTGTGAAAAGTCAAGAGAAACAGTTTTCTCTTTGTGCTTCTAATGCAAGTGTAGTCTATGATGGTTCAAAAAAAGGAAGCCTAATTGTTTATTAGGCTATTTGTCCAAACCTTTTGCCTATCTTTTAAATGACTGAAGTGGAACCATTATTATAACTAACTAACTATCTATCTATTTATCTATCTATCTATCTATCTATCTAATCTATCTATCTATCTATCTATATATATATATATATATATATATATAGGCCTAATATAGAATCAAAAACAAAATGCAAAAAAGGCTGAAAAAGCTCTTTTTCATTGCTTCAGTGCTGTCACTCGATAAAAAAAATCTGATTAATCCCAATAGAAAATTTAAGTTAATCATGATTAATCAAAATTAATCACACATTTAAAGTTCCAGAATTCTCATTTACTAGCACAGTGCCTGCACAATCTATTTCAGTAAAGTGGTAGCACTTTACATGTGTGCAGTAGGACCATGTTGAATCTGTGATTTTATAGGCTGGACTCAGGCCCATGCAGTTAGATTAGGCACTTGTTTATTAGACTACAAAGACAGTCAAAATTAGTGAAAGTTGAAATAATCAAGCATGATTGGGTTGCAGATAAAAAAAGATGCACTGCATTTAGTTTATGTTCTGTTGACAAGCAAACTTCTCAAGACTGCCTACAAAGTACTGCCTGCTGCCGAAGCCGAAAGGCAAAACTTCCGCCTAAGAGTTTGAAGCAATACAAGCTGATGTGAAGTCACACTTTGCGATGATTTTTGTGTCAGTGTATCAGTGAACATTACTGACCACTTGGTGAGTTTCATGTCTTTACAAACGAAAGTTTAATGCGTTTTAGGAAAGATTGCAACAGTGCACCTATGCAGCCATTCTGTAGGTGTGGAGGGTTGCTACCGCAACAACCGCAAATTCTTGGAACAGAAGCATTCGTCAAAATATTAAATCTTAACCATTGTATTTCATCATAAACAATCAGAAAACAAGGCTTTAAGTTTAAAAAATCTAACCTGTCCTTTAAGAGATATTTCGGGTTTACTTTTACTTTACTTTTATTTTTTGGTTCTGTAACTTCCCAGACATTGTTGTAAGCCTATTTTAACGGTGATCAAGCATTTATAGCGATGTGGTACTGGATTCGGAAGGCCCATTCCACCTTTATGTCCTGAAAGACATAACTTTTTTCTGTTGATTGTTCCTCTTTTGCCATTCAATATAAATGAGGCTAAAAGTTAATTATTTTTCTTAAGATAAGCTTTATCCAAAGGTAAAGGAGGAGCCGGGAAGAACGTTCATTTTAATTGTATCTGTTTTCCCCTAAAATGAAAGTGGTATATGTTTTCCATCTGTCTAGATAAGTTTTCATTTTTTTTTTTAACTGAAACCAAAATCAGGGTTTAAAATAATACCCAAACAATGAATGTCCTCTGGTGACCATTTAAACGGCAATTTATTGAGAGACTGCTTATGGCAAAATTTCGTAAGTGGCATTGCCTCGGATTTACTGCAGTTAATTTTGTAGCCAGATAATTGACTGAATTCTTTTATCATTTCGAGAATATAAACAAATGAGGAAGCCTTTCTGTAATATCATGCGCATATAAAAATATCTTTATATAGATATTGCCTTGAATTTCAATATTTGAGTTTTACAGGCAAGTGGTTCTAAGAAAAAAAGTAAAGGTGATAAGGTGTGATAACCATGCCAGGTGCCTCTGTGCAAAAAAGAAGCTTCCATAAAGGACAGAGATATATTTAATATTATGACCTAGAACAAACTCTTCGAGCATTCTAAATAAAGAATTTCAATTCGGTCAAATGCCTTTTTAGCTTCAGAGGAAACAGCAACCACAAGAGTGGTTAAAGTCTTTATAATAAGGCATTATAAAAGTTATGCAATAATTTCCTCATATTATCCCCAAATAATCTGTTTTGCACAAAACCTATTTGGTCCTTATGTATTAGGCAAGGTAATATTTCATTCATCCTAGCTGCCATTATTTCCCCAAGAATTTTCATTACATTAAGGAGTTATATAGGTCTGTAACTTCCACATTCAAAGGGATCTTTGTCTGGTTTGCATAGCCGGGTTATGATTGAATGTTAATGTTATGAGGAGGTGCATTATATAACATTGTATGCTTCCCATATGGTGTCCAATTGCATACCAGAAATAAAATATCTTGAGTTACCTACGAATGTATTCTTGAATAGCTCTAATGAACATTAGAATAATATGCGTAATTCCTTTCTTCACCTAGGGTAATTTTCCATACGTCAGCTAACCTGGCTCCATTACATAAGTCAACTAGAGCTCTGGCAATTTTTAAGTCATTTTGTGAGGTCTGACTGATTTTATCCACACTTGGTTAAGGAACAGAATTAAATCCTCTCCTAGATTGACTGAAGTGTTGTTATAGCCTATGAGAAGTTTGGAAATTGTGTGGGGAAAAAAAGGGAGGTGATTGTCATTAGGTGCGTACAGATTGATACTTATTACAGATTTATTATAAAGATTTGTTTTAATCAAAATGTACCTGCCTTCCGGGTTATTAGTTTTTTTTATTTTTTTTCAATTTGAGGAGGTATTTTTATGTAGTAATACTGCCATACCTCTACTGATACATGATGAAAAAATGTGTCCTACCCAGTTGTACTTTAGATTACCAATATCCTGAGACAGTAAATAAGTTTCTTGTAAGAGTGCTACCCAGCTAACACAGTTACGTTGCTGCATTGTTGCAGTTACGTAAATTCACGACCAAACTTACGTTGCTACGACGTAACCTCAGACGTTGCTGCAACGTTGCAAGTGAAAGATGACAATACGTAAGTGCAACGTACCTTTCTGACATTGCCTGTCCGTAACTACAACGTTTTAGCAACCAAAACACCCACTGGCGACTTTCTAGCAACCTACAGGTTGCCAAAACGTCACCAGGAAGCGACTTTTCGACGTTGCCAGTTCGTCACCACATCTTAGTGACGTTGTAGCAACCAAAATACCTACTGGCAACTTTCTAGCAACCTTCTTTTTTAGTTTGCATACGTTTAAAATTTGGGTGGACTGTAGTCCTCATTTGCCCTTTGTGACCAGATCCTGGTTAAAAATTTACGCAGAGAGGCATTTCCACAAGAAGATGCTTTATTTTTTTAAATGGAAGAAAATCTACTCCTCGTCTTCCTCGAGCTCCCTCCGACACTGTGCCTGCGAATCATACAAGGAAAGATAATCTATGTTAAAGCAAGGGAAATATTAAATGCAAACTTGCAGTTTTCAGAAGGCTATCATTTTACAGAAATTTAAATTATGTGAGGAAGTGTTAAGCTGTAAAGCGTTAAGCTGTACCTGGGCTTTAATGTGGGCTGAGGGAGCGTGTTTTAGGGTCTCAGCTCTCAGGACCTGCCTTCTCTCCAAGCCCTGGTCTCCACTTCATAACAGCCTCTGAAAACAGATGAAAGATATTATTATTTAACCCATTTAGACGGGGAGACGCATTTGCCCAACGTTTTATTGTCCTTTCGGAATATATGTTGGCAGACATCGTTAGGCTACAGTAGGCTAATTCAACGGATCAGCTGACAACTAGCTTGCTGGCTAATGTTATATAGTTCGTCAAGATAGCTTGGCTGCCTAATAGCGACAGCTTTCCGTACTTGCCTGTCAGTTTATGAACATTAACATGAAGTATACCGTTAGAAGGGAACAGCTAACGGTTATTGTTGCTAAGGCTACTTACCTTGCAAAAGGTCCTCGCGGTGGTCGCGAGATGGTCAGTGTCCAACAAGGATACAATGATTTCACATTGTAACACTGTGCTGTCATGAAATGGAGCAGAAGCGTCGACTTTGCTTCCAAGTTTGTTACTGAATTCACTCAGAGGACATTACAATGTATCAACATAAAAGCATAAATAGGCGACTTATTAAATGAAGAGAAATAAAATAAGATTAAAAATTATGCCTATATACCTCACTCTGATGGGCTTTGCATGAGCCCCATTTGTGACCGGATTGATGGTTGTTGTATACTATGGTTGTGGCGTCACGTCGCCCTCAAGAGGACAGTACATCGGGCCAACATATCAGGAGGTTATCATTTTATAAACATTGGCTGGAAAATTAAAAATACAAACCGTGGATAAAACGTGGACCAAATCCACGCATAACACGCTAGTCTAAATATGAAACGTGAAAAACATTTCCGATATACCAACGCATACCGACGTTTTGTTTCCATTAGTTTTAAATAGTTAATTTCGATATATTAAAAATCAGTATAAATTATTATAATAATATTAATTATTTTAGGTCTGTTTTGGTGTACATCAAACTTTTAGGCTACATTAAGCTGTTTTTGGACCTGCAGCATTGCTCTGCACGCCCTCGCAGGCTCATCCATTCCTGCACGCATGCACACACACACAGACAAACAAATGACGTGGTGATATTTGTTATTGATTTGTTGTTTTTGTTTGTTTTTTTTTTCTTTAAATTAAATACTCCAAACCTTTAAACTACACTACTTTCAACTAGATGTACCGCATAGCGATACATGGTATGACCGCCGCAATGTATTGAAATGTGAGAACTGTTGGCATGACAAGTGTGTGGTAGAACAGTGTTGTGAGGTGGGAGTTAGATTGGAAATTATGTCTTGGAAGTGGGTATGGATGTGTTTTTTGAATGAATGAGATTGTGTGTGATTTTGTAGCGTGTAGGAGTGATTTATGAAAGGGTAGGTGTTGTCATAGTATGTATGTAGCCTACATGTGTTAATTTGAACTCTTGCCACTTGGTGTTTGTATAGAGATGGTAGTCATAAGATTGTCTTGTATGGAGTATTATATAAATATATATAGGTCTTTTGACACCTATATATGGCGATAAACAGCGCCCCCTATGACGAAATGTCACAAAATTTAGTACACATGACAAGAAAGCTGTTTAGAGATGGCATGTCAACTTTGACCAAATTTGAGCTATTAAAAGCTAAGATATGTACTTTTAAAGAATTTTAAGCTACGTGTTCAATGTTCATTGACGTATAACTTCGAAACGATTTATCTCAAGATATATCCTTTGATAACTTTTTGTCAGCATTCTCTGTAGATCACGTATACCAAATTTGGTGAGATTCACAGTAACAACCTATGCCGAGTTCGTTCAGATACATATTCGTTATGTTAAAATTTCACGTAAATTGTTTTCATTGGAAGTGGGCGTCGACCAGTGTTTTCAATGCGTGAGGGTCAATAGATTTCACGATAAAATAAAACTTGTTGTAAACATTAGCATTCTCTAGATAATAGGCAAAATGACATTTTCTACATTTACAGCGCCCCCTATGGACCAAATTTTATGGCATGTGCTGTGGTTTCAGAGGTCTTTGTGGTGATCGTGCATGACATATTTCGTGCAGTTCCCACCTTCTCGGTCCAAGATATTGGCAACTCAAAATCCCAATTTTTGCATTTACCCTTATCATTAGGTGGCGCTATGCTTCACGTGAGCGTTTATGGGCTGGGTCGATACGTCTCTGTAACACCAACATACTAACACAAAATCGTTATCATGGGCAAAAATGTTAACGAGTTATTTAACAAAAACTGTTTTTTGACACCTAGCTTCGGCGATAAACAGCGCCCCCTATGACGAAATGTCACAAAATTTAGCACACATGACAAAAAAGCTGTTTAGAGATGGCATGCCAAGTTTGACCAAATTTGAGCAATTAAAAGCCAAGATATGTACTTTTAAAAAATTTAAAGCTACGTGTTCAATGTTCATTGACGTGTAACTTCGAAACAATTTATCTCAAGATAAATCCTTTGATAACTTTTTGTCAGCATTGTCTGTAGATGACGTATACCAAATTTGGTGAGATTCACATTAACGGCCTATGACGAGTTCGTTCAGATTCGTTTTGGCAATGTTAAAATTTCACGTAAACCGTTTTCGTTGGAAGTGGGCGTCGACCAGTGTTTTCAATGCGTGAGGGTCAGTAGTTTTCACAATAAAAAGAAAATTGCTGTAAACATTAGCATTCTCTAGATAATAGGCAAAATGACATTTTCTGCAATTACAGCGCCCCCTATGGTCCAAATTTCATGGCTTGTGCTGTGGTTTTAGAAGTCTTTAGGGTGATCGTGCATGACATATTTTGCGCAGTTCCCAGCTTCTCGGTCCAAGATATTGCCAACTCAAAATCCCAATTTTTGCATTTACCCATATCAGTAGGTGGCGCTATGCTTCAAGTGAGTGTTTATGGGCTGGGTTGATACGTCTCTGTAACACCGACATATTACAAAAATTTCGTGTTGTTGGGTGAAAGGTTCATCGAGTTATTCAGCGAAAACTTTTGCCGGTCTCCCCCTCTTTGACGGACACTGGCACAGTGGGGGGGGGGCCTTGGGGGCCAAAAGCTCATATTCGCTCACAAACTTCTAGGGCTACATGCCTACAAACATTCATCTCCCCCTGAGTTTCAGTGTCCCGGGAATCGTTGACGGAAAATCGGTGAAAAAAAAAAAAAAAAAAAAAAGGGAAAAAACGTGCAGCAACACCAATATGACCGCTTTCGCTAGCGGCGGTCATAATAATGTTGCGCGCATGGTATTGTCTCGATTGCAGTTGGTAGTGTATTTTGTTCAGAATCTGGCCTAGTGTCATGAGTTGCCACTGTAGGAAAACCCATCATTCAGGGTATTCAAGTTCATTTCTGTCATTGCAAGAGTAAAGCATGCATTTGTATGATATCTGACAAAATGCAGTTAAATGTTGAAATTGTTCAAATTTGTTAAAAAAAAATTTTGTGCACAGAGTTGTCATTCAAGTTGTATGTCGCTGTTTTTTTTTAAGTGATGGAAATGTCCTGGTTTTCATCACCTTTTATTGGGCCAATAAATTGACCGGCACTAGGCACTGTGCGCACTTGCGGTGCTGTGTGTGACCGAGTGACCTTTCGGTTTTCAAATGGTCACCCTACCAGTAAAGGCCGTTGTGGCAAAGTCTTTACCCAATGGCAACGATGTGGCGACGTTGCGGCAACGTGTTTTCTGATACCAAATGGCAACGTCATCAGGTGAGCAGTAAAGGACGTTGTGGCATTGTCTTTCGTGGTACCTAATGGCAACGTTGCACAGCAACCATGTTGCGACGTCGCAGCAACGTGTTTTCTCATATCAAATGGCAACGTTGTCGGGTTACCATACCACGACATGGCAGAAACATCATTGAGGCTACTAAATGGCAACTTCAAACGGTGACCACGACGCGACGTTGCGGCAACGGGTTTTGATTACGTTACAGCAACATCCTCCCAGCAACGTTGCTAAGACGTCGCGTATAAGTGGCTGTTACGTCTGTTAAGTCGCCATGACTAAATGGCAACTTTGTAGCGACGTTAGAAACGTTAGAAACGTTAGAGCGACGTAGAAACGTCTTGTGTTAGCTGGGTATCTCCACTTTTAAATTAGCAAGATGTGACAAAACATTTGTACAGTTAGTCTGTTGGTTAAGAACTTGCTATATTGACCTCGCATTTAGACCTCTTATTAATTGACATTCAACCATTTACATCATTGAGAGAAAGAAAATCGAGTAGCCTTTTTAGTGTTCCCTGAGCAGATTTTATTGGATGTGATGATGGAGAAAAAACAACAAAGCCAAAAACATCAAGAAGGAGAAAACAAACAAAAAGAATTAAAAATAAAGAAAATTAATAAAATGAAAAAAAAGAAATTGGTGGTGGCTAGTAGATGACCTATATCCACTTCTAGCAACATGTAGCAGGGCAATCTTAATAACCCTTAAATTAAGTTTCTACAACTGGGGTTAATGAGATATATACATATATATCACATACTCATTCTTGAAATATCAATAAGAGTATCATTAAGAACTAGGACTGGTACCGGTATTGGTATCAGTATCAATAAATAATGATACCATCCTACATGGTCTGCTTCTGATTCCAGGACCTGGATTTTTATTTCATTGGTTCGTCACCTTATGGATTTTGCTTGCAGTGTGTCTAGGTTCCCAAGTCAGAATTACGTGTCAGAAGTCAGCACTGGTTACATTGATATATAGTAGCAATACTAAGGTTGCAACTGTCTGATGAGAACTTTTTGCCTTAACTCATCATGAGATGTTCTTGTGCAACACCTTTCTAACAAAGAAGTTTTTGTAATCCACCAAAATCTACAAACCCGGCTCAAGTTTATTATGTTGGGAAGCATAAATACCCTCAAACTATGGTTCCTTGCCTTTCCATGCTGTGGTTTACTGCTTTTTCTTTGTGTGTTCAATACTTTTTCTATACATGTTTAGATTTCTTGTGTTAATATCAATATCTTGTCAAAATTTCATTTCAATAGTCCAATCAGAAATACCTGTACTGAAAAAAAAAATGAAGCATTCAATTATAATCATAATCATTTTGCCGGGTTTATCTGGGCAATTGATGGGGTTAGATTGATGCATGCATGTTTTAGAGCATAGTTCTCTGTAGGGCTCACTAATATGAGCCCCCTGATCTGATACTAAAACCTGTCACATCACGCCCAACCACAATCTCTCACCCCAAAATTTTTTGCCTATTTCAGGTGGAATGGTAAAACATACTTACTTTTCTTTACACTTCTTCTCTTCTTTAGGACAACACAGTTGACTAACAAGTTGGCGGAGTTCAACCTTGGTTCAGACAAGCACACCTTCCTATCCAGGCTTGTAAAAAACATTTTCTCTATGTACCTGGAGAATTACATTGAGATGGAACGTCAGTACCTGCAAAATCGCAGTGCCATGATCCTGCAACGTTATTATGATTCCAAGAACCATCAGAAGAGAGCACTGGGAGCTGGCAGGTATGTCCTTCACTAATTTAGTTGTCACCTTGAGTTTAAGCCTTCAAGTACTTTTTTCTTTATCATTTTAGTGTGACTGAATTTGTTATGTATTAAGCTTTTAATAACTTCGAAGTGGTATTATGTGAAACAGAAAGATTCTTTAAGAGCTTATTGTACCAGTATCAATTCAGTTTTATTGTTGATTATGCCCCTTAGGAATGGGAAAAAATTGAAGGGTCTAGAGTTTCCTGACGTCACTTTTAAAGATAAACACTGAATAGTCTTTATGCTTTCCCTTGCAATATTCAAACAGTATCCAGGAACTGAAGGAACGCATAAGACAGCGCACTAATCTGCCATTGGGTCCAAGTATTGATACACATGGTGAGACCTTCTTGTCACAAGAAGTTGTTGTCAATTTATTGCAAGAAACACGTCGTGCCTTTGAGAGATGCCAAAAGGTGAGCTCAACATACAGTACATACATGTATCAGCATGCCGTTAAAATGAATACTTTCCTCAACTTCTTATGTTGTCTTTGTTTTGTCAGCTGTCTGACCCTGCAGACCTACCAAGGAATGCCTTTTGTATCTTTCTACTGCTGGTGGATCACCTTTGTGTGGATCATATTGACTATGCCCTGGAAATTGGTCTATCAGGTATTGACTTAATTTTGAGCTAGTCTTGGTAATCCACATATTGCTAAAAAATACTGTAAATTTGCAATTATGCAAGGTGATGTTGCATTGAAGCCTGAACCAAACATTCATGGCACATCTAAAAATGACTGATTTTGTTGGCAATTAAAACAATTATAGTTTGAGAATTAATCTACCCTACCCTAGTGTATAAAACTTGGGAGTGTGGAGTGATTAACATATTTAATTGTGAATTATCATATGAAATTGTGCAGTTAATCGTAAGAAAATATATTTTTTAAAGGATCCGTATGAAAGATCACACTGTGTTTCATGCTTGCATTGCAGCCTCATTCAAAACAAGATTCTATGCCTGTATTAACCGGATAGACTGTGTTGCACCCTTGGATCATGATTTTTTTTTTCTGTGGTCTGTGCATATTCAGTATCTGAGAAGTCGTTGAGTGATTATTGCAAACATTTGGAAGTAGTTTGGGTACACAAACTGTCTTTGGATGATCTAATGACCCCTTTTCATTGTTTTGGATATAAACATGCAAATTTTATCTGCGCGGTCTGTGGCCGTGAACTAGCCTATCCTCTGTGAGCTTCGCATAGGCAAAAAAACCCACAATATCTCACAGCTCACAGTTTATTCACGATTACACAATAAAGTGTTTTAGGCCTATATTGCAGTTATGTCCCAGGCAGCCCATGCTGATCAGAACAGCCCGCTGAGCATGTAAACCGTACTCCCATCAAACCCCCTTTTTGTGATCTTGTTGTAAAAGATTAACCTTTTTCCAAATGGCCTAAGCTGTGCATGCAAAGGTTGTGTAGTTAGTGAACAGATATAGGTTGACATAGTTTGTAAATCCGTTTGTGATTGTAGAACCTTCTCTGGAGTTTAAACATCTGCAGCATCTTGTTTAGCCTACCATATTTTTTCCAGGCAAATTAGAACTGTTCAGATATTTTCTACAGATCTAACAGTGTTAACGACATACCTTAGCTAACAATTTTGAAAATAAAGGCCAACTTCTCTGATGATCCATGGCTCCCTACCATTCCAGGCTCTAGCGCTTTTGCCATTACTGGCAACCAATTTTCTAGTGGTGTGATTAGTAGGTGGCACAAAAACCCAAAACACAAACAGGACTTGTGGGCTGCCAATGCTGATTTCAGCAGTGGATTTACAGGCTGTACTGTTGTTGTCTGTGAAGATGATATTTTAATCTAATGTGATTTCTCAACCCCTGATGATACATCAACAGCATGTTTTAAAGTTAATTCAAAGATTTCGTACATACAGCCCCTTTAAATCTGTTGAATATCTGCCACCAAACAGGGGCCATTGCTTTGCTCACTTATAGATAAAACTGGAAGCAAATGTGCACCACATAGCGTTAGTTTTGTTAACTGAACCTGTATTTATAGGGATGCACTGATCTAACATTTGGATCAGACATCATCTCGATATGGGAAAAATACTTGGATCGAGTATCAAAGTTTGAATTTTAAGTTTGAATATTTGAATGTTATCCTCTTTTGTAAGTCGCTTTTGATAAAAGCGTCTGCTAAATGCTTAAATGTAAATGTAATGTAAATGTATCGAAAAAATAAGCAGATCCATGGGCCGATCCGTTTCCTTAACTTAATGATCGCAACAACAGGCCGGCTATGTGTTACTGTGTTACTGTGCGCTCAGCTGGCTATTCATAGTGCTATTAATAAAATCATCATAAAGTAAAGATCATCTACTGTTAGTTTTAATGAACAACCTGCCAATATTTAACCTGGATTAATGTTAGCGAACTTTAAAAAAAAAAAAAAAAGCCTCTGACAATATACCTACTGCCATTTTGATGCATGGAAGCATTGGCCCAAACCACTTAAAAATTGTAGCAGTCACATATTTCGGCCAGTCTGTGGTCGATGAATACTAAGCATGTGCCATAGCCATTGAACAAGAACCATGATATTTCAACCTTGTCCGGCTACACTGTTGGCCTCCATATTGCTGCTTGCAATATGTAATAACAAGTGATTTTCAATTTCAAATGCCACAGTCTTGCTCCAATGGCAGATATATATATATATATATGAATGTATACATAGGCTTTTGTAATTAGATAAATTACTTGAAGCGTATCAAATAATCTTCTCTGTCTAACTGGCATCAACAATGTAGCTTGATTTTTAGATCAAATGTGCTCATAACAAGTTGTATTATCTAAGTTAATGCAATGTAAGTAATCCTGAAATAAGCAAAATAGTCTCCTACAACTCTACCTCAATGAGTAAATAAATCGACATAACAAGATTAATATTCTGAATTCAAGAAAATCATACAAATGGTCATTTTCTGCACCCTGCACCCCCCCCCCCCCCCCTTCCTTTGTGCAAAGTAAAGCACCCAGTAACTTGAAAGTATGGAGGCTGCCCATTATGCAGATTGTTACTACTCTGTCATAACAGAAGAGAGAAAATATTTTATATGAAGAAAATATTTTGTACTGCAAGAACTCCTGCAAGTAGTGCTTTACACTGATAGAGAGTAGGCTGTAGCCCACTCACAACATACATGGATAGGAAGGAAGTCAATTTTCTGACTGTTTTATAATGTTATGGTTGCTCTCTCACACTCTAGTTAGTTAAACAAACTAGTAGATGAATTGGTTTATATTATTGTTATTGTTTAGTGCCACTTACTTGCACAGCACACATCAGACATGTTTTCAGCAAAACTAATTCAGCATGAACCATAAATAAACCAAACATTTGCCAAACAGCAGACTGTGTTAGGTCTACTGATGGATCCCTTCATGAAGGCTTTGGCGTAGGCTATGTACTAAATGGCTGCGTCCTCATTTGAATAATGGACAAACAATAACTTTTGCAGCCCCAAATGCCGCTCTCTTTTTCTCTCTCTGTTTACTACAAAGAGCTCAAGCCTTTTGTGCATGCCATGCTTTGGTGAAAGCGATGTACAGTAGGCCACTTACAGGCCACTTAAACTTGAACAATTATTTCCTGTAGCCTAAAATACAACAGTGATATAGTTCTAAATATTTTAATGCGTTCACAAATTAACTTTAGTCACCTATTGTCTTTTCCCTTCCAGTCAGTGGCTGTAATGCAAGCAAGAGGACGGCACTTTTTAGACCTTTCAGCAAATGTGCTAATAATAATATTATCAGCATGCAGAAGACAAGCACTGATTCCTCCTGTTAGATTGAGCCCAGTCTATCGGTAATGGCCAGACTGTACATTTTGATGTTATAGTCTGGCTTGTCAGACTAGCTTTTAGTTTGGCCAACATAACACATTTCAGCTGATTATCAAGGGGTGTACTATTTTGATTACAATAAGAATTCCAAGTCTTCATACATGAGGCCTGCGTGTTTTTTTTTTTTAATTATTACTTTTAGTGGATTGGAGGGTATGGAAATCATCTGGGTTATTAAAGCCCAACACAAGTCAGGAAGTCATGGTGAGATACAAGTGTCATTTATACTACAGGGCGGGCGTGTGTGTTTCAATACAGTTCTTCATGGAATGCAGTTTTGCATTCACTTACATAGTGATTATTACTGAGGCTACATGATATTATTGTGAGCCAGCTCAGCATTAGTTGATTTCCATGCAGTGTTGGCTCTAATTTTCTTTCAGCACTGAGCAAGCATGTAGGCAAATTCATAGTCAAACTTACGTTTATAGCAGTCTCATTTTCCAACTTGCTCGTTCATTAGTTGCAATAAATATTGTGAAGTAGTCAGTTGTGAGGTGAGCGACAGAGGTAGCCTTCAGTACAAAACAAGTACAACATTTATTTTAGGCTGCCAGTGGACAAACAGGACAAACTGCATACTAAACATTAAATGACTTCTTGCCGCAAAATAAATTCTAGGCAGATAATAATGGTGTAATATCAGAGGTATCCTCTCACCTCAGAAGCCCTGTCTAGACTGATTTCCCATTATCTGACCACAGGTAATAAGGCCACAGACTCCTCCCCCAAGAGCCAATCAACCTGCAATGATCAATTAATAACCAAAATATATTACTGTATGTCAGGACAAAACACACTTAATACCTACAGTAGTTCTTGTATGACATCTCAATATTCACAAATTGATTCTTACAGCTTAATACAGCCAAAACAACAGTAAGTCATCTTACAGGCAGAAAACGCCCCCCTTTAAAATAGAACAGTCCACTGTTTGACGTCCCCACAAGAATAAGGAAGTGCCAACAATTGTACTCTGGTTGGCAGGTGCCTGTCACACTTAAGGTAAGCTCCGCAATTAGCTTTATAACAATTTATTAATGCATCAAGTGTCGGAGTCTTGTTGGAAATGCAGGCACACAGCAAGATGTTCATCATGCCGATGTGCCCACAATCTCCTTTCACACGCGAAACGCAGTTGAGTTGCGACATGCATTCACAGTCCAAATTGCGTCTATCAGCAACTCTCCCACATTGTTAACACAAGTCATCATAACCCCCGAACAATGTCTAATTGAAACAAAACCAACATATATTCTTTTAATATGACACTAAATGGCAATGTATGAGACATACTATTCTGTGTCTCCTGTTTCACTATTCTGTCACTGCTTGGTTGGGAACATCTCATTGTTTGATGCATTGAAGTGTTAAAAGTGCAAGGTATGCTCCATAGTGTTTCATAAAATTAAAGGATTTCCCCCCCCTTTCTCCTGAAATTTGTGTGTGGAAATGCTAAGTGCTGTGTGCACGTGCATGCATGCACCCTGAAGGGAACATAGTTTCCATAGTTTTAATATCAGAGAATACCAGGACATGTTGCTTAGCATTTTTTTTGTTTGTTTGTTTAGTTTTTTTTTTGCTTGATGTTTTAAGGCATTATTTCAGCTAAGAAATAACTTCAGCTGGTAGCTGGTTTAAGGTTTCACGGGCTATTTTTATGTTCGAATGCTATATGTAGTACAAATGAATAAAATTAATTGAATTAAGTTTAATTAATTATAATCTCTTTTCTGTTACAGCAATTCCATCATCTGATGCAAAAAATGCCAATTTGTACTTCCTTGATGTGGTGCAGCAGGCCAACACTATCTTCCATCTGTTTGACAAGCAGTTTAATGATCATCTCATGCCATTGATTAGGTGAGCAGTAAAGCCCTGTGTGTCTACTCATACATTTTTGTAACGTCATTACCATCTAAATACAGATTACATTTGTTTTATCTCGAAGGCAAAATTTCAGTAGCAGTGTTGTAGGCTAATAACATGCAAAATATTTATGCACAATTAATCACTACAAAGACAGTTTATAGATATGTCATGAGGGGTTTGAAGGAAGGTTATGTACTGATTTGGTATTCAAAATAGTGTGGTGAGAGGTCAGCATCATATGAGGTCCTACATGATTTTTCAATTCAATTAATGTAGCCCCTTTTACAATAGTATTGTCTAAAGGCGCATTACAGCAAGAGCAACAGGGACAAGATAAAATCTTTTGTGGTAGTTAGTCTAGAAAGAAACCTTAGGCAGACGGCTCAGGGGGCCAACCCATCTGCCAGGGGTCATACAGGAAAAGTAAGATCAGTACTTACCATGGTAGACTAAAATTTCTCTATGATTTTAGCTGAGGACCATAATTCCAAAATATTGTCCCACATTATATGGTAGTCAAGCCATAGGTGGTTGTCAAAAGTTATGGCTGGACAGTGCAGTAGCAGCCAGACATAATGTTGAAGTCAAGGAGTGTGATCAGTCATGGGGGTAACATCTGGAGGGTCCATTTGATGAATTTTAATCATTTAGTCACAGACTTTAATGTGTGGTTTGAACATTATCTTTGCCCTAATCTGAAAGAGAACATTATGGTAAAAAATTTCACCACTGACTAGTGCATGAAATTGTCTTATTATTGTCTTTCCTCCTGTGCTTTTTTGTGTCAGCCACCTTATGAGGGAAAAATATTTACAAAATTGGAAATAAAATTAAATTAATTGTAACCCAACTTTAGCTATAACATAGGCTACCTATGAGCTTCAGCCCAGCTGTTTTTATATCATCATATTCCACCATGTGTGACCACTGTATTAGATACAATAAAAGTGAATGCAGAGCCACATTCAAAATGTCTTAAAATTAGTAACTACTAAAGTACTCCACTGGAACTACAAATAGAAGCTGTATGTTATAACTTACTTTATCTTTGTTGTGCTTAACATATCTCTGTTGTGCTAAAATGGATGCCAAAACGGAGGTGTTGCATACAGAGAATACAGGGACACCAAGGTTGCTGGCACTGGGATTAGGAAGTGTAATGCCCAGGTTGCTGTGGTAAACAAGCGGAGTGTTTGTGGGCCAGGTGGTGTCAGGAAGAGCTGAATTAGGCCTAGAGTAAAATGCCTTGCTTTTAACTCATTAATATGTTAATGAGGTGCACTCTGATTTGAGGCTGTAGCATGGCAAAGGAATCAGTTTGGCAGCTCACATTGAGTGAGTATTAGTTGGAAGTGAAAGAGGAAGAGGAACAATAGAATATTTAATTAGTTAAATAAGTTTCACACTAGCCAAATAACTCCTTCATTATAGCAAGGTTATAGTTATAGCGCAAATCAAATAAATGAGAGCATGGACTGAGCAAAAAATTTAGTTGTACCAGCCAGTGGATTTATTTCTTTTCACTGGCTAATGTAGACAGCGGAGAAGGTATTACATTTTCACATGCACCATATAACACAAATTCATATAGACCTATCATATTTCAAAAACAACTGGTAAAAGTTTTGTGTGGCAGGACACCTTTAATGCCAGGTACACTGCACACAGCTCAAACAAATCGATGTGATATTGTGCTGTGGACACTAATCACTCAACTCATACTCCTCTGTGGCCCCAGACTCCCACATCCACACTGTAAAAAAGAAAAAGTAAAGCTTACTTGAAAAATTGGTGGAAATCTGTTGCCTCAAACAACTTAAGTAACCATAAGAGAAAACTTGGGGAAAAAAAATGTAAAAGTAAGCTGTACTTGAAAGAGACTAGTTATGTTTACTTAACTCATCTGAAGCAACATTTTCACCATTTTTTCATGGGGACCTTTTTATTTTCTGAAGTGAAGTAAGCACTACTTATTAATTTTTTTTTACAGTGCAGTCTCTGTCTGCAACTTCTTTGCATGATGGAAGTTGTAACAAAGCCACCCCCAAAAGGAGAAAATCCATTGACTGACTAAATGAGATTTTTCTCACATTCTTGAGTACATTCTTATGTAGGTCTTACAAGCACCAAACCTCCCAGCATTGTTTGTTTCTAAGAGGTTTTGCAATATACAAGTCATAACCTTAGTTACATTAGATTTTACCCAAAAAACATACAGAGCAATCTTTGTAGTAATAAAAAGTGATATCCAAAATCCCCTCTTTAAAAGCCTTTATATCTAATAACTAAGTGAAATATGACAATAATTTTGCACCTGACTTTTTTGCACCTGATCTATTGTTTAGGTATAATTTCCAGAAATGTATGCAAAATGGTGCATATTTAAGTGGATACTACTTCATTTGCGTATTTAAACATAAACTTTCAGAAAACGTAATGCATTTGTCTTGTGAGTAAACAACTGGGATACTTTCATGATACCTTTTAATTAAATATTTTACCATATTCAACTGTCGTATCTTGCCTTAAATATATAAAGCCTAATTTGTACATTTAAATTTTCAGAGAACTTGCAATGCAAAAAATGTTAGCAAGCAAACAACTGGGGAAGATTCAAAGTGATAACTCCAGGTTAAAATTTTTACCTTATTGGCCTGTATTGCCTCACCTAAGCTATTTTCCAAAGATGCCAGCAGTAATGACCAATAATGATTTGTCGTATTATGCCTTATACAAAAATGTTTTACTATCCCCCACCCCCCCCACCCCGCCCAAATCATGAATATTTATGACATAATAGACAAAAACGACCTGAAAAAAAAAAACATGTACATGTAGTGAGTCATCTCAACTACACAAGTAAACACAATTTTAAACAAGAAATGACAAACGTCAGGACAAGTTGTGAGGCAGAGCGGCTTGACATCCCCGTAACCTAGGAACTGTAACAGTAAGGGATTTAAAGATGATCTAGAATCAAAACCAGATTTACCTTCTCTTTGTTGAGTAACAACAGCCTATCTGCATTCAAGAGCATATTAAAAATTATTAGACACTCTGAACCACTGTTTCATGTTAATTTCTGTTATAGAATTCATTGCTATGAATAGTGCCAATCTGGACTTAATTAGTTTCCCATCCCCTCCTCTCCAAACATGCAACCAGCTTCCCAGTCAATCTATGCTGCAGCAGTGTCTTGAGGTTCAAGCTGCATTCCAGTCAGTGTGCTGTGCTATGCCGCATAGCCCAAGTGAATGTACAGCATGATAATTGTAAATTTGTGGCCAAAGGATGATGTCACATTCACATTAATCCTTTCATGTCTTTACAAATCAGGATGAAACAGTTCTACTTTCATGTCTGCAACAATGGCATATTCACGCCATCAGCCCAAGACAAGCATCCAAACCTTAAACCTCGCACCATATACAGTGGAAACCAGAAGTTAACATGCACTCCAGGAAAAGCCACACTAACTTTTTTCCTCACTATTGACCATGAAATCAGAGTAAACTTTTTCTTTTAGGTCAGCGTATTAGCGTATTTTTGTTGTTTGTCAGAATAAAGAGAGAGAATTTTTTTTTTTTTTTTTGTGGCGCCCTCATCTGTCAAAAAATTTTACAGTTTGGGGCATCCTTCCACAAGCTTCTCATAATAGTCTGCCCATTCCTCATAACAGAACTGGTGTAACTGGGCCAGATAGGATGAAGGTTAAGATGATCCTCTGCACTGGTATTTACTATGAATGTAAATACAATCAAATTATGTAATTTAAGCTTTATATTTTCTCTAACCTAATTGTTCAGTGTATGTTCCATGTATCAATCCCCTCACTCCATAATTTTAAAACCATGTTTTCTAAACTAAGTGTTGTCAATTTCAGCTCATCCCCCAAATTGACTGAGTGTCTGCACAAGAAGAAGGAGGTTATTGAGCAAATGGAGGTAAAACTGGACACAGGAATTGACAGGTAAACTTTCTGTCAGTGTCTTTTTCAGTGTCATGTATGCTTTATCTACTTGTCATGACAGAGACTATAGTTTCTGTGCTTCATCACTTGTCTTTACAATACATCGGTGATGTTCCATCAAGGTAAGCAAAGCAAGCAGAGCTTGACCAGTTGGTGCTGAAAATCCATCAGTAGAGTGATACTAAATTTGAGGTAATCTAGATTAAATTACATTTATGTATTTAGCTGAGGCTTTTATCCACAGCGACTTAAATTTGTCAATTGTTCAGTTACTTCAGGGGCAGTCTGCCATAGAGCAACTTTGTGTTAAGTACCTTGCTAAAGGGCACAATGGTGACAGCCAAAACTTAAACCCACAGTTTTCAGGCTACTACTATGCTAGCCAGGTTCCTTAACTGCTATGCTACCATCGCCTTTAAGGTAGATGTCAAGATGATATGAAGGTTAGGTTATTGTAAAAGGAGGCTGACTCAAGCATGGCTTGATTGTCAGGTTTTTTTTCCATTGTGTCATATTCTTGTGATTCCTTGGTAGCCTGGGGACCAGACTCTTTCACATCATTTCACTTTGTGCACGTTGTCTGAACACTGTTAATAGGCATTTGTTTGCTTCCCGGTGGGTGAGCACTTCGTTTGAGCTTTAAATCGGTTTCTACCTTCAATTTCTGTCCACTGATTGTTTGCTAAAAAAAAGGTCAACAATACTGAAGCCTTTGGAGAGGCCCCTTACGGAGCACTGTGGCAACATACAATGTTGACCGGTGGTACTACAGTGGTACAACTGGTTTGCATGCTGTGAAACCCTCAGCTTGAACTTGGACATTTGCATATTGTTACATGGATAGCAGAATTTTTACATTGTTGTGTATTGTTATACAGTATGGTTAGCAAAAGCTACTTATAGGCCATTGTTAACAGATTTTGTAGTTACATACTGTTGACAGTTGGTAAGTAAATGTTTATTGTTCTAAATGGCTGATTAAACATTATTAACTTTGATAGTTTGATAGACTTTGATAGTTTGATCGATACAGCTTGTAGAAAGGACTGTGGAATGTTTACAGAGAAGAGCAGGGAGTAAACAATGGGAAACTTAATTCTAATAGCATTCCAAAGTTCCACCATCCATTTTCAATGGGACTTTTCCACTTGTTCATTGCCGATATAAGTGTAAATGTTCCAGAAATAAAAATACCATATCTTAAGTCTTCTTTTGTAGACCAGCGCGATGATGGTTAAATGAAGTTTAACCGCACAAATTTGGTCAGAGGAATAATAAAAAGAAGCAGCCGACGAAAAACACAGTGCTTGCTATGTTGATTGCTCTGCATGCACTATAATAATAATAATAAGAATATTCTATTCTACTCTATTCTATTCCAGTCCTCTTTAATTCTGTGGCCATTAATGATCCATTCGGCAACATAACTAGCCAAAATGTGGGCCTTTGCTGTGGCCTGTTGGCACCAACAATTATTTTGCCGTCAAAGTCAAACTATTTTACAGTCCAAATTTTACAGTCAAGTCAGTTCAGGTTCCATCCCAAGCACCCTGTGAGTGCCACAGCCATAGCCATTGGCTTTCCAATAAGTCTTATACAATACAGCTCTTCTCAGTTATAAGTTTTAAAAAAAGCTAACTTTGCTACACAGACTCTTAAATCTATTGCTACTGGTCCTGTGTGCTTGCTATTAGGGTTGAAATATTGATTTTAATCAATATTTGAAATGAACCTCCTCATAATATTGCATTTTGATACAGTACTACATCAGGGTATTCTCAAAGGCTTCAGATTCCACAACTAGAAATTCTAGCAACCAGTCAGCGAACAGAAATTTAGGGTAGAACCAACAGTAAAGTTCAAACAAAATGCCCATCCGTGAAGCAAATATGTGCCTATGGAGAGCATCCAGACTCCAGACTGTGTGAAGTGAATGAATATAAATAGCAACATTTGGGGGTGCTTTCAGAGGTGATGTACAAACAGGATATATGCAAAATCTCTAATCAAGTTGCTTTGGAGACAACATGACGTGCCAATATTTTTTTTCTTTTTCTTTTCTTTTTTTTTAAAGACCAATTTGATGTATGTAGCACTGCAATAAATATACAGCACAGAAGACAAGCAGAAGTAGAATTACAGTTGTAGGCAAAAGTTGTGATACTTTTCAAACTCCCCAGTTTTCAGTTGGTGATGGGACCATGTGTGTGAAAAACTTTAATCTTATAAAATCCTCCACTGTTATAGAAAGAGTGAGTTTGAACAGATGTACAATACAGATTTATTTGTTGTAAGTGAGGCTTGTGGACTTTTTTTTTTCTCATTAAGGACACTGAACTGCATGGTGGGACAGATGAAGCACATCCTGGCTACTGAGCAAAAGAAAACGGACTTCAGACCTGAAGATGAAAACAATGTCATGATTCAGTATACCACTGTAAGAGGATAATAATTCATTCATTCTTTTATTCATTAATATTTGTTTATGATTATGGGTTCTTTGCAGAAACTTTTATCCAAAGTGACGAACAATACAGAAAATACATTATCAAAGAATTAGTTAAAAATGTATAAAACTAATGGGCCTATAAGCCTAAACATTTAAGAAATAGAAAATAGAAGAATATATATATGTATACATACACACACACGCACACACGTGTGAAAAAATTATAATCTAAAAAATTATAATCTAATATACTGCACAAAAGATGATGAACATCATACTTTACAATTCATACATTATTTTTTATGTTTTTAATTAAAAAATATATTTTTTAATATTTAAAAAAGGGCAATAATACTGCTTTGGTGACTCAGACATACCTATGTCCTGTAATGCAGACTCTTGGTATGGACAAGCCAAAAATGACAAATTAAGAAAAAGTTTACTCTAACAGTTTAGTAATTTAATCTGACTTTATTCTGATTTTGTGACTCAGTTCTTCCCATAATACAGACTGTATGTATGCCAAATATGCCTAAACGAATAAACATTTTTTAAAAATGCAGGTGATTACTTAATATCTTAATATGAATCAACTTGTAAATAGTAGCAAATAGTAAAGAGATGAGTCTTAGAAATCTCTAAGATGTCAGTTGAACCTATATGACTGCACTTAAAACCTGGCTAGTGTCAAGTAGGTTGTTCTGTGACAGATGAGACTTGCTTGAACACAACTTTTTAAAAAACCTTTGATAGGAAAGGAAGAAGACATATAGGTCTAGTTATTTGCCTTAGATGGATTGAAAGTACTTTTCTTGAGTAGTGGTGTGACCCTTGCTTGTCTGAAAGACCTCTCCTTGACAGCAGATGCAATGGTTGGTATGATTGACTGCAAAAGAGTGGATGAAGTAGGATCTAAAGAACCTAAAGAGCATGCTTGACAACTATGTTTAAGAGGTATAGCAATTTTCTCACTTAGTGGAGAAAAAGTCTTCAGTGATGTTCCTATGTCTACACAAGTTAGTGTCTTCTTAACTAAATTGAGAACTAATTCTTTACTAAATTGAGCACTAATTTTAGCAACCTTATAAGTGAAAAGCATTGCTTGGTCCTCTGTAATCAGTGAGGTGGTTGCCAGTGGTGGTGATGGATTGAGAAGAGATTTAAAAGTAGATAAAAGTTTCCCACTGTCTGTGGTGTTATTTGAAATTTGTTCAGAAAGCAGATAGCAAAGATTGATCATTTTTAAGATCTTTTTTTTTTTTTTATCTCATTTAAGCAATCTCCTCTCAGCATCTCCAAGTTATTTGCATGTTTCCCAGATACTCTTATTGAGCCATGGGTGGTGGGGTTTACAATGAGTTGGTCTTGTGGCTAGAGGGCATGCATTGTTTAGACAAGATTTTAAAATCGAATTAAGAGTCTCTGTACCTTAATTTACTAGATAAAAATGAGTGTGGGGTAGGTAAAGTGGTTGCTACCATAGAGGAAAAATGTTCACTTGACAGACATTTTATCAGAGGTGGGAGTAAGCCACTGATTGGCAAGTCACAAGTCAGTTTCAAGTCTTAATACTCAAGTCCAAGTTTAGTCCCAAGTCGAGACCAAGAAGGCCAAGTCAAGCCCATGTCTAAGTCGCACCAAAGTCAAGTCCATTCAGACCAAGTCTGAATTTTTTTCAAGTCCTGAACAAGTCACTATATACTCTTTGCCTAATAGTGGCATGTTAACATAATTTCATAATTTTATCATATCAATCTAATTTGCAGAGAAGTGAGTGTGAATACTGGGTTTGAATTTTAAGAATGGGAAGACACAAAAGAACGTAAAAGTCAATAAAGCATGTGAAGCAATGAGATGATATGTGTGAGTGAGTAATAATAATAACAGTAAGATGACTAAATGCTCAGTGCATACCATGCAGTTTTCATGAACCGTTGTAGGAATATTCACTGGGCAATAATATAGCATAATGGCAGCGATAGTGAGTGTTGCCTAAGGTATTTAAGGTATTCTTGCCTAAAGTTGTTAAGTTGTCAAGTCATGTGACTCGAGTCCACATCTCTGCTTTTAAGATTGCAATGGAATGAAACTGTTGGAGGAGGAGGAGCAGGACATTCCAATAGATGCACAGAGCATTAATAAAGAAATTATTAGATACATGTAGTAGAGTAGCAGAAACATTTTCTGTAATGCAGTTACACACCAGAATTACCTCCAGTTCTTTACCTGCCCTATAAGTTGGAGGAGTGTGCCCTCATGTAAAGTTGAATGAATTGAGAAGAAAGTCCACAGAATTTGAATTGTCTATATGAATATTGAAGTCACCAAGAATTAGTAATGGACAATTGTCCGTAAGTACAGCAGACAGTAGAATATCCAATTCATGAACAAAGCTTCCTAGTTGTCCTGGTTGGCGATAAATGACTACCAAATATATGTTAAATGGAGCATTGATCATGATTGCATGATATTCAAAAGAATCATAGCAGTGTGTGGGCAACAACAGTGTTAACTGTGTAATTTCTTTTAACATAGAGACATTTAACCTATTAATGACCATTCTGGAATTGTAACATTTTCTTTACTTCGATTACAAGCTAGGCTAAGAACAAATCAGTCAGAATTATTCAAATTGGTCAAAGTATGTGGCTACATGGCCTATGTTGGTTACATAGGGTTTCTGTTTTCCATGAAAAGGTGTCTACAGCACAAGTTAGGAATGTCAGATCTTCATAGTGTTTTATGTGATAGTAACAGAATAATCATAATTGCATGTTTTTCTTGGTGTGATATTGCATTTAAGCAGAAGTTAGAACCATTTCCTAAGGTATTTTCCATGGGGTTTTCATTATAATAAACCATTAATTATAAAGGAGCTATTTGTAAGATTGCTCCCTGTAGCATTCCACGGGTTGCCTCGTTAAGGACCATAGGCTATTAAACATAAAAATACTGTCATGTCATGTTTTTAGTAATACAGTGATGACAAACATTTGTATAGCTATGCCTTGGCTTTCTGACCTAACAAGCCTATTCAAGATCAGGCTACTCACACTACCAAAAGCCAAAGCATGCCTACTGCAGCAGTTTATTTCAGACTTTCTGGCTTCCACCAAAATTAGTTGATAGGCTATAAAAATAGGCTATCCCATTCAGAACAGCCTACTGAGCATGAAAACCAGAATATTCCCATATCAGACCCCCTTTTCATGATCTTACTTTAAACAAAACATTACATGCTGTGCATGTAAGTGTATAGTTTTCAAATTAGTTTGTAATTGTAGAACCCTCCCTCGAGTTAAAAAACGTCTACAACATCTTGTTTTGGCTTGTTTTTTCCCCAGCAAATTAGCACTGTTCAGATTATTTTGTACAGATCTATCAGTGTTAACTACATATCCTACCTAAGCTAACAATTCTGTAAATAAAAGCCAACATCTCTGATGATCCATGTCTGCCTCCTATTTCAGGCGCTATTTCTGGCAACCCATTTTGACTACTATATAACTACTTACTAATGTGTACTCATGAAGAAACATTTTTCATAATTGTTTCATTAATTCTTTAAAGCTTAATACTTCACCATTCATTTTTACAAAATTTTACCAATAGCCAAATGGTTAAAAATATTATCAATTTAAACAAAAAAAAATGTTTTGGAGACAGAACTGAGTTACAAATTACAGTTACAAATTGCCTTGGAAGATTTATAAAACATATTACTAAAAGAATCACATGCTGCCCATCCCCTTTTATTTGATGTAGTACCTCATGTTCTTTTTGTTTTGATTTCTTTAGGCATGTTCAAAGGTGTGTGTGTACGTAAGCTCACAGGTCGAACGTGTACGTCGTTCAATGGATGGGAAGAATGTTGACACTGTTCTGGCAGAGCTGGGTGTACGTTTCCACCGGCTCATCCATGAGCATCTACAGCAATTCACCTACAGCTCTATGGGAGGCATGTTGGCCATCTGTGATGTTGCTGAATATCGTCGATGTGCCAAGGATTTTAAGGTGAGACAGTCAGTCAGAGGTCAGAGAAAGCAGGGGCAACTAAGGAATTTGAGGGAGTTTGACTTTGTTTACACTTAGCCTACCTGTGTATTTATAAAAACGGGTATATTCTCTTCCCCCATGTTGGAAATTAATTCAGTTTACACAATGCTCAAAAACAGCCAGGGAAGTCTGTCAAAAACATGTTAAACAAATAGAAAGCCACCCAGTGATCTGACAAGTGAGAAGAGACTGTCATGTTACAGTGCTATACACGTCTGTACACGTCTGCTATACACGTCTGTCTGAAGCTGGAGTTTTCAGAGATCCCCATTTTTGGCCAGAGTTTTCAAAGGTAGCCATTTTCAGTGACTGAAACGTCCATTTACATGTAAATGATGGGTGCAACTGCATAAATAAATGTGCGTTTTCATAAATATCCAGCTACGTGTAAGGACTAGGCTAAACTTGATCCATATGTGACGTACATTGCGTTGCAGGGTTCAGCCCTGGACCTGCCCAGACTTGACTGTGTGAATTTGCAAAGCCTCAGACTGGGATATCAGTGTGGTTACTTGGTACTGTTGGTAGGACCACCACAAAATAAGAGTGTGCCCAAATATTCAAGAAACAGTGGTTTTAGCATATGAGCACCATACAGCATGCGTTTCCAAACGGGACCAATTATCAGACGGACGAGGAACAGAACCAGCCAAAACAATGCGCGTTATTTACATTTATTTCTCAGTTGAGCTGAAGCTGTTAACTACAGAATGACAGATGGAGGTAAATAAATGTTTACGTCACTGCAAGGCCAGTTTGTGAACAAATTAGTTTGATTGATGTTCTATTGTTGTGCTATGTTAACTTTACTGATGCAGATGTATTTTTTGCAAACTTTGTTCTTAGTAGTTGAGTGATATGCATTGCTTATGATTATCTGTTTTGTCATAGTGCTTAAAATGACAGTTTTGTGCTTCTCGTATATTTTACTGATTTATGACCACTTTACTATTTTTACACTTCATTTTCATATATGTCAGAATATATGTCAGAATGCTCTTCATCGATTACAGCTCAGCTTTCAACACCATCATACCGGACATCCTGATCCCCAAGCTGTTCAGCCTGGGGCTCCCACCATCTACCTGCTCATGGATCAAAGACTTCTTAATCAACCGGCCCCAACAGGTGAAACTGGGCCGCCACCTTTCATCTGCCCGCACCCTCAGCACTGGCTCACCGCAAGGCTGTGTGCTGAGCCCACTCTTGTACTCGCTCTACACATACGACTGCAGCCCCACACACTCAGAGAACATCATCGTCAAATTTGCTGACGACACAACGGTGGTGGGGATGATAACGGGGGAATGAGGAGGCCTACAGAGATGAGGTCCTGAACCTGGAGAGGTGGTGCGCAACCAACAACTTAGCACTAAACATCTCCAAGACAAAGGAACTCATCCTGGACTTCCGGAGAAACAGCGCTACCCCTACCCCCCTGTACATCAATGGTGAATGTGTAGAGCGAGTACAGTCATTCAAATTCCTGGGGGTCCATATCTCTGCAGACTTAACCTGGTCAACCAACACGTCAGCCTTGGTCAAGAAGGCCCAGCAACGACTACACTTCCTCAGAGTGCTCAAAAAGGAACAACTGGGCACAAGTCTGCTGGTGACCTTCTACCGCTCCACCATAGAGAGCCTGCTGACCTACGCTGTGTCAGTGTGGCACTCAAGCTGCACAGTGGCAGACAGGAAGAGGCTGCAGAGGGTGACCAACACTGCATAAAGAATCATTGGCAACCCCCTGCCTTCCTTGACTGACATCTACAGTTCCAGATGTCTGAACAGAGCAAAAGGGATCATAAAGGACATTACTCACCCTTCCACCCCATTACTCAAGCTTCCATCTGTTCTACCTGCTACCCTCTGGCAGGCGATACAGGTCCATACCAGCCAGAACAAATAGACTCAGAGACAGCTTTTTCCCTAAAGCTGTCACAATACTCAACTCTAGTCTGCACTGAGAAACTGACATACTTTGCACTGGATGTCACATGCACCTCTTGTCATAGGCCACTTGTAAGCTGTATTTTGCACTATCAACAACCAATATTTATTACTGAATGCTGCTGTCACATGTCACTTTACCTATACCACCAGAGTATCAACAAACCATTTTTATTATTATTACTTATTTTATATTTTATTTTATTTTATTTTATTTTTTATTTATACGGTTTTATCTTTTGTTGTGTAAATATATATATACATATTTTTCTTTTGCATATTGGATTTGTACATACTTTTCAATCCATTTAATGTGTGCACTCTATGGGGCAGCTTTGAATCTCATTACACTCCGTGTAATGACAATAAAGGCGTTCTATTCTATTCTATTCTATTCTATATCAAAAGTAGCCAGTTTTCTTTGTTATGACATACACACATTACTGGGTATAAAAGACTCACTCATGCAGAGCCAGAGTTTCTTCACTGGGACCTCCTGCTCACTCAGGAAGCATCTTGCAAACTGTTTCCATGGAAGAGTCACGCCACCGGTGAAGAAGGGGTAGGAGAGCCAGTGAAGTAGTGAGACTGAGACGATGTGCTGATCGACCACTGCTTCTATAGAGTAGTAAAAGCCGCACTCTCGAATATAATTCTTATGATTGTGATTAATTGGGAAGGATGTCAAGACAAACGTTTTGGCCTAAGCCATCTTCAGCATCTTCAGCAACCACTGCTTCTAAGCATACTTCTAGCCAATGTCCAATATTTGGATTATAAGTTTGAACTATGTGCAGAGATCATCTTTCAGAGGGAAATAAGGGGCTGTAACATCATCTGTCTCCGGGAAACTTGGCTGTCAGAAGATACACCATACCATGCCATGGTACCCACTGGGTTCTCTGTGTTTCAAGCCAACAGGTCAAAAGAATTATCGGATAAAGTCAAAGGAGGAGGCATGTGCTGTTATGATTAACAATGCTTGGTGTAATAGAAGGAACATTCATCTCCACACCCGGTAATCACACTGACCAGATTTAAAAAAAAAAAAAAGCCTAACTGCGTTTCTTGCACCTCAGATGACTAAGGAAGTTTGGTATGCGTTCCAAGATCCTGAAGGCCCTTTACAGAGGCACTACAGAGAGCACCCTGGCAGGTGGCATCAATGCGTGGTTTGGAAGCTGCTCTACAACTAAACAAAAAGAACTACAAAGAGTTGTGCATATAGTACAATGCATCTGTGGATGTGATCTGCCCTCCATCTAGGACTTATAACAGGCAATGCATCAGAAAGGCCAAAAGAATCAGTATGGACCCTAGCCATCCTAGCCATGGGCTGTTTAAGCTGCTACCATCTGGCAAACGATATTGAGGTCTTAAGGCTTGGACAACCAGACTCCAAAACAGTTTTTTTCCATCAAACAGTAAGACTTTTAAATACAGAAAAAATGACAGTCTAAGCCTGTGCCCGTCAGTCTTTGCGCTACAACACGTTTTTCCCTCCCCACACACACACACACTTAACATACTATCTATTTATTTTTTTATTTAGGTGCAAAAAAAAGAATTTTACCTTTTATACTAGTACAATAAGATGTATAAAAGACATCTTGAATCTAATGTTATATAGCAGGAAATGCAATGTGGTTATCTGTTGTGATCCGTGGGTTTAGGGAAAGGAAAGATTAGGGAAATGTATGACTATAATACAAGTCTGAAGCCAGTAGTGCTGAGAACAATGGGGAAAATCTGAGTCCTCCCATGAGTCCGACACAATAAACACACAAGTCCGAGTTCAAGTCTAAGTCATAAGTAAGCAAGTCCAGGTCAAGTCCCTGGAATTAAGGAACAAGTCGGACTAGTCGAATACTCACCATCAGGGACATCTGTGGTCGGCCTATGGGAAAAATGTTTGGGGAGTGATTGTCGGGTGTTTTCCCTCATACATGTGCCAATCTAACCCCCATCTGCTTGAATAAGCTTGAGTAAGCTTAGGTAGGTGGAATCTGGTCCTGATCCGGACTCGGATACAGTTTAATCTGGAGGCTGACCTAGCTCATCCGGCCCTAGTGGCACTACAGCATCATTATGACATCAGTCTCAGTTCAGTTTTATGATCTTTTTTTACAGAAGAAGAACAACAAAGTTGCAGACATACACTTTGTTTTTCTCTTGATAATGTGTGTGTAAAGTGGTTTTATTTTCCTACCTGGTACAGTTATTGGGTGATTTTTGCTGAAGGTGTGAAAAACAAGTTGCTGTGCTAATGATCTGCTTTTACCTCATGACAGGTTCCATTGGTCCTTCAGCTATTTGACACACTTCATGCTCTGTGCAATCTGCTTGTTGTTGCCCCTGACAACCTCAAACAGGTTTGCTCTGGAGAACAGCTCACCAACCTGGACCGCAACCTTCTCCACACATTTGTCCAGCTGAGAGCAGATTACCGTTCATCCCGATTGGGCCGTCATTTTACTTAATGGCCATTAAAACTGCTGTCATAATCCCTCATCTAAAAATAACTAATCCTCATGATTACATCTAATAGATCACAATAAATGTATTCATTGGATTGATAATTTCTTGTTTCTCTTTGAAATAAACATTAAATGTTTTCTTGTTGTGCCAAATATGTTTTGGATGATTTGTGTAATGACCGCATAAATGATGACATTTTGAGAATACCCTATCTACCCTGATGATCAGAAGATAAATTGATCATATTCTAACAGCACATTCCTGATAATGACATTATGGAAGTATTGCAGAACCATTTACATGGATTTTTCATCATCGTAATAATCTATACTCTTTTGATTGCATGAGGGAAAATTTGGTCTCTGTGTGTGTTTCACTAATTCACGTTTGGGTGAAAAGCAGAGAAGTACACACTAACCCAGAGCAGTTGGCTGCCTGCTATAGCAGGGTCACGTGCCTTGCTCAAGGGCACTTCAGCCATGGTCCACTGTTTGGGGATCGAACCGGCAACCTTTTGGTTACAAGCCCAAAGCCAGTAGGCCATGGCTACCCCATTGTTTAGTCAGGGAAGGTAAGCCTAATTGAGTATTGAGCTCTTTCACAGCAGTTCAATATATTAGATGAGCATTAAAAAAAAGCTGCCTTTCAATGCAAGACACTTTCATAATTATAGAATTGTCACTGCAATAGTTGGCATTATGATATTGGTAGCTAGGTTGTTAGGATAGTTATTGTAGTGGCAATGATAAATGGAGTGGTTGCTAGCTTATACATATTGGTTGCTAGGTTGTAACTGTAGAAGTGGTTGCTAAGCTGTTGTTAGGGCTCTTCTGTTTAGGGTAGTTGTGGTGTGGTGTTGCTATAGTAACTGAAGTGGTTGATATGTTGGTTGTCATCATCATCATCATTGAAGTGGTTGCTAGGCTGTTGCTAGGGTATTTGAGGTGGTTTCTAGACTGTTGCTAGTGTGCTTGAGGTGGTTAATAGTGAATTGTTGTATTGAGGACTTTTATTTTTAAACCGTTTTATGCAGAGGAAACAGCGGGAAAAACATTGTTGATGACAACTGACAACACAACAGTTAAATATTTCAGTAGGTTAAATAGTTAAATTATTTCATAGTGAATTATTGTAATGAGGACTTTTATTTTAAGGCAAAGCACAGTTGGTGGGAGGCATAGTTGATGACAACTCATTGGTGGGATAGCTGAACAGTTGAATAGTTGGATTGTTTAAATACTTGAATTATTTAATTGTGAATTGTTGTAGGAAGGACTTTTATTTTAAAACAATTGCGGGCACAGTAAACAGTTGAACAGGATCTGTAGTCTTAGGAGAGACAGATTGTATGCTTTTAACATAGATATGAAGTGCTGCTTAGCTGATGTTTGCTTGCAGTTCTGCTAATGGTGCTAGTTAGCTAGCTATGTTACCAATGCTAACTAGTTAACTTTTCTAACTGTGATACCTAACTAACTTAGTTAATGTTTGCTAGAACTTATATTAATGATGCTTACAATGTTAAGTAAGCTAACAGTTCCAAAAGTGTTACTTGGCTAACTTAGTGAATACTTGTTAGCAATAATGGTATCATTGCTAATAATGGTAACTATCTAAATGTGCTAACAAGTTGCTGACATAGATACTTAAAATTGTTCACTTAAAATGATTGCTATGTCGGTTGCAAGGTAGGTGGTGATTTAATATAGCTGTCTGGACACTTAGTTGATAACAACTGACAGTTGGAGTGGCTAAACAGTTATGAAAAGAAAGAAAGAAAGAAAATGCAAACTGCAGTTGCTTGATGTGGACTTTGTGGCAAATAGGTGTTGTGTTATGATATTGGTAACTAGTTTGTAGGATAGTTAAGGTAGAGGTATGGTAACTGGAGTGATTGCTATGCTGGATGCTAGCTTAGACATGTTGGTTGCCAGGTTGCTGCTAGGGTACTTGAGGTCCTTGCTAGGTTGTCGCTAGGGTATCCAGTGGCTACTATCAGAATAAAATGAGTTATTGTATTGGTTGATTGAAATGGAAATGGACATAGATGCTTTATTTCAATGGTTGCTTTGTTGGTTACAAGGTAGGTGATGATTTAATATAGTTGGCTGGAGGCATAGCCAATGACAACTCAGCTGACAATTTGAATAGTTATACAGCTCAATAGTTTAAATAGTTAAATTTTTTAATAATAATTATTGTAGTGACGGCTTATTTTAAAATAGTTATAGGCAGAGGACAGTTGGCTGGAGGTGTAGTTGATCACAACTGACAGTTGTATAGTTGAATAGTTTAAAAAGTTAAATTATTTAATCATAAATTAATGTAGTGAGGACTTATTTTCAATCCATTGTAGGCAGAGGAAACAATTGGCGGGAGTCATACTTGATGACAACTGACAGTTAAGTACGGCTTAGCTGATGTTTGCTTGCAGTTATGCTAACGATGCTAATTATGCTAACAATAGCTAACTGTATTAACAGTGTTACCAAGTTAATGCCTGTTTATAGTTACGCTTAACAGTGCTAATTATGCTAAAACTGTTACTTAGCTAACTCAGCTAATGTTTTAGCAGTTATACTACTTGGCTAACTGGGCTATCAAGTTATTGATATAGATGCTTTATTGCAGTGGTTGCTATGTTGGTTGCTAGGTAGGTGGTAGTTTAATACAGCTGTCTGGAGACCGTTAATAACAACTGACAGCTGGAGTGGCAAAACAGTTAAATAGTTAATAGTTTAAAAAGTTAAATGATTTAATACTGAATTATTGTAGTGAGGACTTTTATTTTGGAACAGTTGTTGTTAGAGGAAAGAGCTGGCAGGAGTCATAGCTGATGACAACTGACAGATGGAGTGGCTGAAAAAGTCAAATAATGAAATAGTTTAAATAGTTAAATTATTTAATAGTTAATTGTTTCAGTGGGGACTTTTATGTTAAAACAGTTGTAGGCAGAGGAAACAGTTGGCGGGAGTGATAGTTGATGACAACAGTTGGAATGGCTGGACAGTTAAATAGATGAACAGTTGCATTGTTAGAGACATAGATAAATGGGTATGCTTTTTTGAAATAGTCAAGTGAATCATTAGGAGAAAGCATCTGAGAACAGTTTGTTTCTTAAGTCTAAATTTGAAACTTTGATTCTTCAGGAGGTTGGTTCCAAAGCTGAACAGCATAGCTTCACCACACTTTGTTCTGACGACACGTTTTACCAGCAAATTTTTCTCCTGTGACTTGAGAGACCTATGTGTTGTGTATTGCTGAAACAGGTCAGATAGGTAATTAGGCCCTGTCGCATCTAGTGATTTAAACAAGCAGCAGTGCTTTAAAGTCAGTTTTGTAATTTACAGGAAGCCAGTAAATTGACTTTAGAATTGGAGTAATTTGGTCAGTTTTTTGTTCTTGTAAGAACATGCATTTTGGATCAGTTGAAGATGTTTGATGGTCTTTTTTATTTAGGAAGACCTGTGAAAAGACCACTGCAGTAACCAACTTAGATTTTTTTTAGATCTTTTTTTGACATTAGACCTCTTAGTCTTTTACACTCAGTAACCATATGCATGTGAAAATAAAATTTCCTTGTATCCTTGTGTCCCTGCCTAGCATTCGGCAGCGTCCTCTGCAAACTTGCAGGGAATTGCAAGTGGGGTAGTGATGTGAAAGATGTTTGATGGGCTTTTTTTATTTAGGAAGACCTGGTAAAAGACCACTGCAGTAATCAACTTAGATTTTTTTAGATCCTTTTTTGACATTAGACCTCTTAGTTTGGAAATGTTTTAGATGATAAAACGTTGACTTAATGTTTGCTTTCATGTCACTGCTGAAGTTGAGATCACTGTCAATGATGACCTCAAGATTTTTAACATTCTCTTTTGCTTTTAGTCCCTTTGTGTCGAGGACAGTGGCGATCCTGAGTCTCTCATCCTTTTTCCCAACTATAATGACTTCAGTTTTGTCTGTGTTAAGATTAAGGAAATTGTGCGACGTCCAGTTCATTTGGTCCATACACTGATAAAAACATTCAGGGGGGACATAGTCATTAGGTGACAAAGTAAAGTAAGAGATAGAGATTGAGCTGTTTGTGATCATTTGTCCAAGTGGGAGCATACAAAGGTTGTGATGATTTTAACCACTTATACCTATACCAACCCATTGTTCAAGTCAATGTAATAGGTATGTTGTTATCAACAGTGTCAAAAGCAACCCTGAGGTCCAATAACACCGAGACAGATGTTTTGCCTCCATCAGTTTACAACATTAATAAGAGTTTCAGTGCTGTGATTGGCATGGAAACCTAATTGAAACTTATCAAAACAGCTATTTGATGTCAAGAAGGCAGGTAATTAATTGAAGACTGTTTTTTCAGTGATCTTCCTCATGAATGGTAGATTGGATATGGACCTGTGCTTGCACTAAGACATTCAGGATATTTTTTTCAGCAGGGGCTTTACAACTACTTTTTTAGGGACTTGGAGAAAATGCCATTCTGTTATGATGAATTTATAATCTGAAGCACATCGCCTGATTTCAAAAAGTTGGCTGGCAGAATGTCCAGTTCAGATGTGGAAGAACTGAAAATTTATACTGTTTTCTCAAGTGTTTCATTGTCAAAAAAGGTAAATGTTGACATAAAGTTTAAGTAATCTACAGAGTCTGATGGTTGACTTTGTCTGTGAAAGTGCTTGCTGAAAAAGAATGATCCTATCCATATGATGGCAGTTGTGTACATTCCAGGCCATGTGTTTTGTTAACAGATCCTGTGGGCATAGGAGGCTGTGGTGCAGTAGATTTGAGAAAAGCTGGAATTTGTGGGCTAATAAAGACCAGCCCATCCATTAGGTGGGGAAGAGCTGTGTACACTTCTTATTGTGAGTGTCTTGGGCTGGAAAAGAACAGGCTAATAAAAAATAGGATGAGAAACAGACAAACTCTCACTGCATTTTTTAAATCTTGTATCCTTGTATCCCAGCCTAGCATTCGGCAGTGTCCTCTGCAAACTTGCAGGGAATTTCAAGCGGGGTAGTGATGTGAATGGTAAAACCAAATCAGAGAATATTAGTGAATCTCTCTGATTCTGTGTGATTGGTTCTGACATGTTCACCTGTTCTGCATTTGATGGTCTGTCATCAGCCAGAGTGTTGGACGTTCTGTTGTTATCAAAAGATGGTTGGTACTGATTTATTCCAGCAGTTTTCATGTCACCATGACCATCTGATGTAGATGGTTGGTGTTTAGGTACAGAGTGATTGTTGATGACCATGACTGGATCAGTCTGTGCCACTTTGGATTGCTTACCAGAGTTATTGTTTATCACAACAGGTTCTGTCTGCGCTGCTTCAGCTGTCACTGCTGCGGTGCCAATGCCGTGCCAGTGCCCAATCTAGGACTGGTTCTGTATGTTTCGACCGAACAATCACAGGTGGCTCAGGTGACGAGCACGGCTCCCTGAAATTGCTGGTCCCGAAGTCAGAAGCACACACGTCACAGTGCTGTGTTGTTAGCTAAACGATGCTAACTTTATGTGCAAGCTGTGTGCATTTGATTTGTGGCTGTCCCATCCGTCTGCTGTTAGTTAACAACGTTTGACAACTAGTTAGTTTTGTTACCATTATGCAAATATCACTCAATGCCCATTCGTGTTTTCTAGGTACAACTTTTACCTGCGCTGGCCAATACCACGATAAATCCCTCAGCTAGCTTTACGCTGAATATAACAAAAGTATTTTATTAAATGGTATAGTTTTCACTATTTTAGCACACATACTTTATATCTGTTTCTGATGCTGAAACCTGTGAAAATGCATGTCAGTGCTAGTGTTGGTGCTGGACCAGAACCAGTTCAAGTCCAACACCGGCACGGCCCTGGTGGAAAAGAGGTAAGAATGCTTGTCAGGGAAATAGTCAGCAGATAGAAGGTTGCATGGTAGAGAGAGAGGCAATAGTGGTCAGCTAAAACTTTGGCCCCTAGCCAACTGAATTTTGTACTATATGGTCTGAGCAATGCTCTGATATTCCCAAAAAGGTTGAAATTTTCTATAAAGTTTAATCCAAGGGAAAAAACATGCCCTTGCCAGCAATGTGTTTCAATTGAATAGTTGAGAGAAGGCAAAACTTCCCAGTGCTGGAAGTGGGTTGCTGATAATGGTTTGTATCCTAAGCAAATTTAGGGCAAAAATTCCCTTCAAAAATTAGGGCAAATTCCCTTCAAATCACATTGCACATCTAGTTGTTCAATGCACAATAGTTGCAAATGCAATGGGGTTAGGGATGTACATGGCAGTAGAGACTGGGACAGCGATGACATGTCATTTCAGAGAGCATGTACAGATGGAAAGTTAACAGAGGGAAGTTACAGCCCTGCAATGTTGATCAACCACCTTGTTGGGTAAAATTATGGCGAATGTACAGTGTGGGAAGCCGCAATTGCTGCCACCATTGTTAGTGTCTTGTGGTAAGGCACCTACCCTTATGGTAATTGGATTTGAGTGCTAAATTTAGACTGGTCCAAGGTAAATTGCATAGCCATTTCTGATCCAGTGAAACAAGTGTGCTCCGAGCACAGGGCAGTGTTTTTGTGTGGAGCTTGGTTGCGCTAAAGGCGTCACTGCCATCCTGCGTGTGTCACCGGATGTGAAACCGAAGTTTTGCAAAGTGAGGCCCATGCCTTATGCACTGCATGAGGCCATGGATAAAAAGTTGATTGAGCTTGAGCAGCAAGGAATAATCTCTCCTGTGCAACACAGCAAATGGGCTGTGCCGCTAGTGTGCATTCCTAAACGAGATGGATTTGTGCGAATTTGCGGAGATTATAAAAAGACGATAAACCAGTGGCTTTATGTGGATCAATACCCCCTGCCAAAAACACAGGATTTGTTTTCTACCTTAGCAGGTGGAAAATACTTTACCACAGTCATATACTCAACTCGAACTGGATGAGAAAAGTAAATCGTTTCTCACCATAAACATGCAGCGAGGTCTCTACCAGTGTAACCGTTTACCATATGAGGTAGCTAGCGCACTAGCTATTTTTCACTGCACAATGGATGAAGTTTTACAAGGGCTTGATGGGGTAGTGTGCTACCTTGATGATATTCTAATTACAGAAGAAGATACTAATGCCCAACTTGAAGTGCGATTTTACACAGACTCAAGGACTGTGGACTTAATAAAGGTTAAATTAAGGTTAAATAAAGACACATGCGCATTCTTTCAGAATAGCGTGACCTGCCTTGGACATGTAATTGATGCAGATGTGCGCCAAATTAAAGAGAAAACTGAGGCACCAGTGCCTAAAAATGTGTCTGAATTGAGGTCTTTTCTGGCCATGCTCAATTACCATGGAAAATTTATACTGAACCTGGCAAGTGAAATTAAGCCAATAATGGAGGTGACATTTAAGGACTACTTGTATGGACGCCAGTTTACTCTGCTGACTAACCACAAAACATTGCTTAAAATTCTGGGATCAAAGACTGGTGTGCCAGACTGCAGAGGTTGTTATTAATTCTAGCAACATCTTCTACAAGCCGTCTTTGCTGCATGCAAATGTAGATTTCTGTTGTGTCTATCGCTGCAGACAGTTTAACATGAAGACATTAGCTCGTAGTCTTTTGGTGGCCGAACTTAGATACCGACATAGAATCTCTTGTAAGCCACTGTCAGCCATGCCAGATAGATCGGAACTAACCTACTACAGCTCCTGTGCATAACTGGAGCTAGCCAAATCGACCTTGGCAGAAAATCCACACTGATTTTGCACAGAAAGGAAAGTACAACTTTCTAGTTGTCACTGACAGCTGTTCACGCTGGCCAGAAGTAGCTTTGATGAGTAGCACGACTGCAGAGAAGACCGTAGAGGTTTTGAGAGGATATTTTGCCACTTGGGGTCTTCCAGATGAGCTTGTGTCTGAATGGACCACAATTTGTGTCAGCTGAGTTTGACACATTTCTAAGAAACAATGGTATAAACCACATTAGGAGTCCCCCATATCGCCCAGCTTCTAATGGGGCTGCTAAGCACTTAGTTCAAAATCTTAAAAGGGCTCTTGAAAAGGGACAGAATTGTGGCATGACATTGCAACACTGCAGCCACAATTTTCTTTTCTGTTACAGAAATACACCACAGTCCACAACAGGAAAAACACCTGCAGAGTTATTTCTGAGACATCGGTTCAAAACCAGACTGTTTCTCACAAAACCCAGTTTTTCTGACTCAATACAACAGAAGCAGGAGAGTCAGTAGTCAAAGCAAGCTGATACATGCACACAGGTGAGACGCTTCCTACCCAAACAGTTTTGATTTGAAACCACAGAGAAGGAGAAGGTGTTACCTGGGACTATTGTGAAGGTACTAGGTCCGGTTACATACTTAGTGAAGGTGTATGGAAAGGTGTACAAGAGACATGTTAACTAGATGATTGAGACTGACTTGGAGATAGGTAATGACAATGAAATGGAAACGTGCAATGATTCTAATGACGGCTCAGGTCTGTGTGCCATTACAAATGTTTCACATGCATGTGATGCTATGCCTGCAAGTATTACAGAGTCTACTGCGAGGGGTGAACCTGAAGTTTCTATGGTGGTGCTCCTATTTCAGTTTCAGAGAGGCCAAAACGACAGGTTAAGCCACCAGAGAGATTAAATCTGTAAGAACCCAGAGTTTGTTTAGGAAACTATGAAAAAAAAGAAAAAAATCTGATGTAGAATGATGTAGAACAAAGTAAATGTTTTGTGGTGCTGGGTTCAGATTTCAGGGGAGGAGTGTAGTCTATGTACATACACACACAACTTAAAAAAAAGATGTGTTTTATGTTTATTTTATAAATGGTATTTTATGTTGACCATTGACCTTTACACTGGCATATTGACATATATGTAAGTGTGCGAGGGAGCCCATGCACAGACCTAGAGGTAAGCTGGTAAATGCAGCATGTTGGTTCATTTAAGCAAAAATAAAGAACCGAGGGAAACTAAAGAACCGTTGGAGTATTCACATTCAGGCTTGCTTGTGATCACAGTAGACTCGTTAAGTAGGCTACATTTACAAGTTTGTTAACACCAATCAACATGGGTATGGATTAAACAGGACCAGCGTACTCCTTATATTGCTATACAATAATGCTATGTGCAGAAATGCTAGTTTTGCCTGCACAAATGTGCACAAACGAAGCACAAACGATTCCGACCATTTGAGTCATTTGGATGTTGATGGGGTGCTGAGTGACCTCAGGTCACCAACATGTTAAAAGTTAAATATCATGCAGACGGTTTGTGCACAAATGTAAATTTTTTGTGCACAAATGATGCACAAACAAATCAAAATACTTTTATTATATTTATTATATTTTCAACATATGGGGTGCCAACTTCTCACAGGTTATTCATTGGTAATGCAAAAAAAATTGGTGAACACGCCAATTTTGTCCAAACAGCAACACTCATGGCCCTCTACATATGACACACAAAACTTTGTTGCTAGAGTAATTTTTTCCCGCAGAATTCAAAAGTTATATGGACTAGTAGGCCATGTGTATACAATGACTATTACTGGATTGCCAGATTAATTCATTGAAATATGAGGTTTGGGGAGGTGAGCGTAACAGATGCCAGCTAGCCTAGCTGCACACTTAGAATGTTAGTGAATTTCCATTTCAACACCTCCTGCCTCCAAGTCAGTTGTGAAATTGTACAAGAAAAAAAAAAAAAAAACATGCTTACTGCACATGTAGTAAAATGAGATCAAATTGAGTATTTTTGAAAAATGTGCATTTTTCATAAAATTATTCTGGTGAAACGGTAATGGTGATGATACACATCATCTGCTAGTCCATATATGACTGGAAAAAATAATCTGAGGAATTTGGTTTGGTTGCTGATGCTCTCAAAAATTTTTGTGGGTCATTTTCAGAGCCTTGTAAGAGAGAAAGTATGTAAGATAAATCTGATCTGATTGCATTTTTTTTAATTATATAGGAAAAAGTTAGGTTTAGTCACAAAGTTGCAAAGCTGTATGTACCATGTAAAAGGAGCCATGAGTCCTAGAATGTAGACAAAAAGACCACTGAAATAGTTTTTGTTTCCACAAACTTCAAGGGGTCACAGTTGAAAGCTCCCATTTTATATCTTTTTTCAACAAGTTCACATAGGCCTATGAGCTCCACATACACATCACTGAAGTTGCTTGCTGAAAATACTTCTCAGATTAGACATTATTATCACCTGCATTTTTGCAACACCATACACCCAAATAGATGTGCAAAACTATTAATTATACAGAGATGATATTTTGGGTTTCTCCGTATATATTGGACAGAGAAGTGCCTGTGATTTTGCTCAAACTGGGTGACACAGAATGACCCAAAATTCCTCTTGTGTGTTTTCAATTATTGAATTGTTGCCACTATTCCCAATTAAATATGTGGCTTGTGTGTTTTGAAAATTATAGAATTTTGTTTCTAATTACATTCTATATTTAATGTAGCATACTACTGCAGTGCAACACCAACCAAAAAAAGAAGGTCTCTTTGCCAAAGCCAATATTTATTCAATTCCTATACACATGCACAACTTACTCCTATTGACTGAGATCATGCACATAAATAAGCTCTTTAATGTACAGTGAGTTGCAATAAATGCATTTCACCAAACTAGCCCTGTTTGAAGTAGGACATTCATAGGCTCAGACACGGGTATGTAAATGTCATTGCATTGTTTCCTATTAATAACATGGACACCTGCTTAGAATTTTTACTTGTATCACGATGATTTATATCAGTCAGCTAGTACATAAAAATATTTTGCTCAGTTTTAACCTGTCAAAATGCGTAACAAAATATTTTGAAATGAGCACAATGGGGAAAAGTACTGATTCAAGCAGAAAGAACACTGAAATACAACTAAATATAGTATATCTTAAGTATGTCTACATGCGTGTTGTAAATAGGCTACAGTAGGTGGTTATAAATGCTTCTATTGCAGCATAATAACCTTTTTTGGTCACAGTTCAGCAAAATGCTGTCTGAGGTTCTTCAGGATCTGCTGTGTATCCACATGCTCAGGGAATGCATCTTCAGCTTTTTGTGCTGCTGCGTAGCTGCTCTGGAGATCACCAATCTTAAAACCAAAGAAAACAAACACAAAAAACAGAAGAAATGCCAAGATAGGATAATTAAAGATAGTAAGGTAAACTGACACTGAACACTGAACTAAGTAAATAAAATGTTCTAAAGATCTGTATAATTGGTATGTGAAATGTTGTACTGCTGTCCTAAAAGCAAAAAGATACACTCATACTCTGTACATGTACAAAAATCAAATGTTAATGGATAAGTAATTTTAAATAATTACCTTTTCTGCTAAAGTGGCTAAGTTGTAGTGTGGCTCATACATGTGCGGTGCCAATGATGCTGCTGTTTGTAGGAATGCTTTGGACTGTTTTGGAGAGAGGTTGGCAACAGAAGCAGTCAAACATGATAGGACATGATAGATATGACATGATCACATTTTGTTTTTATATACCTTATCTAACACAGCATATGGTTTCCTTCAGTGCTTTATAGTTAAGATGGCCACCTCAGGTTGGGAAAGGTGTTTTCATGCTCATTACATAGGCTTCACATTTTTGCTTATATGTTATTTTTGCAAGCTATAATACTGTTTTGACTCACCTGCTACCCGTCTGTTTGTAATTAATTACCCGCCCCGAATCCCAGAACATTAAAACCCACCAGTTTCAGCAACTATTGCGCAGGTACCTAACCCGGTGCAGGACTCTGCCCTCCGCCAAAAAGAAAAAAAATTGTTTTGCAAATGTACTGTTAAAAATTGGTTTTGATTCCACTCGTTTCCTGTCACTCTACTGTGCCATCTGAATAAAAGCACCAAAGGCCAAAAAAATGAAAACAGCAACAAAACAAACAAATAAATACAGTTGGTTTGCAAAAAATAAATAAATAAAGGTAGCACTGCAGTGTAAAATCATGGTAACAACTCATAACAACGCACATTACTGAATAATAACTAAATTCTATGTTATTTCTAAACAATGACCACCCACATTTGTTGTGGTAATAGTTCAGTAACAAAATGGTGATAACAAGGAATTATTTTATTATAATAATGAGATTTGATGGTAAGATTTGAAATGTTTATTTATTGTTATAGTTTATGTTATATTTATTTTCAGTTTTTTTTATCTGATAATAAAATGGTTAGATCTGGTATTAATTTACAGTAATTACTTGGAAAGGGTTGGAAAGTGCATAACTGGCTGTTTCAATTTAATTCCAATATAACACTTACTTCAAAAATGTCAATGCTTCAAATAATTTTAGATCATGACTTGGATCAGTTTATTGTGATGGAAAGACTATAACAATACTTATAACCCCCCTCCACACACACACAGACACATACTCTCTCTCTGTCTCTCTCTCTCTCTGAAGTGAAGTCCAGTGCTGTTTCTACCACTACATCTCTGTTCCCTTTCTGAGAAAATGAATGAAAAAGAATGATTAAGAAACACTTACCTGTTCAATGCGACCTTTTCGTAGTTCTAGCACGGCCAGGTTATTATAGGCTTCAGCATGGTCATTGTTGAAAGCTAAGGATAGCTTAAAACACTGGTATGCTAGTGTCAAATCACCAATTCCCTGAAAACAAAGCTTTTTTAGTTTACTGTTCACTGGATACCTTTTTTAACAGGAAACATAGTCAGTGTCAGAGGTAAATGTAAATAATAATCATATGCTGCAGGCTCTGAAAGTTTGCATGCTGACAAGCATCCACACTGCTCAAAGATTCAAAGACTGCTACAGACAGTCCAGAAGAGACAAAAATATGACCCACCACTGCAACATGTCCCAGATTGTACCAGATGTCAGCTTGGTCCTCATCACTTGACACTAGTGCAAGGGCTCGTTCAAAAGACGACAATGTCATGTCATATTGTTGTGCATAGAAACAACAGAGACCCAGATTGTTGTACAGCTGACAGTTGTACACGCCCATCTGCAGCAATCGTCTACAAGGAGTAAGTGAGTAAGGGAAGGAGTAAGTGAGACGGACAGACAGAGCCTAAATGTCATTTCTAATAGCAATGAAGTAATGAAGTGTCCCACCTTTAAGTGAATCTATCATAAAAAAGTTAATGTCCTCAAAATTTTCGGCCCTCTCTGCTGTAGGTTAGCAACTAAAACAGGAACAACTTGGCTCTCTTGCATGAAGCCCTCCTTTTTTCAATTATTTTTCATCTTCTTAAATTATTATTACTAGGGGTCCAAACAGCTATATATTTATATAGATTTAAATACAGACATAATAGATTAGATTTATATACACACATATAGTTACATTCACAACTGCGCTGTGGGCCAGATCACAATAATAACTACAGAATGTAATTCCAGGGAATTACAAGTGCATGAAGGCAAATTACAGTTATTTGATGTGGACTTTGTGGCAAATCGTTGCATAATGATATTGGTAGCTAGGTTGTTAGTAGGATAGTTAAATTAGTGGGTATGGTAACTGGAATGGTTGTTATGCTGGATGCTAGCTTAGACATGTTGGATGCTAGGTTGTAACTGTGGAAGTTGTTGCTAGGAAAAAAATCAGAAAAAATGAGTTACTGTAGTGGTTGGTAATGTAATCACGTTGATTGATATGGAAACAGACATAGATGATTTATTTCAATGGTGGCTATGTTAGTTACTAGGTAGGTGGTGATTTAATATAGTTAGCTGGAGGTATAGCTGATGACAACTGACAATATGAATTGCTGAATAGCTATATAGCTCAATATTTTATATAGTTACATAATTTAATAATGAATTATTGCTGTGAAGACTTATTTTGAAATAGTTGTAGGCAGAGGACAGTTGGCTGGATGCATAGTTGATCACAACTAACAGTTGTATAGTTGAATAGTTAAATTCTTTAATAGTAAATTGCTGTGGTGAGGACTTATTTTTAAACAGTTGTACGCAGAGGAAACAATTGGGGGAGTCATAGTTGATAAGTGCTGCTTTGCTGATGTTGTCTGGCAGTTATGCTGATGATGCTAATGATGCTAACAATGCTAAGTAGCTAACTGTACTAAAAGAGTTACCAAGCTAACTTAGCTAATATTTGTTAGCAGTTATGCTAACAATGCTAATTGTGCTATCTATGCTAATGCTGTTACTTAGCTCAGCTCATGTTTTTAGCAGTTAACTATGGTAAGTAGTGATGGTTCTAACTGTGTAACTTAGCTAATTCTTTTTGGCAGTTATACTAACAATGCTTACTATGCTAACACTGTTACTTAGCTGACTCAAGTTATGCTAACAATGCTAACTATGCTAAGAATGCTAAGTAGCTTAATATGCTGACAGTGTTGCTTAGCTAACTTAGCTAATGTTTAATAGCAATTATGTTAACTTTGCTAACTATGCTAATGACTTGTGCCAACAAGTTGTTGACTTTGAGATACTTTACTACAATGGTTGCTAAGTTGGTTGCTAGGTAGGTGGTGGTTTAATATAGCTGTCTGGAGCTATAGTTGAGAACTGGGAGTTGGAGTGGCTGAAAAGTCAAATAGTTTAATAGTTAAAATAGTTAAATTGTTTAATAGTGAATTATTGTAGTGAGGACTTTTCTTTTGAAACAGTTGTGGGCAGAGGAAACAGTTGAACAGGATCTATGACAGTTTGCCTGGTGGCCTGGATACTTGGCACAAGATTCTAATAATGGCTTAATGGCCCTATTGTGATGTTATCATCGAGTGTTAAGTCTATGGGGAAGTTTTTAATTAATATCTCAAAACATAAATGTTACAACAATGAAAAATTAATTCCCAGATCGGGGCAAATGAGATCTACATAATGCCGTTTAAATGTAGTTTCTATGTTAACCAGTTTAAGCCACATTAATGGTTGAAAATGACAAACAGGTTAGAAAAATAATAAGAAGACTTCGAAGAACAATAGAGAGCATTTTAATGCACTCTAATGATAATAAGCTATGTCCCAGCAAGCCCTGTTTTTCAAACAGTCAAACGGAAGGCTCTCTTCTGGTTCAACACAGTACTTTCCACACTAACAAGTCAGTCCGTCTGTCCATCCGTCCGTCAGTCAGTCAGTCAGTCTACATGTACCTCAGTTCTTCCGCCTTAATGGTGATCTCCTCCTCAACCTTTTTTAACTCAGTCATTTTGTCCGCATTCCGCATGCGATCAGCTCCGGTCAAGAGCGGTGCGGAGGGAATGCCGTATCCGAAGCCATCCGCATGTGTTCAAATTTTTAAACTCCTCCGGCACGGTCAGGGCACGGTAGTACGACTGGAAGTTGTTGTTGCTATGGCGCTGATAAACTTAATGTCATTCATTCGCTTCGCGCTGTACAAGATATTGTCATTATAATATAATTATATGATATTATATAATTACAATTATAATTTGCACGTCAATCCTCACACACCAAGATGTGTCAAAATCGAAATGAACTGTAATCAGTATGAAAAATTAAACATTAATTTTCGTAAGATTTTGGTATTATTGCATCATGCTCCCTCCAAAACTGTATGTTTTCATATGTCTGACGTTCGCTATAGCCTATCAAGATTACGATGACATCGACTAAATGCTTCAAACCAACATGTCATTCCTACTGTCCCTACCACTTCATCCCGTCCCTACCACTTCATTACCCGTCACAGGACAGGTCGTACAAAACTGTCTGACCAGTGACGGCCAAAATTAGCTTCTCCGATCCGTCCGCCATCTTTCTTTCCCATCCGAACCTTCGGACCTGTGTTCCGAAACATTTTGTGAGATAGTACGATGTCCACGGGGTGGCGTAGTGCGGAATCCGGAGTCACATACCGCATGTAGTGTGCAGGCGGCATTACGATGACTGATGTCTGTTACGATGCACTGCCGCATTAATGGACCTTGTAGTTCTGGAATAATATGTTACCAGCCAGATTTCCTCAGATAGAACTACAGGTGAAACTGTCAGGATAAGCGATCTGCATACGAAAATATTTTTGATTGGCTGAAATACGGCAGGGGTCCTTCGACGTCCCACTAGTGGTAACCAGTGGCAACCGCAATGCATTTTATGGGTTTTTGCTGCTCACTGCCCTCGCAGCGTATTTTCTTCGTAGTTCTAGTAGTCTACCAAAGAATGAATGAGCAGATAATTTTAAGACGTGTAATTTATGACCTTGAATGAAAAATCCGAATGTCCTTATGACTTTTATGGCCTAAAATTCTCATTATGAAATTTATGACTTTTTATGACTTTTCATGACTCCGCGGAAACCCTGAGTGTTGTTCCACGACAGAACTGTTAAGGGTCCACTCACTTTTGTGAGATACTGTATATTATGATCAAATGTGTCAGATTTGGTCAAAATCCTTCAACATTTTAGGAGATATTGCACAAACACTTGTGGAGTAACTGCAAATTCAATGGATTTCAATAAGAGCTCTACTAGGAGATAGGAGGCTATAAAATCACAAAGTTGCCGCATCCAACTTGCTACCATGTGAATTGTGTAGGTTAGGTGCTCTAATGTTATGTAAGGACCATACATGCATAGATGATGTACAGATCTTGACTGGTTGATCTTTTGCTGCTGGTGTCAGAATAGTGCTGACATATTAAAACATAGTAGCATTTTCTTAAAAACAGCAACAACAATTATTTACGACATGTTTAACGATAATTGTTCATAATTAGGTAAAGATAAAAAAAAAAATAACTAATTAAGTTTTAATTACATATGCATGAATTAGAATGATTTGGCTTCACTTCAAGATTGGAATTATCTCCTATTTTCAGAACTAGATTCTAGATTCTTTACCGGTGGTGCCAATTATAGACCGTTGCAAGTCAGCGAGGTACCTGTAAAAACGCAAGGCGATCTCAGGCTGATCTGTATAGAAGTGGTTGCTGCCAATGCAGGCAATGGCCTCCACATGTGTATTGTCCTGTTTTAGGACATCTTTATAGTATTCTGTGGCAGATGTGATGTTATTCATTTCCTGAAAAAGTAAAACATATGTGACTGCATAAAAACACATAATGAAATAAATCCACAGTTAAAAAGTAATATTCTTTAGTAACATACTTCATGAATGCGTGCAATTCCTGTTAGCAGAGTAGCCTCCCCAGGAAAGTGGTCCAGGCCTTGTTTAAAGAGGTTGAGGGCAGTTACAGGTTGGTCTAGGCGCTGATACACCTGCATAAATATGAATAATGCATAGCCTAATCATATCTAATTAAAAGACAATAAATAAAAACAAACACCACTGAAACTAAACATTACATTGTCAATATAGCAACTTGAGCTATGACCACTCTGCACTTGCTAAGTTGGATTGCTACCTTAGCTAGGTATTGGTATGTGTCAACCATCTCCTGATGATTGAGGGCAGATCGGAACTGTTTCTCGGCTTCACGATGTAAACCCAGCCTGCAAATACATGAACATGAAAAGAAACAAAAGACTTATAACCTCATTACAATTGCAGTGAAACCCCCATATATGCAACTTCATTATCTGCAGTTTCACTGATCCGCAGTAACCTGACTGAAAATATAGTAAATTGTATATTAAACTTTTAAGCAGCACTATGAAGTCCGGAGGATCTTGTAAACATCATTTTCTTTAAACTACAGTTGCTTTTTTTCTTGTGTAACTGAGATACTGTTATTAGTATTTAGTGTTATATTCTGCATAAATGGGTCTTTTACTTAAAGAATAGGTTTGTTTTTTTACACTTCAAATACAATGGTTAAGAAAGAAATTTTGACGATAGCCTCTGTTCTGAGAATTTACATTTGTTGTGTCCGTGTTGTGGTTTTCTTGTATGCTGCATCTTAGAATTGTTTGATGTACATATGAATTAGAATTAATTAAAAATAACTGTTAGTGTAATACCTTGTCTTATAAGCTCCATACTAACCAAAACATATTAAGGACATTATTTATATACAACTACAACAACTACTACAACAACTATGCATAACCATAATTAGGAGTTTATATTGGAGAATTATATTACATAATTACATTAGATAAATGGTCTATTATGGGTAGAATAAGGTCATGCAGAATAAGGTATAAATAAATGATTTGTAATGACTAACAAAATGGCTAGCATGTTATCAATTTGCATGTTAATAAGCAGCTAGATAATGGCAAATATGTGTGTGCTACCCCATGTTTGACACACTATATTCCCTTTTGGAATTTATTTTGTTCCACACATTTTTTTGCACACCGCATACTATTAGAAACTGACTTAATTCAAGTAGTAATGTTCGTTACTTTTTGTAGAGAAAACGAAACTATCCTTGCCCTCATCAGTTAGCATTGGCTGCCATGTCGTCTACATTGCACCAAATTTGATCATTCTCTTACTTACAGACAGCACTCAGCAACGTGGTTCACCATTCAGTTTGCTGTATTAAATTTTCTTGTTTTTTTTCCTTCCGAAAGTACATACTGACCTCAAATAACAGGGCTATGGACTGATTCACATCAGATTTCTTCTTTAACATAGACACATATTTACACTAAAAACAAGTCTTATTTAACGTTTGAAACCAAAGTTTTAGTTTTCCACTGCAGGTCTTGAACTATTTCTCTACAGATATGGGGGTCCAGCTGTACTGACTAAAATTTACATAATTCAGAATTTGTTGCTGACAACACTGATATTCTTTGAAAATAACATAATACAGTTTATCCCAGATGTTTCATTCAAAGACAGTGTCACATTGTCTCAAGAGCTGTGTTTTTTTTTCACCTGTAATAGCATTTTCCAAGCTGGACCTTCCACCACCAGTCCTTAAATTGAGCATGTTCAGTGGCAAGAGCAGCAAAATCCAGAGCCTGTCATATAAAATGTTGCATTCAGATCCTAAACATAACAGAACGGGTAGTGTATGTATATACAAAATAATTCAAAAGCACTTACATTCTTTACATCATTCTCATGATGAAAAATGTAGTCAAACAATGTCTGACATAAAAAAAAGTTCAAGTTAGCATATTTAATGTACATAGTATGTGCAATTTAATAAACATCTAAACAAGGGGCTAGAGAACCTGAAATGTTATCATTTTCCAATAATGTACTAACTCCTGATAATGTAATAAAAATCTCCTAATAAGTCCATGAAACATGTAATAAAACCTGATAATGTAATAACTTCCTCATAATGTAACAATAATGCCAATACCAATAATGTAATAATTTGTTACATTGAGGTTATTACATCAGGTTAGCTTTGAATTTGCAGAACATGATAATGTAATAATTTATCAATATTCTGATAGCTTTAGTCAGTGCTGGTCAGTTGGGCAGGACACCAGTTATTAGGTCCAAGTGGTCATAACGTGTGGACGACCACCCACTATCATTCCAGTGCTAAAGGTGGTCGAGTATTGTCAGCTGCCAAAAACTGAACAAAATGGTGGTACCTGGGTGGAGATATCGCAGTTGCAGCAAGCCTGGCAAGGCGGCCAAATAGTCTAACAATGTGAGCAAGTTTTTAACATCAACGTAAAAAGCGCTTTTGTGCCACTGAAGAGGCTACACAGCTCTTTGTAACCCCCCCCCCCAATAACATAGCCATGTGCCTGAACAAAACACTATGCCTGGTTAACCCAGAAGTGGGATAGAAATGATATAAAACAACTTATTAAGCAGACTGTAATGTACCTCTGTTGATTTCCGCTGCGCTCACAAAAGGCCCAAAGAGTTGACTACCAAGTTTCTTATCACATCTACAAATTAATTTCATTTTTTCAAAAAACTATGAGTGAGTATTTAAATCATCACGACAATATTAACAAGCAGGTAACAACATGGATGGGTATTGGTTATTGCATTCTATCATTGCAGTCTATCCTATCCTTCTAACTGCAGCAAGCTCAACTCTTGCTCTGAAATCTCGTGGGAGTTCATTGTTGCAGGACACTGAAAACCTATAGCCACTTCTAGCTCTTGTGGGATCCGCATTGGCTAGAGACAGAAGAGAAGAGTAGGCTTGCTAACTGTTGTGTTGGTGAAAATATATAGTTTGAGTTTGCGCTTTTCCAAATTACGGCAACAAGTTGTGGTATTACAAAGGTCAGTACAAAATTTTTATCATCTACCTTGGATACACTGCACATCAACTGCATTTGCAGTGAACATTTGGATGAAGATGACTTCAGCCTGTCAAGTGATGCTGGCACTTGAAGAGAAGCACCACTCCAAAAACGAAAAGACTTGCAGACGTAAAGGTAATGTAGCCTACTCCTACTGAAGTATTTTAGCCAAAACATGATACTGCAAATACATTTACGGCGTGGACATTTTATATTCATGATGTTACTCATTTATTTATGTATTTATTCTATGTACAGTGTTTACAGTGTAAAGAACATCACTCATCATCACTCAATTCTGTGGCCACCAGTTTCCTGAGCTCCATGGCCTTGTATCACCACCTCCTCCAACTGTTGATTCTCTCTTGTGTATACTGATAGATCTCTTCAAATTAATGTAATTCCTTGTCTGTATATTCAGGTTTGAATAAATATGCAGGACCATAAAATTCAAAATAGTAATCCATGAATTCATACATTCCTCTGCCAAGTATACTTGATTTAGCTGTGGTAGCCTACTTCCCTCATGTGTTCACATTCCTCTTCCTGCAACAATGAACTTCCACAAGATTTCAGAGCGAGACTTAGGTGTGCTGCTCAAGGGAGATAAGGATAGAATTCTAGGCTGGAATGCAATACACAATACCCATCCATGTTGTTTCATGGTTGTTAATATTGTCGTGATGATTTAATTATAAACTCAACCATAGCTTCTTGAAAAAATAAAATTAATTCATAGATGGGATTAGAGACAAGTTTGGCAATCAACTCTGGGATTTTCAGATGTGTAGCGGAAATCAACAGGTATGGTACAGTCTGCTTAAAATGTTGTTTTATAATATTTCTAGAACACTACTGAGTTAACCAGGCGTAGCGTTTTGTTTGTCACAAAGTAATGTTGGTTATGTTACAAGGGGGATTAGAAAGTGCCAGCTCCTTACAGGCGAATTAAGGAGATAAAATAATGGCCGTGTCAGTCGTAACTTAAGGACTTCTCATTTTTTTAAGAGTGATTCACAAATACATTCAGTGTTAAAAGTAGCACCTATGTTTCAAGACATGCCCTTATATAGTTAAAATCTACGGAAGACAGGTCTTCAACCTATCTTGTATGCAGGTTAGGGTGTACAGAGGGAATCGTCCTATCAGCACTGTTCCTATCGTGGGTTGAAAAGGCAACTCATACATGTTGTAAATAGCAGTGATTTATAACCAAAAAAAGAAAAGAAAATTTAAACAATGAAAAGGGACAAAGGTACAATTTCTAACTGACAATTCACAAAGTCAGCAGACAATCAAGGCATTGCATACTACATTCATAAAAAAACATGTCAAATCAGTCATCATTAAGACCATAAGGCTGTAGGGTCTTCAGATAAAAAAATTTGGTCACATGTGCCAGCTACTAGGCGATTCGAGCAGGCAACTCTTGTGGCCGAGGAGGTGTTGATAGCTCATAAACAGGTAGTGATTCGTTGGCAGGTTGCTAACTTGCTAAGGCAAGTAGGTGACTGGTAGATACATCGTTTATCACCACAGATGTATTCTCTGGTTACAAAACCTACGTTTTCAGATTTAACAGTCAACATTTCTCATCTTGTTTTACAAAATACAAAGTCATAAATACCAAACTTTTTAGTTTAAAACAGAAATAGTGATTGTTGTGTTAGCTCCACCATTTAAAGTTTTTTGATCAAAGTTCAGTTTCAAAGCATCTTGTCACACATACCTTCACTCAGATTGGCTATTATGAAAAATCACCTGGATTTGTCGCCAAATATTTGCATAAAACAGACAGCTTTTCTATTTTTCCCCGCACACCTGACGACGTGCGGCCAAATCGCCTCCACTTGCCACCCGTCAATGAATGGTAACGTATTACCATCTGTGTTTTTGACACCCATGTGACCAAGGGGTTATTCTCACGACATGGTAAAGACTGGCCTGTACAGCTTCTCCTTCTGGCAGCTGTTAAAATGTTGCGCAACTGGTGATTTGGGGTCTTTTCTATTGATCTGCTGTGACGCTCATTTAAACAGACCCTCAGTTGCCTACGTGTGCATCCTACATACTGTAAGCCAAAATTATAGCGTGTAGTAAAACTGTTGAAAAAAGCCAGTCATCCAAGTGTTTATATGGACGCTTTGAGGGATCAAAAGTGAGAGTGTACCAGTCTGTCTTTTAAGTTGGGAGACCTGGAGTGTGTGAAGAGAGGAGGGTTAAGAAAGAGTTCTGAACATATAACATCAGTTTCAGCGATATTGCTTGACAGTATCTGGTGACTCAAAACAGGAAAGGATACCCACATTGAGATTTCAAACCAGAGTGAAAGTGATCTGGATTTGTCTTAGATTTCACACGTTCCATAGCAGCATCAAGAGCCTGTGTGGCATAACCATGCTGGATGAATTCCTGATATAATTTATTTGCCTTAGTCGTGAAGTCCTCATCCCTCTGACAGATCTGCCTTATGCGTAAAAATGGTTAAATGGTAGTCATCTCTGAGTGGGCTCTGGGTGGAAACAAGACAGCTGTTCTTGTTCTTGTTCATCTTTACCCAAGTATCAAGAAAATGTATCTGGCATTTGACATATTCCAGGCTGAATGTTATGGTACCTACCAAGTTATTCATATAACGGTGGAACTAAAGTAACTAACTCTATGCCTTTCCAGATAAAAAACAGATCATCAATGTAACGTTAAAATGTTGACACTAAAGGGGTTGTCTGGATATATATGTTTGTTCCTGACATAAAGAAAAAAAGTCACTCTCAAATAGAAGATCATTCTTGGTTAAAACCAATTTTGCCATTTCTGTTAAAAAGGTAGTAGGTGGGAAGCAGTCTGGGTAAGTGTCTAGAAAAAACTGCAGGGCTGTACGGCCAATGTCATGGGGAATGTTCGAATAAAGGCTTATGATGTCCATGGTTAGTACAAATATCTTCCCCTCCCCTAAATCTACACTTGCTAATATTTTTACTTGACTTTTTACCATGTTTTTTATGAATGTAATATGCAATGTCTGCACTGACTGTCTGATGACTTTTGAATTGTAAATTAGAAATTGTACCTTTTTCCTTTCAATTTGTATTTGTATTTAAATTTTTGTTTTGGATTATTAATCTAATTTCAACCCACGACAGGAACAGCGCAGAGAGGACGATTCCCTCTGTACACCCTAACCTGCATGCAAGCTAAGTTGAACATCAGTCTGAGACATGGACTATGTAAGGGCGTGTCTTTATTTCCGATGGTAGCACTGATGGTGTTCTGACTATGACCAAAAACAAATAGCCTATACATAATAAAATATTGTAAGTACATAAAAGACAAACATAAAACAGCCAGTGGGCTGTGATGTGAGCCAGGCAAGACATGGTTTACTTGCTCGTCAGTAAGTAGGAGGGAAGTTAGAGGTAGAAGTAAGACCATTTGGCAAGTCAGCCGCTTATTTGAAGAACATCTGACTAGGCTAGCATACTACATGGTAAGAGCCAGTAATATTGCTGGCCATTTGGTGAGCTCAGTCCAGAGTAAGCAATCCCCAGTCCAGAGGGTGACAGAATGTGGAGATGCAACCATTTTTTCAAGAATTGTACATAAAAGTGTGTGTGAATGTACCTCCAAGTTCGACCAGTTGGTGTCAGTAAAGTGAGCTGACATGAAACATGGGACTGTGTCAAATCAGTTTCCCAGATTTTACTTAGGTTTTGTTTACTTTACAAATTTACTTTAGGTTTTGTTACATGTTTGAGGAACTTATGAGGAGTTATTTATTTCATTATCGAGTTATTACCTTATTGGGAAATTAATACATTATCAAGACCGGAGGAATCTGATCTTGAAATCACATCAAATTTCTGCATTGACTTCATTCCCCAATTCCCCGACACCCCAAGATAAATCATTTCTTTTCTATATCAGAAGTTGTTCTCAGTCCCCTGTCTGTCATATAGCCAGGACACATGCAAGCACGCTCGTATATGAGAACTGACATTAACCATAGCAATGGAGGATTTTTTCCTTTATAATTGTGGGTTTCATAGTAATACAAATTGGCAATAAGTGGGTACTTTAGTGGTACTAACTTGGTAAAGTCATGGTAACAGCTCGTGGTAACAACTCGTGGTAACAACTCGTGGTAACAACTCGTGGTAACAACTCGTGGTAACAACGATTCACGTTACTGAATCATAACTTATTAATAACTTAATAATTACTCACTAATTTGTATGTTATTCCTAAACAAACACCCACCATTTGTTGTGGTAATAAGTCAATGGTAAGACATGAAGTAATTAAATGTTAAGATCCAGTATTCATTTCCATTAATTACCTAGTTATTACCCATATCCTTTCATAGCAATTACACAGAATCAGGACTATAAAATCCATCTTTACTTGTTTCATTTTTTTTTTACAGTGTGATGGCTATTTTAAAAATGGCAATGCATCAGATTACACTGGATCTTGTATTTGAGCTGTTTCCTGTGATGGAAACGTGATAAAACCATGATAAACCAAACATAAATATACTATTTTGGCTTTAATAGTACTAGTAAAACTAATAGAACTAGTTTATCTAGTTCAAAAGATCATGTCAAGATAATGCTAATCAAAACTGCTAATTTTTCTTAAATCCTCAAGTCCAAACCCCGAATCTATAAGTCTACCCTAAAACACAGTCAGCATAAAAGATTTTTAATCATTCAATTTCTGACTTATGTCCACAGCCTACACAACAAATTCTGTTGTAGTCTTGCCATTATTTTTGCATAGGCAGGACAGAGGAAGTGGAACTGGAAAGGGGAGGGGTGTCAACAAAAACTAATGACATAATGGGTCAATAGTTTTTACTTTCTGAAACAAAATACAAAAGAAATAAAATATATGATTTAGCACTGTAGACAATCTAAACAATCTTAGTCTTTTTCACGGCTATTATCATCACCATTAGTTTCATCATCTTTACTGGTATCCTATATTGATGGATGTTTTATTTTGACACCCAGTTCTTTTTCCCTGCACAAACTAAGGAAGTAGCCAGAAGCGACCTGTATACCATGCCTCACACCATGTGTCTGGTTCAGTGATACTATGGAAACCTGATTATAGGAATGCACGGCAAAATGTGCACAAACTTTGTTTTTCTGATTCGGTAGTGGGATTTGATTGCTTGCTTGAGGTGTTTAAGTTTAAAAAGATTGGATCAGCTCCTGACTGATAGCTTGCCTTGACTGATGGCATTCTAGTTCTGCATTCACAATGCCTCCCTCTGTTTGCCGATTGGACAGGTTAAAATGCCTCCTGAGACAACGAGCTCAATGAGAGCAAATCCAGACTAGCACTGTAGAGAGATGATGATCAAGCGGAAGTGCTAGGAAGGCATAGCCAGGCTAACTTGTACGCATCTATATGTTTCAATGGAGTTTAGTAGAGTGTGTTAGTAGGGAGTTCAAGTAAACTGTCATACATTGGCAAACTAGCAGCTGTCCACCCAGTGCCATTTTATGATCTACAATTCTATGATTATGTCCTCATTTTTGTTGAATTGTCATTATCATATTTCAATCACAATAAATTGATCCAATTCCAGATCCAATGTTATTTGATGCATTTTCATTTCTGGAGTAGCTATTACACTGTAATTAACTTAAAACAGGCAAGAATTTTACAGCCGTAATTCCTTGTAATTTCTATAAAAGCACAGTGTTTAGTGTTTACTGAAAATTAATACAGGATCTTACCATTTCATTACTACATTTTAAATCTTACTATCAAATCTTAACATACCAAACAAAACAATTCCTTATTATTACCATTTTGTTATTGACTTATTACCCCAACAAATAGGGATTTATTGTTTAGAAATGGAACATGGAAATCATTCAGTAATAATTCAGTTATTATCCAATATTGTAAGTAGTTATAAGTCGTTACCATGATTTTACCAAGTTATTACCACAAAACTATCCACTTATTATTGATCTGTAAAGTGTTACTAAAAACTAATATTAGTTAAGAACTTTTAGCATTATTTAGGACTGACTGTTCGCTTTTTGATTGGTTTGTAAGTGCTCCAGAATCTTTCTTCCCCACCAACCAGAGGGCTTCTATCATTGTTGCAGTTGGTAACATTCCTTCCTTGGACAAACAATCTACAATTGACCTTTGGCTCAGCCCCGCCCCCGAACGCAAACGAACCAAGAGCGTTTAAATACCAGCCACCCAGAGTCCAGACTCGGACATTCTCAGCGTCCAACTCAATAGGGAACCATTAGAGCCTGCACCATTTTCGTGTTTTTTCTGCTTAAGTAACATTTTAAGGAATCAAAAATGGTCAAACGATGTGCCTGGAGCACATGCAACAGTGATACGCGATATCCCGAGAGATTACTCAAAAGAGTTTATTTTATCCCATTTCCCAAACCCAAACAAAACATGGGTAAATGTCTCCAGTGGATTAAGCTGTGTGCCATACTTTCATTAGCTTTATTGTTAGATAAGCTATAATGTTAATCTGTAACTGTATAGCAATAATATGCTTGCGATAGATTTAGATGTGCCTAAATGTCAGTGCGTTGTCACCAAAGATAACCAGTGTTAAATGAGGCTTCTCCCTCTTGCTTTGGGATCTGAAGATCCATGCCTCTAACGTTACCTTTTTATCAGCCATATGCAGTTTAAAAATTTGCACATAGCCCACAATTGCATATTGCCAACCTTTCTGAAGGCTCCTTGAAGAAATTAATTTTTGTTGGCTCCAAAAGTTGTCAAAAGCCTCTTGCAGTATGGTATTAACTCTAACAGCTGTCATTGTAAACATGCAGTCAGCTGCGACGGCATGTCCGAGTTAGCAACAGTAACTGAGGAGGGCGGGGCACAGCGGTGACAGCCAAAGGTGAATTGAGATTCAAAGGGGAGCTCTTATACAAAAAATACATGCAATGGACCCTCAAAATACAGATTAATTTTAAAGTTACTTCAGAGAGACACTGTATAATTTTCAAAATGTCCACAACAACAGAGATTGTGTTTTTCCACTTAGCTTAGCATACAAAACTAGCTAGCATTCTCATTCACCACCAATAGTTTACTAGTACGCTAACAGGCAGTCTACCACAATGGTTTACTAGTATGCTAGCAGGCAGTTATTGATCTATTGAACACTCACATGACATATAACCACTGAGGAGACGAAACTATATTTCTAATATTTATGAAAGCTGTAATAGCTTGTAAAAGCTTTTCCCCAGATTTCACATTGCCATCACTGTACTCACACTTCTTGGCAGTGTTTTTGAGGTTTTTCAAGAATCAGAATAACGAGTTTTAAAGCCAGTGAAGTGAGCACACTTACAATGGTTTTCTTTGAGAAATGGATTCTAGGAGTTAATGTTTGTCCTTGATAACAACAGTAACTAGGGAGAGGCGGAACTTGACAATCTGTCAATCTGTGTGAATACGGGCCCAGATCTATATGCTGAAGTAAAATTTAAAAAATACTTTACATACCTTAGATATACTTGATTTTTGAGCATACTTCGTTAGGTTGAGTCTGGACAGGTTTATAAATGGCCCATCTTGATTTGTTAGCATGGATGCCTGACACAAAAGGAAATGTTAATACCGATAGTACTTTGTGATTTTCATAATGATGTCATTTACATGCTTTCAAAGTTTGAAAGCCTTTCGTGGCAAGTACCGTTCCAAGTCTAACAAATCTCCCAGAGGAACTAGTGACTGGCCGAGCTGTGTGGGCAGTTCTTGGCGTCTTGATGGCTTGCTCCATAGTGCCTGGCCTTCCTGACTGTGTGCTGGGTCTCACAAAGCCAGTAATGGGGCGACCAGACTGGGTCATGGGCCTAAGGTTGATGGTACATTCCAGTTATGGAAAAGCCAAAGTACTTAAAATCATCTAAGAATGACAAATCCATACAAAACCTGACAGCTGGACTAGGGCCTCCACCTTGGCTTGTTCCTGGGAGCCTTAAAGATGTTCCTGGCCCTTGAGAGTATTAGTCACACCATGAGATTATTTAGTCACACAGTATCTATAACAACAATTTATAATATTAATAGATGTTTGCATTTTACACACAGTCAGGATCTTGTCTTTAAGAAGACATAGAATGGAAAACCATTTTTACCTTGTCTTAAATGAATTAGGGGAGGTTGTGCCTGACCAAAGAACTTTCATGAACATGAGGCATGGTTGTGCCCTCCTTCTAATGAATATCTTGACCATAGAAATGGCCACTAAAACATGGGCGATTTAGAAAAAAGCCTACATGTGATGTCAAATTGCACAAAGTAATTGTAGTTCAATTGTAGGCTACTTACACGCTAGCCAGGTTCCATTTATCCAAAAGGACTATTTCAATACCCAGCCTAAATATAAGGTTTAAATTGGGCTTGTAAAATTACACTTGAGCTTATTTTTGATCAATTAAAGTTGAATATATTCTATTTTAACATCAGAGAGCAAGGTACAATACTCCATTCGTCCATTCTATGTCCCCTTTAAAGGGACACGCATTTTCAGCCAATTTATTTTTTCAACTTCCCCTACAGTTATACCTTTCTTCAGTTCATCTAGCTGTTGTCTCAGCCTGAAAGTAGTGTTTTTAGCTTCAGGTTAGCATATATAATTAAATCCTTTGGTTGCCACTAGCATCTCATTCATTAGCATCTTGCTTAAAAGTGTCCATAGAATTCCAGTATGAAACTATACTCTTGTTTTGGCGTAATAATCAAGGAACAGTGGTTTGCACTACTTGATCAGTGGCTTGAACTAGATGAATAACTTGATTATTACGCTAGATTATATATATGATGATATATGCCAACCTAAAGCTAAAAACGCCAAGAAAAGTAAAAGTAAATTGTTTAACTCATTTGTGAAAAATGAGTAAATTGGCCAAAATGGTGCCATATTCCTTTAAGAAAATCTTGGATAACGTTAAATCAGGACAGTGGTTCTCCACTTCAGAAAGCCCAACCTGTCCCCCACTGGCCCACCAAAATGACAATGATATTACAACATTTTTGCACAATGAATCCATGTTACATTTTTCTCCATCTGCCTGGACCTGACCTGATTGTTTTCAAGAGGAACTGAAATGGAAAATAATATGTTGACAACCTTTTGGTTATCAAAATTGTAAACAAATTGAGCCAAAAACTGTAACAACCTATATATTATGTTTTTCCCAACACTTAAGTTAATGTTAATTTGTATTAAAACACAGCCACGCTTGATGATATCACTGGCATGGTACGTGAAAATTCCACTGTACAAACTTATAACACGGAGCTGAATTTTGAGTGTTTACTCTGAGCCCAGTCAGTCTCAAAGATCTGAAAAACGAGTGATAGTGAGTCTGTGGACAAAGAATTCATCCCGCTTCCTAGAAATTCTGTTGCCTATGCATTTGGACCCATAAAAGACACACCTATAGTCTGTGATTTTAAGGCACTGAAGGAATCAGAGGTTGTTCAGGGTTGTTAAGGTCAGGAGCAGGTGGGTTAGAGAGACTGGTGTCAGTGTGGGCATCTTAGCAGCATTGAGCACTGAGGTCCAACAGCACTAGGATAGATGTTTTGCCTGCATCAGTATGTCATTTATATCTTTAATCAGTGTTGTTTTGGAGCTGCGATTGGCATGAAATCCTGATCTGGCATGAAATCCTGAAGTTATCGAAGCAGCTATTTGATAACTTTTTTTAGACAATTTTTTGTACTACAAACTGTTGTACTACCCTCATCGAAACAGCTCCCCCAAACTTCAACTTCATGAGTGCAAAAAGAACAACTAGAGGAAGAGGGTCGCAAAAATATTCAAAGCATCTATTCAGTGCAAACAGTTATCATTTAGCCACTCTGTATCTTTGTGGGCGGTGGTGGCGTAGTGGTTAAGGAACCTGGCTAGCATAAAATTGTGAGTTCTGGCTGCCACCATTTGTGCCCTTTAGCAAGGCACTTAGCCCTCAGTTGCTGTAAGGGAGACTGACCCTGATGTAATTGATGACAAATATGAAAGTTGCTTTGAATAAAAGCATCTGCTAAATGCATTAATGTAATGTATCTTTTGAATACTTATGTGCACTTCTTAAGGGTTCTCCCACTATTTTATTATTGATTGTTTACGAACCTTCAAGACATTCAGCTAAAGTTTTTCTTGAAGAGGTCAGTGAACTGTTAACAACTATTTGTTTGGAGTTTGACTGTGTAATTACTTCTGTTGATTTCAACTTCCATGTGGATAATGCAGGAAACCCCTATGCCAAGGAACTAATCACGCTAATTGACAACACATTCAAGTGTCGACACACTCTTATCGTCATACTGATAGCAATAATTTTAGAATTATATTCTGCCTCAGACAGCCAGGAGCCACTATGCATTTGCATGGCACAGAAACAACAAGAATCATCCTCCCCCAGTGATCAATGTAAATTAACTGCTGGTACCCTGTGATTGGGTAGAACCTTTTGTTTGTATTTACAATGCAAAGACCTTACCTCAGATAGATTTGGAACGTATTTCTCTATGTTATGAAATGTGGTGGTGTATACGTACAACTGGATAGCCACTTAACAATGTTAACTGCCATAGGTGTGTCCTTGGGCCATTAGACAGAGTGGCGCTAGTTAAAGAACTAATCACCTTCCATTGTACTTCCTTCAACTGTATGCTAACTGTATGCAACTCCCCTCGGTTAAGTGTATGTGTATTAAGTGGATGCTTTCTGGCTGAAACCCTTATGTCCCCTTTCACGCGCACCATTGTAACAATTAAACCTGTTTCCTGAAGTTCCGGAGTCTGCCACCAGTCTTCAATTCTTCCGACAAACCGTAAGCTATTAATACTCTCGACATTTTCATCACAAAGGGTCTTACTGTCTCTACAGCTGTTAAGGACTTGGCTTTATCTGATCATTTCTGTATTTTCTTTGATGTTTGTATATGCCCTCACATTCAGAACATGGCTATGACAGTAGGAAGGATAATCATAAATGGTAATACAGGTCTTCTTTTTGAGCAAGCACTGTTACAACATAGTATGTAATAACACCACATTGGGTAACAACCTGATAAAATGTAATAATTTTTCACTCCATTATGTAATAATTTACGCATTTTATAATAATATACCCATTTTGTAATAAAATTCTTGAACGCAATATGTAATATTTCGGTTTTCCTTGCCCCTGTTGCTACTTACTTTAAAGCATTGCTGCTTGTGTTTAAATCACTAAATGGGACAAGACCTAATTACCTATCTAACATGTTTCAGCAATACACACCACTTAGGTCTCTCAGGTCATCGGAGAAAAATGTGCATCTTCCTGACGACAGATATTGATTGAAAGCCTTTGAAATTGAGGCTTATACCTATCTTCTCCAGCTTTGGTTTTGGCCTGGTGTTGTGATTGAGTGCTGCCAAGTGAAGATGTGCTTCGAAGCTCTTATAACTGTACTTTTTCTGTTTGGTTGCATATTTGTTGTACAGAGCATGCACACTCTCTAGCTCCCCTGTGTGAATCCCCTCTGTTACTTGCTCCAATTTCTGCAGAAGCTACTTGTCCAGGACAATCTTTTGGAGGCTCTAAAAGGCTGCTGAACCAGTATAGAGCCACAGACACTTGCACTCCACTTCAGCAGTGTTGGGAGGGTGGTCACAACTGGTCATCGTCTCACCCATCATCCACTGATGAAGCAGAGAGAGCTCCTTCAGCTTGATTCCTCGCCACCCCTCCCCCCGCCAGTGACACACAGAAAACAACATTAAGTGGTTGTTAGAAACAATATTATTTATGTCCCCATCACGTTTGGTTTCCTCCTCCTCCTTCACATCCTCCTCTTCCACATCACTGAAACTACCACCCACTGAAGTTAAGCAAAGGTCCTCATCGTAGCCCTCATGACCCTCCTCAAAGAAAAGCTTTTCCTCTTCCGACGTGTCTGAGTGTCCTGAGTGTGCTGTGGTGTTGATGTTCTGGGGACAGATGGGTGGCTGAAGTGTTCCACAGCAGAACAGTAAGAGTGGTCATTCTTATTGGTCAAGTCATCAGTTCTAGTAGCTGTGCACCAGAACTATTCTATCTCTGATGAATGTCGTCCATCTCTCGGTCTGTCTGGGTACAAACACTGATATCACTGAACAAATCCTGTTTCACCTTGTCATTCACTGTCTCCCTTTCCACTACATGCATGCTTGATCTGGGGGAACACTGCTGGGATACCGCATTATAAATTTAGAAAAGATTGTGCATTGTGGTGATGATTACTACGTTGCGTTATTTTCCTTTGTGTTTACATTTGATTCACTTATGAAGTATTTGCATACATACTACATTTTTAAGATATGTTTGTGTAATGTTGGAAATAATTGTTGGACCAAATAAGTCAGATTTAGAGTGCTACTGAATAGATTATTTGGTATCGACAGTGTTACAAGAGGGTGGGAGCTAGGCGGGCTAGTGAATAATAATTTATTTAACATGAACAGTATAAATGTACATTGATATTTTTCAGACTCAGATTTCAGATTTTTTATATTCAGGTAAATAGAAAGAGGAAGCAATTTAGTTAGTGCTCTTTTGCATGATTAATAATTTTATAATTGCATTAATATTAATTAAATATTACTTAAGGGGTGGTGGTAGCGTAGTGGTTAAGGAACCTGGCTAGCGTGTAAGTAGCCTGAAAAGTTGTGGGTTCGAATCCCGGCTGCCACCGTTGTGCCCTTGAGCAAGGCACTTAACCCTAAGTTGCTCTAGGGGAGACTGGCCCTGAACAATTGATAGTTGATGAGTTGTAAGTCGCTTTGGATAAAAGCGTCTGCTAAATGCATAAATGTAAATGTAAATGTAAACTTAAGACTTATGTGTTCTTAAAATAAAGCAGAACAATAATGTGACAATTTGTGAATCAAATGGCGTACGAAATACTGTGCATTTTAGTAAGCAGAGATGGGAGGATGCAAATTAAAGAGCATTCAAGTCCATAATCTTTGATGACACTGTGCACATTTTAGGACTCTGGAGAGGGAAGGCTGCAAAATTATAAATATATAACATAAATATAATTTAATTAAATACTGGCTTTGTTGCTTCTATACTGCTATAACAGGCCATTTTACACCCCCACTCCCTTCCATATTTCCTCCCCTTCTCTACTACATACAGCTCAAAAGTTCCATCATGCTTACTTAACTGATTAAATTCCCATCTTTTTTTAAACACATTTTACTTCTTAATAATGTTGTGAGTTGCCCTTTCCATTTCATACATTTCTTCTACAGTTTCTAGACACTTGTTTACCTTAGTTGGTTCAAGTTTTTTTCCAAATTTTCATTATTTGTTTAACTGCAGTTATTCTCAAAACCCAGAAAAGGTATAGATGTTCTTTTCCCAATGTTTGGGGTTGTATGCCAAGAAGTATATTATGCTGCTCTATGGCAGCTCTTTCCTGAAGATTTGTTTTATTAAAAGTAAAAGACATTTTTCCAATAAGTTTGAATTTTCTCACATATAAAACACGTGTACGATCTGCATTGTCCATCCCACATTCCCTCCAGCAACTGGAGCTTGTCTATGTTTTATAGTCAATGGTGTTCTGAGGTATCTTACATTCATCTTCCAAGCATATTCCTGCCAGTATAATGATCTTATATGGGTGTAGATAGATTATGATAGATTCTGGGGTATAAAGGTCTTGATAGAATTCTCTAAAGCATGCGACAATTTTTGATTTTCCACTCTGAAAGGTAGTTTTTGTCTTTAATTGTAGCTATTGTAGATTTTTCTTGCCATTTCTTTAATTATCAAGTGGACATTAATGGAACTTCTGTGTTCAGCGCCCACTGTGGTTTAGCATACATGTTAGCTCGAACCAGAGAGAGCATACCTTACAGCCCTTCCCTTAGGCTTGATTGCTAGTTTGGCATTTGGTCATGGCTTAATCTAATGCGGTGTCCTGTGTGGCAGTGTTGTGGAGGCACTACGCTGTAAAAGCCTTTTATGGTCAGGACATTGATGAGTAATGTTTTGTTTCCATCACAAAAAAGTTTTATCCAGCCCAGTGCCTAATGTAACCTAGTTTCTGAATTCATCAAGCTTGCTGGTTAAACACTAAACCTACCTCTCTCTCCTCTGCCTGACTCGCGTGTTTCATTGTTCTTTCCCTGTGGCTGTTGGCGGCAATGGTCTGGTACTGTTGGCCCTGTACTGTAGCCAGAGAAATCAAAACCTGATGGTGTTGCTTCAGGCTTTAGCCTGTTTGTCTTGGATCTCACCAGTGTACCAGATGATTCAAATTTGCAGGTCTCATCGTAATCAGATGGTAAACTCACTACAGGGTCACCACAGAACCTAAACCCAGGGGCTGTAGGATCATTAGCTTGTTTCAAGGCAGCTAGCCATTTAAGGTCTTCTTTTCCCTGTACAGGTAGTCTGTGATAATGAATATCACAACCGGTTGATTTGGTTTTGTACAGTTCAATACTATAGCCTGGGGGTAGTATGACCCCCCCCCCCCCGTAGATCTTGGTTGAGGTGCCATTTGGTTTTACCTGTCAGTAGCCTCTGTTAGCAAGCTATCAGGCAGCTGTCAAGTAGCTGTCAAAAACATTGCACCATGCCAGTGACATTATGGAACACTGAAATCAAAGATGGTGGCACCCATGTCACAAAAACAACAAACTAAATTGCTGCTATTTATCTTTTAACTACAGTAGTTTTAAGTATCATACCGATAAAAAGACAGATAACAGATATGTATATCGTCTTTACTTTAATTTCCATTTCAGTTCCTCTTTAAGACGATAGTCCAGACCTCCAACCATAGCCCTGTTTGAGAAGAATGAGATAATTTGACACAGCCCAGACTGAATACTGAAAACTGAACCGCCCTTATATGCTAACTGAATAAGGCCACGGGATGTGAAACTGAATGTGAGCTTATGACCCCATTCAGTTAGCATTAGCCCTACCAACAGCACTTAAACTTGAACAACGGGGCTATGGTTGGAAGTGCTTGGGACTATTGCTTTAATGTGAGCCTATCATGTGGCTGTTTAGTTTTGAGTGTATGGCCTTTCTTTTAAAAGAGAAAGGTGCATTAGTGGGCATGAGAAAGACATATTTCTTCCTGTTTTTTTCTGGCTTTGAAACACATTGACACAACATCACATCAACTTACTTGCAACTTGAGCAATGGAACTTTCATCCAACATCATTTCAGCAATTCCCTCATGGTCTACATCCACCTCATCTATATATACCATTTCAGTCAGGGCCCGTGTCTTTAAGCTCCATGCTGCCTGCAGCACAAACCTCAGTTACATCAATATGTTATGGTAAACATTCCATTCACATATGAAATGTAACAGCTAAACATTCGCTTGTCACATACACCTCAGAAGTACATGAAGGATGAAGTGTAATGATAGAGAAACTCCTGAAAACAAGAAAGAAAATTAGGTAACTACATTACCTCAGAGACAGGCAGAGCTGAATCAGACTCCTTGGACAAGGATGTAAACAAACAGGATAAACATAAAAAAGTAATAAAGTAAAGAAACAAAGAAATTGAACAAGTCCAGGAGTAACTGCTGGGTACAGAGGAAGGTATAGTCTATGAGATACTTGACTGGTAGATCTAGCCTACCAACTGATACAGATTTAATCTATAGGCTACACGGATAGCCAACTAGACTAGACAGAGAGGATGAGGGAGACAAAGAAATGGAACAGATGAGGAAGTATGGCTGTGACAGAATGATAAGAATGATAACTATGATAATGGGCCTTCACATGCTGTTCCATGACCCGTGGCACTGTGTCATCAGAGCACGAAATATGTCTGTGTAAATCACACTTATCTTATGTATGCACTAACCAAGGTATATGGATAGGTTTTCCAGTACAATAAATGAAACTCAGAATAGGCAACAAGATGAAATTAAAACACCACCAAGGAACTTTTGCCTTGAGTTTTACTGTCGGGGTCCTTGATTGTAAATAACCAAGTCAAGTCAAGTCTCTATTGTCAATTTCTCCACATACGAGACATACAGAGGAATCGAAAGTATGTTTCTCGCTATCTCACGGTGAAGAAGAGATGTACAACAGATAAGACATTTCCTAACACTAAACAAAAAACTATATAGCAGATAAGGACATTTTCCTAACACTAAAAAAGACAAGATTACAAGACAAAAACACAAGAATGTCACAAGCAGAAACAAATCCTGTGAGTGTGTTGCAATGTAATTGTGCAAAAGGTGTTGTAATAGTGTAAAAAGAAATGCTATACAAAACCTGCAGCAACTTTAGCCTAGAGTCTTTCCTTTACCATAAAATATTTTCCCCTCCCATAAAGGGATATCAGAAAATGAAAAAAAAACACCTTAAGGACACTTAATGTAGCGTTTCAACATTTTCATTAACAATAGAAAATGTTAGGTTAAACTGCAACTCTGTTACCAAAATCAGTAACATAATAACAGAGAAGTCACAAAATTCTATCATATAATAAATATTTTCCACAAAAGGTTAATGATGACTTTTTGTACCAGTATTGTTCCCTACCTCCTATTAAAACCATAACGGTTATCAACATTTGGTGCAACATTTTGGGGCAATATGCAAAAAAGAGGGAAGCTAACCCACTTCCAGGATATAATGCTAATTTGGCTATGTGTTAGCCATATCATAAAGAGGTCAGGTTCCATTCCCAACCCATCTCTCACTGTCTGAGTAAGAGCAAAATAGCCTACCTGCTGCTAAGCTAGGCTAATGATAGGCTAATTCACAGTTTAACTTCAAGGATTCAAAATATAAAAAAACAAAAACAAAAGACGAGCTGCTGGGCTAAACTTGCAAGGCTGGTTTTCCAAAAGGTGGCAGTAGATGAGGCAGTAAAGTCACGGTTTTTGCGAAAACAGGTTAGTCAACCAAAACAAGGACTACCGTTACATTCAGAGAATATTCCGGTTTAAAATGGAATATTGGCAATAACCGGTTTGCACGCAAGTCATGTTAACTCCTCATACCGATCGTCATCTTCCGAATTTGGCCGTATTCCGCTTTCTTAAAATCCAAATAAACCCCGAAAATGCTCCTTACCGGAGTGTGTTTTGCATGTTGGCATGTCCACTTGGCATGACGCATTCCAATACAAGGCAATTTTGTAGGCTACGACAGTGACCTAACCGGACTATAGCCACTGATATGTAAATGAAAATATTTTTCAGGATTATTCAAGGTCTTGCTCTAACCGGAATACTGAGTTTACTCCAAATTCGCTGTGCATGTAACCATAGTCAAGGATTTCTAAACAGTTTTATTACTATGAAAATGCTGCATAGGGTCTCTTTAAAGAAGTTAAACAAATAAACACACAACTGAACTCTGTGCCAAGTTTCCAGATGCCCCAGCAGAACTAACTTCTACAAAAGGAAAACTAACAGATAGGCTAATCCCTTACATAAAATAACTATACCTTTTCCAATGCAGCGCTATTTCTGAGAATCAGAACTACAGTTTAGGAATCTTTGGAAGCTCATATGCAGGTAATGCAACAGCCTACTTTAGACATAAAACTGCACTGCAACAGTACTGTTGTAGTGCATGAACCTCAGAAAAATTGCACCAGTATCTTGTCCTCTAATAGGCCTATTTTCTTGTAAGCTATGGTGGGGAAATGTAACATGTTTTGTCCCTGTCCTTAGCACAGGCTACCAAGCTACAACATTGAATCAGAGCAAGAATATGGTACTCGTTGTGACACCTACTCAGTAGCAGAGACTCTGGCCATTTCTGAATAGCATAGCCTACTGCCACATACTGCATATAGATTGTGTGGACCTAAGGGCATTCTACTTGATCTGTTTCCATACTGAAAAACACTTGTGTACTCATGATGAGTGTTTTTCAGTATTCGCTATGCTTCAACGCGTGTGGTACTTGACATGGCCAGTGGATCTCCACCGTCAAGGTAGTGATCAACTGGCTCCGTCAGATTTTCTAGTAATTTCAAATCCTGTTTTGGATGCGAAGTGTGTCATTTCAAATTTCAGTTGGCTGCTCCTCACTGCTCCTGACTGGTTGATTTCTACTGCACAAGCATGACACTCTGCTTTCATTGGTTAATGATGTCGGGTTTGACGGATTCATTTGCATAAAGTTGAGCAGAGCCCAACTTCTGACGCGGCGGAGCTATTCCAAGCCTTTGCCACACCTTCCTAAGATGCTTTGCATGACGATTCGCCACGCTTTATTGAAAATGCGCTGAAATCGCTATGCATGTTGTACTTGACATGGCCAGTGGATCTCCACTTGCTGTTTGGTTGCACCCTTCCTGAACCCTTTTCTATGGCATGCAGACTTTGCTAAACGGAATTACCCACAGTTTGTTGCATTATGACATGAAACACTAGAGAAACCTGAAAAAAGCACCTGATATTTACAATTACTAAGAAACAGAAATAGAAGCGTGGTTGCAATGTGACTTTAGTGTTGTTAAATGAACGATTTATTACAGGTGGTGTCTCAATGCAACAGCAAGGTGAGCACTCACAGCAAACTCATTCACTAAATGGCATTGGTTAGTTAAGTTGTTGAGGACTCAATTTATAAGTTTATAATAAAATATTAATGATGAATAGCAAATTAATCATTATTTCTCCCTTATCGATTAAGAACATTTAATTGAATGCCATCTCTAGTCTGCAAAAGAGATGACGCGACATAGACCATTTTCTGATATCCTCTCTGAAATAAACGCATATTGCAATCACTGATGGCTGATACAGCATGGTCCACACTTTTATGGGATCGTTCCTGAACCCAACAACGGTCTCTCTGGCTTCTGCAGAACAGGCATTTGTACCCCGGAAAATATGTCTTTTACATCACGATTTGAAATGACCGTTACATCTGCTCCAGTATCAAGTTTAAATTTTTAAATCTTCCCCTTTATCGCTATATCAGCAGTCCACAGGCTATTCTTACATGACACTGAGCTCAGCAGGGAACTTCTCTCCTCTTCCTCCTGGATACACTCTACTATGAGTTTGTTCAGTCAGACGCGCTGAGCGTGCAAGAGCGACACTTAGCATGTTAGCAGGGCATTCATGTTTGGGGTGAGAAGGTCCTCCACATTTGTAGCACAGAGAGCTATGAGTGTCTTTGCTTTTCTTTTGCGTGTGCTGGTGTGGCCTTGCTCCACTGTTTTTTTTATTAGCGTATCTATTTTTCTGTCTATTCTATACCAGTCTGACTATAGAGTTCGCATCCATCTGCATTATGGTACTGTCAAACAATCTAAACATAAACATGAATTTAAGGGTTAATTCCCAGAGCATGGTCAAATTCCATTAGTAGCCTATAGGTCTAGGCTATTTCTTGCGAGCAAAGGGAATTTCGAAGTAATATTCAACCGTTTAATAGTACTTTTCATTTAATAATAGTGTCCTGTACAAATACGTACATTTCAGCCTAGCCAACAGGTGCTGACGATGTCGCACCTTCACCTCCTCGCTCGTCTACAAATTTTCATCTGAATAAGCGACACCCCTTACGTTTTTGTTATGTATTGTGAGTGAATACAAATCATATTTTGATTATTACCCGATACATTGGGTTTCTATCAGAGCAAGCAACGACAGTAAACTACGACAGTGTTTAACGCTAACTTACCTGATCATATGGACTGTCCCCCAGAACTTTTGTGCAAATGTCTACACATTTTTTGAATTTTCGTCTCCGAAAATAACTCCATGCGAGAAACAACGGATCCATGGTCACCTCCATTTAGAACAAATCGTGTTTAACTTTGTTCGAGTAAGACAAAACCTATGGCGTGGACAGTGGGCGACTTTCTTGCTAGCTAAACTGGATCAAGACAGATTATCTAACGTTAATTCATTGGCGTCCCTGTCACTCTAGCAACGGAAGTTTTCTTCTTCCGTTTTTCTCAGTTCACGAGTTCCGTTAAGATAGCTTCCTTTCCTGTCTATGAAGCGAGCGGATTTAAGCAGTATTAACAAAAAACATTAATACTGACATGTTACCCTCTCTGGTCTTAAGCTGACGACCAAAGAACAGTAGCGTTAAGATCATAGATATACCTATAACCTATGGTTAAGCCGGCGACAATAGGACGTGTTCAAACCGGATATGGAAGGGTGGTAGCGAAAGCGGCTAAAAGTTAGCCGAAATTCCAAAATAAAAGTACCGCGATCTACACGAATGCACAAGCGGTTTATCTGAAGCAATCCCAAACAATGAAGATGAACTGCATGGCAGCCGCCAAACGGACAAAATTCGGCTGGTTAATGTATAAGAATGAGAAAATAATTCAAATTTATGGTGGAATTCTTCCATATTGTTCAAATAAAATTGTAATAGAAGCCATGTTTTCTCAATGTAATAAAAACAGATTTTCAGACTTTTCAATTAGAGAGAATGATCTACCTTTACATTTGAAAAATGAATTATTCCGATTACTTCTGTCAAACGCGATCTCTAAGCCTATAGTAACTTCTAAATAGCCAAATTCCAAAATAACTGCATCAGTAGAGGAAAAAACAACTAATAAAATGTGTCAATGCCCACACTTTTACATCAATAGTACAAAAATGCAATATTATTTTTTTGAGATTTTTGTTTATTATTTGAGATAAAAAAAATAATAATTAGGCTACACACTGTTAAAAATGATATGTTAAACCTGCTTAAAAAAATGAGGTAACAATTTACACTCAATTTAAATGAGTTGGTTTTATTTTTAGAGTTTTTAGGTAAATTAGCTTAAAAAAACTAAATAGATGCAACTCACCCAAAATGACTGGCCATGTCATTTAAACTACAACAGCAACCTAAAATTACATTAAAGATAACTCATTAATTATAAGTTGCCTGTAAGAATGCCTGTAAAACACTTCAAACTTTTCAACAACTTTTTTTCCCAAAATTGCAAAAAAATTATAATAAATAAAAATAAAAAATATAATAATTTTAAAAAGCTGGGTCAAAACTCCAGTCAGGTCAACAGTGTGTGCTTACTTTGTCAGTCTTAAAAAAGAGCATGATGCTGACAAGCTTACATTTATGCAACATATCCATATTCCACATACGTATTCTCACCACACAAAAGTAGTACAGAACACTCAAAAAATGGTGTAAAAGGGATTTTAGCCAGAAAAACACAACTCAAACCTTCGGAAGTCTATTTATATCAATTGATAACATGAAAACCACTAACTATGACTTCAACCTGCAACAAACCCTGCAGTAACATAAGGCCAGTTCCTCTCATTTCAGTAGTTTGTTCTTAAGGGTATGCAGCTTGCCTGAGAACTTTGTCCCTTCCACTTCCACAAAAAAATTCTGAAAAGCCTCAAATGTGTACCTCAGCTCTTTTGGGTAGCTTAGGTTCAGTGAGTAGGTGAGGCCAAGAAGAGCAGAGCATGCCTGTGCCAGGTCTCCAAGACCACTCATCACCTTGGAGAGCACTCTTTGCACTTGAAGAAAATGTGCAGTGTTTACACTGCCATCTCATTTGTAGTCTGAAACCTAAAACAAAGAAAAGAAAACAAAGGGAAAAAAAACTAAAACACTGTTTCGTTCACCAAAGATGATAAATGTCAGTTAAGACACTGTGCTCTTGATGTGTGAGGAATGCAACATGGTAACTTACCTCAATGTTGCACGACCTTGTGGACACCAAATATTATAACGAGATGTTATAATAAAATGTTAGATACTATTAGTTTGATCCGACTACGCCACCAGAGGGCGATAACTTCCCTCTGGAAAAGGAAACGGTTACACACTAGCAGTGAGACACACAGGTTCGACCAGGACAAACAGAGACTGGATGCAAAAAAAACATTGACTCTTTTTTCTAATACAAAAATAGTTATAAATTTTCTTTAAATGACAGACCTAAAATGCAGTTGTGGGAGGCTGGACAACGCACACATGCACGAACACACACACACACACACACAGGGAGCGGGGGCTTACCACAGGGAGGCTAGGACAGACCGCCCGTGAAGTGCGCCGACACACACACAGCAACCCTGCCAAATATACTACTACTACTACTGTGAGGTGAGTCACACATGCAAGTACCCGCCACCAGGTGTCAGGCCTCCCTGCTAGCGACCCCAACTCCTAGAAGAAATAGAAACAAAAAAAAAAGAAATTAGTTATCACAGAAAGCATACAAAGTAAACAAACAAGCAAAAAAAAGAAAGTCCTCGCTCTAGCGCGGCCCAAACCCAGTTAGCCAGGATACCCCCCCAACCCTTGTAGCATCAGACAACCCACCCCAGAATAGCACTGCAAACAAAATGGCGTCAAGCTCAATGGCACAGCAACCCACACAGTTAAACTGCACACAAAAAAAAAAAAAACACCACACACTGGCCCCGTAGGGTGCTTTACACACACTTTGTGTGTGTCAGCTCGCCGAAGCTGACAACCCACGGGTGGAGGCCCACGATGCTACCAGATGATGTAGGTAATGCAGACTCCCCGCCGCCGATACCAAAAAGGATGCGATACCAAGAAGGATGCACGGAAGCTCAGAATCCAGCCGTACAGAGGCAAACACGCATGAAGATCTGACACAAAGCCAGTGTACATAACAAATGGGGAACTACGAATCCGGTAGGTAAACTTTTGTGAATTTGACACTGGCAATTGACAATGGTCGCAGAAGACTGTATATACACTGTAAAAACACACAGAGACACGCAGTATTAAAGACGGTAGTATCCTACAAGGATTGGCCAATCTGTTAAATCTGTAAAATCTAAAAATTTGAAACAATACTGATAATCAGGGTTCCTACTGGTTTCTTCAAGTTGAATTCAAGTCTTTTAAAAACCTTTTTAAGACCATTTATATAAAAACTTATTTACCTATGTATAGGCTATTTCACGATCTATTTCATAGACCTACTAGCAAAGAAAAACTAAATTCTTGAATTTGTGTTGTGAAAAATCGAAAAAATGTTCAGCAGACCAATAAAAAGTTTGACTAACACTGTGAAGTTGTTTTTTTTTTTAACATTGGTTACGTTAGCTAGCTACTAAGCTTGGGTGATAAAGTAATAAGGTATCCCGCGGGGTGTGTGTGTGATTTTCTATATATATATATATATAAAAATGGCCTTTTCTGTAAAATGTCTTAATATTAGCATATTAACAGCTAGCTGGCTAATGTTATGCCACTTCAGCAGATTGAAACACGTTGGCGATGGAAGGAGTTTGTTCTTTTCCTTTGATAGAGTTCATGTGCTTGGATGACTTCGCATGAGACTCTAACGCCTTCACGTCCATTGTAACCAGGTGAATCTTTTTTTGCATAAGGTGCAAAAAGCCTCAAACGTATTGTTGTGCACTGGTTTTAACTAATGACAAAAAATGTTGCCACCATGCTCCGTTAAATTTACATTTCCCCATAACCATTTGAAATAGGCTATGCCAAGAAAACCTATTTACATAGTTCACCTCAGCCACATTTTCCAGTCTGTTCAACAAGGCGTCCTAATAAAAACACTGTTACAACACCCTAATGACTATGTTTTTCTGGCATTAACAATACATTTTTGAACAACAAAAGAGACATAAAATTAATACACAGTGCATTAAATACGCCTGATTAAGCTAGCCCTGCACTAGCTGTTTAACAGCTATCGATTTTCGAGGTAGCAGATATTTTCGTGTACTTTCATATTTGCAAAGAAAAGTACTGACCGTTAGCATGACTTTTGTATACAATACCAAAAGCACAACGTCTTAACTCACATCAGAAGCTCCAAAATAGCCAGCAAATGTTCTTGGTCTTCGCCAGTATGGCTCAATCTTGGCGCCAACAAAGTTCTGACCAAGTCCTCTTGAAACGAGTTTTGCAGTTCGTGCCACACAGGAAATGCAATACATGTTCATTCTACTTCCTAAAAATGAGTTTGATTCAATGCACGCTTTTTTAAGTTGGATAAACTCATTACATATGTGTTTGTTTTAGCCAAATTCATTAACCACAGATTAATTTTATTTTTTTAATGGAATTAAAACAACTTTTGATCAAAATAAAATATGTAGATAAAAATGAGTACATTCTACAGTTTTTTTCTGATTACATCTACAAAGGCCAAGATTCATTTTTTACAGTGCACCAAAAAAAATGCAACGTTCACTCATGACATTCAATTAGCCTATATACGAGAACTCAGTCTTCTGCGCCCTTAATACCCTTAACATCCTTGTACCAACTGCACCATTCACCATAGACATAAATAGAGTGCACACATACTTCCCTGGACTAACTCCGTGTCTGTCGTGTCTTTCTCAGTCTTCCGCGAACCCTTGTACCGTACCCCCCACCCCCCACCCCACCCCCACCCCCACCCCCACCCCCTTCGTTGTGTTTAGTGATTCTGTTTGAAAATAAATATCCTTTGTTTAAGAGTTTGGTCCTGTCTTGTCTGTGCCTGACAATATTGTTGTTGTAACCACTGTTTGTGAGCAACTAAGTTTTGCTTGCGTGGCAGCAAAACGTTTGCTTTAGCCCATGCCTCCGTTAGGACCAGCAACTTGTTAAAGCACACATTTAAGGGAGCTTCATTTTTTAAGTCTGCCAACTACTTGTTCATCAGTAAACATGACACTATCAGAACATTTGGAGGGGTGTTAATATCATAAAATACAATTAGCTAGTCACCCTAACCTGTACTTAGCCTTACCATTACCTTCGATTTCACTGGAGTATTTTTATGCAGCCAACATGAGTCTTTGACACATCACCGATTTCTTTCCTTGTAATTTAAGACCTAGTCCTATTCTGTTGATGCATTTTTCTAGATTTCACGAAGACTTTAAAAGTAATGACAGGTTAAGATCCTCAACATTAAAGAAGTGCTAATGACAAGTGACTGCAACATTTAAGTTGACTTTTTACTGTGAGATAAGGATCTATTCATACTCAAAAGGTGTGTCTAAAACATAAAACAGCAGAAGTAGCCCATCATATTATATACTTGCTTTGCTCTTGTAATTCGACACTTACTATGTTGTCCACATATGCACTAAAGCTAGCATACAAATCAATTATATTTGCACCATCTTTTATTTTCTAACTTGTGTGGACAATGAATTAAATACAATGTGAGTGAATACAATGCTGTATTCAAGACAAGTAAAAAGGTTTTCCACAAGACCTTAAACATAGCAGCTTTGAAGTTTCTTAGAGATACAGCAAATTCTCAGTAAGCTCATTTTTGCCACTAGGTCCTATCTACTGTTGAGCTAGAGCTGCATTTGCCTGAAATACACTAAGCTAATTTAAACTTTTGACCATGCACACTAAAGTGTAAATTGTGTTGCTGTTATATGCACAAACATGGAGAGACATTCACAACTGCTGCTATTTCATCCTCAGTTCTATTTTGTTGAAATATTCTCTGAAATGTTAGTTAGCAAGCTAACAAGTTTGGTCAAAAATCCTCCTCTCTGCCACTCCTCCACTCACACTAGAACCCTGCGTCATTCATTATGTACTCATCCGCCTAACTGTCTATTCATGATGTATTCTTCCACCTGCTGTCTATATGTCATCTGCTGAAAAAAAAGCAGAGGTGGAGCAGTCTTGTGTTAAATAGCATTAATATGATAAATTTAAGTCAGTAGCTTGCAATGCATTTGGTGACAATTAGGCTATTATTATTCACAGAAAATAAAAATAAATGTTTTATAAATAGAAATAAATGTTCTTCCTGTATTATATAAAAGATATGGTTCTGGTATAGCCTACATATTTACTAGATTTCATTGTTGTGAAAAATGTTTTCTACTGTCTCTGAGTTTACAATTTTGTAATGTTGCAATTTTTCACCATATAATCTACGGATACTTTTTACAGTAAGCTCATATTTGCCACTGGGTCCTATCATGAGTATATGTTTGTGTGCCTTTTAATGCATTATGGCTTTCGCTATGAGACCGCAGATGAACCAGTTAGTGGTCCCTAACAGGAGTGTCATGTAATTGAGACGGCTGCCTGACTCAGCAAAAGTGAGCATGCTCAGAGTATGTGGTCAGACCCTCAAGGACACCAGAAAAGAGGTCAGCCTAAACAAAGATGGATCTTTTGCATCCTTCTCCATACAGCCTACAAATGCACATACACAGAGGGGGTTCACTGGTTTAAGTGTAATAATGTAATGAACTTTGAGGATATGACTTTTCAGCTCAGTTCTATTACCTAACGGCACCTTCTTATTACATTAAAAACCGGTCAAACATGATTAATTATTAATTGATGTTTGAACATCGATACAGCAAACGGAAGGAGGAAACAAGAACAGACAGAACAAAAGAGAAGAGATGCAACAGCGCACCAGAAACAGGCAATGGTCCAAAAAGGGCAAGAGGTGCAAAATGTGATTTCAACATAAGATGCAAGGGAATTCAAGAAAGGAAGGGAAAGAGAAACTGGATGCGTTACATGCATGCACGTGCACATGCACGTGCGTGCGCGTGCACACACCCACACTCAAATACACTTGAAGTAAAACAGACATGACAGTGCAAGAGTGTCGGCTCATGGTGGATTTGAAAGAGGACTGAGGAAAAAAGGAAAGATAAATTGATGCAGTGATATGTTGAGGAATAATGGAATGGGCTTGCTGGACAGATTGAGCAGTACTCAGGTGGCTCTCTTCCACATGCATTCATTGTCTCATAGGGTCCCAGGATGGAAATAGACTTGCATTTAATGAAGATGATGAAGAATCATTCAACTGCTACTCCTCTCAATTCCTACAGCACTCAGGTGCTAATCTGCCCCAACTCTGATGGTAAGAAGGCATAGCATGTTGGTTTATTTGTGTGCATGTGAGTTCAGACAGCAAAACAAATTAATGTGGTTTTGTTTATTTCTTGCAGGGTCCATGTGCAAACTGCATTATTCACATGAGAAATGACTGAGAGTTTTTGCCTATATATGCCTGTTCATTTTTAAGTTATTTTTCAGGGAGAAGGGAGTGAAAATAGAACCTATAGAAAAAATTGCTTTGTGCTCACATGCACCTCTAGATTTTACTCTGGTCTGAAAGTACAAAAACTAACACGGTGATTCCATGGGGTCGCTGTCTTTTGTGTCCACAGCGCATGAGATTGAGGTCCTCTTCTAATGAACAGTGTCAAACATGCTAACTTGTGAAATCACCTGGACGTCAAAAGTAACCTTATAAGAGGATCATGTCCCCAGTCTGGTCCTTTTTTTCGTCATGTTTTTTGTATTACTGTGGAACTGTGAGTAGTTTGAATTAAATTGATGGTCAGTAACTTATGGAGTGGAGATCGACTGGGCAGCTGAGTTGGCTGGTTAACTAAGGTCTCAAACATCAACCAACTCTGGTATGACATTAGCCTGTTTATTTGAACCCTGAAATGGTAGGCTAACACTAGACATTCACTGGATCTGATGAAGAGGAATAGCTAGATTCTCTCAACGGCTATTTCATATTTGGGGGTGGCAAAGAATTACTGATACATTTGTGCACGGGGACGTTGGGAGGATGAGGTGTGAAGCATGGACAGGGTGCTTACAGTCCCAAGTGAAATGCTTCTGTTGCATGCTGGGCAGTTGTTTTCCTATGGATAGAGTCTTCATTTCGTTCTTGGTGATGCATTGTGCCCTGCTCAGCATTCAAATATGTTGAACTTTGTCTGTTTTGCTGAGGTGAAAAAATCAAGCTAGGAGGTGATTTCTTTCATGTTACGGCTCTTGCAGGTGTATCATTTAAACTTTATGCAGAGCCTTATAAGCTCTTTAAACAAGCTACAGCTCTGAATTTATGCTAATAATACCACCCCTATAGTGTGATATAGTGTGATAATGTGATGGTGTATGAATTTATGGAGTCTATACATTTACATTTATGCATTTAGCTTTTATCCAAAGCAACTTACATTTTTGTCAACTATCAATTGTTCAGGGCCAGTCTCCCCTAGAGCAATTGAGGGTGTATTGAAACATGATAATGAGTCCGAACTTTTGTCAAGTAGCCCGCCTCCATTCGCCCCCAGCATTCTGAAATATAGTGCTTTTAGCAGATGCCCCAAACAGGCAGTAGTACTAGCGCTGTAGTGATGCCCATGCAAAGAAATCACTATTCAACCATCAGATTATCTGCCTCAGAGTTTCTACAGAGAAACTGCTACTGATGTGGTTGGTCTTGCACCAATGAACTATTATGTAAAGTGTGATTGTAAATAAATAAATGAAGTACACAATGCCATTTTTATGTTGATTTAATAATCGTATTGATGTCTGTTGTCTTATCACCCCTGCAGGACAGGAGGGCTCTGAGTCCCACACAGAAATACATGCCTGTGAGTCGAGTGGCAGAGATACATCTTATAAAAACTTCATAATAACAATGTTCAACGTGCTTGGAGGCCTGTTGGTGGTTTTCTGTGTGTCCTCATCCTTGGTAGGAACCACACAATTAGTCCAGCTCACTTATGAGTCTTGCCCATGTCCTTTCTTCATCTCCTGGTTCAGCAGTAATTGGAACATCTTCTTCTTTCCATTATATTACTTTGGATATATGTCTACCACACAGGAGAAACAAAGCCCAGTTCAGAAATTTAGGTGAGTCAACAGTTTTGATAAACTATTATTATTCAGTAAACATAACAAATTATATGAATGTTTCAGTTTTTCATGTGATTTGTGGCAAACGTGAATCCAAAATTCATGTCTTTAAAGGCATATCAGGCAAGGCTGTGATATTTTACCTACAGAGTTCTCCCTACAGTCAATGATTATAAAAACTAACAGTAACATTGTAGCGAGAGTGCCTTCATGCATTTCATAATTATCCATTTAATAATTGAAGGCCTATGAAGCTCATAATATAACCTAAAAACAGCAGATAATGTTGCCTGCTGTGCCTTTAGTAACTCTTACACATACTTACACATACTCACACATACATGAGCATACATGAGCCACTTTCAGTCCACTCTGCTACACTCAATCATTCAGTTCACTCCATTCCACTTTACTCACCCCACTTACCAGTTAATTGCCTATTTCTTTTTTATTGCTGCAATATAAGGAGGCTAATATGAAGAGTTATAGGAACTGCATTTATATAGCACTTTTCTACTCCTATGAGCACTCAAAGTGTTTTTCAATGTGTGCATCGCATTCATACACCGGTGGAAGAGACTGCCAAGCAAAGTGCCAACCTACCACTGATATTAATTAATTTTGGGCTAAGTATCTTGCTTAAGGTCACTTTGATGGGGTCAGGTGGGGCTGGGCTGGAACCTGCAACCTGGCTGCCAAACAGCAACTCTGCCACCTGCACCACCATCGCCACCCAAGATTATCTTTTCCTAAAGCAATATTCCATTTACAGCAGAATGGGTCTAATTTTGGATGCTAACAAATTCAAATTTTCATTTGGGAACAAAGCAACATTTTGCAATATTTGAAAGGATTGTGAAAGGATTGTGAGTTCTAGCAAGGAGTCCGAGGAGGATTTTGTTCTATGCCCATGAAACAGTTGAACATGATCTGTCCTTTTGGGAGCTTCAAATTTTATGCTTAGAAACTAAGGCAATTGGATTTCTCAAGCCAATAATGAGTTTCAGCAAGAACTTTTATTCTGAAAGCATTCATAATCTGTAGTATAGACTTTTTGGCAGAGCTCTGTGCACAGGAGAAACATTTGAACAAGATCTGTACTTTGCACTGCTCCAGATCAAAACTGAGGCAATTAGATTTCTCAAAGCATACATAAGTTTGAAGTAAATGGATCTGACTGGTCAGAACAGGGTCCTGAGTTCATACACCAAGTTTGATTATGATACATCAAAGCATTAATGACATATGACTTTTGACCAGTGGTGGTGCCAGAGAGTTTAAAGTAAATGGTTCTGAGTGATCCAAACAGGGCCCTGAATCTACGCATCAAGTTTGGTTGTAATATGTCAATGCTTTACAGAGATATGATTTTTGACCAGTGGTGGCGCTGGAGAGTTTGAAGTATATGGTTCTGAGTGGTCACAACAGGGTCCTGAGTCTGTATACCAAGTTTGGTTACGCCATGTCAAAGCGTTGATATGAGTTCACCTGTTTGGTGGCTTTGCCGCCAAATTTGATTGGCTGTGGCACAAGAAAACTTAATAACATCAATAGTATGCTTGCCTTCAGCCACTGTGTGCTTGAGCAAGCACCCTAATAACAAGAAAATGTAGAAACACAATGGTGGCCTGATATATGGTGGCCAAATATACCCACAAGCAGCAATTAGGTGGACAAGCAAGATATGAGCTCACTTTCAGTTTGGTGACTTTGCCATCAGATTTGACTGGCTGTAGCGGTTTTGCTTTTGAAACTCTATTAGCTGTCAACAGCATTGATAGATATCGGAATTTAGTTGTTAACCCCAACACATCTCGAGATATGAGCCAAATCACATTTTTCCAATTATAGCACCCCCTAGTGGTCAAACAGCACCACACTTGGCAAGGAGTCAGGAGTCATGTTAACAAGTTTGGTTGAGAAATGTCAAAGTGTTGCCGAGATATGACCACACTTCCTGTTTGGCGACTTTGCAGTTGAATGTGATTGGCCGCAATAGGCAAATGCTTGAAAGTCCACAGAAAAAAACAGATACATTTTGTAAGGCTTAGCCTAAAGGTGATTTGTACAAAGTTTTGTGTCGATTGGACAAACTATGTGACCGCTGAAAATTTAATTTCACTTTTGGCAAAATCGAAAATGGCAGGCAAATTATAATGCTGACATGAAAAGTGGGCAAGGAACATCAATGGGACAACCCAGTGTTTGACCAGACATTGGAATTTTGTTGCTTACCCAAACATATCATGAGATATTAGCCAAAACACATTTTTGCTAATCATAGTGCTCCCTACAGGTCAAACTGCACCACATTTCTGTGTTCACGTTCTGGACCTTAGGCAAGGGGTCAGGAGTCACGTGACAAAGTTTGGTTGAAATACGTCAAAGCGTTGCCAAGATATGGGCTCATGTTTTGTTTAGCGGCTTCGCAGTCGAATTTTGTTAGCCGTAGCAGGCCATAGTCCAAAGAAAAAAATTGGGTTTTGTGTTTGTGATCTGACAAACTATTTGACTGCTGAAAATTTTGTTTCACTTTCAACAAAATCCAACATAAGACAGAAATTGACGTCATTGTGTGCGTTGGAATTGGCTCAGTCCAGGGATTTCAGAGATACCCGTTGTACTTAATTACAAAACCTAACCTTGATGCTGATGTCCTAGCTAACTAGCGGGCCATATCTAACCTCCCATTTGTATCAAAAATACTTGGAAAAGATAGTGTCTAAGCAAATCTGTAGCTTCTTAAACGAAAATAATATCCAGCTGTAGTTAAAGTTATTAATGACCTCCTTGTCTCATCTGATAACGAATACATATCAATATTAATCCTATTGGTGCTGCCTTTGACACTATTGACCATGGCATCCTACTACACAGGCTTGAACACATAATAGGCATCAAAGATTCTGCATTAGCTTGGTTCAAATCGTACCTCTCTCGTCGCTACCAGTTTGTACACACTCATAATGCGTCATTATCTCACACCAAAGTAAAGTTAGGTGTACCCCAAGGGTCAGTGCTAGGGCCCCTGTTATTCTCCCTCTACATGTTACCTTTGGGATCTATTATAAAGACACATGACATTACTTTCCACTCCTGTGCTGACAATACCCAGCTTTACCTTTCCATGAAGCCTAATGAGTATATACCATAAACTAAGCTTGATGCCTGCCTCCAAGACATTAAAATCTGGATTACTAATAATTTCCTATGCGTAAACTCTGACAAAACTGTTATGATGATTGACTTAAAGTTATGAGGATCAGCCCTAAACAGCTGAACAACATTCTACCTCTACACCAAAACTTACTCAGTGGCCTTTCACTGTCATGTAACACAAAAGTTAAAGACCTCGGGGAAATTATTGACCAGGACCTCTCTCTAAATAGTCATGTAAAACACATTTCAAAAACATCTTTTTTCCACTTACGAAATATCACTAAGGTTAGAAAGTTCCTACCCTTTGAGGACGCTGAAAAATTAATACATTTATTACCTCCAGGCTTGATCATTGTAATGTTCTGTTCTCTGGGTGTCGTAATACCTGTGTCAAAAACCTACATAATGCTGTTACACAATCACTAGGACTAAAAATATGAACATGCCTCTCCCATCCTTGCTTCCTTACACTGACAGCCCTCCTCCACGAGTCTCACCCAACAGAGTATCTCTATCCGTCCAGAAGGCTAGCAGGCCTGGCAACTGAATGACGAAGTCCGGTACACTGTTGTTCAGCCATATTTCCACTTGCGTTGGGAGTTTCGTTGAAGTTGGATGTAGTCCAGTTTGTTGTCTAAAGAGCAGACATTTGCAAGCAGGATGAATGGGACAGGTGACTGGCTAACGCTAGCTTTCCACCTAGCTTGAACTCCTGCCATCTCTCCGCATTACCACTTCATCGCACGCATTACCACTTCCTCGATGTGCCCTTCCCCGGCTAGTGGCATCACAATGACAACATTTTGGTGCAACACACACCATATATGCTATTTGTTAACACTGACTGATGGACACAAGAACAAAGCTTCCTTGCCCTCATCAGTTAGCACTGGCTGCTGTTTTGCCATTTGGTCAATCTCATACCTACTGACAACACTCGGTATCAAACTGTCTGGGTTGCTATGGGTTGTTCCAAGCATACAATCCGGAGCTCCCAAAACGACAGATCTTGCTCAAATGTCTTCATGTGCTTAGAACTAAGCTAAAATAGAGATCAACAGTCCCAGCCCATCTAAGAATTGCTTCAGGTTCACGGAAGGAGGTTTTCCATTAATTTTCTCCATTGACATTTTGAAAACTCAGTTTTCCATTCCAAACCATTTTTCAACCTTAACTTAGTCAAACTTAGTGATGGTGTGTGGCTGTTTGACTCTATAAAAGTCCTTGTTAGAACTCACAAATGCTTTCAAAATAAAAGTCCTTGCCAAAAATCCAGTTGCCTCAGCTTCTAATCATGCAAACAGACTCCCTAAACTACAGTTACTTTTTCAAGAGTTCCCTGTCCACACAGCTCTTTCAAAATAAAATCCTTGCTGAAACTCATAGATCCAGTTGCCTCACCCAAGCATGCAGATTGGCAATTCCAAACCACAGACCCTGTTCAAATGTTTCTCCTGTATATAGATATCTGGCAAAATAAAAGTCCTTCCTAGAACTCACAAATGCAAAATAAAAGTTGTTGATTAAACTCATCAATGCTTTGAGAAATCCCATTACCTTAGATTCTAAGCATAAATCTGACTCTCCCAAAACTACAGTTCCTGTTCATGAGTTTTAGCCTGTGCATACAGCTCTTTCAAAATAAGACTACTTGCTGAAACTCGAATGCTTTCAAAAAAAAAAAATCCAGGTTCTCTTTCTTTGTTAATACTGCCTTTATCTGATATTGCTGCCATGTTGGAGCAGCGGTAACATCACCGACTGACAACTGTCTGACACGAGTGACTCCAGAACCCTAATTTGCAAGTCCACGTTGCATTGAATGTACTTTTTTACATCACACTGGTAATGCCTTCAGGAAGCAGATCTCTAGTTACTTCTTGTTACCTGTGGAAGCTATTCACAAATACAAATGCCAGCGCAAATTAAAAGGCAGTTTCCTAAGTCCCAAGTCAGATAAGGGGCTCTATTTTGACGATCATATGCGCATTGTCTAAAGTCAGTCACGCAAGTTGCTTTGGGGGCGTGCCTGACACAATTTGGTATTTTGACGGCGGGAAAAGCGAACATTACGCCAGGCGCATGGTTCAAAAGGGTTGGTCTTAAAGTACTTCATTAGTCATTGGTGTGTTTTGGGCGTAACATACAATCAACCAATCAGGATTTATACTCTCATTCCCTTTAAAAGCCAGCGGCGCATTTTCCATGGTGTGTTGCTATTATGATGGCGAATTTACCCGGAAGACCGGACCGATCTGCTAGTGCGTGAGGTAAGCGTGTGAACAGGTTATCTTCGGGGATGGAAAGAATTCCCCCAAACCTCCACGGGTCAAGGAAGTATGGGAGGAAATATCCTAAGTTATGTCCTCCGCCTTTGGCAAAAAAAGAACATCCGAACAGTGCCGAAAGCGGTACAATGATGTTAGAAGACGGGGGAAACAAAAGCTTTCAACGGCAATAATATTGTGATATATGTGATGTACATGAAAAACTTTTGTATAAACTCTGCTGCGCGCTCCTGCTGATGAGAGAAGTATGGTGTTCGCGCATTGTGCACGCTTTCATATCCCAAAGCGCTGTGCGCCCCCAAAATAGCTTTTCAGCAATGCGCAACTGACGACAGACCAGGGTTTTGTTGGTCACTGGCGGATTTCATTTTTGCGTCCTTATAATAGCATCTGGCACGCTTTGCGCCAGACCACACCTCTTCTTTTCGCTGACACACCCATGACGGCGCAGTGTCATCTGCTTTCTAGACAACGTGATTTTTTGGCTTCTTTGGCTATTTGTGGCAGAGACAGAGTGTAGCAACATTGGAGCTGAGGCTGTAAAGGAGGCAGTGAGATCTGCGGGAGTGGTGGTGGTGTGTTTGGATGCATCATTGTGCCCGCAGAGGGCTACGTAATGATGGCCAGGTTCGGAGGAAGGCGACCCTGCCTACTGATCATTTTGACCTTGTCTGTCTTGACGCGCAACGTGCTATATCTTCTCACATGGGTGGACCAATTGATGCCATCCCCATCCCCAAGCTCATAGCGTATCCCAAATGCAACATCACTTCTAACTTCAAAGCAGCCACAGTCTCTGGATACTGGACACAAACTGACTAACCATGTCTGGTCCATAGGCTACATGGATCCTGATCCCACATGGACTAGTATCTTCCTGTATCTTTCTTTTTCTTTTTTATTGAGCTAATACTGTAATTTATGCGATTTACTACATGTCATACATAAGTATTTCAATGTATGTGATAAATAAACTCCTTGATTCTTGATCCTTGACAAACAGACATACAGATGATCCAGAATGCAGCTGCACGTCTGGTTTTCAACCAACCAAAAAGACCATGTCACACCTCTGTTAACTGAACTCTACTGGCTAAATTCAAAGCATTAATGTTGGCCTATAGGGTGATTGATGGATCTGCTCCCATCTCCCTTAATATCCTCTTAAAGCCCTATGCTACTTTGCTCGTCCAAGGAACGTTGTCTAGCACAGCCAACACCTCGCACAAGTCAATCCAGACTATTCTCATCTATTGCTCCACGCTGGTGGATTGACCTTACAAGTGCTACAAGAGCAATAAATACCCACTCCACCTTCAAGAATTTCTTGAAGACCCAGCTCTTCCAAGAATATCTCCTGGCTTAAATTTTCTGAATACCAGGAATGCATTTACAATGCACCCCCCACTCTCTCTACACTGCACTTTTATTACACTCCTGTACTTTCATATAAAAAATACTGCAAATTTCATATTAGCAACATGCACTCTTAGTTTCTAGAGTTTTTAACTGTCACTTGAATGTCACTTTGGATAAAAGTGTCTGCTACATGCATAAATGTACATGTAAATGTTTTGCCTGTATCTCTCATCTGACTAAAGAATTTTATCAATATTTCACTATTGAACAGGGAGTGCAGTTTTGTTTTTGGGGAAGAGGGAATGACTCTCAAACTGTTTGTGAAGAGGACAGCACCTTTCTCCATCCTTTGGACACTAACTAACTACCTTCATCTGCTAGCCCTACACAAACTCACAGCTACGGATGCTTCTGCTCTGTACTGCTGTCACAAAGCTTTTGTGTTCCTGCTATCCTGGATGATTCTCAAGGACCGATTCATGGGTATAAAAGTAAGTAACTTTTTAATTACATTATGTCCAGAAAACAGTTAGCAGAGGAAAGGTAAACAGGTCAGCCAACGCTTGAAGTATGAAGATACAGTATATTCATTTAATGTTATTTTGTTTTCATAACGAAGGGGGCTTGTCCCATCCCACCTTCAAACCACACATCACAAATGTGATTGGCTTTGTCTTTTCCTGCTAATGTCTGAGAGGCCGTAGCGACATCTGAAAGTAGACACGCCAGAACTCAAACAACAACACAAAACATAAAATAAATAATTTTCTTCACTTAATTGCCTCAATTACTCACAATGTCACTATGATGTATCCATATATTGGCTCATTTTAGAGCTACCATACCAAAAGAGAGCATGGTCACCCACCGACAATGCAAGTCCGTAGCAAATTATATATTGCTTGTTTTGTATGGCCAGGGGGGTATTCCAAGTACGTGGTTAAGTGATAAACCTGGGTAAGTTAAAGGGATTGTCCAGAGTGAATCAACCCATAGCCCTGTTGTTTCACATTACCAAGTGCTGTTGGTAGGTCTGAGAATGACAGAATTTTGTGCAATATATAATAGTGAGACGGCATACAAACTGATGAGAGCATGAGAGTTTTGTGTTCTTATACCCGCACCTGTTTACGTTACCTGCCAGTTCACAAATTCTGTCTACGTTATATTAAATGTTGTCATTCTGTTACCTACCAACAGCGCTCAAAGACCAGAGTTATATGCTGATTGACTCCGGTGTTTTCCTATAAGCTAGAGGAAGTGGTAAACATCCGAATACCCTTAGCCAGGTTTGCCACCTAACCACCTACTTGGAATACCCCAGTGTGACCAGCATTGTAAGGACTTGTGATTATAATGCACATGCACATGCACTTCAGAGTATTGTAAGTACTGTTATTTCTGTAATGATTCATAAAAAACTAAAAAAAATTTCTGACCTCATAAGCTAGCTTTAGAGAAAATTTGGTTCATTTTTAAAATGCAGGTTTTAAAGCAATTCACAATTTGATTTGCATTAGCATGTATTCATATAATGTAGGACTACACTTTCAAACGAATACTAACAAGTACAAACACAAGATGTATACTCTTGATTTCATGCATAGACTTTATTATGACCGCCGCTAGCGAAGCTAGCGAAAGCGGTCATATTGGTGTTGCTGCACGTTTTTTCCCTTTTTTTTTTTTTTTTTCACCGATTTTCCGTCAACGATTCCCGGGACACTGAAACTCAGGGGGAGATGAATGTTTGTAGGCATGTAGCCCTAGAAGTTTGTGAGCGAATATGAGCTTTTGGCCCCCAAGGGCCCCCCCCCCCCACTGTGCCAGTGTCCGTCAAAGAGGGGGAGACCGGCAAAAGTTTTCGCTGAATAACTCGATGAACCTTTCACCCAACAACACGAAATTTTTGTAATATGTCGGTGTTACAGAGACGTATCGACCCAGCCCATAAACACTCACTTGAAGCATAGCGCCACCTAGTGATATGGGTAAATGCAAAAATTGGGATTTTGAGTTGGCAATATCTTGGACCGAGAAGCTGGGAACTGCGCAAAATATGTCATGCACGATCACCCTAAAGACTTCTAAAACCACAGCACAAGCCATGAAATTTGGACCATAGGGGGCGCTGTAATTGCAGAAAATGTCATTTTGCCTATTATCTAGAGAATGCTAATGTTTACAGCAATTTTCTTTTTATTGTGAAAACTACTGACCCTCACGCATTGAAAACACTGGTCGACGCCCACTTCCAACGGAAACGGTTTACGTGAAATTTTAACATTGCCAAAACGAATCTGAACGAACTCGTCATAGGCCGTTAATGTGAATCTCACCAAATATGGTATACGTCATCTACAGACAATGCTGACAAAAAGTTATCAAAGGATTTATCTTGAGATAAATTGTTTCGAAGTTACACGTCAATGAACATTGAACACGTAGCTTAAAATTTTTTAAAAGTACATATCTTGGCTTTTAATTGCTCAAATTTGGTCAAACTTGGCATGCCATCTCTAAACTGCTTTTTTGTCATGTGTACTAAATTTTGTGACATTTCGTCATAGGGGGCGCTGTTTATCGCCGAAGCTAGGTGTCAAAAACCAGTTTTTGTTAAATAACTCGTTAACATTTTTGCCCAAGATAACGATTTTGTGTTAGTATGTTGGTGTTACAGAGACGTATCGACCCAGCCCATAAACGCTCACGTGAAGCAAAGCGCCACCTAGTGATTAGGGTAAATGCAAAAATTGGGATTTTGAGTTGCCAATATCTTGGGCCGAGAAGGTGGGAACTGCACGAAATATGTCATGCACGATCACCACAAAGACCTCTGAAACCACAGCACATGCCATAAAATTTGGTCCATAGGGGGCGCTGTAATTGTAGAAAATGTCATTTTGCCTATTATCTAGAGAATGCTAATGTTTACAACATTTTTTTTTTTATCGTGAAATCTATTGAACCTCACGCATGGAAAACACTGGTCGACGCCCACTTCCAACGAAAACAATTTACATGAAATTTGAACATTGCGAAAACGAATCTGAACGAACTCGTCACAGGCCGTTAATGTGAATCACACCAAATTTGGTATACGTCATCTACAGACAATGCTGACAAAAAGTTATCAAAGGATTTATCTTGAGATAAATTGTTTCGAAGTTACATATCAATGAACATTTAACACGTAGCTTAAAATTCTTTAAAAGTACATATCTTGGCTTTTAATTGCTCAAATTTCGTCAAACTTGGCATGCCATCTCTAAACAGCTTTTTTGTCATGTGTACTAAATTTTGTGACATTTCGTCATAGGGGGCGCTGTTTATCGCCGAAGCTAGGTGTCAAAAAACAGTTTTTGTTAAATAACTCGTTAACATTTTTGCCAATGATAACGATTTTGTGTTAGTATGTTGGTGTTACAGAGACGTATCGACCCAGCCCATAAACGCTCACGTGAAGCATAGCGCCACCTAGTGATTAGGGTAAATGCAAAAATTGGGATTTTGAGTTGCCAATATCTTGGACCGAGAAGGTGGGAACTGCACGAAATATGTCATGTACGATCACCACAAAGACCTCTGAAACCACAGCACATGCCATAAGATTTGGTCCATAGGGGGCGCTGTAATTGTAGAAAATGTCATTTTGCCTATTATCTAGAGAATGCTAATGTTTACAACATTTTTTTTTTATCGTGAAATCTATTGAACCTCACGCATGGAAAACGCTGGTCGACGCCCACTTCCAACGAAAACAATTTACATGAAATTTGAACATTGCGAAAATGAATCTGAACGAACCCGCCATAGGCCGTTAATGAGAATCTCACCAAATTTGGTATACGTCATCTGCAGACAATGCTGACAAAAAGTTATTAAAGGATTTATCTTGAGATAAATTGTTTCGAAGTTACACGTCAATGAACATTGAACACGTAGCTTAAAATTTTTCAAAAGTACATATCTTGGCTTTTAATTGCTCAAATTTGGTCAAAGTTGACATGCCATCTCTAAACAGCTTTCTTGTCATGTGTACTAAATTTTGTGACATTTCGTCATAGGGGGCGCTGTTTATCGCCATATATAGGTGTCAAAAGACCTATATATATATATTTTTTTTTTATATAATACTCCATACAAGACAATCTTATGACTACCATCTCTACACAAACACCAAGTGGCAAGAGTTCAAATTAACACATGTAGGCTACATACATACTATGACAACACCTACCCTTTCATAAATCACTCCTACACACTACAAAATCACACACAATCTCATTCATTCAAAAAACACATCCATACCCACTTCCAAGACATAATTTCCAATCTAATTCCCACCTCACAACACTGTTCTACCACACACTTGTCATGCCAACAGTTCTCACATTTCAATACATTGCGGCGGTCATACCATGTATCGCTATGCGGTACATCTAGTTAACCATCATGTAGTGGTGGCAAATATGATCTGCCTATCCTGTCTTTTATCTTACACGATTGTGCAGATAAATTCATGCATTTGGGCCGATTTATGTGAGTCTAGTCATTTACGGGTAATTTACGTACTCTCTTCACCATGGTGTCGCTAGTTGTCGATGTACTCTTCGGTTCAGATTAAATTGCTATTGAAAAGTTTTAGCAGTTGCGCTCATCTCCCCAAACAAAATTTTCAGGTGTGCTGAGTGATGAGAGCGTGTGTGCATCACTATGTATTGCCCGGGTGAAGCACCAAGATGGGCTCACAAATTCCACAAGCTGCATTCAGTTGCTTCCTTTATCAAGGGGGATGGATGCAGGAACATCTTGGGACATCTTTCTTTGCTTTTTATTCTAAACTGCTTTGCAGTTATTTCCATATATCTTTCAGTTTAATTAATTGTCTATTTTGTACTTATCATCTAAAGATGTCCTTGATGTTATTTCATTATTTTGATTTAACATTTTTTTAATTTAAATTTGTTGTATTCTGCTTTTAATTAGTAATGATTTGACCAGCCAAAGTTTAAGGTTTGACCATTGACTCATCTTTATTAATTACTTCTCATAAGTTAATCATTAATAAACATATATATTAATGTTTTGTGTGTGGTGAATATGGCTATTTAAATAACTACAAACAAAGGTTTTTGTACATTTTGTAATTTACAGGCCTTTTACCATTACTAAACTCAAGTTGAAGTTATCTGATTTCCATTTATGAACTACTATTGTTATGTTCTTATGAACTAGTTATTCCCAAATATATAACAATAATAATTATTAATAATTAACAATAATTATTATTAATATAATAATTAACCCACTTACTTAATAATTGATGTGTTACTCCCGTTATTAACCAGTTGCTAAGCATTTGTCCGTGATAACATCAGTTAGAACTGTTTAGGCTTATGTGACTATTCATGGATGCAATATTTGACAGACCTTTACTAACAGTAGTTTGTGTATAAATAAATGTTTTATAAACACTTATGGGACACAAAAATGGGATTCATGATTAACTCAAGAGTTATAAATAGATAGTGAAGGAGCTTTCTAAAGTGAGGCTTGTCTATGCTTTACAAAAAGCTTGTTAAGGCTTTCACATCCTTTAAATACCATGGCATTTTATTGGCATTATAGATGTGACAAAATGTACACTTTCTGTGGAAAATCTGTGGAAAATTGTAAAACGAGGTAGTTCTTTATAGGTATATATTTTGCTTAATACATTTTTAGGATAACACAAATGCAGTCGCTCTTTAGAATGACTGTGGCTTTCGTCCTGAAGCTGATGTTGTCAGGCAGTACCCAATCTTCTCTGAGTGTTTCGACCTTTAACCGCTACACCCTACAGTTGGCGGGTCAGCAGTGGCGGCCAGGTCACTGCCCATCAGTTCCAGATCTCTAGCCCCCATCCTCAATTTTATGCCAAAGCAAACTCCTTCTCTTTCTGCTGCCTCTCCAATCCTGCACACGGCTGTCTTAAGGTCATTTTATGGTTGTGCAACTCCATCAGTACGCAGATGCGCAAGCCCCTTTCCAACATCGCAGACCCTCACCAACATGCTCTTCGGGGGTTGACAGATACCTCACCAATTTCCTAACTATCTGTCGAAATGATGCAGACCCCATGGATAGAAGGACCGTGTGATTGGTCGGTTCGCTTTTTGCCACCATGTGTATAGTTAACAACATGCTAGTTCACAGTACAAGCATTGTAAATAAATGTTGATTTGGATACAGTGATAGGATTTCCCAATTGTGCTGTGCCTGTATCTCAATAAAATTTTGAAATCATCACTTTGTCAGCAGGCATTACTTTGTAGGCATATGTGAGAAGTTCACGAGCTAACAACTAACAGAACAATTAGCTGGCATAAAACTTGCTCATAAATAAATAACTGTATTGGAATGGAAATAAATTAAGTCTTTCTAGTTCAAAGGATGAAAGTGAATTAAGTCTTTCTAGTTCATAGTTGAAAAAGATAGTCGAAAAGATTGCTAAATGAAAGTTAAAAGTTAAACTGCATGTGACCGTGAGTGCCTTGTAATGACATCAAAGACTACTTGCTTTGTGTATGGATAGCCAGTTTACGCACCATTGTGCATGTCCACTGACAACATCAGGCATATGGATAAAGTTTGCTTTATCATGCAACTATTTCTGGATGGGTTACAGAAGCTGACTGTTGACGTCATCAATAATAAAGTAATAATTGAAAAATAACCACACTTATAAATGTTTAGTAGATCATGTATGAAGTATGACCTCTTAATTTATAAGCATTATGCCCTTGATTGATAAAAAACAAAATGTTAACAATCTGTTGACAAATCATAAGCTGATAACAGAGGATTTCTGTTAATAAGTCAAGTTTATTTATTTAGCACATTTAACATAACACAATTGACACAAAATACTTTACAGATGGTAAAAATACATAAATAAATAATAATAATTTGAACGGCTGCTGCTCCATCTCCTGAGGCCCCAGGTCTGACCCACTGCAGTTCAGGAGAATGTTCTCTGATGACACTGCCATTGTGGAATGTATTTGGAATGGACAGGAGGAGCACAGGACCCTGATGGAAGACTTGGAGGGCTGGTGCAGGATGAACCATCTGTAGCCGAACACCACCAAAAACAAAAGAAATGGTGGTGGACTTCAGGAGGGCTCCTGTCATTAATGGGCTATGATCTCAACTCCCTCTATAGCACATTCTCTAAACAGAGATGCATGTTTAGCAGCAGGCTGCTATCTTTGACATGCTCAACTGATAGGCTGCGAAAGTCCTTTGTCCCGCAGGCCATCCAGCTCCATAATGCCACACTGAATGGGATGTGTGAGTTGGACTTGTGTGCCTGAATGGTCACATTTCACACCATGCCTGCTCCTACTGTCCAGACATGACTGGAATTTCTGGCTTATGATTATGGAAATAGGCCTGTAGTTTTTGAGGTTGCTAGGATCAAGAAATAACTTTTTAACTAATTAAGTAGGTTGCAAAATAGCATGTTTAAAACTAGAGGGGACCACTCCATTTGTGAAGGGGCTATTAATTATAGTCAACACAAGATGATTACAAAAGCCTCCATAAAAATGGCATGATGGCAAAACATCTAAATGGTAGAAGGTTGTGTTCATATGGGAGACCACCTCAGAAATCTGTAAGGAAGATATAGTTTGAAATTCCTTAGGACAGCTGAGTGATAGATGATTTATTGAGGGATCAAAATCTGAGCTTTTATGTTAACAAACTTATCAATGAAATTTCAGCTGTAGGAGCAATTGTGGATTCAGCTGTAAAATATAATAAAATAATGAACAAATGAACAAAATAAATGTAATGAACAAAACAAATTCTGAATAAAAATATAAATACATGCATTATAAATGATAAATAGTACTTCAGTAAAGATATTTATGGATGTTTAACAAATAATTTCTTAAGCATTTTTGGTAACACTTTCTATGCAGACCATATCTATAGCGCATTATAAGCGCATTCATAACGAATTATAACGCGCATCATAATCAGTCAAAATGCATTATGACTACACTCATAATGCTTCATGATGCATTATATCAACAGTTATAAATAACTATAAATCTAGCTTATAATGCCTTATAAATCCAAGGGTGTTCCAAGGGTGTTATGAATGACACTGACAACTTATGATCCTATATGGAACATTATAGCAACTTATGAGTCCTTACAACAGTTGATCATCCAGGTGTGTGCATAGAGGCGTATTAGTAGTCATAATGTATTATAAGCCCTGCTGTATTATGTATTATGTATTATGTATCATAATGTATTATATATACTTATTTATAACTGTTGATATAATGCATCATGGAGCATTATGAGTGTAGTCATAATGCATTTTGAGTAATTATGATGCGCATTATAGTTTGTTATGAATGCGCTCATAATGCGCTGTAGATATGGTCTTCATAGAAAGTGTTACCACATTTTTAAGATAAAATGCTATATTCATAAGATGGATTTACTCACCAAACACAAATATTATTAAATATATTTATTAATGATTAACTGATGAGAAATAATTAAGACATAATTGCTAGCAAATGATTAACCCTATTGGCCTGACACAGGCGAAGTGCGCGAGAAGTGAGTGAGAATTCACACCCATTCCCATTACCAACGGGTGGAGTTTTCATCAAAGATAGCAAATGCATTTCATGTGAAACTGCACAACCTTAGCTTTCCAGCGCTGTTACTCGCTTGTAGCTGTGATTGAGTGGTTTGCTAGAAAATTTGCTTTAAATTTACATGCAAATGCTAATGTTAATACAGTTTTTTTCAATTTCATACCCATTCTTCTCCAGGGTGTATCTCATGATTTTAGCAAAATAAAGCTAGGGGGCAATTTCTTTCATGTTATGGCTATTACAGGCTTGTATCAGTGAAATGCAAAATTGTTATATTGAAACTAGTGTTGCTTGTTTCTTTTAGGGTTAATGGAAGAAGGGATTGTCTATTTCTTTCGTCTTTTTTGACAGGGTGGAGCAGCTGACTTTATGCAGAACCGTATAAGCTCTAAACATAGGCTACAGCTCTGACTTCATGCAGACAATACCACCTCCTTAGGTGGAGTATGGCGTATGATTTTATGGTTAAGTACTGTGTCTTAGTAGAGATCATGCATGCTTCCTTTTATAATGTCAGTCATTTGAGAAAATATAACAAATCTTTCCTCACCTGTAACACAAAAAACTGCAATTAGATAGGCTCTTAGGCCACTAAATGATAATGAAATTCAATACTGGAATCACAAACTAAATACATGCCCACTTTAGGTTGCGCAAGAAGAGAAGCAGTAGCTACACTCTCATTTTATACTTCATCAGTGAATGTGATTCAGAAACTGTGTCCTTGGTAGACAATGTATATATATGTCCTGTTGCTGGCATAGTTTCCTCTACTAGAAGCACGTCTTGATCCATGACAAATTTATCCGGTCAGTATAGGAATGTGTAGGATGGAGATGGTCCATAAGGATGTAGAAAGTTCAATCTCAACTCTCCAGTGCTAGGCATAGATTCTTCAACACATGCTAACCACCAGTCATCATCATATACATCCACAACGCTTGAAAAATTGAGTCGTTCCTTTACTGACCAGAAACCAGAAACCCTGCCCTCTGTGAATGCTGAAAAGGGTCTAACCTCCACTTTGTCAGTTGACAAAGGATGGAAGCTGTGCACTCTTCAACAGGTATTCAGCTTCAAAATGGTACATCTCGGTTGTTGCAAACTGATAGTGGATGTTCTTGACATTAGACTTGATAAATTGAACCAGCTGGTATGGAGTTAGAATCTACTTGTCAATAGGTGGTGGCAAACTAGTTTAAGCAGCCAGCCATTTAACTGCCCCTCCAACCCATCACGTGGACCTCTGTCATGTGATGTTGCGAAGAAGTACAATTCTGCAGGAATGTCAAAATCCACCTCATGATGGCACAAGTAGATGAAACGCAACCATCTGAAAAAAACTTATGATCTTTTTTGGATGCTCAGAGGTCTCATCAAGGAATTGAATCAGCAGCTTCTGAAACAGGTGAACAGCAATGGTGTGATGTATGTTGCAGTCCGAGATGACGACAAAACAGATCCTCTCCAGTTTCACTTGATAACAGCAGACAAATGGATGTATTGTTGCTTGCAAATTGTTCTTGAGTCTTGAACTACAAAACTGTTGTTCTCCACAAAATCTGCCACCACTAAGAGTGTTCCCGGTGGAAGAGATTCATGAGTTTGTTGGTAAAACCTACTCTACTGTTTTGCAATAAAGTTGTGACACATAACCATTGGAAGACTACCCACAAATTATTCCAGAAATTCATTGACTGTCTGTCTCTTAGTCTCAAGCATTGACCTATCTGTTGATGTCCATTACTTTACACCACATTACCAATCATGCTTTTGTCCATGTAGTTTTCAATTCTGCAAAGGAGATTGACATTTGATGCTTGGAGGGTTGCACTGTATTGCTCCAGTGCAGTCAAAGTAGTGTGTTATATCTCTATATGTCCAACTGCACTCCATAAAACACAAGTTTAATATTCTGATGTATTGTACACACACATACACAATGTGTGTCACTGGATCCTGTAAGAAAACACTGTCTGGGATAGCAGTTCAGCAAATTTGTAGAAGCTGATTTTGAGGTCTGGATGCTTGTTCTTTGAACAGTTCAAAAGCTTTATGCAGGTTGCACAGTACAAGCCTCTTTTGAATCAGTTTCTCCATGCCATTAACTTTTACTGACAAACAATCTGCCATTCCAGGCATCACACGACCAACAGACTTGAACCAATTGACTTCCTCTTCTGTTCTTCTGGGAAATCTTTTTCCAAGCTTTGAATTAGGCACTGACAATCCCAATCTTTTTCCCCCAGTAATTTGGATTTTACTGCCATATATTTTTAGAGGCTTCAAATTCCTCCATGATGTTCCTCTCACTCCACCTCTTAGGTAACACAGGTAGGACTTGCACCTTTTCATTTTTTGAAGTTGAGAGCATAAACTTTTCTCGGAGCTGATCTATTATTTCCCTTCCATCATCTTTGCTTGAACTCAGTAGTTGTCCAGTGGCAACTTCCAACTTTTCCCTCATTCTACTGTCAATATTCTGTGCTTTCTGTTCCACAGATGAGCTCTACCCCACTCTCTTCACTTTTACTGGAGATTCACCGATCAATGACAAAGACTGATTAAGAACAATTAAGTGACAATTCAGCATTGGCTTTATATAGTGTCAGGTTGAAAGGGTCTTCATTAGGAGTATCAAGCTGCACAATGCACAATACTGCAGTAAAATTATGCTTTTAATCTCACCAGTTTACAACTGCTTTGAATTGATTACACCTATTATCCCTATTATCCTACTGATTACACCTATTATCCTATTACACCTATATCACCATATTTGCATGTCTATACCCTCTGAAATTAACTGAATTATGCCTGTGCATACACTGTAATAACTTAAGTTCAGAATAAAAATTATGTATATATATATATATATATATATATATCGCAAATACTTTCAGCAAGGAAGTATACTAAAAAACTAAACACATGCCTACTAAAAGGACACGCCCACTAAATATGACCTGTGCCTACTAAAGACATTTCCAGCGGTCATGTCATGTCAAGACAAGACAACTAGCCCACCAGGTATGCTACTAAAGCGGACACAGTTAAGAATGGAGCATTCGGGTGCTAATTTTCAATATGAAACATACTGATGGTAATGTAATATGATACATGTAACTATTGATGTCTTCAATTTAAACATCATGTTGGACTTACAATGTTTTTGAGGAATGTTTTATGTTCAGCTTCAGTGATTGTTTTGCTGTATGCACGTGAAGTCCACCTGATTGCCGGTCCCAGTGCACTTAATTTACATGTTTGCTGACAGATAAAAGTGCAGTGCTGCCTACTGAAAATCTTTTTGAAGTTACACCTACTTGTGTTATGCCCCTGTCTTGCAGCCTGCAGATGGATGAGTGAAGGCTACTGTTCCCCCTTGTTTCGGGGAAAAGTTGAATTTTGTCAACGTTAATAAGTTGTTCTGTAATGTGCATAATGTAACAGCAAAAACCTTCCTTTACCAAATCCAAAGTTTATATAAGAATTTTACTTTAACAAAGAAATAAATATCAAAGTGGTATAAGTTAGAATGCTGTGGAAATTCCACTTTGACATGAAATGATGTGACATGACTGCTTGCCACTTTCAAGAAAACGAAAAAGCAAGCAAATAGGTCAACGTATCCCTGGGATGTCAAAGCACTTTTTGTGTATATGTAGTGAAAAAAAAGCTTAAACAGCTGGACAAATAATTTAGCAAATTTAGCGGATGTTTGCAAAAGGCATCGCAAGACACAATGAATCAGAAATAAAAAATATAAGCTGCAGTGCTTCATATAACAAACAGCAAGTGACAAGAGGGTTAAGCCTGAACGATGCTATGAGTTTTAGAAGTTTTGTGGAAAATATAATTTTATGTCATTGTAGATTGCACTCTGCACACAGCAGTCACTGGAATAAATTATAAGTTCATCAGGCAACTTGGCTAGGTACCTATTAAAATTTCCCAACTCTTCACAATACTAACAGCATGAAGCTCTGAACATTTTATAGCAGGTACACATTGCATTATTTAAAATCAATTATAGGTGACAATGTTAGGCATAAATTAGGGGATGCTCAGCACACTCTGTACCCCAGTAAGGGGTGCTGCAGCACCCTCAGCACCCACACCCACGCCCTTGTGTAGAAAATCTGAGGACTCCTGCTTCCAGAATGTAGAGGTTGAAGTATTGATATGCACTTTTGGGTTTCGCTCAGATGCAGGCATCTCCCTGCATCTTTGGCAGATGCACCATGATGCAGTACTTTGGTCTGGTCAAAATGTCAAGTAGAAGACTGGGATCTCTGGACAGGCACCTCTGGAAGAGTAGATGACAGTCTTCAAGGCTTCCTTGCCTGAAATGAGCAGATTGAATCAGTCAAGATTTAGATGTTTCAACTGTATGGCAGGACACACAGACTAAACTGAAACATTAGCATGGAAATGTAGCAATTTAAGTACGTACTTGCTCTGCCGTGAGCCTTTGAGCACCCAACATCTAGACTCGCTCTGTTTTCTTTGGTATTTATGTGGAACGTCAACAGAAGTGCCATGCAGGAACTCATAGTACACCTTTCATTGGTCACGACCACATTAGACATCAGACATGTGACAAAAATATTCCCCAATCAGGTCCCTCAGATCAAAGACAAAAAATCTGATAAAACCTGCTGTCACAACCAACTTTCAGAGGACATCAAATGCGCTCCTGTTTTAAATCTTTTTTCTGATGCTCAAAGTGCTAAGTTGTATGCAACTGGTCTTCTTTTTCTGGAGCCTGGAGGCCTTCACTACACACTTCAACAGCTACAGCTATCAAGTTCCAGACAGGACACCAAAGACGGAAAACTACCATTTTTGGATTGTGAGGTACTTGTTGAGAATAATGGAGGCCTTGTCACAGAGATCTACAGGAAACCCACTCTAACACATACTCTATGACTCTCAGCACCCATTGGAACACAAATTGGGCGTCATCAGGACCTTGCAACACCGGGCAGACAGCATCCCATCCAAAACAGAAGGAAAAGAAAAGGAACATACAAACATAAAACAGTCACTAAGAACTTTTGGCTACCCCAACTGGGCATTCACCAAGACAGGAAATAGACAAGAAAAAGAAACCAAAACACCAACTGACACCAAGAAACAGCAGAGGAAATCACATTCGAGTCTTCTACGTATCTGGATTATCTAAGAAACTGAGGAGAATCTTCAGCAAGCACAACATCCTAGTGTGCTTCAAACCTGGTAACATCCTCAGACAGAAACTGGTTCACCCCAAGGACAAAACTCCTAGACACAATCTCAACAATGTTGTTTATGCAGTACAATGCAATGAGGAGTGCCCAGATCTGTATACTGGAGTACATCTACATCTAAAGGAGAAGACACTCCTTTCAAGACACTGACATGCACATTTTGGGCAAGGAAGATAGGTGGTTTGAGAGAGGAATAAAGGAGGCCATCTATGTCCATCTGGAACAACCAACTTTGAACAGAGTAGGGGGGCTGTGTCATCATCTGTCTGCTACATACCATTCTGCCTTGAGATCCCATCCCAGGAAGTTTAACTGCTCTTCACCATCAGAGCAGTTCACAATCTCTGGATCCTGTAATCATAATGATTCACTCCACACATTAACTTATATTAATAGTGACCCATGTCACTGATTGTCAACTGATGAGGGTTGTGGTCTAAAGGTCACAGCTCCACCCATAGTTGTCCAGAGATATACCTCCTGGATGAAAGGTGAAATGTCTTCAAGCTCCCAAAAAAAAAGAAGTCCAGTTGCCTACAACTTAGCGCTTTGAGTACCATGACCTGGATGAATCCTCACAGACACATTTTAAGGGATTTACTACCTCGTGTTTTATCAATGTTTTGTCCACTGTGTTTCATGTGTATATTTATTTTTCTTTTTGATTGTTATTTTAATGAAATTATAATTCTCTGAAGCCTCTTTTAACCATCTCCTGGAATGTATTTTGTCTTCACTGCTTTTGTTTGTTCATTTATTTTCTGCCCCTTGTTGCTATTTTCTTCTTTGTTTTGTGAAACACTTTGAAGTGCCTCTGTGAAATGCACTATAGAAATAAAAGTGCCTTGTGGTGGTGCGGTGGGGTTGTGTTGAAGACGAAGAACTGACATTATGCAAGCAAATGGCAACATTAGGGCCTCCTTTTTGCCTATCCTGTATTGGTGCAATCACTGACTTTTGAACATCAACAACAGGTAGCAAATAGCTTTTATTATTTCAAGCATATTTGACAAGAAGTACTATAAAATCCAAAAGAAGTGAATATAAGAATGATGCAGTCAATGTACACTTCTAATACACTCCTGTAGAATCTTACTCATAGCCCATTTAAAAGCATATTAATTCTTGATTTTAGTTTGGTCCAGCCTCTTACTTGCCTTGTTCTCTTTACAGTATGTCAACTATCCTTTTTCTGTATCTGCAGATTGTTGCTGCCATAATGTCCATTACTGGCATTGTTATGATGGCCTATGCAGATGGCTTCCAGGCTGATTCGACCCTTGGTGTGGCTTTAGCTGTGGGTTCTGCCTGCACCTTGGCACTCCACAAGGTTAATCTTCTCTCTCCTCTCTTACTTTTTGCATATTACCTTCCAATGAGAGCAAAATATAAGGCATTCAACTTTAGTTTGTCTAAAGTATGCTCAGATGCCACTTTTAGAGCCCACACAAACATATATAATGGTTTGGGACTGAAATGCTCTGTTTTAGAAGCTATCCAGTGCCCCTCCCACTTTTCCCCGTGTTAATCTATGATAGTAATGAATGTTGTTTATCAATATGGCTGCAGACAAGCACTAAATTAAGGGGTCAGAGTTTGAATTGTTAGCTTCAGCCAATTAGCAAGGCATTTCATCAGCGCTTTCGAAAATGGCATTTTTTTTGGCACCTTTTCCCTAATTGGTGGGTGCTCCCTCTCAGCTCATGCACAAGTTTCATGTTAGGCATGAGCTCCCTTTTTGGCAAATGGATTTTTAATGAATGATATTCATTCATGACATATTGTTAAAGTAAAGTTAAACTTTACTTGAGGGATGAGTACATAACACATAGATAGCAGCTAAATTACTCACAAAGCATTCGTGGCCATTTCATTAGGGTTCATGACTCAACATTTATACCCAACCCTTCATAAATTTGGAAGACATAAGGGCATTAATTTATCAAAATAAAAGCCTAACGGTCTTAAATAGTATTGCTGTTTTTGTTTTAAACCTGTTACCTGATCACAGTCAATGGACAAGTCCAGCGTCAAAGAGACAGAACATGAGCAAGCATATCGTTTAAATGTTTTATTTAAAAAAAAAAAAAACATGTAACCTTTGCAGGTAATTACTATCTTTTGCTACCTAGGGTTAGGGTTAGGGTTACATTTCCTTAGTTAATTGCATACTTTTACCCCACTACACTGTCAATTGGAAACATAGTTACAAGTGTCAGATGAAATAGAATTTGGTGGTTGACTGAGTGACTGCAACAAAGTTTTGGGGAAGCTGACTTGTCATTGGACAAGTGCAAACAATACATTCTCCATTAAACCTGTAGATATGATGTAGGCACCATTTTTTCTGACTGTGTGTGTGTGTATGTGTGTGTGTGATTTCTTATTTTTAAGTTTTTTTTTGACATTTTCTGAAGTTTGTTGTAAACTACATGTTTTATACTTTTATACTTTTTTTTTAGCGTACTTGTACTTTTTACTTTCATTACTTAAGTACAGAGATTACTTCCTGTACTTACGTACAGTAAATATGGGATACTTTTAGACTTTCACTTGAGTAACATGCTAGTGGGTGACTTGAACTTCTACCAAAGTAATTTTTTGGTATGGTATCTGTACTTTTACTCAAGTGGAACTTTTGGGTACTTTATACAACACTGGATGTGACATGATCACGTAACAGGTTTAAAACAAAAACGGTAATGCTGTTTTGAGGCCATTGGATGGTATGGTTGGGTAATGTTGAATCATTTCTTATTACAATAATATGAATAATATTATAATGTCATTTATTTATAAATATTGATCAGACAACAGTTATTGAGCTTTGTTGATGAGTTGGTTTATATGTGCAGGTGTTACAGATTCAAATCAATTCAGCCTCTAGCCTATTTAGTTAGACAGGAAGAATGGAACAATTGTAATGAATTTTTATTTAGACTATTTTATGTGGACCTATTTCAAATAATTATTTACTGTTTCCCCCCTCTCTCCCCCCCTCCCCCAACACACACATGCACGCACACACACACACACACACACACATACATAAACACACTGTTGCAACTGTCCCCGTACCTGTCAACTATGACACATAATATGACACATGAAAGCAATTAGTTCGTAGTAATAATTGCAGACTGGTGGCAGACTCCGGCCACATTAGAATGTAGCCTAACTACAATTCATCAAGAAAATATCAGATAATATGGTTTATCTACTTACATTGATAAGCCTTAAGTGACTCATTTTCTGCATACTTGGGAAGAAGGTGACTGTGGTTGGGCTCCACCTTCACACACAATGCAGCTGGTGAAGCAAAACAGAAACCTGTTCAGTTGCTGTTCTACTTTCTTTTCAGTGGTGGTTATTGCTAATAACAGCTGATTCCATTGTTACTGACAAATTCAACCGCCGTTTACTATGGTTGTTATAGTTAAAATAACAACCATACCAACAACCAACCAATAACAATTCAAAAGAGCATTGATATAGACTGGTAATTAGACTTTTTCACCAAATCTACTTCATAGGTGTGTGTTATACAGAATTAACACATACCTTGACAGCCAATAAGAAATTAGAAAGGGTGTAACTTTATGCTAAACATTTGGGTGGGGGGGGGAAGAAAGAAATATTTAAATATTTAATTTAAGCAGACGACTGCCATTTTTGTTCGTTGCTACTCCGGTGCTGTTTTATCATGTATTTCCCTGGTAGCAAAAATACCATGAATGGCGAAATAGAGGCAGACCGACAAACAGAACCAACAAGCAAAATGCCAGCGTACCACCAGTGACAGCCTGCTGTCTGACCACCATCATCTTGCTGTCTGGGTACACATCGCTCTAAAGTTTGAGTGTTCCATGATAACACTCATACTATTACACGCTATTAGTGTGAATAACAAACAGCGAATTAACAAGATAACATGTTGTCCTTGTTAGACAATTCATGATTTCATTTGTAATGATGAATGTGTTCCTCAAACTTGGTTTTTCATTTAAAAAGCCACTTTTTACAGCAATTGTAGCATTTATGAGATGCATAACCAATTAAAAGATGCAAGAACAGTGCTTAATGCCAACTGTCAAACATGGCAAAGGTGGTGTGATGGTCTGCTTGGGAGTGATCCTCTATCTCTAAAAAAGACTGCATGTCTCGTTGATTTGCTGTTTTGTTTGGTTTTGTTTGAGTGGTAGGCTAGTGTGTGCCTGTGTGTTTCCTGTGCTGTCTCTCCCTCAGACCATGAACTATGAGCCACTCTCTTTTTGTTCTAGCTTTTTCATTCCAAATTTATGAGTAACCAAAATGATTTTAATGTATTCTATTTTGTTTGTAAATCAATCAAATTATGATTAACATGTTAATTTTAGCAGATTTAGCAGATGCTTTTATCCAAAACAACTTACAATAAAAGGAATTGTGCTACAGCACAATTAAAAACTACCTAAGAGTGCAACTTCCTAACATGATATTGGCAGGAGATAAAAGTGCAGGTGTGATTAAAGTGCAGTAGAGAGAGTGAGGGGCGCATTGTAAATGTACTCCAGGTATTCAGCAGTTTTAAGAATTTCTTGAAGGTGGAGAGGGTATCTGTTACTCTGGTAGCACGGTAGAAAGAATCACCAGCTAACTTAACAATACAAATAATTAGGCTACTTCTTTTTGACAGACACAGACAAACAGTAGCCTAATAGTTGGTTGCTCTTTAAGCACCCTTTTCATTCTCCTTCCCAAAACCTTTGTGACCAGTTAACTTGCATTAAGCCAAACACACTGGCAAACTAGCAACAGTAAGTGAAAAATACAGAAAGACGATGGATTGGGTTAAACCCATCTTCTTTGTGGAAAGGGGGGGGGGGGCATAACACCCCTAAACCCCCTGGAAATTACGTGCCTGGAAATCAGTATTCCATTTCTCCAGAAAGCCTGCTGTGTTATACTTTAAACACAGAATCTATTGCTAAGGAATTATCAGAAACACCAAATCCAAAAATACACGTTAACATTAGTCTTACTGAATAGAACATTGAATTGTAATATTAATGCTTATCTATTGTCTTTTTAATAATTTCAAGGTTATGGATATTTATTCAAGACGTCAGGCAAGGCTAGTTATGGGCTATAGAGCTTTTATACTGTTACTAACTAGGGGTACATTTCCCACCACCTTCAAACAAGCCCAGGTAACACTGCTGCACGAAAAACCATCCCTTGCTCCCACTCAAGTAGAGAACTACCGGTTTGTCTCTCTTCTTCCTTTCCTTTCCAAAACCATTGAACGAGCTGTCTTTGAACAGGTCACAGGATTTCTCTCTCAGAACAACATCCTCGACTCCCACCAATCCGACTTCAAAAGTGGCCACCCCATTGAAACAGCGCTTCTGTCTGTGACGGAAGCATTAAAAGAGGTCAGAGCGGCAGGTCAATCCTCAGTACTCATCCTGCTGGATCTATCAGCAGTTGACACAGTCAACCATCGCATCATACTGGACAAATTGACCAACATGAGCATTGATGGCAGAGCGTACCCCTGGTTTGAATCCTATCTTACTGGACGGTCGTTCAATGTGTCATGGCTAGGACAGACATTGTCACTTCACCAACTTGCCACAGGAGTACCCCAAGAATCTGTGCTGGGGCCCCTTCTCTTCGCCTTGTATACCTCCTCGCTGGGCTCGATCATCCACTCCCTTGGCTTCTCTTATCACTGCTATGCTGATGATACCCAGCTCTATCTGTCCTTTCCTCCTGGTGACTACACGGATCTCGGACTGTCTTTCTGACATATCTGCGTGGATGAAATGACATCATCTCCAACTAAATCTCTCCAAAACTGAACTGCTGGTCCTCCCGGCCAAACAAACCATACATCACATCAGCATCAAGATCGACTCCCTATCTGCTGCTCCCACCGAGGTGCCAAGAAACTTAGGTGTCATGATCGATGACCAACTGAACTTTGTGGATCACGATGACTCTAGCTCGGTCGTGCCTTTTTTTACCTATTCAACATAAGGAAGATCAGGCTGTACCTAACCCAACATGCAACACAGCTCCTGGTACAGACCCCGGTTATCCCTCGCCTTGACTACTGCAATGCCCTCCTATCAGGTCTTCCAGCCTGTGCTGTGAGACCGCTACAGATGATCCAGAATGCAGCTGCATGTCTGGTTTTTAACCAGCCAAAAAGGGCACGTGTCACACCTCTGTTCATTGAACTCCACTGGCTACCCTTAGCCACACACATCAGATTCAAGGTACTAATGATGGCCTACAGGGTGATTGATGGTTCTGCTCTCATCTACCTGAATACTCTCATAAAGCCCTATGTCACCCGCAGACCACTTCACTCCTCCAAGTAACGTTATCTAGCACAGCCAACACCTCACGCGGGTCAATCCAGAGTCTTCTCATGTGTTGTTCCACGCTGTTGGAATGACCTTCCAAGTGCTACCAGATCAACAGATACCATCTCCACCTTCAAGAAACTCTTGAAGACCCAGCTGTTCTAAGAATATCTCCTGGCTTGAATTCTGAACACCAGGAATGCACTTAACCTCTTATACTTAATCTCTCTTTTATACTGCACTTGGTAGCACTTTATATTAGCATACACTGATCCGCCATTAACAAGCTGCTTATTAACATGCAAATTATTAACATACTGGTCATTTGTTAGTCATTACAAATCACTTATTAATACCTTACCCTGCACTTTTATTACACTTTTGCACTTTCAGCTTAAAATACTGGAAATTTTATGTTAGCAATATGCACTCTTTGTTAGTTTTTGTCATTGTGTTGTAGCTTGAATGTTATCCTCTTTTGTAAGTTGCTTTGGATAAAAGCATCTGCTAAATGCATAAATATAATGTAATGTAATCACAAGCAGGAAGTGTCACTAGTTTGCATGCTAGACAATCACAGTCGTCTGGTTATTCTTTGAATATGACATGCCATGAATTTAAACTACTGTGCTCCTATTGAGAACATTGTGTCATTATGAAGAAATCATATTGTTGGTTAAGAGCATGTTTAACTTGCAACCATGACTAAAGAAAGGGAGGGCACACACACAGTAAGGTATGTAAAATGATGAAGGCAACGTTATTACTCTCGTTTCAGCCCCCATAAAGTAATAATATATGAAATAATATGAAATAATAAGCCTAAGAAATTAATGTGGAGTGCACTGCATTAGTTAAGTGAAGTGACTGACCAGCACTGATCTATGGGTGCTGTTGCAAGCGTCAAGAGTCACTTGCGAGAGAATCAACTTTGCCTTTTCGGTCCAGTCAATTTTGAAAGTCATGTGTTTGTCAAATAAAATAGTCCAAGCCATGAAATTAAACTGCTGTGCTCCTTTTGAGAACATTGTGCCATTGAGATATCCCATCATTGGTTAAGAGCAAGTCTAACCTGCAACCATGAATAAAGAAAAAAGGGAAGGAAGCACACACAGTAGGGTAGGCTACTGTAGGTGAAACTATGAATTAATTTCCTCACACTTCACTTTGAAAGGCTACTTTATTTTTTCAGATGTTTTGGCCTAATTTTCTTAACATCAGAAATAACAAGAAATTAACATGGAATGTGTTGCCTATTACGTTTAACCTGCAAACTTGTAGGTCTACAAAATGGTAGAACTAGATGGGAAGAGTGAGCAGGGACAGCATTTTGATCATTTAGGACACCTCCCTGAAATTGGTTTTTGCAGGTTGGGATGTAGTATACTTTGCCTTAATACTACTTTATGATGGCCAGTGAGCATAAATTTTCTGTAGTTTTCTGTATTAGGCCACATCCATGCCAGATGGAGGTTTCAGCTTTCAGCAAGTTGTGCCATGTTTGTATTGGTTTACAGTTTTGGCCCAGATCAGTTTTCGTGCACTTGGAACTGGTTTTAATACAGCTTGGACTAGCTCTAGCCCGTATGAGGTCCAGATCTGTTTTGCTGCTCTGACCCACTTGTGGTAGCGTAGTGGTTAAAGAACCCAGCTGGCATGCAAGTAGTAGAAAAGTTGTGGGTTCAAATCCCAGCTGCCACTGTTGTGCCCTTGAGCAAGGCACTTGACCCTAAGTTGGTCTAGGGGAGACTGGCCCTGACCAACTGATAGTTGACAAAATGTAAGTTGCTGAAATCCTGTGACGTCTGCTAAATGCATAAATAAATTAAAAAACTGCTTGGTGCATTTAGACCAGATCCAGAGTGTCTTCACTATCAGGGAAACCAACTAAACCGACAAGAGTCAAGCTGGTACTGTGTAATCGAACAGTGTCAGGTTTTAGTTACACCCAGGTCGTTATGATTTATAAGCTCATTAGCCTACTAACATGTACATTTATTATTGATTTTTGAGTTACAGGGCAGCTTCCAAGATATTTGGGATGTCTACATTCAGGAAGCATAAACTGCAGTTTGTCAGTTGACTTTTACACACATTGCAGTAATCCAGTCTAGTTGTGATAAAAGCATTGATCAGTTCCTTGGCATCCTGCAGTCAGGAATGATTGTACTTTAGCAATATCACAGGTGTGTTTATACTCAGTGTTTACATCCCACAAAGTGCTAATGCTACAAATGCACTAGCTGAACTTTACGGAGCTATCAGTGAACTCCAAAGCAAACATCTGAATGGATTATTTATTGCCGGTGATTTCAACTATGCAAATCTCAAGAAAGTTGTCCCAAAGTTTCTAGACTGCAGCTAGACTGTGTTTACTCAAACATCACAGTTACCTATCAAGTGCACCCCTCCCCCACCAGGTACACTCAGACCACATCTCTGTTATGCTAATTCCTGCATACCAGACGCGACTCATACGCAGAAAAGCAACCCATAAGGAGACAAAGATCTAGCCTGAGAGGACATCATCAGCTCTTCAGGACTGTATTGATTGCACAGACTGGGAGGTGTTCAAGCAGGCAGCCACCTACAACAGCAACATCAACTTAGAGGAATACACATCAGTCATCACTAGCTACATCAGCAAGTGCACTGACGATGTAACCATCTTTAAAACCATCACTATATGTTCTAAACAGAAAGCATGGATGACCTCAGAGGTGAAAGTGATAGTGAAAGCCAGGGACGCTACCTATAGGTCTGGGAAAGAGGCAGCTTTGAGAAAAGTGAAAGACAAGCTGTCCTGGGCCTTCAAAACAGCAAAGCGCACTCACAACAACTTCACAGACAACAAAAACACACGCCGCCTATGGCAGGGAATACAAGCAATCACCAGCTCCACTCTCCTGTGTATAATCTGAACTAAACAATTAATATTACTTTGCATACAATTATGAATATGAAATTATTATTCATCATATTATTCATTATTATTCATTATAAGTTTGCTTAAATTGGCTGTAGTTTGTGGCACAGTACTATTTCAGCCCATCTTAAAAACAGCAATTTTAATACAGCATTAATGTGTAGATGAATGTCATATCTATTACAAAAACATTCATTTTACACACCTGACATGTGCTTTCCAAATTTAAAAAAAAAATGGCTTATGGCTTATGATAATGTATTATATCTTAATGTACAAATATCAAATCATTTACCTCTCATTTTAGATAATTAGATAATTAGATAAATGAATTCTGAAGGAAGTGGCTGAAAAGGGGTGCCAAAACACCAAAGTTTTGGGCCAACTTTTTGTGAGTTACCTTGACACTCAATGCAAAGATGTAGAGTCAACTTAAAATTGGATTATTATTAATTGGGTTATTGATTAAGAAGATGAGTAAAACAAAATATTTTTTTATGTAAAATTTGACTTTCAAGTTGAAAGTGGGTTTAAATGGTACATGGGCTTAATGAGTACACTTACCCTACATTATGCATTAAAACAGCAAGCTGATAATAAAGCATGTGGCTCTGAACACATCTCAGTGGAACCTTGCAAGCCCTAAGGCTGCAGCACTACTTGCCATTTGTTTTACTGGCTTCATGACTAATGGACTGCTGCCTGATTACATGTTGTCTGTCACTCTAGTGCCTGTCATCAAGGACAAGGCAGAACAGGTTGGAAGTGTGGATAACTATAGGCCAAAAGCCTTAGCCATTGCAGTGTCCAAAATCTCATTATTTGGACACCACTCAAACAAAGTTTGCACGAATTTGTTACTTGCTGGAGATTGATCATTCACCAGCACCCAGGAACCGCTCTCCAAATACGGGGGACTGATCTTCCAGGAAACTTGGGACGTTTAATTGTTGGAGTGTACACTTAAGTTGTAGAATTGTAAGGTTTGACAGCATTGCAAGTTATGATATCACATGCTGTAAAAGTAGATAAATCAACCTATAGGGCATTGGAGCATCGCTGCCTGTGAACCTCATAGGGGGCAGAATTTTCAGACTGCATTTAAGATGAATGGACTTCATTCACCAGCTGTTACTATAAAAAAAGGTTGATCTTAAACCCCACTTACACAGTTTTTCACGAAGATTCTGGCATTCACCAATGTTTGAATTTTTGAACAGAATAAATTTGATTGTTCCATGTTTTGATTGGGAGAAACATTGATAAATAGAAGTTAAATCTCCAAAAGAAATCTTTAAGTGTGTGAAAAGTACAGATTATTTATTGACATATTTATGGCAATGAAATAATTCAGTTATTACTTTGGGTATGGCAGGTCCTGTTCAAGATGTTCTTGGACAGTGGCAGACTGGGAGAAGCAACACATTTCTTCTCTACTATGGGATTATTCAATTTCACCTTCATCGCTGGTGTGCCCCTAATACTCTATCTCACTCATGTGGAGCACTGTGGGTCCCTGTCGTCACTACCTTGGGGATACCTATGTGGAATAGCGAGCCTCTGGCTTGGTGAGTATACATGCATGTCTCCTCTTACACTGACACTAAGAGCAATTCATCTGAGAATGACATCAGTTTAAATTGACCTGTTCTTCAAATGATTACATAATAGACCGTTCCAAACTGTCAGTCATTATCAGGCAAATAGCCACTCAGATCATCCTTTTTTCTGAGGCCCCACATTGCACCCATGTGTGTCCCCTAAACAAAGCACATTTTATTACAGTTGTTAATAATGGATCCACTGTGTGTACATACATGCAAGCAGATAAAAGGCTGTAATTATGTTAACTAATAATATTACAGTGCAGATCAACAAAAGTAACTTTGTTTTTTATTAATGCACTTTTATCATATCTATCTATAAAGCAGTTAAGGCAAGGTAAATTTACTCCGCGTTTATACATTTCTTTTATGACATGTAAATGAAATAACAATTAACACAACTAACACAACATAACACAACACAACACAAATAACACAACTAATCTTTCAAACAGTTATGTCAGGAGGTTAGATAGCACATGGATTAATTGCAAGATTGGTTAGTTTGGTTAGTTTACCATTGAGGGAAGTTAACCATGCATATCCCCTAGCATGCTATGCTTTGCAATAAACTGCTTTGGTCTAGCATTAACATTGAGGACATTTAAGTGGCAATTTAGATTATCATCACCTTGCTAAAATAATGCATTTTTTTGCCCCAAAAATTTGTTTCTGCCCAAATAATCTACAAAGTATTCAGTTAATAGTTTTGTAATTCTTGAAAAACCTGAAAAAATGCCTTTGGTGATTATTTTAGCAAGGTGGCATTATTTTACTTGTTCATAACATGGCCAGTATGTTGTACTGTCATCAGTATGTACTGTGATATGTAGCCCCATTTCGAAGCACAAGATTAGAAGCACCAGATTGTGTAATCATGCCAATCGAAAATTGTTTTGAAAAACCATCATAAAAATATGATGGACTACCTAATAGCAAAACAAGGGATTTCCAAATCTGCATCACATTGATCCGGATTAAACCGTTTGAACATCTGGGCCCAGGATATAACTAGCATTAGTTAACATTGTATCACTTTACTTGAGGTTGTCAACATAACAGTGACATGAGCCTGTCATAAACATGGCAGTTCATGTTGCCTTTGTCACTGTTTTTTTTTTTTATGTCAGCATACCAAACAATGCCAACTTTATATTACAAAAAGTGAATTACACTTAATCTTATTATTAAAGGAAAAATGCAGGGTCAGTCAGCCCATTCTTTGCACAACAGCATTTGGTAGAATGTAAAGCAATATTGCAAACTAGCTTTTGCAAACTAAACGTTTCTCAAACTGTGGGGCGTGGACACATGACAGGTAGGGCACAAGACATTACATTCCCTTTAGATCCACGGCTGTACTGTGCCTCCCGCATTCACAATTCTTCTCTGGTGTTATTTGCTAGTTGCTATAATTAACGGTTCACAAGAAAATTAGCTTTGAATTTACATGAAAAAAAAAAAAATTTTTAATAGGTTCTGCGTCCGTCTCATATCCATTCATCTCTGAGAAATATATCATGATCCCCTCACTCAAATATGGCATACCGCATATGAAAATAAACAGGAAAACCTATCGATTTCAATGCTATAAAACCTTCCTTTGTATGATTAGTGGTGCCTGAGTAATCCGGTCTTGAAATCACATCAAATGTCTGCATTGTCTCCTTTCCATATCAAAAGTTGTTCTCAGACCATAGGGTTAAATGTTTAATTCCAAAAGAGAACTTAGTTCTAATCAACACTTAGGTGCACCAAAAATGTCAGATAATATAAAATTTTGCTACCATTTTTTGCAGGTGGGATGCAAAACTTATCACCCTTTCAAAGTAGGGAATGACATAAAAAGTCTGAAATCCACTGTGCTAAGGGGAAAATAAAACTCTCTTGCCCTCATCAGTTAGTGTTGGTTGCTGTTTTGCTATTTGGTCTGTTGTTGTACGTTGTACTAAATTCTGTCATTCTCATACCTTCCAAGAGCACTCTGCAATGGGAAACAGGGCTACGGGTTGATTCACTCCAGATAATCCTTAAGACACCTGTTAAACCCATTTACCGTCAGCTACTTATCATACAGTTCCACTGTTAATGTGGGACATGAACTTCAAATTTGTGGGACATGGAAACAGTAACTAAGGACCAACGGCTCCTTGCGGAAAGGTCCATTCAGGTAGTCTGGGAAACAGACACACATCAATGAACCCCTCAGTCACATTAGCTACTAGAGACAGACACAAAGCAACAGGTTTCTATTCATTTTCAATCAGAGTGGGAATTTGCCAGCGTTAGCCGGACCCAGAATTGAAGAAAAGTCTATTCTATGCAAATGTTGAGTGATGCCACACAGCAACAGCCAATACAAGTGAAGGCATGCATGATGAGTGTATTTTGAAATTAACTTGATCAAAAAAGCTATTCAGGATTTGTGACTTGGTATTTTGTAAACAAGACAAAATAATGTTGACTGTTAAATCTAAAAACATAGGTTTTGTAACCAGAAAATACATCTGTGGTGGTACGATGTATCTACCAGCCACCTACTTGTGTTGGCAATTTGCAACCAACTACTGATGAATGACTGCTTTGTTTATGAGCTAGAAACGTTTGCTCGGCGACAACTGTAGCCTGCTCTTGCAGCTGGTGTGACTGAGGGAGAAGATCTGGGTCTGGCAACAAGTGAACGGCCTTGCACTGCAGTGGTGTAACCAGCAGATCTGGAATTAAATTGAGGCAGTAGCTCATACTAAAACCCCTAGGAAGTACAGCAAACTCATCATTCATGTAACCGATGGCTTTAATTGCACTTTGCTCAAGTCAAAGGAAAATACTCTATAACGTCCATAATGTACCATAGACAGCAATTCATTGATTGTGAATCATAAACAGTAATTTCCTGGATATAAGCTGCACCATGTATAAACCTCAGGTCAGTGTTTTATGCAAACTAAAAAAAACATGTATTGACCTCACCCTTGTATTAACCGGACCTAAACAAATTAAAATTTGCTAGCAGTGTGTCTGGATTCCCAGAATATAATTCAGGTTAATTGGAATTAAAATGCACCAATTTATGATCAAGGAAAAAAAGCACAAGCCGTTTGCATGTATTTATCTAATTCTGCATTCAGCTCAGATATTACGGGGTGACATGAGTGATGCTATTCTAGCTATCAGAACTAAACTTACAAAATGTACACCGCTTAAATGTATAAAACCAAAATCAGTGACATTTAACTCTGGTGTGTTGTGGTAGTTGTGATATATTGTGCTATGTTCTGATAGCTGTGTACTTAGTAAGCTTCTTAATGTTTGTACCTAATGGAAGTCAAGGTGTTCAGTTATATGCAACTGGACTTCTTTTTTGGAGCTTGAAGACGTTTCACCTTTCATCCAAAAGACCAGGGGTCTCATTTACAAATGCACAAAAAAATGCATACACCATGTTCTCCGCAAGCTTCAGTATTTATAAAAAGTGAACTTGACGGTAAAATGTGTGCACCTCCATGCAAGCTCTGACCCATGCATACACACACAAAAAAAAGGGAAAAGGAGAAAGTGTGACCTTAGGAGGAAATGGGGACAACAACCTGAAATTGGTTCAGTAATCGAAGTTTAACACAAGCATAACATTGCACATCAAAGATGTAACTGACTTAACATTTATAAAAAAACATCCTGTTTAAAATCTAAAATGCCCTTGATTGTTGTTTGGTGCATTTAAGACCATCTTATTTGAGGCAATAAAGACAAATTGATAGGCTATACATCGTATGCTTTTGCAACATAAGCAGTTGGCTAAGCTTTGTCATTTATCCACTTATGGCTTTCATGCATGTTGTCATTTTTCAAAAATGACCATTAGGCTATCACACATGTTGGTTGTTAGGTTGCCTACTCTGTCAATGGTATATAAGAGGGATTTGTCATGGTAGGCCTAATGATGCACTGCTGGAGGATGTTGCAAATGGAAAAATTAGGAGAGAGCTAGTCTTCAGAAACCAACAAGATTTGTTGGCCAATAATGATGAGTAGCTCATGAGCCGATTCAGATTGCCATGAACTGTCCTTTTACACCTGATTGCTGAATTTGGCCCAGCGTTGGAGAGAGGTACCCGCCAGAATCATGCCATCCCAGTCTCACTGCTAATGGAAGTACTGACTTCCATTGGCTTTCTGGCCACAGACACTTTTGAGCAAGAACTGGCTGACTGGTCTGGGATATCGCTACCAACTGCCAGCCACATTTTGCCAGATGTGTTAGGAGGTGTAATTGGTTTGTCACAACGCTACATCAAGTTTCCTTACACAGCTGAACAGGTAAATGAAAAAGCACAATTTGCAGCAAATTCCAATTTCCCAAATGTGATCGTGCTATTGACTGCACTCATGTTGCTATAAGGGCACAGAGTGAAAATGAACTCACCTTTGTTAACAGGAAGCATTTTCATTCCCTCAATGTACAAATTATATGTGACATGGACATGGTACTCATAAATGTTGTTGCCCGGCCTGGTTCATGGCTCATTTATGTTGAGACATAGCAGCGTTGGCCGCAGACTAGATGCTGGAACTGTGGTCTCCCTGGCGACCTCGCAGACGGCATCCACATTGTCCCGCTGCACCTGCAGCACTGCATCAGTCAGGACACGGGTGCTGGTGAGAGGTTTCCGCACGGAGGCATGTGCGTTGGAGACCATGGACGTTCTTGAGACCTCCACTGCCGACACACTGCTGGCCTCACTGGCACACCCAGCACTTGTGAGGAAATTTTTTTGTTAAAAAAATACTTTTTCTGGATGAAGACTCATTCCAATGAATTTCACACCCATTTCAAACAAGGGGGCAATGTGAGGTGATGGTTCCTTGATACATATCTAAGAAAAAGTAATTCCCTTGTGCACAAGCATAAAACAAATTACATACCTGAGTCCTCGGCTGCTTCATGTTGTATTGGTGTCACCCTCCTCCTCAGGAGCATTTCACTTATTATTCCAGCCAGTTTTTGATCCAGCAGGGTGAGCTCCGGTTCTCCCTTCCCCCCATCCGTTGCACAGACGCTTTGCTGGTGTGCCACAATCCTCTTCTTCACTTGCACCTTTAAGTCAGAGCACTTTTTTTTATCTCTGCCATAGTACGGCCTTTGGAAGCCACAGCATTGACGGCATCGGCCACATGCTGCCATTCACACGCCTTTTTAACATTAGTAACTCCCGTACTGTGGCCTCCAAACAAACAGCTTGATACTGCTCCATTTCACCCAGTAAAACTTCCACTTCACAGTCTATGAAGTTGTGCTTCTTCATGTGTCCTTCTGCTTTTGGCATGATGTCTGTAGATATTAATACTAATTTAGGGGCATTTCACTGAATATTTATAGGCAATTATGGGTGTGGCTTTAGGCATGCACAGATGCAGCAACTTTAGAGTTGAACTTTAGGTACGCACAGATGCAGCAACTTCAGAGTTCAGGAGATTTAACTCTGGACTATGTGTGTAACTGTAAGCTGTAGACCACACCTGCCATCATGTGACAATGGGTCACATGAGGTACTCATTGGCCACGTTTACATGATGTTTTTTAATTCTGAATTAATTATTCTGAATATAGTTCGGAATTAAAATATTCTCCTTCGAGTTTACATTGATATAATAATTCCAAATTAAGGTTTACATGGAACAAATGTTAAATCGGCTTTATTTAATTCCGCTCAACGTCTTGGGGACGGGAAGGGTTCTGATTGGGCAGGGGGCACATGTACATATTTATGTCTACCGGGAGAAAACACACACTTCAGCTGGCTACCGGCTTTTCTGTCAACTCGGTTTGTCGTTACGCCATGGATACAAATGTGGTACAAACTTTTGTCGCAGTGGTCACGATAATAATTACACAGCAGCTCGATAATATTATCGCCCTTTGTGTATGTCAGCTGAAGAGGAGATGGGAAGAGTGTCGGAGAAGGGACCAACGTTTGCCGCCATCTTGCTGTGCGTCATCGCGTCAGAAAGGAAACCCAACGAGTATGCGCTGAACGACCTGAATTTTTTTTAAGCGGAATAAATGTTTACATGTTTGAGGAATAAATTAATTCCGCTTTAAAATAGGAATAAACCACCCACTTAATTCGGATTAAGTTTAATTCCGAATAATAATTTTCATTAGGAATTAAGTGTTTACATGGTCTTTTTAAAGCGGAATTAAAGCTCTCATGTAAACGCAGAGATTGACAATTAGCATACATCAGTGTGTAAATTGGAGTGGTCATTATGATGACAAGATCCCGAGAGTGTTAACTGCTCTGACGGTAATGAACAGTTAAACTTCCTGAGATGGAATGATCACAGGGTTCAGAGAATGTTAACTGCTCTGATGGCAATGAGCAGTTAAACTTCCTGGGATGGGATCTCAAGGCAAAATGGTATGTAGCAGACAGATGATACCGTAGCCCCTCTCCTCTGTTCAAAGTTGGTTGTTCTAGATTGGCATAGATGGCCTCCTTCACTCCTTTCTCATACCACCTGTATTCCTTTTCCAAAATGTGCACATCAGTGTCTTTAAAGGAGTGTCCCTTCTCCTTTAGATGTAGATATACTGCTGAATCCTTTCCTGATGAAGTCGGCCTCCTGTGATGGACTTTGCATTTGTGGAATGGTTATTTAGTTTCCCCAATACACAGATCTGGGCATTCCTCACTGCATTGTACTATATAAACCACATTTTTGAGTGTCTTGAAGTTTTGTCCTTGTCCTGCTGTCTGAGGGTGTTTCCTGGCTTGAAGTAGACTGGGATGTTGTGCTTGCTGAAGATTCTCCTCAGTTTCTCAGATAATCCAGATACGTAGGGCTTTCATGTGCTTCCTTATGTTGCTTTCTTTGTGTTGATTGGTGTTTTGGTTCCATTTCCATGTCTCTTCCCTGTATTCATGAATTCCCAGTTGGGTAAGTTCTTAGTGTCTGCTTGATGTGTGTGTGCCTTTTCTTTTCCTTCTATTTTAGATGTCATGCTCTCAGCTTGGTGTTGTAAGGTCTTGATGATGCCCAGTTTGTGTTCTAATGGGTGATGACAACCAAACAGTAGGTATTGGTTGGTGTATGTGGGTTTCCTGTAGACCTCTGTGACAAGGCTTCCATCATTATCAGCAAGTACCTCATGGTAGTCTCCCGTCTATGGTGTCCTCCCTGGTGAACTTGATGCAGCTATTGACTGAGTTGTTGTGTTTAGTAAAGGTATCCACTTCCACATGCACTTGTCTTTTGATCTTACACCAAGTGTCAACCACATATCTAAACAAATGGCTAGGTGTTATTCCTTTAAAAGAGGTCAGTGCCTGGCTCTCCACCCCCTCTATGTAAAGGTTGGTCACAAGGGGTGACACTGGTGAGCCCATGGCATAGCCATGTTTCTGTCTGTAGAATTCCCCGTTGTACTTGAATTAGGTGTTGTTGAGGCAAAGTTCCAACAGTGCAAATCTGATCTGTGGTGAGGTTGGTTCTGGTGTGCAATGAGACTTCCTGTTGTAGTCTGTTTCTAACTGCCTCCACTGCTTCTGTTGTGCAGATGCAGGTGAATAATGATGTAACATCATTATAGATACCACGGTTTCATCTAGGTCCAGTTTCAGTTTCTCTGGTCTTGTTGGTGAAGTCCATGGAATTCTGGATGTGATGGAGGGTGTTGCCTCCCATTGTCACATGATGGGATGTGTGGTCTACAGCTCACAGTTACAACCACAGTCCTCCTGGTCTTACCATCACCATGCCAGAACGGAAGAGGCCTTTTGGATGAAAGGAAACGTCGTTAAGCTCCAAAAAAGAAGTTCAGTTGCATATAACTAACCACCTTGATATAAATTCCTATAATTAGTAATTACATAATTCAGGTGATAAGAACTAGGTTTCTGTATATCTCTTTGCTGTTTAATAAATATGCTCTGTAAGTTGTTAAGAAAGACAAATTGATACTTTACTGAATATTTTTTCATTATTTCTCCCTTATACAGTATTTAATGTATCAGTCAATGTGGGGATATTTTTAACCTACCCCATCCTTATCTCCATTGGCACCTTGCTAAGTGTACCAGGCAATGCAGGTATGTTTTCACCTCTCAAAGTGTGTATCATAACCAAGAATGTATATTCACTTGTTTTGAGAAGTAACAGTTCATTTAAAACAACTTCTAAACAGACAAATCATGGATCTGATGTCCTGTATATGGTTTAGCATGAACCATACTAACTTATTCTATTGGTTTGCTATTGTTTTTGGCCAGTGTGCAATCTGAAAACCCCTTAAAATTGATTGATGACAGCTTTTGACTGTACTTTTGATCATGGTAACACAGGCATACTCAGTATTGCCCGTAGGCAATAGCATATCAGTTGAAATGGGCCCGACACCATGGTCACAATGGTAGATGATTTACCTCCAATGTGACACCTGCGTGTCAGCAGTACATGGTAGCCGCACTACACAGAAGGTGGCCACTCCTCGCAAACGGGCAAAAGAAAACCGATTGGTGCATGTTATATAAAATAAAAATGCTCTGGCATGTTCTTTGGGCGGCATGGGCACAGGGAGATCACGGCTAGGGAGAAATGATCGAGGGTGCCCCTATTTGAAAACTCTCAAGATGAGGATCCTATTATCAAACATATGATGACCAGAATCCATTGGCAAGAAAACACAAAAGAGAATAAATTCGAGTACGAAACTGGCAACACTCCAGAACAAGAGTGAATACAGGAGCGACTTTTCGCAAGTGGAAGGAGTTACTGAGGGAGAAGAACTTCCAATGAGATGCCAAAGTTGTCTGCTTTCTTCTTGACAGATATTCAATCAAACTGAATTGAAGTTTTTAGTAGTAGTAGTAGTAGTTCACTCTGGAGTTATTCCACAATAATGACCACCTCGCTGAACGTTTTCCCTTACATAGTAATTGCCTATTTTTTTGAAGATAGTGCTGTGTGTGGTGTATCTGTAGTCTATATCATAAGATGGCAATTCTGCAGTCTAACTAGGAAAGGTGCAGAAAGGCTAATTATCCATTTGTCTTGTAGCCAACCTGATATTAGGCTGTATTCTTATAGTGTCAAGGGAAACCTTGATGCACCTTGCTTTGCATTTATCAAATGAATGTGGAAACTAGCACAAGTTTAAGTGCAGGAAGCGTCCTTCAACACTTTCAAAGGAAGGCTCATAAATGGGGGATATATAACTTTATTTCCTTGACAAAACATATGAACTGCTGATATAGCCCTACGGTGCAAAATGATTTCACTACAAAATCACAGTCATTTGTCCCTGGATAAAATACACCACTCATACACGCACTGTTGCACTTTTAAAAAATATTTTTTTATCGATATGATCTGTCCTGCACAAATGCATAAAGTACCATTGATAATAACGGGCTTTGTTGGGGTAGTTTTGTCTAATATAAGGTATAACCTTAAGAATATAACTCATACATCCCTTCACAATTTTCTGACAGGAAATGCTTTGTCAGAAAACATGTCTTTGACTTCTATTGCTAATTACTGCTGGTAAGCAACATTGAGAGATTAGCCTATGCTTTTTCTCCCTGCTGCACAAGAGGGAAGTAGGCTATAATAGGCTACATAGACTGACATCCCAACCTGCAGAGTCAATTCCAGGGAGACTCACATCAGTTGTCTTTAAAACACCGCACTACAAAGAAGCTTTTGTTAATGAAAGACAGAGGTTGTCTGTTACATCTGCAAAAGCACTACACAGGACTGATGCTATGCCTGTCACTCACTCACAGTCTCCCTTGCCCTTTGTCTCACTGCCACTCACTCGCTACTGTCACTTGTTCCAACTCTCCCTTTAACTTTCTAAAAAAAGTATTTTGCGTTATATTAGGCCAGACCTACACACGGGTGTCCGGTGTCCGCTTCCGTCCACCACCACAAGGTCTGCCCGCTGATAACCCTAGGCACCTGTTCAAAAATATGAGGGGAAAGGGGGGTTTAAACACAGGATTGAGCACAGTGTATCCCATAAGTCAATATATCATCACTGGCAGAGTACAACTACTTAGCTTAGCTGTGTGACGCTGCTTGCAGGGCACTCCAGCTTGCTGTAGGGGTGCAGCCACCCTGGTTGACAGAATAAATCACCAACTCCTACACACACACACACACACAACCACACACTCATACACCGCAATACATTAAACAAGAAAGACAACAAACAGACAAGGACCCACCAGGACTAATGAAATTAATTCCCCCAATGCAGTTATGATGCTGCAATTAACCTCTGCATACCTAATCAGGCCAACCAAGCAATAATAAAAAAAAGAAAAAGAAATATAATAATGAAATCAGTACATCAGCCCGAAAACAACACAACCACCAAGAGAAAAAGAGGCATGCACGTTGCCACTTATGCAGCCCCACGATATAACCAAAATGACACAAACAAAAATATGACAGGCAGTGCCACAAAATAACCAAACTAAACACAAGCAGAAATGGACATGCAGTGTGATGCGATGTCATACAACCAACCCATGCATAATTTAACGATGTTCTGGCGTCGTCCGGATCCAGCCGAAGGGCCGTACGCTTGGTTCGCCTCAACGAGCAACAGCAAACCAAATGGGGCTACAGTCCGACTCACAACAGAACAGCAGCCTGGGGTGGCGTGGAGTTACCCTGAACGCTTGCCGCCATCCGAGTAATTGGGTGCTGCGTACTTGGGTCTCGCCGGAACCAGCAATGGCGCGAGAAAGCTCTATAGCAAAGGAAACGCCTCGGCAACTTAGATGTTGAATGCCTTAGGCCACAGCAATAAGTGGAGCCAGGAGCAATGGCGGCAGGAAAAACAGTGTGAGCACCACCACTTGTTTACGAAGAGGCACTGGCCAGTGTATACCCCTTGCCACCAACTCAACCCCCGATCGTCCGGAAGTGAAGCGGAAAGCAATGAAAAGGTGACTAGTGACTCGTTCCAGTCTAGTTATAGTAAAATAAAAGTCCGCCCCAGTAATTAAGTGAAATCGCTCCACCAATCGAGGCGGATCCCAGGGGAATCGCGAAGTAGGAGGTAATTCCACCTGCTACATTCTACCCCCCCTTTTTAAGTCGTCGCCCCGACGATGATACCAAACAGCGGGCCAACGTTCACACAAGGACGCTAGTTGTTGAGGCAGGAGAAACTTGCTCCCCTGTCTGGGTCACTACAGGCCTAGGAAGATGACCTGCCGTAGATCGAGTTGTCCGCCGCAACCCCGGTGGTGCCCCGGTAGGGGACTCGGGGGCACGCAACACTGCAGTACTCTCGACTGCGGATGGGTTTAACCTAGGTACCACTGCCGATGTAGAAGGCCCCTGGGGCGTTGTGGGGCGACTGACATTAAGGTTTGGCGCCGGGTGAAGTGGAGTTACCCCGGTGGACAAAAGCACGATGTCCTCCTCACCAGGAGGGTCATCCTCGGGTCTAACAGCAACTGAGGCTGGAGGGTCCCCGGCTGACGGGGCTAAAGAAGTGGAAGGAATTTGTGCCTTCAACAAATCCCTATGAACCCTATGAGCTTGGTGTCGTAAGTACCTGGTATACCACCGAACTCCAAATATCATGAATCTTATGTCCGATCCCGGAGATAGACCAATTGCCCAACCTGCAATGGAGCTTCATGGACTCGTTGGTCATACCGCTCTTTCCGGCGGTTAGCAGCCTCTGCCAGGCGGCCTCTTGCCCCCTCAAAAGCAAGCCTTGTCTTGTCTGATGCTCGATCATCCAATCATGTACTGTTCCAGGTACCCTGCCCAGAAGAAAGTCCACCGGTAGGTTGGGTTCCCGTCCAAACATCAAAAGAAAGGGGGACTCTCCAGTGGCCTGGTGAGGGGTGGTGTTATAACAGTACAGGACTTGCAGCAGACAGGCGGTCCAGTCACACTTCCGTGTCACAAAAGCGCAAAAGATTGTGAAGCGTTCTATTAAAACGCTCGCACTGTCCGTTACCAACCGGGTGGTACGGGGTCCTGCGAGACTTTGAAACCCCATACAGGGCACACAGTTGCTGGATCAAGCTACTTTCGAAGCTCCGACCCTGATCAGAATTGATTCGGCCAGGAACCCCGAAGCGGTAAAACCATTCGTTTAATAGTACCTGAGCCACCGTGCCAGAACGCTGGTCTCGTGTTGGCACTACCTGAGTGTATTTACTAAAAATGTCAGTCATTACAAGAGCATTTTCCATTCCATTCTGGGCCGGCTCCAACTGAGTGAAATCAATAGCTACAATTTCATTGGGCCTGGATGCTAGCAAATGGCCCATGAAACTATGTGGAGTCGAACCCAAGTCCTTGGCCACTTGGCAGCGATCGCATGACCGACACCACTGCCGGATATCTGTCGCCATACCTGGCCAATAACAGCGCTGACGTACCAGTTCCGTAGTGCGCTCAACACCTTAGTGGCCATGATCCTGATGTAAGCGTTTCATGGCCTCCTGCTGTAGGGCTGCAGGCAGAAGGAGCTTCCTCCCCCCCATCAGGACAAAGAACTCGGCGGTACAACACCCCCTCTTTGTCCACTAAGCGGTCCCACTACCCTACGAGCACTACAACTCGTTTGGGGAGCAACCGCCGCTCAGGACTAGGCTGAGCTCGCCTCTTCCAAAAGACTAGCAAGTCCTTGAGGTGGGGGATCCATCTCTTGCATAGCCTTGATATCTGTGGGGGAGTGACGCTGGAGGACAGAGATCACTGATTGGGTAGCCATTGTCAGAGCATTAGGAGTAGGAGCCTGTTGAATGTACTCTGGAACTAAGGTACCCGGAAGGGCATGTTCTCTCAAACCAGCACTAGATGTATATTGCCGAGAAAGTGCATCAGCATTCCTGTTGCTCCGACCCGAGCGGTATTTGACCTCAAAGTCAAAAACAGCCAGCTGTGCCACCCAGCAATGCTCTGTAGCCCCTAGCTTAGCAGAGTGGATATAGCTAAGTGGGTTGTTATCAGTGAAAACAATGCACTTATGCCCCAAGAGGTATTCCCGAAATTTCTCGGTCATGGCCCACTTGAGCGCAAGAAACTCCAACTTCATGGAGCTATAGTTGGTCATGTTGCGCTCAGTGGGCCGTAACCCTCTGCTGGCAAAAGCTATGGGCCGCACCCTATTTTCCTGTTCCTGTGAAAGAACAGCCCCAAGGCCGCTAAAACTGGCGTCCACCTCCAAAATAAAAGGTTGAGAGAAGTCCGCATATGCTAGCACTGGAGAGGAAACCAACCGTGCCTTCAAGGCCTCAAAACTCTCCTCACACTGACGTGTCCAGGCAGCATCAAGACTACTACGCACCTTATTAGATTTCGTGCCCGAGAGATCTGCCACCAGTTTGTGCAGGGGGCTGGCCAGTTTGGCAAAGCCTTCGACGAAACGCCTATAATAACTGGCGAAGCCCAAAAATGACCATAGCTCAGTAACACACCGGGGGCGCTGCCAGTTAGCCACTGCTTCCACTTTGGCAGGGTCAGTAGACACACCCTGGTTGGAAATGACGTGTCCTAAATAACCCACCTTCTCCCGAAAAAAGGCACATTTTTCCAATTTGGCCTTCAGGCCCTCTGTATGGAGCCGACTGAGAACAACCTCAAGCCGCTCTAAATGTTGGGCAACAGAGGAAGAAAAGACCACGATATCATCCAAATACAGAAGTAATGACTGGTACTGCTGATCCCCAAACATTCTTTGCATCAGTCGCTGAAATGTGCTTGGTGCATTATACAAATCAAATGGCATTCTGTTCCATTCAAACAGTCCGAATGGCGTACAGAATGCGGTTTTGGGCTTGTCTTTTTCTGCGACGAGCAAGTGCTGGGAACAAATTTCATGGCACCACCTGCAATGCGTAGAGCCCGCGTGCCCCGAGCCCGTGCCAGGCCATTGTATGCCAAGGGGTTCTGCACTTCTCCCCGGTGGCAACGCTGCAGGGCCTCAATGAAAGGGCCTGGAGCTTGGGCAACTAGAGGCGAGTCAAACAAAGAGGGGCCATGGGTGCCAAACAGTTCATGATAACATTGGCTAATGACATTCATCCCAAGGACCCCCGGGATAGTGACTGGGCCCCCAGGCGGGTCCTTCACGACCAAAATACCACAATGGGGGATGACCTTTCCTAAAAGAGCCACATCCAATTCCAAATAACCAATGTAAGGGATGGCAAGGTCATTAGCAGCCTTCAGCTGGAGCCAATGGCAAGACTGCAGACGCGCTTGGCCCCATGGCTCAAACTGTTGTAAAAAGAAACCTTTAGTTACTGTAGACACCATTGATCCAGTGTCTAAAAGACATGGGACATTGACCCCTCCTATGGACACGTCAATGTGGGGGCAAGATGACATAAGCCTAGATAGATTGTGGCCTGTTGAGCCTGAAGACGCCCCAACTGAGCTTTGGCTCGGCAGCTCAGTGGGCTTCAGTTTCCCTGTCGGTGGGGTTGCTGAGAGGGCCGTACAACACCAGAGGACTCACTCGAGTACGAATTGGCCCTGGGACGAAAAGGCACTCGCTCTCCATCACATTCCCTGGCAAAATGACCTGGCTGCTGGCATCGCCTGCATATCAAAGGGCCACTGTGCGAGGGTCTGTTAGAAAAAGAAGGATTCTGCAGGGTGGTCACTGTTTGAGTGAGTTGATTCAGCTGCTCCTGTTGCTGTTTCAATAAATTCATCACCTCACCCAACTCACTACTTTGAGAAGATGCTTGAGTCACTGGCCATGAATGGCCTTGAGTAACGGAATGGGGGTGGCCTTGGACCCTATACTGTATACCGTATGCAGAAGGGACAGAAAAGCTGCGCCCTCTAGCGCCACCAGGGAACCCCTCTCGCTCTCATGTGATGGCTTCACTGCGTACCTCAAGTAGAGTGGCTTGTGGCTGTCGGCGAATAAACTGTTTCAGCTCCCGTCGGAGAGCATTGTCCAGGACATGCTCCACAAATTGATCGCGGAGAAGGATGTCCGCATTAGTCATACTATCAGGGGCCCTTTGCTTAACCTGTTCCATTAAAGCCATTAAGGCCAATGAAAACTCATGCAAAGTTTCCCCTTCTTGCTGTTGCCTAAAAAAGATAGCTTGCTGAAGGGTCATATATGACTGGGTACAACCATACAAATCTTTTAAGACACTGAAAATCTTTTCAATTCAATTCAGTTTTATTTATACAGCGCCTTTTACAATAGTATTGTCTCATGGCGCTTCACAGAAGGAGCACCCAAGAGCAACAGGGGCAAGGAAAAACTCCCTTATGTTCAGTTAATCTAGGAAGAAACCTTGGGCAGATCCACGACTCAAGGGGCTAACCCAACTGCCAGGGGTCATGGAGAAAAATTACAATCAGTAGTAACCATGACAGACTATAAGTTGCCTATGGTTTAGCTAAGGTTCATAATAGTTCATAATAGAGTATTATCCCACTTTTACATATCATGGTAATCAGTCTATAGGTGGTTATCAGGAATTATGGCTGGACAATGTAGCAGCGGCCAGGCATAGTGACAAACTCGAAGGAGTGAGATGGGTCATGGGGATAACAGTAAGGGTCCATTTGACAGCGCCATTGTGAGGGGGGGTCAATCACGAAGCCTCAGGAAGGGGAGTCGGGCCCAGCATCGGCGTCCAGGAAGGTCCTCTGTGATGGGGAGTCGGTCCTGACATGGGCCTCCCGTAGTGTTGGTTGTAGTCCACTCAGGAGGGGAGGGTGAGAGGAGTCTGCCAGAATGAGGCAGGGATGACACTCAGCAAAGATAATTGTGGACAGAGGAAAATAGTGAATTAGGCCTGGCTCACACATCAGAAAGCAAATGTGTAATTTGGGCATACATACATGTGTATAAAATATATATATATACATATAAATATTGAGAGAGAGCTGAAGGAGAGAGAGAGGGAGTTGTACGGCATGACACATGAAGGTTGTGCGGCGGCGCTAGGCTAAAGCAGCATAACTAAGGTATGATGCATGGTAAACCAGCACCACTGCAGGGATGGTCAGTGGCTGCCATGCCTCGCAACTGGGGGCAACAGCAGAGGCAGTCCCTTCCAAAAGACCCATGAGAAGTGATGATTTGCCATGCACCATCCCTAATTATGGGAAACAGTAAAGAGGAAGGTTTTAAGTCTAGACTTAAAGGTATTGAGAGTGTCCGCTTGTCGAATCTGGGTCCGTTCTCTCTACTCTGGGACGGTATTTGATTTCATCCTTCGCTTCTCCCTCCAAGTGATCAAAAATGAACAATGCCTGGTCACTAAATGCTAAGTGGCGAGCACGCATACAGGCCCGGACTTCTTCGATCCACTCTAAAACACTTAAACCCGTCTTGCCATGAAACATTGGGCACTTACGGTCTCGAGGGATCACCACCAATCATTCCGGGGCTGCAGCGCCACTTCCGACTCCTGGGTTTGGTTGAACATTCTCCACAGTACCTGTGGATAGACCTGCAAAGTCACTCACCTGACGGGCAGCCCGCTCCTGCCGCAACTGCTCATTGTCCGCCCTTAGTTGCTGTATCATCTCTCTGAGCTGTTGTATTTCTTCTTCCATACCAGCGACGCAAAAAGACCTGCAATTTAGATGATTGTGAGCAAACGTATACGGACTAAAAGCCAAGGGTTGATGTTCTTCAGGCTGCTGTTCTGTTGCTGCACCAAAAAAAAAACCACACAAGTCACTGCACCCCCAATATTTCGTTTGCGCTCTCAACAGTTCACAAACAAAACACAGAAAAAAAAATATATACAAATCTCACGTCTCTGCCTACAGAAAGTGTGCTCAGGCAATTTGTAAGTCGACTACACCACCTGAGAGGGGGGTTCACCTCAGGCCAACTACTAACCCCTTAAGCTCAATAGACACCCAGAGTTCGTGCACACTTTAAGGAAGAGACGAGAGTTCCACAAAAGTCAATTTATTAAATCTTTTCTTTTTTTTCGTTGTTGTTTTAAAATAATCAGTCATACAACAGGTTCTGGACGACCACAACACTTCACATCCACACACACTTGGGGCTCCCCACCCTTTTCCCAAATATAAAACAAAAACCAGAAAACAGAAAAGGAAGACTACTCAGGGCAGCTGCAGCACCCACATAAATACAAACGGGTAGCTACACTGATCATTGGTGGCCTGTGCGAATATTGAAGCAAATGGGGGCGGGACTAAGGCTTACCAGAGCGGACGGAGCAGGAAAAGAGGACGTCCCAGAAGACACACCACTCGTGAAGTAACAAAAGTACAACACACAAAAAAAATAAAATAACACCCGTCGTGCGGCACAACAAGAAAAGTGAGGAGGGGTCCACCACCACAAGGTCTGCCCGCTGATAACCCTAGGCACCTGTTCAAAAATATGAGTGGAAAGGGGGGTTTAAACACAGGATTGAGCACAGTGTATCCCATAAGTCAATATATCATCACTGGTAGAGTACAACTACTTAGCTTAGTTGTGCGACGCTGCTTGCAGGGCACTCCAGCTTGCTGTAGGGGTGCAGCCACCCTGGTTGACAGAATAAATCACCAACTCCTACACACACGCACACACACCCACACACTCATACACCGCAATACATTAAACAAGAAAGACAACAAACAGACAAGGACCCACCAGGACTAATGAAATTAATTCCCCGAATGCAGTTATGATGCTGCAATTGGAGGAATTAACCTCTGCATACCTAATCAGGCCAACCAAGCAATAATAAAAAAAAGAAAAAGAAATATAATAATGAAATCAGTACATTAGCCCGAAAACAACACAACCACCAAGAGAAAAAGAGGCATGCACGTTGCCACTTATGCAGCCCCACGATATAACCAAAATGACACAAACAAAAATAGACAGGCAGTGCCACAAAATAACCAAACTAAACACAAGCAGAAATGGACATGCAGTGTGATGCGATGTCATGCAACCAACCCATGCATAATTTAACAATGTTCTGGCGTCGACCGGATCCAGCCGAAGGGCCGTACGCTTGGTCCGCCTCAACGAGCAGCAGCAAACCAAATGGGGCTACAGTCCGACTCACAACAGAACAGCAGCCTGGGGTGGCGTGGAGTTACCCTGAACGCTTGCCTCCATCCGAGTAATTAGGTGCTGCGTGCTTGGGTCTCGCTCGGAACCAGCAATGGCGCGAGAAAGCTCTATAGCAAAGGAAACGCCTCGGCAACTTAGATGTTGAATGCCTTAGGCCACAGCAATAAGTGGAGCCAGGAGCAATGGCGGCAGGAAAAACAGTGTGAGCACCACCACTTGTTTACGAAGAGGCACCGGCCAGTGTTTACCCCTTGCCACCAACTCAACCCCCGATCGGCCGGAAGTGAAGCGGAAAGCAATGAAAAGGTGACTAGTGACTCGTTCCAGTCTAGTTATAGTAAAATAAAAGTCCGCCCCAGTAATTAAGTGAAATCGCTCCACCAATCGAGGCGGATCCCAGGGGAATCGCGAAGTAGGAGGTAATTCCACCTGCTACACAAGTACAGTTCCATAATAGGCTACCCTATAAAATTACTGTTCTCAGAGGATTAAAATAAATGAGCTAATAGGCTAACACAACCCAGATTTCACGCAATGAATTTTTCACACCACTTTCAGATGGTGTGCTTATCTAAACTGAAACTAAGTAGTTAGAGATTGTGTAATATGCTGTTCCATGTTTCAAATCCATGTTTTTATTAATGCAGACTCTTTGCACATAATTTATAATATTCCTTCTTACAAGATTCTTATGACATCTTGAAAGCCTACTGCATGCTTTTAGTTTTTTTTACATCTTGCATTGTGTGTCCATTAGCATAACACTTAATCTACAGTGTCAGAGTCATGATCTTAAAGCCTCAATGTGTAAGAATTTCTCCCATCTATTGGTGAGGTGAGGTGGTATACCGCACTCTGGGCACATTCACGAAACTGCCGTTCAACAGAAAACTGTGCATGAGTTCATTCCTATGCAAATTTTATTAAAGCTTATTAAGCTTTGGGGAAATAAAAATGTTCAATTTAGTTTGTTTGAATTACCTGTCGAGAAGAAAGCAGACAACTTTGGCATCTCGTTGGAAGTTCTTTTCCCTCAGTAACTCCTTCCATTTGGGAAAAATCACTCCAGTGTTCACTCTTGTTCTAGAGTGTCGCCAGTTTCGTTCTCTATTTTGTTCTCTTTTGCATTTTCTTGGTGATGGATTCTGCTCATAATATGTTCGATAATATGTATGATCCTTGTCTTGAGAGTTTTCAAATAGGTGCTCCCTCGATCATTTCTCCCTAGCTGTGATCTCCCTGAGTTTGTGCCTGGTTTCCACTTGCGCTGCCACTGAGTTTACTGTGTATTTACTGTATTTACCTGGTTGTCCCCTGCCAGGGCCTGTAGTTACAAAATGGCGGTGCACCGAACATGGCGATCTGCATTGGCTACGCCAGCGCAATGTATATATAAATGGCAAATACAAAGCCTCTCTGAACACTGCAATTTTTTGATGGAGGTAATTACTAATTACTAATTAATGAGGTCATGTTTGTGAATGAAAAATATAGAATTTGTTAATAGGCAACCTGGAAAATTACACAATGTGACTTTAAAGTTTAATAATCTGCAAAGGCTTCAAAGCTAGAGGTGGGAGGCTCACGCTGAAGATCTACGTGGTCCTCCTCTACACACAGATCATTCACTTTGATGGCTGGCTAGCAGGTGCTGCACTCCCCTGAGTGGACATCTGTTCCTCGCATGATCAGGTGGAAAGCACTGGTAACAGCTTGTTCTCTTTGCAGTGTGACAAAGCAGACTGAGAAGCATCTTTACAGGTTAAGCATGGCGTGTCATTAAGGCCCTGAATCTGAGGACTGGGCATTGCTCATGATAACTTTCTCCAGTATACTAATCACCCTCTCCAGAGCAGAGTGGTCAGCAGAGGTGGGCTGGGGTGGAGGCTGGGTGCTACACAGGGGCTGAAATGGAAACTGCACATTACACAACGGCTGCAGTGAGGGCTGGATATTACACGGGGCTGCTGTGCCATTGTTCACCTCCATCTTGTTCACAGCCATTTCCCTCTTCCTGCACCTCAGCAGCTGACAACTTGTCAAAGTCTCAAAGCGGAAGGTGAGAGTTAGGTCAGAGTAGTTCCTAATGAACAATGGCTGTCCTGCTGCTTACCCTGTTCCTTGAGACACTCTGCAGTAACATCAGCAGTGCAGTTAAGGCACAGCCAGGAGTCATAAGGGTCTTCCTGTGACTTAGGGAGAGTTGTATAGAAGTCTTCAAGTGGAAGAGGCGAAAACTGCTTACAACTGAAGTGCTTTCTCAAAAGGCTATGTAAGGACACTTGGCTACTTCTGACATCAACCCCACTAGACTTTTCACCTGTTTTGACAACATCTTTGGCTTTGCCCCTTAAGTGGATAAGAATCTCCTCACCTCAGTAGTCAGGCCTCCCTTCCTTAAAGGTTTGCATTAGCTCAATCCATTCTTCAAGTGTAACAGTAGGAGGATCTCTCAGATGAACTTGACATAGAGTCTGGGGCTTGACTGTGTGTGACTGTTACTGTGTACACGAGAGGCAGATACTACAGCTGCTGGACTAAACCTACTCAAGTGTGTCAGCTAGCTGTTGACCAGTTGATGTGCTGCACAATGTTCCCCATCTGACCTAGAGTGTTGCACTGTATTGGGAGTGGATATACAGGGGGCCTAGTGAGTAGAGGGGCTATCATGCTGTGTGTGAGCTGTGTGTGACTTATTAACAGCAGGACCTGAAGCGGGCATCCCTACACCTCTACCTACCATAGTGTTACTGTCTGGGAAGGGAATAGGGGCCCCTCTACCCCCAACCTACACTAACTGGGGTTTGGAAGCCCTAAAAAAACATTAAGCTCTGAGCTACTCATTAAGATCCAAAAAATAAGAGAAAGAGAGAAAGGTAAAAAAAAAGTAGAGAAATAGAGAACACTTACACACACTATACTTGCTACAACATTCTTCCACAATGCAAATTTCTACATGCTGCAGCTATAATGACCCATAAGTATGCTCAGCTGATCTGCAGGATGATAACAGGCCCACCAATCTGAAGAAGGCAACCAACCGAAGTCCATAGGAATTGCATCACCAACGTTACTGGTCCCTAGTTTAAGTACCAATATCTGGCTCTGCATTGTGTTGTGTCTGAATAACAATTCCCAGATGGTGAATGAAGATGTTCATTCTTGCATATGGGTTGGTAAAATGACAATATTGAGCGTAGGAACGTGGAGTCTGCCTGCAACAGTGATATTCTCTTGCTCTTGCCTAACTATACAATTTGCATTTCCAATTTGCAGAGTGCAACTGTACTTAGCTGCAGCGTGTTACTGTACTTAATATCATAACATGACCACAGTTTCTAGTAGTATGGGGTGTGTTAAGAAAGGGAAAAATGTATTATAAAACATGAATATGTATGTGTGAGTGTAAATGTAATGAGGAAAATACTTATAATTCTTATCTAAATGTATCTAAATTTTCAGTTTGTGATCATCCAGTGTAGTACAAGTACATAAAAATATACAGATATGAAAAATAGTCAAATAGAAAATAAATCTGACATGCAGCATACAAGAAAAGCATTACCCCATCCATTTTCATTGTAAAAAGACATAAACAGTGCTCATACAAAGGTAAAGAGTACACTCTTGTGCACACCAGAAACTTTCAGGTGTGCACCAGAAACATAAAAGTTTTCTCATGTCACTTTTGGGTGATAGTGCAAGACTTTTAATAACTTTTATCCCAGACCCACGATATTTCAGCCTACTAGCAGCAGTGACATTCTCTTTCTGCTGAAAAATGCCCACAATGCAAAATTGTACAAAAAAATTACAAAATAAGTGTCAACCCATTTATACAGGATGTAATACTGTATTCAAAGAATTATTTGTTAACTCAGTTACAAAGACAACATATCAACTGTTGAAATCAGGGTATACGTTAATTATTTCAGGGGAGTATATGCTCATCTGATAAATTTGATACTTGCATGTCACAAAAAAGTTGAGACAGGGCCAATAAAAGGCTGTATAGTTGAAACGGATGTAAGTTGAATAATGCTAAAAACAACACAAGGAAGAAGAACATTTCTTTTGTTGCTATGGTGATGGTGCCGTGAATGGCAGCCTGTTACAGCAGCTTTCAAACTTTTTCACCCTTTCCACTTTTTTCACCTTTCTCTCCTCATTTTAGTACTCTGGCATTGGGTTACATTCAATTCAGTTCAATTCAATTCAATTCAATGTCTCATGGCGCTTTACAGAAGGAGCACCCAAGAGCAACAGGGGCAAGGAAAAACTCCTTATGTTTAGTTAGTCTAGGAAGAAACCTTGGGCAGATCCACGACTCAAGGGAGTCATGCAGGGAGTCATGCAGGAAAATTACAATCAGTAGTAGTATAGAGAGAAAGAGGGTAAGAGAGAGAGAGAGAGAGAGAGAGAGAGTTGTACGGGATGACACATGAAGGTTTTGTGGCGGCACTAGGCTTCTTACCTCATGCCTTTCTATATTTGGATACTTTTAATTTAGTTTTTAAACAGTTAGTTTCGCATTTTTTTAACAAGGACTACTAATTCAAATAATACTATGCTCTGAGAGATGTGTGTGACAACGAAAGGTAGGTAGATAGGTAATCAGGGTCTGTCCCATTTAACGATTTAAACACAAGCAGCAAGTCAATTTTGTAGAGGTAGCCAATGCAGGGACTTTAAAATTGGAGTGCAGAACTGGAGTAATGTGGTCAGTTCTTTTTGTTCTTGTAAGAACCCTAGCAGCTGCATTTTGGACCAGCTGAAGATTTTTTAGGAACACCTGTGAACAGACCCTTGCTATAATCAACCCCACTGGAGATCAGCAAGAGAACAGTCTCTTTAGCTTTTAGCTCCTTTGTAGGACAGAGGCAATCTTGAGTCTTTCCTCCTTTTTTCCAAATATAATTAATTAATTAGTTAGTTAATTTGGTCTATAGGCTATAGCAGCATATCTAAGGTGTGGTGCATGGCAACCCAGCACCACTGCAGGGATGGTCAGAGTCTGCCATGTCCCACAATTGGGGGCAACAGCAGAGGCAGTCCCTCCCAAAAGACCCATGAGAAGTGATGATTTGCCATGCACCATCCCTAACAATGGGAAACAGTAAAGAGGAAGGTTTTAAGTCTAGACTTAAAGGTATTGAGAGTGTCCTCTTGTCGGATGTGGGGGGGAGATTATCCCACTGGAGGCACGGTAGCAAAAGGCTCTTCCTTCTATCGTAGATTTTGATATTCTTGGGATTACAAGAAGACTAGCATTTTGGTATCTTAGGGTTCTAGGAGTGTGGTAAGAGACAAGTAAGTCTTTAATATATGTTGGAGCATGGCCATTGAGGGCTTTGTAGGTTAGGAGGAGTATTTTAAAATCGATTCGACTTTTAATAGGAAGGAAGCAAGGATAGGAGAAATATATTCAGATTTTTTAGTCCTAGTGAGTGTTCGGGCCGCGCCACTTTCTATTAACTGTAGGTTGATACAGGTATTATGACACCCAGAGAACAGAGCATTGCAATAATCAAGCCTGGAAGTAATAAATGCATGTATTCATTTTTCAGCATTCTCAAAGGATAGGAACTTTCTAACCTGATCAATATTTCGTAGGTGGAAAAAAGATGTTTTTGAAATGTGTTTTACATGACTATTTAAAGAGAGGTCCTGGTCAATAATTACCCTGAGGTCTTTAACTTTTGTGTTACATGACAGTGAAAGGCCACTGAGTAAGTTTTGGTGAAGAGGTAGAATGTTTCGGCTGTTTAGGGTCGATCATCATGACTTCAGTTTTAACTTCAGAGTTTAAACACAGGAAATTATTAGTCATCCAGATTTTAATGTCTTGGAAGCAGGCATCAAGTATAGATAGTGTCGAAGGCAGCACTCAATAGTGTCGAAGGCAGCACTAAGATCCAATAGGATTAATATTGATAGTCATTATCAGATGAGATAAGGAGGTCATTGAAGACTTTAAATAGGGCTGATTCTGTACTATGATTAGCTCTGAAGCCTGACTGGAAGGTTTCCCGGATATTATTTTCATTTAAGAAGCTACAGATTATTTTATTATTTTATTTTATTATATTATTTTATTATCCCATTTGTATTTTTGATACAAATGGGAGGTTAGATATGGGTCTGTAGTTAGCCAGGACATCAGGATCAAGGTTAGGTTTTTTAATGGATGGCTTAATAATAGATCTCTTGAAAGATTTTGGGATATGCCAAGCTATGAGTGAGTCATTTATAATTTTAAGAATCGTCTCAGCCAGTAGAGGAAGAGCAGCCTTAAGAAGATCTGTTGGGATAGGATCCAGTAAGCATGTTGAGACTTAAGATAGAGGCTTAGATAAAGTCAAAGAACAGTGAATAACAGAAAATAAAATGCCGTAAAATGATTGAGGAAAAAAGACCAAAACAAAATAAGTAAATTAAATAAAATGAATGAAACATAAAAACATAATTTGAAGAGAATCAGGTTGCTGTAGAACACTGATGAACCACCTTTCCGTGGAAAAGAACAGAACTCAAAACCACGATGGACCAAATCTACATGTGCTACAAACGTGTTTAACATCTAAACACAGAGACCGGCAATCTCCCTTTTCCAAGAGCTGATTCTGAGTCAAACTCCACTGACCCATTCAGCTAGGTCTCCTGACTGTAAGTAGTGCAATTATGGGTTTTAATGTTAGAATAACTAAATACAAAGCAATCCCTGGAACAACTAATCCATGTGTTAATTCCAGAGCAACCACAACCAGCTACTGTATGTCAGTGAATCCACCTTACCTGACAAACTGTGACACCTCATGTCACGTGGGGAAACATCTTTTCCGCAGAAAGGAATGCTGCTCAAACCCACGTCGGACCAAATATGCACGTGTTACAAGAGATTTGGTCTAAAGTGGGTTTGAGCTCTGTTCTTTTCCACAGAAAGGTGGTTCATCAGTGGTATATAGCTGCAATTCTCTAAAAATAATGTTTTTATTTTTCAACCATTTTATTTATTTAGCTTTATTTCTCCATAAATTGTCATTTTATTATTTACTGTTCTTTGCCTTTATCATTGTAAAGCACATTGAAATGTGTCTGTGTATGAAATGCGCTATATAAATAAAATTTACTTGCCCATAACACTGTCAACTAATAAAAGGAAACAAGACTGTTGCAGTAGCTATAGCTGTCAGTCAGTGCTGGCGAAGTTATTTTAAAAATTCAATTACAAGTTACCCTATCTAAGTGCACCTCACTACTCCTTGGGTACCGCTATAGCAGGAAGCCAACTGATCCGGGTTAGTGTGTACTTCACTGTGTGCTCTGTGTTTCACTAACTCATGATTGGGTTAAAGGCAGAGACCAATTTCCCTAATGTGACCATAAGAGCATAGATTATTATTATTATAACATTGAAAACACTATGCTGATCGTGAAATCATAAAAGCACGATGCTGGCAAGTGGAGGTGCTCATGTGTGCGCAGGTTTCACACAGCAGTGTTGCCCAGTTGTAACAATCTTGTTCAAATTCCTTAAGTGTAATCACTGTATAGGCTAATTTGTTATGCTACATTGCTATAATGTATAGGTTACAACATTACTGGTTATCACTCCAATGCTTCACAGGCTAATAAATAACATAATTAAAAAACATAATGAGATATGTGATCATGAGCCTGACCCAACAGAGCCTTGAAATGTGGTGGGAAATTTTGTTGAACCGAACTTGGCCGGGCTTGGGCAGAGAATCTAAACTCTACTTTCTTTTAAGGTTAGTCTACTAGTTTTTATGTTTGCTTCTGTGAATGGACGGCATAAGAACCGTCAAGATACGTTTCAAAATAAAAGTAAAATAATAATAAAAAAAACCTTTCAATTGCAATTGACAGATCTGTAAGTACAAGGTGCTAGCAAACACCTTGTCAGCAACAGCACAGATGAGAAATTTTTCCCCCAGCCCAGCCAGCCCACCTCATCATTCTTTTGATGGGATGCTTTGTTAAAGGAGCTATATGTAAGAAATTATTGAAATTACTTTTAAAAAAAAGCCCTTGATGTATCATCATGAGTTGAGGAATCACTTTAGATTAAATATTATCTTCACTGACAACAACAGTACAGCCTGTAAATCCACTGCTGAAATTGGCATTTGCAACCCACGAGTCTTGTGTTTTGGGTTTTGGTTTTGGGTCGCCACCTATCAATCACACTGCTAAAAACAGGTTGCCAGTAAAGGCAAATGCTAGTGCCTGGAAGAGGAGGCAGACATGGATCATCAGAGAAGTTGGCTTTTATTAACAGAATTGTTAGCTAAGCTAGGCTATGTAGTTAACACTGTTAGATCTGTACAAAATAATCTGAACAGTATTCATTTGCTGGGGAAAAATACTGTTGCCTTAACAAGACTTTTCAGACGTTTTAAACTCAAGGGAAGGTTCTACAATCTACAATCACAAACTAATTTGCAAACTGTCTTTTCACTTACATGCACAGCATAGGTTATTCGGAATAAGGTCAGCGTTTTGTTTACAGCAGGATCACGAAAAGGGGGTTTGATTTGGGAATTCTATTCTGGTTTAGCCTACATACTCATGCCTAGATAACTGCAATATAGGCCTAAAATGTATTGTGTAAACATGCAAACTGAGCTGTGAGATATTGAGGGTTTTATGATTATGAGAAGTTTGCGCAGGAAAAGCTAGTTCACAGCTGCAGACCGTGCAGATAAAATTTGCACGTTTATGCCTTAAATGATTAAAAGAGGTTATTAGATCATCCAAAGACAGTTTGTGCCCCTCTACCTCCAAATGCATGCAATAATCACTCAACAACTTTGCAAATAGCCTAGTGAATAAAAAAATAATGATCTGAGGTGCAATCATAGCATTCAACATAACACATTCATAGCAGCTGTTATAAATTGCTCTAAAACCAATTATGACTGTTTCATACTTATGGCTCATAAACATTCATACCCAGCATTTCATAAATGTGGAAGACAGAATGGCGATAACTTATCAAATTAAAAGTCCAACAGTCTTAAAGCAGCATTGCCATGTTGTTTGTTACCTTATCATGTCAAATCTAAATATTTCATAAATATCTAATGAAGTCTACTTCAAATGTCACTGTACTATACAAGTTGTGAAGTAATCAAAATTCACTTGTCTGAGTTTGACACTGAGAGTTAAAGTAGGCTACATAGAGATGACCTGTATATGTGGACCCTGATTGACTCTGATGTGACATGATCAGGTAACAGGTTCAAACCAAGAATGTCAATGCTGCTTTGAGACCGCTGGACTGGGACAAGCATAATTTAAATGTTAAAATTTAAATGTTAAATTTAAAAAAATATTCTTGCTCTAGTCCAATGGTCACATCAGAGTGACTTAACTGAATAAGCTGACATTATTTTGAGATTTCACATCATCGTTATTTGGGGCTACCATTATCAGACTAGTCTCAAATTTCCCTGGGGGCAAAAGCGGTTGCAAAATTGGCTGGGGACACCAAATTTGGATGACATCATTGCCAGATTGTCCCTAGAAAAATCCTTAATATCACTAGGTTAACAGAACCGAGTCTAGTCAATGAGTGGGAAGCCTGGCAAAATAAAAGCCCGGGCTATTAATTTAAGATTTACAGTACAGAGCACAGAGAATATGAAACTAGGCTATATGATTTGTCTTTATGTAATGACATACACACACACACTAACATAAAGAAAAACCAACAGGACAGTGTCAGTTCAGGATGGTCAAAATCAAGAGGGTTCATGCCAGAAATGTACAGAACTGTGTGTTTCCAGTCAGTTGACTGGGAGCTGGAAAATGCTTCCAGCCATTGATTCTGTTGGTCTGATGCTTATTTTCTCTTCCCCCTAAGCTGTGGATGTGCTAAAGCATGAAGTAACCTTCAGTGTGGTACGTCTAGTGGCGACATGCATTATCTGTCTGGGATTCTTGCTCATGCTACTACCGGAGGAGTGGGACTCTCTTGTATTGCACTTCCTGGCGACAATTGCTGATAAGAAGTCTGATGATCATGAGAAACAGCTGACTGAATCAAGTATCCATGGCTGCTCCCAGGCCAACAGGGCTGTCTCCATCCCTTTGGATTGACATTCTTGCTCAGTTGGTGAGGTCTGGTTACCCATGGCTTAACAATGTCATACACAAAAATCACTAAAACAGTGAATGTTAACAGGGTGCCCATACAATTTCTGCTTCGATCACTATGACAAGTGAATAGGGTTTATGTTCTTAAGGGGTCTGATGTCTCAATCATGTACAACTTGCCATAGGAGGCTATGTTTTATGCAATCTCATGATGGACTTAAACCTATTTTCTCCATAAATCTGTGAATTAAATTGAGAAGTCATGTGCTGTGCTTTAATGTCTATTTAAAAAATTATCATTTTATAAGTTGTGGTACACTGTAAATTGGTCCAATTAGCATGTAGCTCTATCAGTAAACATACCCTCAGGATGAACTTGAGTGTTCAGAGTAGGAAGAAATGTTAAATAAAGAAAATGATAAATAAATGTTTGTATGTATGCACATTTTTTTAATCACACAGAATTCTCTTTTCCTATTTGTCTACAGTTTTTCTTAGTTATCAGATGTTAATATTGTGGGGGCTAGGTGGTTGGGGCAACAGAACAGTAAGGTCCAGTGGCTAATTAGACCAAGGCTCACAAACATCAAATACAATGTAATGACACTGGCACACACTTGTTTATTTTTTTTATTATATTTTAAATAACCATTTACTATATTTATGTCTGTGTTATTTTGTTCTTTGGCTTGGAAAATAATGGACAGTAGGGCAGGAAAGTAGGGCAATAAAAGCTAAGGATGATGCCTATAACACTATAAGTAGCTATAGCTGTCCGGTACGAGTGTAACTAGCAGTGAAATTAAACTTAAATTGCTGCATTAAACTTAATTTTTTGTACTTCAAAACAACATTCATAGTGTTAGAGGCCAACTACGAAATATCGACATAATAAAGTAGATTAAAGGTAGATTAAATTGTGACTGTGCATCGGAAGTTCTCCTGTTCAAGCTGTACTGGTTGACGTTACATGACAGTAGACCAAATATGTTAAAATGCGTCAGGTTGATGCTGAAAGTTTTGCGCCTTTTTCAGTAGGCACAGCATGCGACCAATGCATCATAGCTACTACTACCAGTGAGTAGTTAGTAATCAAGGATCTTCGCTACTAAAACCAAAGAGAAGCTACTACTTGTTGAAACGTTTGCTCTGGTTAAATGGATCGGCGGAGAGGACAACTGGAAATCTTTGATTTTGCTGACTGAATGTGTGCAAGATTTTAATGACTACATAAATGGAATGGACGGGGACAGCGTATATGTGGTGGACTGAAGGGGAGGAAGGCGGCCAAAAGGAGGTTGGCCAGTGTTTGAGGCCAATAACTGGTAAGTAACTTAGCCAGATCTTCATTTTATGCTGAATTGCTTTCATATATCATTTGAAACAGTTAATAAAACAATGCCATAGATATAAGCTGAAGTTAATGACACAGTTAGCAGCTAACGTTAGACTAGCTTGCCGTGGCTAACGTTACTTTCTGTAAAAATAAATTCACTGAGAAAGTGTTTGACAATTAATGAAAATTGACTTGCAATGACAGTGAGATACCAATTTAACATGTTTCCTGGTCATACATGGCAGTACATTTACCTGGCATGTATACTGATAGACATGGTAACGATTTGTCACACAAGGACAGTAGGTTAAGTTAATGTTAAGGGTTAGCCTAAGCTGCAGACATTCTATTGAGATGTAGCGGCTGACGTCATGAACCAGTGCTGGCAGGAAAGTACAGAGCAGCAACATACATTCTCCTCTCACATACATACATTCTCCTCTCACATACATACATTCTCCTTTCACATACATACATTTTTAGCACTGACATACATACATTCTCCTCTCACATACATACATTCTCCTTTCACATACATACATTTTTAGCACTCACATACATACATTCTCCTCTCACATACATACTTTCTCCTCTCACATACATACATTCTCCTTTCACATACATACATTTTTAGCACTCACATACATACATTCTCCTCTCACATACATACATTCTCCTTTCACATACATAAATTTTTAGCACTCACATACATACATTCTCCTCTCACATACATACATTCTCCTTTCACATACACACATTTTTAGCACTCACATACATACATTCCCCTCTCACATACATACATTCTCCTCTCCCCTAGTAAGGTAAGGTAAATCAAGAGGCAATCAATAATGACTTTTTTTACACTTGACACTTGAACAAGGCAAAAGTGGACTAAGTACTGTATGCACTTTATTGTTAGTGTCTTGATAATTGCATTGCATTGTAATTTGTATAGCTTTACAAATTAGAATATTGTTGAAGAGTTCATTAATTTCAGTAACACAAGGGAAAGAAATATCTGATGTCTGAAAAATATTTCTGCTCCTGTACTACGTATGGATATAAGATTTACAGGCGGTACGTAGTATCGTAAGAGAAGAGAGTTTATGCTAGCTAAAAACCCCACATTTAATATTAGTAACGTGCGTTGTTTAAGCAGAAAACACATCTACCCACAATATGTAATTTAAGACAAGTGTCCGATGAAGAGAATGGCGTAAAGTCAACCCGCAATAGTCATACAGCGATATTGATGTGTGGTCCGCGTCTGCTGCAGACAGTTCTTTTATTTGCAGTCTGTCTGATTTTGGACGTTTGGAGCGAAGAATCTCCTCGATAAAAAATGTGTACCTCTTTTGTGATAATTTGTGTTTATTCCGACATCACAGAGCACTGCACAGGTGTTTTCTGTCAGACGACGATTATCATGACTTAAATGTTCCCTATTTGCATATTAGGCTGTGGTCCATGTCTTATGAACGACTCGCACCCGACCGATGTTTTCAACTGACCCACCCGTAACTCGGACCACAAAAAATAACTATGAAAATATTGTACCCAACCCACTTCCAGACCTGCATATTTCTAAAAGTAGCCTAGTCTATGCTCCTTATTAACTTATAGCATCCTCGTCTGTAGAACTGTAGTATTGGTTCTTCTTCTTATCTGCTCAGCAGACGAGGATATGTTGGCTAAATGCGGGGAGGCCAAAATCCCCCTCAGGACCGCGATAGCTTCTTTGAGTGCACCTGCCTCGAGTTCCTCCATAATACCGTATGAGTTACGTTACCTTCGTCCCATTAGGATCAGGACCGCACATTTTCAGCCAATCACAGCTTGATAAATGCCTCGCCTTCCGTTTCCACTATATTGCTTCCGTTTCAACTATACTTTCTCTCACATACAAATATTCTTCTCACACATACATACATTCTTCTTTCACATACACATATTCTCTTTACAGATGAAAAATATGAATGTATATGAAAGGAAAACATACATATGTGAGAGTAATATATATGTATGTGAGATGTGTACAATATATGTATGTAAGAGTAAAAATACATGTATGTGAGAATAAAACGTGTGTGAAAGGTGTAAAATGAATGTATGTAAGAGTAAACGTACACATATGTGAGAGGAGAATGTATGTATGTGAAAGGGGAATGTATGTATGTGAGAGTGAGAATATATGTATGTGAGAGGGCCAGAATGAATAATGTCTCGAGTGGCTCCTCATATATTTCCCCTACTTCATATATGAGCTCTATCTCAACTACTCTAGGTACTTCAGGTAGCATGAATGCTTCCGTTTGACTGTAGGGAAGCTATACTAACCTATTGTAAAAAGGTTAGGTAAGCCTTCTAGGTTGTGTAAAATTATTGATTTATTTTCAGTTGATTTGTCACAGATAAATAGTGCACTGGCTGAACTGAAGCAGCTAATGACCCACAACACAGCAACAGCAGGAGAAATAGCTCATAATAATGATCGGGAATGCATACATTTTAATTTTTAGTGAAAATAGCCTACTGTAGCATTGTGCTGATATATTAACAAGTCAAACAAACAAGTTAAAATTTAAAACCTATTTAAAGGCACAGTATGCATTTTAATCCTAGCTCTTCATTTAATGTGTGCACTTATAATTTGTGATGTAGTTTACACAACCCTGGCGCAGTAACCTATAACAGTTAGGGGGAGATAACAGTTAGGAGGAGAGCTGTAGGACCTACAGTGTTACTGAGTCCATGGTTATACGTCATTGTTGGCAAAATGATAATGATCGCCTATATATTAAGCCTATTGCAATATGCTATAATGTTTAAAATATATGTATCTCAATTCATCAGTAGTTCCCATAAAGGTCATCAGATGTCATCATTTGCCTCAAAAATTTAATGAATTTTAGGTGATGTAAATGCATATATTAGTGTACTATAGGACTTGAACCATAAACCCGTGTGTGTGGTGGTAAATTTGTTTCAGTTATACCTCACCAACAGAAGGCAGTTTGTCACTCTTGGTCCACATCAGTCCCCTGCGTCTCCTGTCACTTGTGGTGTCCCTCAGGGTTCTCTACTTGGGCGCCTCCTCTTTCTCATATACATCCTCCCTCTTGGCCAGATCATTCGCAGCTATGGCCTTAACTTCCACTGCTATGCTGATGATATCCAATTTTACCTCACCACTCCTTCTCCCTCTGACCCCCCGCCACATTCCCTCACTGACTGCCTTTCTGATCTAAAATTATGGATGCAAAACTAATTTTCTTAAACTCAACACTGACAAAACTGAAATTCTTTTGATTGGCCCCAAAAGTATCCTCTCTAAATCTCACAGTCTCACGCTCACCATTGATGGCTGTCCTGTCCACTCCACTACTGCTGTTAAAAACCTTATTCAACTTGACTCCACCCTTATCTTCAATCCTCATATCAAAACACTCACCAAAACCACCTTCTCTGACTCTGGTTCAAAGCCAAAAGTCAAAGTCAAAGTGTACTTTATTGTCAATTCAGTATGTAACAGGCATTACACAGAGGACTGAAATTGTGCAATTTAAACTAGAAACATGCACACACACACACACACACACACACACACATGCACGCAAAAACACACAGCTACACTCATGGACATGAAATGCACACAGACATCCACAATAAATAGACATAAGACATACGACATACAGGTAAACATACGCATATCTCGCTTCCAGCAAGAAGGAAAGTTCGAGGTAGCTCTTCTTGGTAGCTGGTGTAGGTTGGAAAAAAGTGAAATGTGCAATATGTAAGGTGCAATAAGTGAAGGTGCAATTAAGTAAAGTGCAAGTGTGAAAGCAGCATGGACCTCAGTGTGTGTGAGATTGTTTTTGGATGTCAGTAACATGTTCATGGACTGTTCATGGAATCTTCTTCATTGTGTTGATTAGCCTGATGGCTTGTGGGAAGAAGCGGTTTCTCAGTCTATTTGTGTGGCACCGCATGCTGCGGTAGCACTTTCCGGATGGTAAGAGGGAGAACAGTTTGTGTGCTGGGTGGGTGGTGTCCTTGATATGATGATATTGATGGCTGTCTTGGAACATGTGATGTGTATAAGTCCTGAATGGCTGGTTGGGGTGATCTGATGATGTTTTCAGCAGTCCTCACCACCCTCTGTAGAGCCTTCTTGTCCGCAGCTGAGCAACTGCCGTGCCAGACGGAGAGGCTGCAGGTAAGAATGCTCTCAATAGCACCCCTGTAGAAGGTGGTGAGTGCAGAAATGGAGAGGTCAGCTCTCCTCATTCTGCACAGAAAGTGAAGGCGTGTCTGTGCTTTGTTTACCAGGGAGGAGGTGTTGGTGGTCCATGTGAGGTCATCTGTGATGTGCACTGCCAGAAACTTTGTGCTTTTCACAGATTCCACGGTAGTGCCATTGATTGTGAGTGGGGTGTGTGTCGGGTGTTGTTTCCTGAAGTCTACAGTTATTTCTTTTGTTTTGTTGACATTGAGTTGTAGGTTGTTTCTGTCACACCATTTGATGAGTTGATGTACCTCCTCTCTGTATGCTGAGTCATCGTCATTCCTGATGAGGCCCACCACTGTTGTGTCATCAGCGAACTTGATGACGTGGTTCGATGTGAATCTGGCACAGCAGTCGTGGGTCATCAGTGTGAACAGCAATGGAGACAGCACACATCCCTGGGGGACCCCGGTGTTAATGATGGTGGTCTCTGAGGAGTTTTTGCCGACTCTTACTGTCTGTGGTCTACTAGTGACTTCATTCCTTCATCATGTCCTGACTAGACTACTGCAACTGACTTCTCCTTGATCTCCCCACATGATCCTTACTTCTTTATCAAGTCCATTGACTACCATCCCAGATTAAATACAAAGTACTACTACTCGCCTTTAAAGCCCTCCACAACCTTGCTCCCCCCCATATTTGCAACCTCTTGACTCCTTACACTCCCTCCTGCTCACTCAGATGCTCTGACCATAACCTACTGTCCTACCCTGGGTGGCAGGTCTTTCAGTGCCATGGCCCCCAAACTTTGGAACTCCCTCCCTCAACCTTTGTTGACTGTCCTACTCTTCCCCTCTTCAAAGCTCATCACAAGACCTTTCTGTTTAGGGACCACTTTCCCTCCACATGCAACACATAGTTCTGTGCACCCAGATTCTCTCTGCTGTATCATCTGCCTGTTTGTTTTGTTGTTTGTTTGCTGTATTTCTTATGCTCTCATTGTTGTACTATACTCATTCTTTGTTGCTTGTTTGTTGTATTTTCTTATGTTATTATTGTTTGTTCTGTACTTGATGTAAAGTGACCTTGGGTTTGAGCACTATATAAATTCAACTTATTATTTTTTTTATTATTACCAAATTTCTTTCTGAGTGAATAATGTATCATAAAAAATGCTCTTCCTGAAATTACAGGGTGTATAAGTATAGACATCCCTGTGTTAAATTCCCATAGAGGCATGCAGATTCTAATTTTAAAGGCCAGTTATTTCATAGATCCAGGATACCATGCATCCTGATAATGTTCCTTTGGTCTTTGGAATTAAAATATACCGACATCATCACATACCCTTCACCATACCTAGAGACTGGCATGGTTTTATTTCAGTTAGCCTAATAGCTGGTTTCATTTGCAATGAGAGATGATCTTATGGAAAGTACCCTATCCCAATATCTCTATCCTCATTGTTTTAAATTAAGGCATGAAGATCAATTTCCAAAAGATGATTTATTTTTATTTCTCCTTTTAGTCAACTTAAGCATGGGAGTCTAAATGTATGCATACATAGAAAACTACATACATACATAAATAGGAAGTTATTCATCCCCCTGGTAAATATTGATTTAATGTTGATTTTCTCTTGACCAATATGTTTATTCTGACTGAACATGAAATTTTTCATAAAAATTAAAAAAAAAAGATTAAAACGCCTTGTCTAATTACATGTTTCTAGCACATGGTCTTATAACCTTTTGGCACGTGGCAATGTATTTTTCACTCAAACACTGGTCAAGGGAAAATCAACATTAAATCAATATTTCCAGGGGTATGGATCATTTTGTTCCTAACTGTGTTTTTTTCTATTATTTGCATAACAAGGCATCTTTGACATTTTTGGACTTGATGTATGCCTTTTCGACCTTGTTATAAGTGAAAATCTACTTGTTCTATTGCCGAATCCTGCAAATGAAAGTTTCTTGTTTTGTGGAGTGGAGTTTTGTCAAAACTCTAAAATGTCTAAAAATGTCTTGTTATAAGAAAATAATAGAAAAAACAAGGCCATAATGAAGGGATTTCTTTTCTTTACTTTGTATGTCTTTCTCTCCAACTCGCTTTGTATTTCTCTCCAATTATTGTGATACACAACAGTGTTTCTGCACTTTAGCATCTGTATTTGTTACTACTATTTTGCATGCTCTATTTTTATATGTTCTGTCTTATCCAGTGGCCACCCAGAAGAGATTCACAGGCACTCCCTCAGGATTGCTGGGCTACACCATTAATGCCAAAATTACAGAACTGCGATTTCAGTACAAAAATGTTTTTAATTAAATAAAAAAGCTATGTGTTTCTTCCTCGTTATACTGATACTATGGTAAATTTTAATTAATAAAGTTTTAAGACAATAGTGAAACATTAATAAATGCTGAAAATATTAAACTATAGTAAAATATGAACTATATTTAAAAAACATGAGAATATATATGAGAAATATAGGTCTAAACAGTGGCATTTTCTCCTGGAGGCCAAGGGAGGTGTGGCCTCCTCATAAATATTCAATAAAAAATATTCAGGAGTTTAGATTAATAACGCACATTTTAGATTCCAAATTTGCCGTGTTAAACTTACTGTTGTCCTGTTTTTCTTTGATCAGAGTAGCGAGCAAAACAGCGCCCCCCGAACACTACATTTATGGGCTATAGCCTACGTTTCGTTTCAGTGCTCAGCTCTATCCTAGTTTATTCGCATTAACTGCCATCTTGGCCTCCCTACCTAAAGATTTTAGCCAGTCAGATTGAAGCTCAGTTTGCCGCCGAACACTCATCAAGGTCCATAAACAGTAAAAATTTTAAAAATGAGGAGGCCAGCTTCAGTGTGCCTCCCTCACCAGTACGTCATCACATCACACATCACATTGGAGTTGTTTCATGTTATTTTAATGTCACATTTTGGCTGCTGGTGTATTTGGTGCACTTTGGCGAAAGACACATTCATTTCCTTACAGGCTATCTTTAATGTAAACATCAAACCACTCAGCATGGCCCGACGTGAGTCTAACTTTTGTGGTATAGCTAGCAACGCCCCTGCTAATTTGTATTTAAATTCATTACTGACATATATGGGTGTGATGTCATTCAGTAGCTTGCAATCTCTCTGGCCTCCTCTGTAAAATTGGCCACGCACCGCCACTGGGTCTAAAATATATAGGTCATGGAATTACAATTTTCATCAAGGGTCATGTGATCATGCCTCCTAGTGTAATATTTTAAATATATTTAATTATATGCAGAAAATATAAGAAAGTGGCCAATATTGAATATTTACTTATATTTTGAAAAATATATATTTGAAAAATATATGTATTTATCATAGATAAAAATATATTTATCTAACATGGATGTGCTTATACTGGAAAATGTTCAAGCTGCATATATGTGAATATGTTATTTTTCTGTATGGACTACATCAATTCCTTGTTTACAGGTTTCGTTAACAGGTTCTGGCCTAACCTGCCCACACCACTAAGCTAGAATGCTGGAGAGGAAAGGTCTACGACTAATAGGGGACTAGCGAGTTTGCGAGTTGGATGTATGACAATTCCGGCTATGGAGAGTGAATGGAATTATGTTACATTGTGTGTTAAAAAAAAATGTGGTCGATCCAGGGCCACTGACAGCCCTGGCCAGGCCCAGAACAAAACACTCTGAATGGAGTGACAGATTTCGATCATATTTTAGTTAACCAAGGGACTCATTAGTAGGCTACTTCTACCCAGTCTACGCTATAACTTGTGTTTAGTTCATGGTTTGTAAAAGGCTAACCATCAAAACGCCACCTATATAGCCTACTGGTTACATCAGAATTTACCCAGATGGCACTTTTCATACTCTAACATGTCCATACAAACTTATTTTCAACAAATAGGGTCAACCAGAGAGCTGTGTTCCACTGGTGTTGCCAACTTGTCTGTCCAGCAAGTTAATCGGAGCTAACATGCTACATGTTAGCAAATGCAGCATGGTTAGCCTAAAACATCAGGATTGCAGGCGAATTTGACTGCTAATGCAGATATTCTTAGCGTCGGTCAGATATGTGAAACACATTCTTTTTAAGCTGTTGTGGTTATCAAATGATTTAATGCCCAGTCCATTTAACATTAGGTGTTCAGTGTGACTGCTACCCCACAATTTGTATTAACATGAATGGCGTGACTTGGTTGGTTTATTTTGAGCCCAGCTGTATTGGGTTACTTTGCAGTGCTGGAAAACATTGGCTGTGCTGTGTCTTACCTTGCTCTGCCTTTGCTAGTGCCTGCATCATCAGAAGAACTTTTTTTAAAATATCTACTTAGTGAATCCCTAAGGCTCATGGTTTCTTTTTCTCTTTCCTTCTCTTTTTTTTGTGGCCCCATCCCCTGTCATGGACAACTTGAGGCAACACTTTCGGAAACCGAGGACCGCCACTTTGCTGAGGCCTGAGCTAACCAGGGGTACATGTGATATCCTTTCTTCAAAAAATAAAGAAGAATTCTGGAACTTTAAATGTGTGATTTAGATGTCTGAACTTTAGATATGTTACCTAGCAGTGCTAATAGTTAACAGCTTCTGATGGAAAAAGCAGATTAAGAAAAGCAGTTAGCAAAATAGGCACAGAAATACATAAGCCAACACACACTTACTTCCTATGTGTGCAGCTCCTCTGAGAGTTCCAAGGAGCAGCAAGGTTTTTTTAGGGTTAAGTGAGAAGAGGTCACCAAGAGTCATACAGAAACAATAGGCCTGACAGGAGTGACCAACGACCAATTGCTCTCTGATGACCCAGCAGTGCTAGTTGTTAACACTTTCTGATGGCTTGAAGGTGTGTTACAAATTAGGTAGTTTGAACCACAAGACAAAGCAGAATCTAGTTAGCAAGATAGGCACAGAACTAAATAAGCTCACTCACTTACTTCCTATGTGTGCAGCTCCTCAAACAGGTTAAGATCACAAAGACACAGTACAAGAAGTACTGACAAGTGACTGCAACATTTAATTTGACTTTTTATTGTGAGATAAGAGTCCATTCATACTCAAGTTATGAGAGGCTACATAATCTAGAAACAGTGACATGCACAGATTCAATTGTGTTAATTTGGTAACATTAACAATGCAAGTATACATAAATTGACAGTCCCAGGTGACATACAACCCAGAGTATGAGTTTAGTAATATTAACCAGTGGCTAGTAAAACTATGCTGGCATATGCACTGTCCATAGCAGGTTGAAATAGTGACGTTCTCTGTTGAAGCATGGGTTTAGTCACACGTGGTTTACAACGCAAACTTTATGACAATATGGACGCTCCTTACACATCCAAGGTTGTTTGCACCACAGTGGATAGATTGGACATTTGAACATATCAGTTGAAGACAAGGAGAAAGACATCCCACCTCAGTCGATCCCAGCCTAACCATTTCATCAGTCAGGTCAGTTGCAGGTTCACAGGAACAAAAACAATGTGCTACACTATTGTTCCATGAAATTCATCTTGTCATGCCATACTGCTAATTGTGATTGATAAAGCCAGACTAAACCATTTGTGTTGGAGTAAGCTTCTCAGCCATACAATAGTCCTACAGTTGAAAGGCCATAGGAGTATAACCTTAAGTTAAGCTGACATTCTATAATGAATTGTTATGCTGATACATTCATTATAATAAGCAAACAAAAAAAGTGTCACATCCCAGCAAAAACAGTCAGAATTCTGCCACTTTGGCCAGTTCCTATCCAGGACCAACTTCCCACCGCCGCTTCTGGTGAAAGTTGTGGTGAAAGACGAAAAATGTGGAAAAACAAACCAAACAAATAGCATTAAGTGACAAGCACATAACATAGAAAATTTACAGTCCTGCAAAACTTGTAACCAATCACACACATTGCTTGATCAAAGACATTAATAATACAACTTAATCAAATATGCTTCTCGTTTGAGACATAGATTACCTAGTTATTACTGCACTGCTATAGGATGCTACAGTCTATGAATGCTGTCTGGGAAAAATTTATGTAACATAGTAAAATGCAACTTTTGTCAGAGACACTGAAACAGGTAACTACTATTTATATTTTAGACTTATCTTTTACTAATTATCGAGTATGTCAAGCTTCACGGTAGGTACTCACACTGAAATACAGTATTGTCAAATGGGCCTAAATGCTAATATTACAATGTACTGTATATAAATTAAATGTTGTTTTTAGCTCAATTTTAGCTGAAACAGATCTTGAACTGAAACCAAACAATTTTACTGTATGTGAGACATAAGTGCAAGTATGCATGTGAGATGCAATAAAGAACTTTTGAAAACAATATTTAGCCTAAGGCCTCATTCACCCAGCAATCAGTGCGTTTTTGATGCACCGCGAACACACCGAAACTACTATACATGTGCACCTGTTTATTTATACCAGAAACTCTTGGTGAACAAGCTGATGAAAGCTCTCATTTAAAGTCTGTGGAGATGATGTTTACACTACAAGCAATGCATGTAAGAAAAGAACTCTCTTCTATTTCTAACGGACAGCACAGTGCTGTGCTGTGTGAGTCTATTAAGAGTGTGCATCACCTAATCTGTTAACATGCATTTGAAACGAAAGCAGATCAAAACACCTCAAACACACTGATTGATGTCTGAATAAGGCAAGGATCATTGAATAGAATAAACAAATGCTAGTCTCTTTATTGATACATGTTGGGTTTATGGGGAATTTATTATAAAGTACTGTGTTTTGAGATTGGCATCCTGGTTCTCCTTGACCTGTAATGAGGAATGTGCTGCATGACTTTGGTCTCCTCACTAAGCTGCTGTACACTTTAAATATTGGTTACTTCAAGAAGCAAAGGAACACATTTGTCATTCAAGAAGTTCTGAACATTGATGGAGGCACACGCTCAGCTAAATTACATGGACTTTTATGTACAAAAAAAAAATCTAAATGCTACTTACGTGCCTCAAAAGGTGTACTATTTTGCAGTCTCTCTCTCTCCCTGTCTCTCTCTATTACACACGTGAAAACACAAGTAAGGCCTGGGCAAAACTGAAATTCCAATTAAATTCTTAATTTGAGTTTGAGAGTATAATTTGGCCATGGGCCAAATAGGGCTCCAACTCTAAGCGAAACCACATTTTTTGCATACCCTGGCCATGCTGAATGTAAATTTGAATGTCTTTGTTGTTTCAGCCATGCCCATTGAAAACCATTGGCAATGGGCAAGTTTTAATTCCATTGAAATACATTAGAAAACTAGAAAAGCACTCGAGAGCGCAGACCCCCGCTAAGGCAATATAGGGTCACTGATGCAATACAAAGTTCAGACGGTGTTCCAGATCACCACCAAAATGTATTATTCTGTTCCTTGTCGTAATACCCGCGTTATCCAAAAATATTACTTGTAAGGTATGTCTTATGCAACATAAATAATTGTACTCATAATAAATAGGGCCTGTATTGTTGATATATCTTTAATAACAAAGTACTAGGCTGTGATCTCAACTTACTGACATGTAGTAAGTACCAAAAGATAACACTTATAGGGCCCTATCATGCCGTGGCGCACTGTACATTTGCGACATGCGCATGGTGTCATTACTATTCTGTGCCAGCGCATCGTTCATTTTTCCGGCAAAAAATCATGTTGTCTAGATAGCAGATGACACTGCGCCATCATGGGTGTGTCAGCGAAAAGAAAAGGTGTGGTCTGGCGCAAAGCGTGCCAGATGCTATTATAAGGACGCAAAAATTAAATTCCCCAGTGACCAACAAAATCCTGGTCTGTCAGTTGCGCTTTGCTGAAAAGCTATTATAGGGGCGCACAGCGCTTTGGGATATGAAAGCGTGCACAATGCGCGAACACCCTGCTTCTCTCATCAGCAGGAGCGCGGAGCAGGGTTTATACAAAAGTTTTTCATGTGGAGAAAAAAATTATAGAGTCCCTGGAAATATGAAATATAAATGTACATCACATATATCACAATATTTATTAATAAGCTTTTGTTTCCCCCGTCTTCTAACATCATTGTACCGCTTTCGGCACTGTTCGGATGTTCTTTTTTTGCCAAAGGCGGAGGACACAACTGAGGATATTTCCTCCCATACTTCCTTGACCCGTGGAGGTTTGGTGGGATTCTTTCCATCCCCTAAGATGACCTGTTCACGCGCTTTTACCTCACACACTAGCAGATCGGTCTCCTCCATCGAAAAACGCACTGTCTTCCAGGTAAATTCGCCATTGTAATAGCAACACACCATGGAAAATGCGCCGCTGGCTTTTAAAGGGAATGAGAGTATAAATCCTGATTGGTTAATTGTATGTTACGCCCAAAACACACCCATGACTAATGAAGTACTTTAAGACCAACCCTTTTGAACCATGCGTCTGGCGCAATGTTTGCTTTTCCCGCTGTTAAAATACCAAATTGTGTCGGGCACGCCCCCAAAGCAACTTGCGCAACAGACTTTAGACAATGCGCATAAGATCGTAAAAATAGAGCCCATAGCCTCTTAATGCACTTTCTGAATACATCACTTATTTTGGCTGAGTAGTTGTAGAATAGGTGTTCACTCTTTTGCTAAGGCTTGACACACACACATACAGCGACACAGCATACTTTTGCCAAGGATTTGCTTTAGTCCAATTTGGATAGTTCAAATACTGAAATTGTAAATTTGTCTGTTGGGATGCATATTGATGTTATGTATTGCCATATTGGGCTCAAGAAATTAAGGATAGCTTAACTGGTCCTTGTTTTTCATTAAAGTTTGTAATTTACCAAACAGGTGAATCTATTGTATGTTTATGGTCCTGTAATTTAATGTACAGGGATGTTATTACTTGTCATTTTGCAGGACTGTCAGAAAATTGTGTGCTGTACACCATTTTTGCACATTCGTTGCATGATTTGTATGAAATGTTGTTACACAGTACAGAAAATGACTATTGTATCAAAAACGTAAGCACTGCAGTTAGGAAAACTACAAATTTTAAGGCAACCAGGTGAACTACTTTTACTGTTAATATAACCGTAAGAGTTAGCCAAGTTAATGTCACTCTAAAGTCTTAATCACGAAATAGAATGTTATCTTAACAAGGAAACAGAGCATACTTACATACAAGAACATATTTAATGTGGAATATTAGTTAGGCCTACATCAGTATGCTGTATGCTGTTTAGTTGATGTAAATTCATACATTCTGTTGAGTTAACTTAGAATTTCAAGGCAACCAGCTTACTTAAGATTTGAAGTTTATGCAGTGCAGTGTCAAACCTTTTTGCAGGAGACCAACTTTTTCAAATGGACAAACCCAATTTCCTACAAGATTTTTAAACTTGTAGTGTTACCTACATTTATTTAATTACATACCTGTTTTCATTATTTATATGCCTTCCATTGGATAGCTTAAGCCAGAAGTTTTCCAGAGACGTAATTATGATATGGTTACCCACATGAAATTATTAGCAAGAGGCAACCACTTGTGGGTCCCGGCGCACTGTTTGGGAACCAGCAGTGTAGCCTGTACGTAGAGTATCCAATATGATGAAGATTTGACCTTTTAACCTTTGTTCTTGAGACCTTTACTTAGCGTACCCCATGTGTTTAATGTGACATGTGACTAAAAATAGTTGCATAAGAAAAAGCCCTGCTGTAGCCACACAGACCTGCTGACCATCTGAAAAATATCAACTGCAGCTATTTTTTTGTTAATACTGCAGTACAATAAATGCGACACAAAAACTGCATTCATAAAAGGTAGCTCACTGCACTTTAGGCTATTGCAGAAATAATAATTCAAAAACACTAGTATCAGAAATACAAAAAAGCGACTAACCTATTTACTCAGCATATTCCAGGGCTATCTTTTGTTTGTCATCTGGAATAAATTTGGTAGGCGGGTTACTTTCAAATATGCAAAGTCATGATTCCAGATGAGAGGAGGATCTAGGCGATGCCTTTGGATTGGTTGATTTGTAGACTAAGGCGACTTGTGCTCGTCCTGTTCAACCCTGTTACTGCAAATCCTCGGCGTTTCTGCAGATGGCAACCTCTGCTAAGGTGAAATAATTTAACTTTTGCAATTGTAACCAAACAAAGTCATGATAGTTTGTTGATGAACGCTGTTTTGTCTTTAGCCCGTCCTTTATGGATATTTCAGAAGCTCATGCTCATGGCGAGTTCGCATTGGTAAGTTCAGTAGTACATTTTTACCATTTTGGAACGACTTTCAAAATGTGGATAGGCTGAAAGTAAACCACTGTAACTTTAAGGTTAGTCTCTTTGGCTATGCTACTTAACGTCGCACATTACGTTCTTCTCAACTGGACTCGCCTACCTAGTTTAACGTTATGTGTAACGTGTGTGAGCTGGTGCGAGCAATCGTCTCGGGATAAACATTTGGACCACATCTCGTTCAAATAATGGACTTGGTTAGGGTGTCTGGAGGGTTGGATGCTTGGTTGAAAGCAATACATTCTGGTTGTGCATCACAGACTTTTTCCCAATGAAAAAGTCCCATTCAGTCAAAATCAGGCCTAGCATGCATTGCTTGGAAGCCACCTCAAACGAGGTTAAGGTTTTACTACGTATTTACTGGGGATGTGACCATGATTCGATAAAATAGTAAATCACACTTAACAGGTTTAGCCATCTCCAGTGCATCATAAAATCTGGCTTTTGCGAATGTAATATTTTTGTTAGTTTTCATAGAAGATTGCACCATTTCATCGTATTACCGCATACTGAAAAAAGGTAAATCTAACTGCATGTGAAGACGTCCAGATGTTTGTTGATATTCATCCCCAGTTAACAAGCACCCCAAGACGATCGTCACACCGGTGCTACGACTAAAGATGCCTCCACATGCCTCCACCCTAGGTAGCCGAAATGAAACCCCAGGAGGGTGAATTATAAATATTTCCAGTCGTTCTAGAATTCTTACATTCTTTAGTTTCCTAGAACTTTGTGTAAATAAATGCATTATAGTGAGAATTCAATTTGGGAATGTTCCATTCACATTTGTGATGGTAGGCTACTCCTCAATAGGTAAAAATGAAGCTTCACTAACAACTGCCCAAAGAGAGAAACTGGCAAAAGCAGTTTACTAGGCCTACATCTCAAGCTAATTGATAATCTACAAGTAATAGGCCTACAGCTATAAATATAAAGATTCAACATCATGCCAAGGTTTAATTTTTGATCCTTGTGACTTTTCATAGTATACAACATAGTAGTTAGTTTATTTAGATTTAGACACGACAGACAGACAGACAATGAGAGCAAGCCTACTTAATGTATCCTGAAGGACAATTTGGTGTCCAGTAGCTTATACACAACACATAAGCACACACATTTCAGAAACATTCACAGAGGACTGAGAACTGTTAGATGACCACATATCCAGTGTGCGTAATGATAAAGGTATGGAAAAGTGAAAAGTATGCAAACATGGTTGTGCAAAAGTGTACTGTGCATGGGAATAAAAACACAGGCACGATACAGGTAGGCAATATAAGCACAGGTATTAAATGTGCAGTCCAATATATATATACATACATACCCACCCCACATGGTTTTGAAACACTAGTAAAATACTACATAGTAGCCAGTAAAAACAGAACTGAATTAGTCACAGTCAAGGTAGGTGAAGGTGACGCAGAGGGTGAGGGGGGCAGACTCGTGGCCCAAAAGTCCATCTCACCCCTCTCCTTTTATGCTGCTTTAAAACCAATCCTCACCAATCAGTACTTAACTGTAACTGTAATTGAATAGTGTGCTAGTATCTTATTGCTATTTTTTCTAATATGTACAGCCTGCACTGCACATGATTGATTACACATCCTGAATTCAATTTCCAAAGACCTTTTGGACCCAATAAACAGTATTGTACTCATACTTTATGATCTTTCTACTTACTACTACTGCTACTTGCATTTCTATAGAGCTTTTTAATCAAGATACCCAAAGTACTTTTACAGTGCAGGGACAACATCTCTAACCACCTCCAATGTGTAGCACCCACCTGGGTGTGAGGTGGTTATGTGCCAGAACACTCACTACACACCAGCTTGAGGTGAAAAGTGAGGGCGTTTATGAATGAGCCAATGGGTACATAAGTACGGTAGACTGATATTAGATAGATTAAGTAGATTGATATTAGGCATAAGTATTAGTTCAGGCATTCTTGAGATAAGGGACAAAACTACTTTTTAAATCTTCAAAAAAGTGTAATGATTCATGAATTTTGAATAGATACATGTACAAACACAGGTCTCAGCTAACCAAACATGTAAAGGAACAGGTTCAAATGTAATGTAAAATGTAATAATTTTTTTGTAAAAAAAATTTTTTATTCGCATCATAATATGATTCGTGTCAACTCCGTCAGGCACTTCAAAACTCATTTTATTTTAATTTGATCAACAATAGCGTTAAGTCCTCAGGGATGTAATGAATAGAGGTAAAATAGTAAAGTAGTAGTAAAATGTATTTTACACATTTCTGTTATGATTTTCTATGACTTCGGATAACCGCTTTTGAAATATTTAGATTTTGTACAATACATTCCATATTAGAAATAAAAATATACATTTAGTCCATACGCAAATAAGACATTGGGCCCTATCATGCCGCGGCACACTGTGCATTCGCGACATGCGCATGGTGTCATTACTATTCTGTGCCAGCGCATCGTTCATTTTTTCCGGCAAAAAATCACGTTGTCTAAATAGCAGATGACACTGCGCCGTCATGGGTGTGTCAGCGAAAAGAAGAGGTGTGGTCTGGCGCAAAGCGTGCCAGATGCTATTATAAGGACGCAAAAATTAAATCCGCCAGTGACCAACAAAACCCTGGTCTGTCGTCAGTTGCGCGTTGCTGAAAAGCTATTTTAGGGGCGCACAGCGCTTTAGGATATGAAAGCGTGCACAATGCGCGAACACCATGCTTCTCTCATCAGCAGGAGCGCGCAGCAGGGTTTATACAAAAGTTTTTCATGTGGAGAAAAAGATTATGGAGTCCCTGGAAATATGAAATATAAATGTACATCACATATATCACAATATTTATTAATAAGCTTTTGTTTCCCCCGTCTTCTGGCGCAATGTTCGCTTTTCCCGCCGTCAAAATACCAAATTGTGTCGGGCCACGCCCCCAAAGCAACTTGCGCGACAGACTTTAGACACACATATGATCGTGAAAATAGAGCCCATTGTCGCATGCAATTCAGCTGGTGTTTAATATATCAAAACAGTAAATTGAATAAAAAGTGACATATTTTTCTAAACAAAAGCAGAAAGCAGAATTTTTTTTTCGGAGTTGACAAACATGATGGTGTTGGCAAATAACTGTAGAAGGGGAAACTGGAGCATTGGAAACGCTTCCTTGTGAAGTTGGGGTTGTCCATTCTAGTTATCTATTACAAAAAGGAGGACCTTTCAATTCAATCAGTAGGAATGTCAACACTGTCAGATGTCAAAATCTGATGGAGTTGATTAAAATCTGATTGGGTTTTTTTCCCTCATCTTATTCAAGACGTACACTGATGGTATCTTTCTTTTCCTCAGAAGACAGATGACTCTACAACCTAAACTAAAATGCCAATATTTCTTCCATGATTCGTAATTAAGATTATCTCCATCAGATGACGGTGTTGACACATGAAAACTGTGACGCCAATCACATCAACACTGTTTGTTCAAAATATTTTTGAAAATAAAATTTTACAATTCCACCTGTGCTATTTTTGCAGAAAAGCAGAAAGTGCATAAGGGGCCCTCAGGTATACATAATATGCCTGATTTATTGATTCAAAGATAGGAAAAATTCACAAAGGGAATTACAGAGGGAGAACCCCCTACTCTTTGTGACAAGTGCCATGGGATCTTTCATGACCACTGTGAATCAGGACCTCGGTTTAACGTCTCATCGGAAAGATGGCCTTTCCTACGGCACAGTGTCCCTGTCACTACACTGAGGCATTTGGATTGATCCTGAATTGATCCAGAAGGAAGAGGGCCACCTACTGGCCACCCACCAACAACACTTCCAGCAACAACTCAGTTTTCCCATGAAGTCACCTATCCAATTACTAACCAAGCCCACACCTGCTTAGCTTCAGCTATTCCATTGGGTACCATTGGTCTGACTGCTGGCTTCTACTAAATTGTGAGTTAATGACTACACGCCAAAAATTAATTCTTTCAGTACATTGACCAGTTTGTATTTTTTGTGCACTATTTACTTTAATACATGAACAAATAAGTAATAGAAGATTGTTTTTCTAATTGAGTGGACATCTCTCCTTCTTTATTAAACAAATGCATTTGCTAGGTTTACTGCAGTGACGTGCAGTTCGGGTAGGCAAGGGCAGACAGGCCTACTCTAGCAGATCTAGCAAATTATAAATTCCTGAAAAATATATTAAACTCAACAAAGCAATTGTGTGTAGCCTATTCCACTTTACAAACTTTCAACACTGCTGTCAACAATTATGGGGAGGGAGATAGAGAATTTGGATGCGGTGGAGTAGCCCATGATAGAACGAGCCATGATCTCTCTGACAAGCTTATCCAGTAAAGAGATGGACAGATTGTTGTCAATTTTGAGACCGAAAATGTACACTATTGACTGCATGTGAGGGTCAAATATTTTGACCATGCTGTTTTTTTTTTCTCTTTTTTCTAGTCAGCCTATCATTAACATCTGAATCAGAGTTAGTGGACGTTTTGTCTTTCCCTCAGGAAGCAGTTTTGGTTATCAGCATTTCCATGCAAAAATTAGGAGTTTTGTGCAATTTCATATGGGAGCTAATTCTATAGACCTATATTTTTTGTATTGAAATATAGACCATTAAGAGGCAACATATTGCACCAGAACTTTTACATTTAGTACTTTAAGTACATTTAAAAGCAAGTACTTACTACTTTTACTTAAATAGGATTGTTGATGTACTTCTACTTGAGTCCATATTTTGCTGGTTACTACTTTCAATTAAGTACTGAGTTCCAGTACTTCCGCCACTTCCACCACTTCCACCACAACTTGTAAATGACCAATAACAATAACCTTTGCAATAAACCATTGCTTAATTGTATGCATGGACCAGTGACACCAAACAATGTTGGGAACAACTTACATTGGCAATTATCATAGTCAGGAACTATATAGTAAAGACATGCAGTATGTTTTGCTTGAAAAAATGTGTGTTCTGTGTGTGTGTTCACACACCTCACCATTTTAAGAGGATGCTGGTTTTGCATGCCCTCCAAATTTCTACTGGCCATAGCCTGATATCTGTATACATTGAGACATAAACTTACTATTAGTGTTTGCATTTGAGCAACTGCATTTGCATATTAGCATTTGCATGTGAGCTTGTGAATTCTTTGTGGGATGGTGATATTGCCATTTTTTCGGGCCTAATGAATTAAGCAATTGGGATGATAGTTTTGCTGACCCGTGCGCACCTGTGTTTGGGAAGCATGGTTGTGACATTCTTTGCTATAAGGTGTACATTATCAAGTGAACCTGAACTTACAAATCCCCACTGCACCTATGGGAGCTACTGGCCATTTGTCATTTAAGACAATGATTGACGAATGAATATTGCACTCCTATGTAAAAGTGGGAAAGCATTTAACCATGATTTTGATTTCTGACCTGGACTTCATTTCACGGAATCTCAAAGGGAAACTGATATACATCACTCGCAATACGTGATTGTCAAATTGTCAATTGTTGTCTGTTTTGTATAGGTTATGCAATGCAATAAAAAGTGAATTGTGAGTTATGGATGTGACACAATTCTAACACATCATCTAACTATTTAAAAGTGACAAACGGGAAGACATGCTTTGCACATGAAGTTTGAACATTCATGCCTCAACACTTTTTGAATAGTATAAACTTCAAACCTCAAATTCGCTAAGGATGTAATATTTCCATGGAATTCACAGACTTAAAAAACAAACGGCTTTTAAATTACTGTTGAAGCAAACCAAGTGAACTATAGCTTTATCATGCCTTTGTCGTCTTGGAAATTGATAAATTATATTATTTTGTTGCAAGTTTGCATTCTTTAGCTCTGATGTTGAATTAGTGTAAAATAGTCATTTTAAAAACAATGTTTCTGTATTAGCACACTACTCATAAATGATGTAAGAAATTGAGTTATCTGTACAAATCCGCCAGAAGGTGTATCATACAATAAAATATAGACCTCCACATCCCAGAACACCCCCACTTTTTAAAAGCTTGATATACCCGTAGACCATGAACAATAGGGCTATTGACTGATTAATACCAAATTTCTCCTTCAACTTGTAGCTGCAATGGTGTTTTTTATTGAATGTATGTATGTACAACACCCTACACAATTATTGGCCCCCTGAGTAAAAACAACTAGAAAGTGGAATAAAAAAAGAGAAACATACTAACATGATGCAGCAAATATATATATATATATATATATATATATATATTTGCTGCATCATATATACATATATATATATATTAAGAAAATAAAATGTGCCACAATTATACTGTAACTGAATAATAATAATGTAAACTTTTTAATGTTAACCAAAGTGTTTGTGGACTTTCGAATTCTGCATTCTAGATAACTTCAAGGTTCACTAAGATATAAAATCTGAAATGAAACAAAGTCAAATTCCCTAATCTTTTTTCAACATGGGAAAGACAATAGAATAAGTAGGAAGAAATTCCAGTCAACTGAAACTATTACAAACTCGCCTGGATAACAACTCATGTTTATCTTAAGTAGGGTGGTAAGAGTTAAACATGGTTAGAAATTCACAAGAAAAAAGACCACTGTTGGAGGCTTCTGGAAAAAAAATGCATCTCGGGATCACCAAGTCTTTAAAAGAAATAACCCCTTTGTTAGTAGATCTATTCCAAATGTATACCAAGAAAAAAAAGGCCATTTAATCACTGATTTAAATGACAGAGTTACTAAATGCTACTGGAACTTTACCAAGAATCATGTTTAGGTCGGATGGTAGGGACTCAAATCCATTTCTTGTGTTCTCCAACTTTGTGGCATGTCAAAAAAGATGGTTAACACTCGCACTATTGGCAAAGGGTAGCTTTGCAATGTACAAAATGCAGGTGTGGCAATAATTGTGGCACATGCAACTTTTGTACAAAATTATGTATTTATTTAAAATACATTATTCTTATTCAAAACAAATTTGCTTCTCATCGAGGTTGTGTTTTTTCTCAGTGTTTTCATTAAGTGATTAAAGGCTTTACGGACGGATTGAGGGCTGATTACTAAAAGGTTATTTTTTAAAATGGGCTTTAAATGTCTTTTAAGCCAACTTTACCAGCTAGTGCCAATAATTGTGGAGGGCGCTGTATGTATTCCTGTTCACTTTAATGTGTTTACTGTTCCTTCAGCGTTGGCCTTGAAAGGAATCGATTATGACCAAGTTAATATAAACCTTGTGAAAGATGGAGGGCAACAGGTAGAGTATCAGTATACCTAGTGTCTGTTTCAGTGCTGTAACACCATATCAACATTACCATGCCAATACCTGAAATTACAGCAGTGACATTTGTTACTTGTATAGTAATGTTCCATGACGTTATTGTTTCAGGCAACAGATCAATACAAAAAAATAAACCCCATGCAACAAGTACCAAGTATAACCATTGATGACATGACATTGTCTCAGTCGGTAAGCTGCTCTCATGAATCAGTGCTGCTCTATTGTGATGTCTTTCACTGACTCTTCTTGAGTTGTTAATAATATTGGTGTACCTTCCCTCTACTGTCTGTAAATCACTGGAATCATGCAGCATAATGGTGTTCTCAAAGTTGATAGGTTAATACTGGCCTGGCCACCGGATTGATTCTCTAAGTCAGATGAGGGAAGATCTTGCACATGTTTGGGCAAAATAATCAAGCTTAAAGGAACATGCCAACTTTTTATGAAAATGGGTTATTAACTGTCTGTGTTAGATAAGTGGGCCAAGCAGTTTGATTTCGGTGCATGCTTAGCTTAGCATAGCATAAGGTTGGAACAAAGAGTGTCCAAATAGCAAGTAATCTGTGAAAGAGCCCCCAGTCTAAGCTTGAAGTCAGCTGCGGTGGGCAAATGGAACGCACTATAACTACAGATAAGTTGGTGAATTTCATAAATAGGTGGTATGTTTCTTTAAGCTGATTACGCTAGCAAATTTTAGAAGCATAGATGTGGGGAAAATAAAGAGTTTCTCAAAACTTATAATAAAAGATAATCACGAGATCATCTTTACACTAGATTGTTTTTTCCAATCAGGTTGAATTTTCCTTTTGAATCAGTATTGTTAATTGTTGAGTGATGAAAATATTGATAATGTGAATGGTGATATGAATATTCATGAGCAGTTCCACAGAAAGTGGACTTACTGTCACATCCATAACGCCAATAAAATCTATAGGTCCTGTTCTACAGATCCTGTATACCAGAATGTTGTGCATTCTCTAAGCTTCAGTTGCCTCCTTTTCAAAGTTTGCCAGGTCACATATGAAACATGAAACACCTTTAATCTATCAATAGTTGTCTGTGTACTTAATAAAGGTTGGAAATAAAATTTTCCCCTAGTTGGCCATTATCCATTATATTGAGGAAACGCGCTCTGGACCTTGTCTTCTTCCCCCTGATCCCAAAAAGCGTGCCCAAGTGCGTATGATCTGTGACATGATTGCTTCTGGAATCCAGCCATTGCAGGTAAGACTGGCTCTAATTAGGGGTCCAAGCAAAGAAGCTGCAGGACCCTCAGTTTTTATTCTGTTTTATGTTAACTGAATATTTTTTCCACCCATATTCAACTTCTGAAAATTAAGTGTCTGTGGACTTTCAAGTAGCGTTTCAGTATGTCATGGTTCACTAAGACATAAACACTGAAATAAAATAAAAGTCGAATGTCCTAGTCATTTTTCAACATGGGAGAGGCAACAGAATGCACATTTTAAATGTGTACACATTCAAGTAGGTGCACTCACATCTGTAAGATTGAGAATTTTCATAAAAATGGTACTTGCTTAACAATGCCCCATTTGGAGTTAAGACAGTAACTAAGAAATTCCAGTCATCTGAAACTATAGCAAACTTGCCTGGATGATGACCCATGGTTGTGCCCATGCATAGTGAGAAGGGTAGTAAGAGAGGCTGAAAAGAAGAGCAGGTTTAGTGAAACTATCAATATGTGTGTGGAAGTGCGATTTCACAAATAATCTTGACAATTGGCCTCCTGGGATTAGAAGATCAATTTTCCATGCGGAACAAGCAGTTAAAAACAATACCAGTTCCGTGAATACCAGTACATGGAGATGTCTACTCTGGATGTCTGCTGTGTTTATGTTCTGTGTCAGTGGTTCTCAAACTTTTCAAGCTCAGGGCACCCCTAGGTGTATCTCTTTTCATCTGTGGCACCCCTAAAATTCTTCCTTTTCACTCTGAATAGCCTACTTCTGCTCTATTTTTTCACATTTAGTGTAATAGGCCTTATTGGAAACCTATTTTATTATGATTATCATTTTGTTGTCATATTATTACAAAAATTGTGACCACAATATTTAGAAAAATGTTTTAATTTGCAGTCCACCATTCAGTTTATTTCTACTGACTTGCATTCAATGCTCAAACATATTTTCAAATTGTCCCAGGCAGTGAAACATCTTATGGGTAAATCAGAATTACTAATTATACCTCTACCATTTTTTTTTGCATGCTGGTAATATTGGTTACCAAAGACTTTACCATGAAAACATCTGAGAGCTTTCAAAATGTCAGTGCACTCACCTGTCCAAGGCTGACCAGAAAGAATAGGAAACAAGCACATTTAGCAGTAAACTGGTCAAATCTCCAGTTTGTTCTACAACAGACTATGACTGTCCCCGTAGGTACCTCTCCAATATTAAATTAGGCCCGGAATGTCAGGTCACTATCTAATAAGTCATTTTCAGATATTGAGCTTATGTGCACATATATACTGGACTTCTTGCTTCTAATTGAAACAAGCAACAAGTGCTCCTATTCTTATTGAATCTGCTTCCCCAAATTTTCATTTTATGAGTGCCAACCAAATCAGAAAGGCGGGGGTGTAGCCAAGATATTTAAAGCCACTTTTCAGTGTAATCAGACTTCATTGGGAGATTTTACATTCTTTGAATACTTATGTGGACTTAAGTGTTCTCCCAGCATTTTAGTGTTGACTTTTTACAGGCCTTTAAGGCAGTCAGCTAAAGTTTTTCTTGAGGAGTTTGGTGCACTGTTATCATTCCCTGAAATGTAAAAAAAAATACTGATAGACAGATAGCGCCATGGAAACTAAATACAGTCAAGCTTCTAAAGAGAGAATGCAGGAAAACAGAAAGAAAATGGCGCAAAACTTCACATTGATTATCAAATTCATGAAGAGAAACTCTGCCTATATAATTCCAAAATTGCCATGGCCAGACAGTCTTTATTTCCCCCCATTATCAACAGGAATCTGAACAATGTTTGTGCACTATTTTCTACTGTGGAGAAGCCAGAGCTATTACTTAAGACAAACAGATTTAGATCCCTAAAAATGAAACAACTACAGGCCAATATTTAATGTTGTATTGGAAAAAATTTTTCAATTAATTCAAATTACTGCATCGACAAATTTCAATCAGGTTTCAGGTCAAATTTCAGTACTGAAACTGCTCTAAGTTGTGAATGATATTTGTCTTAACACCGACAGTGGAATATCCTCTATCCCAGTATTACCTGACCTCAGTGCAGCCTTTGACACTGTGGACCATGACATATTATTGCACCGACTGAAGCACTGGGTTGGTTTCTCGGGCACGGTGATCAGTTGGCTGTAATCTTACTTGCAAAACAGGTCCTTCTTTGTCTCAACTTGTAATCATACCTCTGAGACAATGCCAATGACCTGTGGTGTCCCCCAGGGCTCGATCCTTGGACCACTATTGTTCAACCTTTATATGCTGCCCCTAGGACAAATCCTCAGAATTTTTTGACACCCAGATCTATTTAGCTTTGTTACCCTCTGGTTATGGTCCCCTGGAATTTAGGAAGTGCCTATACCAAATAATGTTTGGATGGCACAAATGGCACTTCTGAACACTGAAAAGACTGAAGTAATTATTTTGGGGGGAAAAAGAAGAAAGACAGAATCGCCATGCATCTCAATGTCAAGGTTCTTAAAGCAAATGACACTGTCAAGAATTTTGGTGTTCTCATTGACAATGACCTTGGTTTTAATAGTCACATGAGAGCAGTCTCTGCTCAGCACTTTATCATTTAAGGAACATAAATAAACTGAGAGGTCTTATGTCTGAGCAGGATCTAGAAAAACTCGTTCATGTGTTTATAACTGTGTAGACTATTGTAATGGCCTTATTACGGGCCTCCCTAAAAAGACAATCAAGGAGCTACAGTTAACACAAAATGTAGCAGTGAGGGTGCTTAGAGAAGCTAAAGGACTGACCACATAACTCCTATCTTGATATCCTTGCACTAGCTCCTAGTTAGTCAGAGGATTTATTTTGAAGTACTTTTACTTGTTTTAAAATCATAAAAGTGTAACTGCAACCCCTAACTGTACTCATTTCACGTTTTTGAAAAAAAAAAAAACTCCTGAAAAGGGCAGTGACACTAAGGAAGGTGGAGGGCTGGCTGAGAAGGGGATGGTGTGGGAGATGGCCACTTAGTTCACTTCAGGTGCTTGTTTATCATAGCCGGGAATTGTGTGTTATGTTCTATGTTCTATGTATGTTGCTGTTAACAAGCAAACTTCTAATGACTAAATACGGCTGATGAAGCGCTGAATTTAAAACATTATTGAAAGATACACACAGTACAATCGGGAAATCTTGCCACTGAATTCAAAATTATGTCTTAAATTATTTACAAAGTCGATGCAGTCTACTAGCATGTTGCTAAAAGTACCTACAGTGGGCTGCTGTAATATGATCTCCAGACACAATACTCACAAATACATTACTTAAATGGTGGTTACACCACTTGACATTTCAATGGTTGACCCAATGACTGTATATATAGATGGACAGCGCATCTGAATTAATGCTGTTCTATGGAATTGAAGCCAACGCAACCGTAAAATCTGCAACCGGAATTAATTCCTGCTACGTTGTGCTTTGAGTATGCGCAATGAGGAGGATAGTCACCATTAGATACGCCCACTTAGTGTGCAGACCTGCCCCCTCCCCTGCATCTCCTTTTTGATTACCTCGGGTCAACTTCGGTTCGGACCAAGAGCGGACTTTGAAGTTTGTCAGGTAAGTGTGATGTATTAACGGCAAAGCTCTTGTATGTTTGTATATAAAATACACATTAGACAGGTAATAACTTAATAGTGATAATGTCACGTCAGTATAATAAATGCAAATACCAGCTTAGAAATTAACTACAAGAACGTGATAACTGTCTGGCTAAAGTTAGCAAGCAACTGTTGTAACTCGAAGTGCTAGCTTGGTGCATGATAGCAAGTACACATTTGCATGGACAGACACAAAATTTGTTGGTGACTTGCTTGGTTTTCTTTGGATCCTTCATTCAGTTTTCTCATCCGTTTCTCATCCTAACCCTGTGTTCAATGCTACCTCTTCATGAATAGTTTCAAAGCCCATAAACATTAACACTGTACTGACTGATAATGTTAGAGAGCTCGCTACACAAGATAGATTGCTGACGTGTAAATAACAACAGATATTTCGTAACCCTTCTTGTTGACAGCGAATGCTAATTTCTCTTGGGCTGTCGTTTTTTATTACCGGTTATTTTGTAGTTCATTTTAATGGTAGGTGGAGGACTTAATAAGCGGTAACTATCTTGAACGAATTGTCTTTATTATTGTAAATTCACGGGGCAGCAAAGATGTGCTGAGTTTTAAACAACACTCAGTTGTGGAGGCTTTATATTATTTATCGTCTGGTTTGATGGATACACTAAGTGCAGTTAAACCAGGGGTCTCCAACCTTTTTTTCATCTGAGAGCTACTTTGACAAAATCAACGTGGTCAAACTGCTCAACTACTGTTTACATCAGTATTATTGCTATACCTATAAACGTTAGATCCTTTACCATCTTACACACTTACAATGCAGAGTTCTCTTCTAAAGTGTCATCTAAATTTGTGGGAAGAAATATATTTCCTGATCTTTATTGGCCCCTTTATTTTCCATAGCTACAACCAAATCAGGAATGTACTAAACATTAACATCAAAAAACAGTGAATCTGTGAGAGAATCATTCTGTACCAGACAAGGCAGGATGTTTTTGAATTTTATTTCACAGAAATTTTTAACAGGTTTATTTTTGGTGTATGTTATGAGATTTTACTTTTAATTTGACTCTTTGGAGTGTTACTCTTAAGCATGTGAGGAGCTACTGGTTGCTCCCGAGTTACCTGTTGGAGACCCCTAGATTAAACCATCATCCCTTACTTGCTTAAGATTTGCCCTCTCTGAGATTTACACACCTGTTTCAGTGTCTAACAAAAGTTGCATTTTACTAAATCTTCCCCCAGACAGCATCCTATAGTAGTGCAGTAATAACTAGGTAATCTCAAATGAGAAGCATATTTGATTAAGTTACATTATTAATGTCTTGGATCAGGCAATGTGTGTGATTGGTTACAAGTTTTTCAGGACTGTAAATTTGCTATATTATGTGGTTGTTACTTAATGCTATTTGTTTGGTTTGTTTTTCCTCATATCCAGCACCAGTGACTTCACCACAACTTTCACCAAAATCAGCGGTGGGAAGTTGGTCCTGGTCCCCAAAAAGCAGACACATGGCATGTACCATCAACAATAGTGCAGCACATTTTTTTTGTTGCTGTGAACCTGCAACTGACTTGACTACCCAGATGAAATGGTTAGGCTGGGATTGACTGAAGTGGGATGCCTTTTTTCTTATCTTCAACTGATATGTTCAAATGTCCAACTCATCCACTGTGGTGCAAACGACTTTGGATGCGTAAGGCGTGTCCATATTGTGAAAAAGTTTGTGCTGTCAACAATAAACCAGTGTGACTAAACCGATGCTTCGACAGAGAAAATCACTATTTGAACCTGCTATTGCCAGTGCGTATGCCACCATAGTTAGATAAGAATGGATTCTTATCTCACAATAAAAACAAGTCAAATTAAATGTTGCAGTCACTTGTCATCAGCACTTCTTTAATGTTGAGGATTTGTTGAGGATTTGTTGAGTTGTGGACATATCTGTTTGATCTTAACCTGTCATTACTTTTGACAATGTCTTCATGAAATCTAGAAATGTGCATCAACAGAATAGGACTAGGGGCCCTAGCATGCCATGGTGCACTGTGCATTTACGACATGCGCATGGTGTCATTACTATTCTGTGCCAGCGCATCGTTCATTTTTTCCGGCAAAAAATCAGGTTGTCTAGATAGCAGATGACACTGCGCCGTCATGGGTGTGTCAGCGAAAAGAAGAGGTGTGGTCTGGCGCAAAGCATGCCAGATGCTATTATAAGAACGCAAAAATTAAATCCGCCAGTGACCAACAAAACCCTGGTCTGTTGTCAGTTGCGCATTGCTGAAAAGCTATTTTAGGGGTGCACAGCGCTTTGGGATATGAAAGCGTGCACAATGCGCGAACACCACGCTTCTCTCATCAGCAGGAGCACGCAGCAGGGCTTATACAAAAGTTTTTCATGTGGAGAAAAAGATTATGGAGTCCCTGGAAATATGAAATATAAATGTACATCACATATATCACAATATTTATTAATTTGCGTTGAAAGCTTTTTCTTCTAACATCGTTGTACTGCTTTCGGCACTGTTCGGATGTTCTTTTTTTGCCAAAGGCACACTATTCACACAACTGAGGATATTTCCTCCCATACTTCCTTGACCCATGGAGGTTTGGGGGGATTCTGTCCATCCCCGAAGATAACCTGTTCACGCGCTTTTACCTCACGCACTAGCAGATCGGCCTCCTCCATCGAAAAATGCTCCTGTCTTCCGGGTAAATTCGTCATCGTAATAGCAACACACCATGGAAAATGCACCGCTGGCTTTTAAAGGGAATGAGAGTATAAATCCTGATTGGTTAATTGTATGTTACGCCCAAAACAAACCCATGACTAATGAAGTACTTTAAGACCAACGCTTTTGAACCAGGCACCTGGTGCAATGTTCGCTTTTCCCGCCGTCAAAATACCAAATTGTGTCGGGCACGCCCCCAAAGCAACTTGCGCGACAGACTTTAGATAATGCGCATGTGATCGTGAAAATAGAGCCCTAGGTCTTTTAGCTAAATTACAAGGAAAGAAATCGTTGACGTGTCAAAGACTCATGTTGGCCACATGAAAATACTCCAGTGAAATTGAAGGTAATGGTAAGGCTAAGTACAGGTTAAGGTTACTAGCTAGTTGTATTTTATGATATTAACTCCGCTCCAAAATTCTGATGGTATCATACTTACTGATGAACAAGTGGTTGGCAGACTTGAAAAACTAAGCTCCCTTAAATGTTTGCTTTAACAAGTTGCTGTTCCCAGCCCAGGCATGGGCTACAGCAAACGTTTAACTGCCACTCAAGCAAAACTTAATTGCTCACAAACAGTGGTTACAACAACAATATGACCCAAATAGGGAATCATATTCATTCAGGAAATACCAAACATTGTGAACATGTGGATGACCAGGTAAGGTAAATGCAGTAGGTGGGGGTGCTACTGCAACAACTGAAAATTCTCGGAACAGAGGCATTCGTCAAAATTCAAACTTAACCACTGTATTTCATCATAATGATCAGAAAACAAGGCTTGACCCCACATGATTATTACAGCGTTTCTCAAACTGTGAGGCATGGACACATGTCAGGTGGACTAAACTTGAGACTGATTTACGCCTATTCTTCTTTGTCAGATTACTACCATGCACATATCAGACCAGAGCTTTCCAACAGTGTTACTTGCTAGATGCTGTAATGGAACGGTTTGCGAAAAAAATAGCTTTGAAATTACACATAGTGCTTAATACAGCTCTGCATCCATCTCATACCCATTCATCTTTTAACTCAAATATGGCATACCGCATATCAAAATAAACAGGATAACCCACCGAATTCACATTTTAATAGCATTCCTCTCTATTGTTAGTGGTGCCTGAGTAATCTGTTCTTGAAATCACATCAACTTCTGCACTGTATCCAACCCCACCACAAAATAATTTATTTCCTTTCCAAATCAAAAGTTGTTCTCAGACTTTGGTGTTAGTCAGGGCACCTGCAGAAATGTGATTTCAATATCCTGAGTACCAGTAGAGAGGATTATGATGCAGCCATGTGTCTGTTACACCTGCATTGTTTACTGTGCAATGAATGAATATGAATAAAATATTCAGTACATCTATTTTTGCAAATTATAAAGCCAAACAGTATACCATCATCATGGTTCTTGTTTTTCCATTTTCTAGAAAACCCACCCAATCCAAATATAAAAAGAAATTTCTACTGGAATGCTTTCTATCCTTCAATTCAATTCAATTCAGTTTTATTTATACAGCGCCTTTTACAATAGTATCGTCTCATGGCGCTTCACAGAAGGAGCACCCAAGAGCAACAGGGTCAAGGAAAAACTCCCTTATGTTCAGTTAATCTAGGAAGAAACCTTGGGCAGATCCACGACTCAAGGGGCTAACCCAACTGCCAGGGGTCATGGAGAAAAATTACAATCAGTAGTAACCATGACAGACTATAAGTTGCCTATGGTTTAGCTAAGGTTCATAATAGTTCATAATAGAGTATTATCCCACTTTTACATTACATGGTAATCAGTCTATAGGTGGTTATCAGGAATTATGGCTGGACAATGTAGCAGCGGCCAGGCATAGTGACAAACTCAAAGGAGTGAGATGGGTCATGGGGGTAACAGTAAGGGTCCATTTGACAGCGCCATTGGGGGGGGAATCACGAAGCCTCAGGAAGGGGAGTCGGGCCCAGCATCGGCGTCCAGGAAGGTCCTCTGTGATGGGGAGTCGGTCCTGACATGGGCCTCCCGTAGTGTTGGTTGTAGTCCACTCAGGAGGGGAGGGTGAGAGGAGTCCGCCAGAATGAGGCAGGGATGACACTCAGCAAAGATAATTGTGGACAGAGGAAAATAGTGAATTAGGCCAGGCTCACACATCAGAAAGCAAATGTGTAATTTGGGCATACATACATGTGTATAAATATATATATATACATATAAATATTGAGAGAGAGCTGAAAGAGAGAGAGAGGGAGTTGTACGGCATGACACATGAAGGTTGTGTGGCGGCGCTAGGCTATAGCAGCATAACTAAGGTATGATGCATGGCAACCCAGCACCACTGCAGGGATGGTCAGTGGCTGCCATGCCTCGCAACTGGGGGCAACAGCAGAGGCAGTCCCTTCCAAAAGACCCATGAGAAGTGATGATTTGCCATGCACCTTCCCTAACTATGGGAAACAGTAAAGAAGAAGGTTTTAAGTCTAAACTTAAAGGTATTGAGAGTGTCCGCTTGTCGAATGTGGGGGGGGGGATTATTCCACAGGAGGGGTGCACGGTAACAAAAGGCTCTTCCTCCTATCGTAGATTTTGATATTCTTGGAGTTACAAGGAGACCAGCATTTTGGGATCTTAGGGTTCTAGGAGGGTTCTAGGAGGGTTCTATCCTTATAATGACTGAGATAAGAGCTTAGAAGTAAAGATAGTGAAACTAAAAGTGACATGAAAATTCTCCCTCTTCCAAAGTGGGGAATGACAGAAAAAGTTTGAGAACCACTTTTATTAACTCAAAACTAATTGTTCAGGGCAGTGTGTTTTAGGGCTGATGGATTTACACAGGGGCTCACACGTCATTATTTTTTAACAGTAATATCAGTCACTATGTAGTTGAGCTAGCAAAGATAGCAAAAATAGTTTTGCTCAGCCGGTACATCTAGAAACGAGCCATAGGGCCTCAGTAGCTCTTCTCTCAAATTTGGTCAGACCAATTACATTGCTCTGTCCTTAGAGAATCTTGCCTAAACGTACCCTAATAATAGCTTATCAGCGTGCTGAAGCAGTTTGAAAGACAACCGTTGATTCCGTCCCTTGGATTGAGCCCAGTCTATCACTTCTGGCCTGACTACCTTTTTTTATAGTCTGGCTTGTCAGGCTACATAGACCTATGTCCTATGTATCAAGTACCAAGGAGTATAAAGGAGTTTAATAGTCACATAAATTGAAATACTAATGTAAGACATATAGTGAAACTGCATAAATGTATACTATACTATACACATACTATACGAGTATTAGCTCAATAAAAAGCAAAAAAGAAAGAAACAGGAAAAGCAAAAGCAAGTAAATGGGCAATAGTCCATACTGGGATCAGGATTTATTTCCAAGTAGCCTACGGACCCAGACGTAGTTAGTCAGTTTGTGTCCAGCACCGTCCAGAAACCGTGGCTGCTTTGAAGTCAGGACAGAAGAATGATGTTGTATATGGGGTAGGCTGTCTTCAGCCAAGGTGGCTATGGACATGGCATCACTTGGCCCACGCACATGAGCAGGTATAGCCTGCATCGGAGACCACTGCACAGCTGAAACAATCCTTCCTCCGAAGGGTATTGCAACATGGCCCTCTGCCCCTACTCAAACCATGGCTTGATGCCAGCAAAAGAAGTCTCTGCAGCTCCACAGATGGAGGCATTTGGTGGAGCTAGAGCTTTGTAGAGTTACGTAGGCAAACAGATCAGTTGCAGCTCATTGAACAGAAGCACTCCGTACAAATGCTAATCTAAATTTAAATTTTCTAAACTGATGGAGACTAAAAAGTAATAGAAAATTAAAATGCATGATCCATCACAAAGCTAGCCACAAAAAGTGAAAAGAAGCATGAAAAAATACCGGAAAAGGAGAAAATAAGAGTGGGAACTGTGGTAACAGGCTGCCATATATGGCGCCATCACCATGGCAAAATGTTAACTTGTTGAAAAAGCAAGTATAATATGTCCCATTTAATGTTTTGTTAATTGATATTTTCATTTTAGAACCTTTATGTAATCAAAAAGATTGGAGCTGAGAAAGAATCATGGACCCAGCATTTTATCCAGCGTGGGTTCGAAGGTGTGTCAAAACATTACACTGATTCCACATGAACATTATGATTTTAGGTTTTACATGGCATATCACCATAGAAATCTGATCACCTACTTGTAAATTAAATCTAATACTGTGTAAATATGATGTAGTATTTGGATAAATCATTTTTTGTTATACTGGTAATAGTAGTGTAACAGATATACACACAGTCTCGTGATTCCAGATTCAAGACAGAAACTTTTAAAATGATTATGCTAAAATGTGTACATCCCTTTCTAACCACCACAGCCCTTGAGCCTGTCCTCAAAGAGACTGCAGGAATGTATTGTGTCGGGGATGAGGTAAGTAAGTAGCTCCATGTCAAAGCAAGATTAACTGGAGTATTTTGGACTGGACTATAGGCAAAAAAATGCAGTGTCACATTTAAAAGCAGAAAAGCATAACTTAACCGACATAAAATATGTCAAGACAACTTAAAATGTAACATTTTGATTGTAGGCTGTTTTCCTGCATGGGCAGGATTCAAACATTTGAAAATGATTTATCCATTTATCCGCTTAAAACATTTAAATATTAACACAGCTTAACCTGTAAAAACAGATTAAAGTGTGGTTCAATAAAAATGACCACACCAGTAGGTTTTTTTGGGGGGGAGTGCCACACAGGGTATATACAATTTATCAAATGATACACGATGAATGATACTTAAAATCTTAACAAGAACATGAGACTAGGCTACTGTAAGCTACTTTGCCATCTCACATCAGTGCGCAGCAGGTTGCAATTAACCTTCAGATAAACACTAACAGGTGTCTATAAAACGTTGTATACTTTATGTAGAGAAAAGAGACCAAAGACTCCATTTACCGCAAGTTAGGCAGTAATTTGCAGCAGCTGCAGACTTTCTGTACCAACACCGTATGTCAAATGGCAGGAATTCGCGTTAAAAAAAGAACTTGTTCAAATTTTTACATTAATCACATGCATTAACATTGACAGCACTAGTTTACAGCATATACGTTTATTTCATTTATACTCAGGACATATGCAAGTACACAGCACTCAACGAAAAGAGTGAGGGCAACAGTGTAACAATGCAGCATTAGATTCTGTTATAAGCCTAAACTTGACTATGAAAATGTATCACACAAAACTCAAAGAACACACAGTCTTCACATCCTCAAGTTTTGCTTACATTAAACATGTAACTCTGCTTGACAGCAACCCCATAGCCTAATAAACTGAACTCTTACCAAGAACCGCAGACTAGCCTCTTCATGATTGGGTATATAATAATAATCTTCCTTTATATAAAATTTTTCAAAAACAAAGTTACAAAGTGCAATACAATGTCAAAGTAAATGGAATGCATACAATTTAAGATGTATAAGGTCATAAAGCAATAGACCTACAAGCTATACAAAGTAATTCAGGTGAAATAATATAACATTGAAAATGATATACACTTATTCAATTAGAACTTACCATTAATATGAAAAAATAAAACTTCTAATAATAATCACTTCAAATTAGGAATTTATAAAGATGAGTTTCAAAGAGGGACTTAAAAGAGGATACTGATTTGTCTGACCTGATTTCATCAGGCAAATCATTCCAAACCTTATCTCCTTTAGTTTTGATATTGACCTTAAGAATTGTTAACAGCCACTACCAGAACTTAAATTACGCACATGTGTATCAGGTACTAAGAGATCAGATATGTAGCTGGGAGAGAGGCCATGTGAAAGCAGTATGCCCCCATGGACATGCTCCTCCTTTTCACATGATTTTTTAAACATGTTATACCCCAGTCTTACTGTGGCTACCTTCTGTCAGGTCAAGTGAACTAGTGTTGGCATAGGCTACATGATGGGCCTGTGCAATGTTTATGGCAGCTCGGGAATATTACTGTGTAAAAGTAAGTGTTTATTTGTGATTTTAACATTAAATCATCAAAGTGAAAGAAAGCTTCCACATAACAACCAGTCTGCAGCATATTTCGCAAGACAGGATAAACTTTGCTCATACTTGAAACTTCTACGCTTTGCATAGCATAGCCTATTTCACCAAATGAAATGCTTTAAGTAGGCTATTTGCATGAGGACACGCTGTTACACATGATGCATCCTTCTGCCTTAAGTTTAGTTTTAGCAGTCTTAAGGTGTTGAAGATGTTAGCTATTTAGGGTTGCCAACTGTCCCGAATTGTTCAGGACATCCCTAATTATGAGTGATTTTAATTTGTCCCACCAGGGACCGCTCCAGTCTGGTATTCCAATCACAGCCTCATTGGCCAATAATGGGCTACTGTAAACACGTCAACTTGTAATATCTGTCTTGACTATTACTGTGAACCATACATCCAAGTAAGTACAGTAGTGGTTTGTTCTTTTACATTAGTAGGCAGTAGGTAGATTCAGGGCCATAGCCAGGGTTTGAAAATTACCGAGGTCTATTTGGGTGAATAGTTAGAAATGTGTACGCGTTTTTTTTTTTTTTATCATAGTTAATAGACTACATTTATGATTACATCCAGTTGTAGAGCATTTATGGCATGGCAATAGATGTTCTCTAGTTCCTTGATTCTGCTAAAGATTTGCCTACCCTCAACACAGAACTTGCATTCTAGATGGTGGACAGTGTGTGCTTCACATGATCATGTTTGCTGATATAAGTAAGAATAATGTTCCACAGTTGTTCTCTTGCCCCCTTCTCCAAACTTTCGCACACACACCAACAAGTTTAAACTGTTAGCCTATACAGTGGAGAAGACATTCCTTTAAAATATGCATATATTTCAGCTGAAATATTATTTTAAGCCTTGAAAAATTAGTGAGGTTTGGACCTTGGTGACCTCCTCTCTGGCGATAGCCATGGGCCGATTAAGTTGTAAGTATTTCAATTCAATTCAGTTTTATTTATACAGCGCATTTTACAATAGTATTGTCTCATGGCGCTTCACAGAAGGAGCACCCAAGAGCAACAGGGGCAAGGAAAAACTCCTTTATGTTCAGTTAATCTAGGAAGAAACCTTGGGCAGATCCACGACTCAAGGGGCTAACCCAACTGCCAGGGGTCATGGAGAAAAATTACAATCAGTAGTAACCATGACAGACTATAAGTTGCCTATGGTTTAGCTAAGGTTCATAATAGTTCATAATAGAGTATTATCCCACTTTTACATTACATGGTAATCAGTCTATAGGTGGTTATCAGGAATTATGGCTGGACAATGTAGCAGCGGCCAGGCATAGTGACAAACTCAGGAGTGAGATGGGCCAGAATGAGGCAGGGATGACACTCAGCAAAGATAATTGTGGACAGAGGAAAATAGTGAATTAGGCCAGGCTCACACATCAGAAAGCAAATGTGTAATTTGGGCATACATACATGTGTATAATATATATACATATAAATATTGAGAGAGAGCTGAAAGAGAGAGAGAGGGAGTTGTACGGCATGACACATGAAGGTTGTGTGGCGGCGCTAGACTATAGCAGCATAACTAAGGTATGATGCATGGTAACCCAGCACCACTGCAGGGATGGTCAGTGGCTGCCATGCCTCGCAACTGGGGGCAACAGCAGAGGCAGTCCCTTCCAAAAGACCCATGAGAAGTGATGATTTGCCATGCACCATCCCTAACTATGGGAAACAGTAAAGAGGAAGGTTTTAAGTCTAGACTTAAAGGTATTGATAGTGTCCGCTTGTCGAATGTGGGGGGGGAGATTATTCAACAGGAGGGGTGCACGGTAACAAAAGGCTCTTCCTCCTATCGTAGATTTTGATATTCTTGGGATTACAAGGAGACCAGCATTTTGGGATTTTAGGGTTCTAGGAGGGTGGTAAGGGACAAGTAAGTCTTTAATATATGTTGGTGCATCGCCCTTGAGGGCTTTGTAGGTTAGGAGGAGTATTTTAAAATCAATTCGACTTTTAATAGGGAGCCAATGTAGGGAAGCAAGGATAGGAGAGATATGTTCATATTTTTTAGTCCTGGTGAGAGTTCGGGCCGCAGCATTTTGTATTAGTTGTAGGTTTTTGATGCAAGTATTGCTACACCCAGAGAACAGAGCATTGCAATAGTCGAGCCTGGAAGTAATAAATGCGTGTATTAATTTTTCAGCATCCTCAAAGGATAAGAACTTTCTAACCTTAGCAATATTTCGTAGGTGAAAAAAAGATGTTTTTGAAATGTGTTTTACATGACTATTTAGAGAGAGGTCCTGGTCAATAATTACCCCAAGGTCTTTAACTTTTGCATTACATGACAGTGACAGGCCACTGAGTAAGTTTTGGTGATGGGGTAGAGTGTTGGTCAGCTGTTTAGGGCCAATCATCATAACTTCAGTTTTATCAGAATTTAAACAAAGGAAATTATTAGTCATCCAGGTGTTGATGTCTAGGAGACATGCATCAAGTTTAGTCATTGGCATATAGTCATTAGGCTTCATAGAAAGGTAAAGCTGGGTATCATCAGCATAGGAGTGGGAAGTGATACCATGTTTCCTTATAACAGATCCTAACGGTAACATGTACAGGGAGAACAGCAGGGGACCTAGCACTGAGCCTTGGGGTACACCAAACTTTACTTTGGTATGGGTTGATGACTCATTATGAGCGTGTACAAACTGGTAGCGACCAGAGAGGTATGATTTGAACCAGGCTAATGCAGTGTCTTTGATGCCTATCATGTGTTCAAGTCTGTGTAGTAGGATAAGGAGGTCATTGAAGACTTTAACTAGGGCTGATTCTGTGCTATGATTAGTTCTAAAGCCTGACTGGAAGGTTTCCTGGATATTATTGTCATTTAAGAAGCTACTGATTTGCTTAGACACTATTTTCTCAAGTATTTTTGAAACAAATGGGAGGTTAGATATGGGTCTGTAATTAGCAAGGATCAAGGATCAGGATCAAGGTTTGGTTTTTTAATTGATGGTTTGATAACAGATGTCTTGAAGGATGTTGGGACATGCCCAGCTATGAGTGAGTCATTTATAATTTTAAGAATCGTCTCAGCCAATAGAGGGAGAGCTGCCTTAAGAAGATCAGTTGGGATAGGGTCCAATAAGCATGTTGAGGCTTTAGCTAAAGAGATCAAAGACATAATTTCTGATATATTGGTGGGTGTGAATGAATCAAAGTATGTTACAGGTTGACTAGAGCTAGCTGTAACCATTACATGTGGTCCAACTGGATTTGACGTTACAAGGGAATTGTGTATTTTAAGTCTAATAGATTCAATTTTGTCATTAAAATAGTCCATGAAGTCCTTGCGGCTTAGAGTTATTGGAATGGAATGGGACACCTCGTTCCTGCTTTTTGTTAAACGGGATATAGTGTCAAAAAGGAATTTTGGATTATCTTTATTATTGTGTATAAGTGAGGAATAGTATGCTGATTTGGCATTGTTAAGTGCTGTCTTGTACTCTTTTAAGCTATCTTTCCAAGCAAGGCGGAACACTTCAAGTTTAGTGGCATACCATTTCCTTTCAAGTCTACGAGCAGCTTGTTTCAGTAAGCGAGTCTGTGTGGTATACCATGGGGCAATTTTTTCTTGTTTCCTAGTTTTCTTTTTGAGTGGTGCAATTGTGTTGAATGTGGAGTATAGTACATTTATAACACTGTCAGTTAATTGATCAACTTGGGTTGAGCTTGGCATAGAGCCTTCTAATACAGGGCTATATTGGCTCAGCAGAGGCTCGAGGAGAGACGGAATTTTTTTTGGTAAGTAAAGTTCTGGTAAGTATTTAGACAGTGACTCCCGGAAGCCCGAGTGATAAAATCTCCCATAGTGCAATCGCACAAATTTCATGTGCGACTGACTAGGAGAAGCAGTCAGAACAAGTGGCAGAAGCAACGCAAGTGAGTGACAATGAGACGGGGAGCAGGGGAGGAGGGGGGGGGGGGGGGGGGGGTGAGCATCAGTCCAGCGTAGAATTGTTTCTGTCATCATCAAATCATTTCGTCATAACAATGAAAGCTTCTTGCAGTGCGAATGGAAAAAAAGCAAGTCCTTCATTGTAGGCCTATGTTTGGTAGAAATGTAGTATAAATATGTAAGCTACAGCCTATTTTGACCTTCATTCTCAGCTGATGAGAGTTTAACAGTTCAGTGCATTTTCAAGTATAGACTATTGGGCTATGTTATGATGAAAGCAGCAGAAGTCCAAATATGAGTGGTTATGGTTATGGTTATGGTTTTGCGCTTGGAAGACAGTGTCCCTCATTTGGGGTTTAGGAAGTTGGCAACCCTATAGCAATGGAAATTGTAGAGATGGTGTGGAGGTGGAGTGGAGCGGAGATGGTGCAACTTGCAAAGACAACTCCTGCAGTGATGCTTCTGATGCGTAATGTTGGAAACCCGGATCGCATTAAAGGTGCATTCCATAATAAAAACCATATATTACATTCATACTCATGTGCCAAAGTCCAAAGTCAGTTTGAGTTCGAAACATGAAAACACATAGTCCCTTCTCCAGTCACTGCATAGCCACAGCCTCCCAACAACCACATTCCCAAACACGTTCAGTAAGGTCTGTGCCAGGGTAGGCAGTGTGCGTAACAATTCCAAACTTATCTGATATCTAATCTAATATGTAAGGGGTAATATATTGTCCACCAAACAATACAGTATCCCACTTATTATCTGGCTACTTGCCAAAACAACGACAGAAAACTTCACATAAGCGTCTTTTAAATTTAATTTGTTACCATTTTGTGGCTTCCATGGATAAACAAATAGGTCGCAACACAACTTGAAAGATTCTTTAAAACACAGCTGATCTCCTTTCACTTTTAACAAAGTTCTATTTTGATAAGTGAATGATCGCTACTCAAAATGATATGCAGATATCAATCAGTAGGAAAAAACCTGTTGCCATTGACAGCGGTCATTATAATTTCGCAGCGGTCATACAGAAATAAATGACCTCCAAAAGCCCATGCAAAGTGAATGGAACCTCCTGCTGCATTCTGGAGAGCCATACTGAGGTTTTTCAGAGGACGTGTTGTCATTTATCCCTTGGTCAATGCTATTGTGCCATTGTGACGTCTATAAAATATGAACGTCTATCTCTTGGTAGGGATATAAAATGTCAAGCTGGTCAATAGAAGCCTATGTTATCAAAAGTTGCTTCTAAAGTTTATATCATCATTTCATCACTACCAACATGTCAAACTGTGATAAAACTGAAATTAATGAAAGGCTTTCACATGTTGTAGCATTCACAATTATTACTTAGGCAGGCAGACCAAGTGATTATTGCTTGCAGCCAGAATGGTAGGCTGGACGTACAAATTTGGGATAACAGATCTCTTAGATTATGATACAGTTTTTCCAAGGCTTACTTTAGCTCTTAATTTGTATACATACTTTAATGACTATGTTAGCGCTTCTGCCTACCAGCTGCCTACCAAGCCTACCCGTAATTTGGGGATTACATTCAAGTTTCATCTATTTGACATGGCAAGTTAATGTAACTTGTGATAAATGCAAATGCATCCCTGCATCCCCACTTCTGGTACCTATGTCTGTATTGATAGAATAACATTAGCATGCAAGCAATGGAAATTGCTACGTTTTGCATGGGCTGTTCTATAAACAAGGTGTTTGGGGTCTTATGGACACACCTATTCCTCTCCTCGTTCACAAATTCAGTCTACCAATTAATAATGTCCATTCAAATAGTACTAGCCATCTCTGGCTTCACTTTTTGCCATGGAGAATTATGGGCGCATGCCATGCTGCCTTAAGGCATGGGGTGTAGTTTTTTGAACAGGATTCCTACCCAAGTTTTTGGCTGATAGAGGGCCGCAGTGGATTTGAAAGAGGCGTTGTTCATCCTCTAAAAAATCTCATGTGCCATCAATACAATTTTGTAAGCATTAATTGAAGGTATTACAAATTTCTTTGGTGTTGCTTTAAAACATGTCCAGTAGATTTTCTGTATGTCTATTGTCCTGGAATGTTTTGTCCAGTCAAAAACAGTAACCTCTGACTGTTATTTTACAGGCACACCAGGCAACATTGTATGCTGTTTTTAGGTTAATTTACCAGCTTCGTAGTCACTTGGTGGCTAAATGGCTCATTATGGGGTATATGAAGGCTCTCCGCATTGAGGCTTAGAACCAGCTCATGGAATGCGAACCAAAAAAAAAAAACATATTTGCCCTTTAGCCAGGAACAAAAACAAAACCAGAAACTGTATAATTTTTTATGTTCTTGAATGGAAACATTTATTTAAAATAATGGTAAGCAGTTAATACCGGTTCTTTTTTCATTCTTGAAAAGGTTTGTGCCTGCAATTAAATGGTGAGGCTCACCTCCTGTTGTTTACTGAATGCATGGAGAGAGCAGACAGACTAAGGCTCATTTCACCAATTCCACCAGCAGGCAATCAAAAGGCCTGTGCAGTCTCCAAGTCTCAATAATTTCATTAGAGATAAATGTTGTAGGCTACCAGTCATAAAAGTATTTGTCCTAGACATGAATTTCACCTGTTTTCTCACTTTGTAGGCCATGACAAAAGCATCGAACAATAATGTTAAAGCTACTACATTAAATTTATTTTATAAGACTTAATAGTTTTCATTTTTGACATTTCAACAATTGTGTTCAGGTGGGGAGGCATCGCAATCCTATACTGCACCTTTTTTTAAGTTTCATTTCATTTCCAGTGTGAAATGAAACCGTAACTGAATGAAACCAAAATCAATTTATTACCTTGCCAGTCAACATAACTTAACGTAAAATGATCATCGCTGGTTCCTATTCTTTGGTTTGCAAACAAATCCACATGTATTGGCGAGAATTTACGAAGTTGTTAATATTTGAAGACAAATCTGAGAATATAGGGGGAACTCCAGAAAAACACAGGCTTGCCTGGTATACCTTTAACTTCAGTCTCTTAGCTTTGATCTAGTAACTGAAATGTACAACATACTTATTCCTCAGGTATCCATGGCAGACATTTGTCTTGTGCCTCAGGTCTACAATGCTGAGAGGTAAGTATTTATTTATATACATTACAAGTATATATATTTAAACATTTATTTTGTAACAAAATCATCACTCAATTACCCATTGCAAATCCTATATTTAACAGGTTTAAAGTGGACATCTGCCAGTTCCCAACAATCCAAAGGCTAAATGAAACACTATTAAAGATTGAGGCCTTTAAAGTCAGCCATCCTTCATGTCAACCCGACACACCTGCTGCCATACAAGCATAAAATATAACTTCAATTAAAATGTTTTAACATAAATATTTCCGTCTGAAATGTAATTTTTTTTAATCGTAGTTTCTTATATACATAGATAACGACATTAATGGTTATATTTTAAATTAAAAGGAAAGTCTGGTATATCTTGGGCTATTTTGAAGTTGTTTTGGATACATTTTTTCCCACATGACCAGGGGTGTTCCTAGCCTTCAAGTCCAACCTGGGCTTAGCCCGGACTGGATGAAGTCTAAATTTTGAAGATGAGCAAAGGGTTTTTTGAAATAAAAAAAGACATTATATTAGTCTATAATAGTTTACAGGTTATCATAGTCTACTAGACGAGTAGGTAAGCTATAGCCTGCCTAAAATAATAATTTCTTTGGGTCAACTTTATGATTTACAGGCATTACAGATTGTATTCCTTCAATTCAAATTTCTATTGAAATTATGTTATCTTTAGCTAATTCATTGATCATTTGCATAGGCCTTTTAACCTAATGTCAAAAACAGCAAAAAGTGGATTTTTGATAACAGCCATCGCTAATTAAATGCCAGGCAGGCTATTTGTGTGAACGATTAGCCTATGAAATTTGAGGATTTACTGTAACCTACAGGCTACAAATAATGTACAAAATATTTAAATAACACTATGCTTGGTCAGCTTCTGTCAGACACATATAAATGCCTATAAAAGACATGCTGCTGTACACTGTATTGGATAATTGTGTGCTGTCACTTTAAGAGATTTGGTTTGGTTTGGTTGTTACAACTCCTATTTTGACTTCAGTAAAGGCAGCATGAAAAATAGTTCTAGCCAGTAGGGTAGGCTTACCTTAATATGAGTGTGTGAATTTTGTTTGTTCGGCATAATTTTGTTACAAATCACAAAAAGATGAGTCAGTCAAACAAAGCCTACAAAAGTCTTTTGATATACTACAAAATGTTCCATGCAAAAATAACCTGAAAATAACCTAATCTGATCAGTTGGGAGGTAGGCTATCCTAAAAACAGCCACCTGCACAATTATCAAGACAGGCTACATTTAGCTTTTCATTTTCCTGATAAAACTATGGTCCATCTACCCATGGTGTCCAATCAGAATGCCTGAACTGTCTGTTTTTTGTGGCCTCCTGGAGAGATGTTGAAAACCACTGCAGTGTGTCTGTCAGTCGAACAACAGAGGAGGTGACAGCCAGATTAGCAGTGCATGAAACTGGGAACACTTCCATAGGCCTACATGCTATTCATAATTTAGGTTAAGAGTTTCCGTTTTTTAATTAAGAAATATAATCGCCAGTTTATTTACTAGGTTACATGGTAGCAAACTTTGTGGACTAGGCTACTGTAACCTCACACTGACCTCACAGAAATCAATGACAACACTCATCAGACCTGTCTCCTCAGCCCAGCCAGCCAACCACATTCTTCTTCTGATGGAATGCTTTGTTAATTTTGACAGCCTGAGAGTGCTACAATAAGCTACAAATGTTAAAAAGCCTTCAACCAAAAATGGGATAAAGGGGGAGACATAAATGTACAGCATAAGTGGCTATAATTGATACACATAACTTTAAGGTGCTTGTGTACACACCAGTAGTCAAACCTCAGACCTTCCTGTTCCCAGGATCCTCTGATAGACAGGGTCTGTCACATCCAACATAGAAACATAGAAACGTACAAAGGTATGGACAGAGCTCCAACTGCCAGCTTTACAAATCTCACTCACCGAAAGGCCTCTGGGGAGGCCTCTATATGCAATTTCAATAGCCTCCACCATCCAGTGTGCCAGCCTGTCTTTAGTGGTAGCCCTAAAACACACAAACAGCTGATCGTAGCACCTAGCACCCCTTAGTGCTATCCAGGTAACACTGCATAGCAGGCACTAGGTACATTTTTTTTTCAACCTCTCCTCCTCTGCCGATGCAAACAGTGGCAGGGGAAAAATGAGCTGATTCTGAAATGAGCTGTGACCACCTTGGAGGTGAAGGCTGCATTGGGGCATAACACCACTTTACCCCCACCTGCTGAGAACCGCATACATGACCGAGAGAGCATGTACCTCCCCCGCATGCTTCACTGAAGCTAATGCAAGAAGCAGAGCAGTCGGTACTGATCCACTGGCTGCCTGTGTGTGACGATTTTTTTTGGTGCTGCCTCCTTTGTACGAATTTTATATGATTTCTTGTTACTCCTTTCTGACTGTCAAATGAATAATCCTCATCTGTGTGCTGCTCCAAGTTATCTATCTAGCTAAATCTGTACAAAATGTTCAATCAACAACTTGTGTAGCATGGTGGAGACCTCAGAGGTCGCCTTCACCAGTGTTCATATGTTGTATGCTAGGCAGGTGCAAGGCCTTGGTATGTGCATGTATGTTCCTGTTTAGGCGATGTGTGGTTTGCTCAAATCTAAATCCTTGAGTGTGTCCCTGAGTTATGTAATTATATGGAGTTCTGTCCTGATTTAGAAACTGTTCAAGTTATTTTCCACTGTTTAGGATAGATTTACGTTTAGACTTTTGAGTACATGTAGAGCCCATTTTCTTTTACTTGGTGAGAAGGATCCAGACGAGCTATGCTACAACATCTTGGTTATCCTGGTGAGACAGAAGAGTAACTTAGTCTGATAGTCTTTAGACTTCACTCTGTTACTTCAGCTTTTTATTTTGGTTATTTAATCTGTTTTTCCATTCAATCAACAATTGTAATCCAATTTGTAATAAAGAAAACACAACGCAACTCTATGGTGAACAGTGACTTCAGGTGAAAAGTCAAACTGGGAAAAAACACCAAAATCTAACACCTTCCAACCGACGCAGAGTAGGAGTTTACCAAAGTTTTGGCATGAGGCGTGTTTATACAAAATCACATACAAAATCACACAAAAAAGTGATTTAACTGATCGTATGCTGTAGTTCTGTTCTCGTTCCGCCTCATACACTATTGCAGTATTAAAGCATCTCAGTGCAGAAATTAAACTATTAATAAAAGTTCGTCCTCATCAGGCGAAGGAGGAGTAGTTTATTCCTTATTTGCCTTGAGCCTATCCAAGAGCTCACTCTCAAAGGGAGTCATGGAACTTCCCTTTCTCTTGCGCATCTGGGGCCTGGAGGTCATAGGGGGTACTTGAGGGACTTCTTCGGGGTCAGCGCTATTTGTAGACTTTGGCGGGTTGATGGGCTCTGCCTCAATTATGAGCTGGTCCATATCCAGCTCATCTGGGAGTGTGAAGGTGGAGGGATAAGTTGGTGGGTGGGAAACTGAATTTTATGTGGTTGACTTGGAGGGAACAACTGAAGGGGTGGGCAGAGACGATGGGGTGATGATGGGTGGCAGAACCAGAAGTGCTAGGGACAGACGCAGGCACGGTGACAGCCAGATGGAACACCAGAAGTCCTGGGAACTGCAGAAATGGCAACAGTGGAATGGTGGGGGGCAGCTGCACAGCATTTGGAGGATCCAGAGGAGACGGGTACGGCAGGTTTGATGTTATTTCTCGGACCTCAAGGAATGGGGCCAGGAACTCCATGACTGCTATATGTTTCCATTTCTTTGTAGACGAGCCTGCAGCCCCACTCTGCCTTCTCCAGCCCCCTCTTCTTTTATGTAAACATTCCTCAGCGACTTCCATCCTTTAGTGACCTGTGTCTGCATTTTTTCTCTCATTAAAAAAAGAAAAATGTATGACAAACATGACTACGAACTTGACTATTCATATGATTAATAATAAGTGCACTGAACACTTAATAATAATGTGCACTGAACATGTTAATTAGTCTATGAATTGTGAATTGAACTTAACACAAAAACTTGTTCAGATTCTTTGTGATATTCTGAAGTACTTAAATGTACTGTGGAGTACTACAGGAATCTTAAATCATTTTGGGACAGTTTCCTAGCATTTTCCTAGGGGGAGGAAGAGTAGCACTACAGAGGTATGGTAGAATAACTGTAGAACACCTTGTAAGTATTGTAAGTATTATCATAAAGTATTATCTTGGCTTCCTGTAGGACCTTTTTCATTAGGGTGAATAAAACAGGTGTACAAAGTAAGTCCTCGACAGTTGAAGATAGTAGTGAACAGCTGATTATGAAGATGGTTTATTCGATGACAAAATACTCGTCTTAACTTAAAGTGTTTAAATGAACTGAATGTGACAGTTCTTAATTGAAATGGTTAACTATGGGTGTGAAAATATCTTTTTTTATCTGGATGAACTGAACTTTGACCTAGTTCATGTGTGAACTTGCATAACATTAGGTATGACCCTCCATAGCTGGCTGAAATAGACTATCGATCAGCATCTGATTCGAATGCATGTCATGATGTCCCATCATTATCTTAATTTAATTCAATTCAATCCAGTTTTATTTATACAGCGCCTTTAACAATAGTATTGTCTCGAGGCGCTTTACAGAAGGAGCACCCAAGAGCAACAGGGGCAAGGAAAAACTCCCTTATGTTTATGTAGTCTAGGAAGAAACCTTGGGCAGATCCACGACTCAAGGGGCTAACCCAACTGCCAGGGGTCATGCAGAAAAACTTACAATCAGTAGTAACCATGATAGACTACAAGTTGTTAATGGTTTTAGCTAAGGTTCATAATAATTCCAGAGTTTTATCCCACTTTACTTTACATGGAAGTCAGTCCATAGGTGGTTATCAGGAATTATGGCTGGACAGTGTAGCAGTGGCCAGACATAGTGTTAAACTCAGGGAGTGAGATGGGTCATGGGGGTAACAATAAGGGTCCATTTGACAGTGCCATTGTGAGGGGGTCAGTGATAAAGCCTCAGGGAAGGTCCTGGCATGGGCGCCTAGGAAGGGCCTCTATGATGGAGAGTCGGTCCTGGCATGGGCCTCAAGTAGTGTTGGTTGCAGTCCACTCAGGAGGGGAGGGTGAGAGGAGTCCAAAGGAAGGAGGCAGGGATGACACTCAGCAGAGATGATTCATTTGTCAATGTGCCATTTGTGCATACATACAGTGGGGAAAACAAGTATTTGATCCCTTGCTGATTTTGTTGGTTTGGCCACTAATAAAGACTCGATCAGTCTGTAATATTAATGGTAGGTGTAGTTTAACATGCTGAGACAGACTATCACAAAGAAAATCAAGAAATCGACTTTAAAGAATTTGTATTAATTTATTTGCATTTTATTGAGGAAAATAAGTATTTGAACCCTCTTGCCAAAAGGACTTAGTACCCCTTATTAGCAAGCACAGAGGTCAGACGTTTTTTGTAGTTGATGACCAGGTTTCTGCACATAATAATAATAATAATAATAATAATAATAATAATAATAATAAATAGGTTTAATATAGCGCTTTTCTGAACACTCAAAGACACTTTACATAGGGACACATGCATGTATGGACATACAAAGACAAATACAAACAAATACAAAGGTGCAACAGAGGTAGGAAAAACAGCAGGACAAACAGATCAGGAGGGAGGGAGGGTGGGCGGTGCAGGGAGATGGCATGTCAGCAGTTGTATGCAGTCTTGAAGAGGTGGGTTTTGAGATGGCGTTTGAAGGACAACAATGAATCAGAGTTTCGGATGGCCAGGGGGAGGGAGTTCCAGAGGGTGACGGCAGCAATGGCAAAGGCTCTGTCACCCAGAGTGCGGTATTTGGTATTGGTGATGGGAGTGAGGAGATTGGCGTCGGCAGAGCGTAGTCGGCGGGTTGGAGAGTAGCGATGGAGGAGGTCTGCCAAGTATGAGGGTGCAAGGTTTTTGAGGGCTTTGTAGGTGATGAGGAGGATCTTGAAGTGTATGCGTTGTTTTATGGGAAGCCAGTGAAGTTGATGGAGGATGGGGGTTATGTGTTCTCTGGAGGGAGAGCAAGTGAGCAGTCGGGCAGCAGAGTTCTGAACGTATTGCAGTTTTTGCAGAACAGTGGAGGGGAGGCCGAACAAGATGCTATTGCAGTAGTCGAGTCTGGAGGTGATAAAGGCGTGGATCAGTGTTTCTGCAGCTGAGGGGGAGAGAGTGGGTCAGAGGCGTGCTATGTTGCGGAGGTGGAAGAAGGATGTTTTGGTTACGTGGTTGATGTGTGACTTAAAGGAGAGTGCAGGGTCCATGTAGATTCCAAGGTTTTTTACCAGGGGGGAGGGAGTAACAGAGTGACCGTCGATGAAGAGAGAGAAGTTTTTGGAGGTGGGGAGGATGGATTTTGGGCCGAAGATGATCATTTCAGTCTTGTTGCTGTTCAGTTTGAGAAACTTGTGGTTCATCCAGGATTTAATATCAGTGAGGCAGTTGGTGAGGGTGGCAAAGATGGCTGGGGTGATGGTTTTGGTAGTGATGTACAGTTGGGTGTCGTCGGCATAGCAGTGAAAGTCAAGTCCATGTTGGCGGATGATGTGACCAAGTGGGAGCATGTATAAGATGAAGAGGGTGGGGCCGAGGACTGAGCCTTGGGGGACTCCATGTAGAACGGGGGTGGTGTGGGATTTGTGATGGTTGATGGTGATGTAGTGGAATCTTCCAGACAGATATGAATTGAACCAGGAGAGGGCAGAGCCAGTGATGCCTATGGATTTCAGACGGTTGAGGAGAATGGAATGGTTAACTGTGTCAAAGGCGGCGCTGAGGTCAAGAAGGAGGAGGATGGTAAGTGAGCCAGAGTCTGAGGCAAGCAGTAGGTCATTTGTGACTTTGAGGAGAGCTGTTTCGTTGCTATGGTGGGTTCAGAAGCCGGACTGGAACGTTTCATATAATTTGTTGGAGAGGAGGTATTTCTTGAGTTGTATAGCGATGACTCTTTCCAGTAATTTTGAGAGGAATGTGAGGTTGGAGATGGGTCTGAAATTGTTGAGGTCATCAGAGTCAAGGTCGGGTTTTTTAAGAAGAGGGGTGATGGCAGCTTGAGAGGTGGGGGGACTGTGCCAAAGGTAAGGGAGGAGTTGATGATGTCTGTGATGAGTGGGGCGAGGGAGGTGAAACAGGCTTTGACGAGTGCAGATGGCATGGGGTCCAGGGGGGAGGTGGATGATTTCATGGTGGAGAGTATTTTGAACAGGTCAGCTGAGGTTATAGATGAAAAGGTGGAAAGCTGGTGACCAGAGGATGAATAAAGTATGGGTTCTGGGACCGGGGTAGTGGCAGAAAAGGAAGCAAGCTGGTTGTGGATGCTTTCTATTTTTGAATTGAAAAATGACATGAGATTGTCACATTTCTCCGGGGTGAATGAAGATGAAATGTTATCATGGAGTTTGAGAAGTTTGTTTATGGTGGAGGTTGGAGGATCCTGAATGGATGATGCCAGAGTAATAGACGGAGCGGGCGTTGTTGAGTGCTGATTTGTAGAGATGCAGGTGATCTTTGTAGGCAAGGGTGTGAACGGTGAGTCCGGTTTTCTTGTGAAGTTGTTCTAGTTGTCTGAGTTGTTTTTTGAGTTTGTGGAGTTCCGGGGTGAACCATGGAGCTGAGTGAATGAAGGTGACTGTTTTGGTCTTCAAAGGTGCCAGTTTGTTGAGGGAGGAAGACAGTGTATTGTTGTAGATGTTGACGAGGTCCAAGGGGGTTTGATTTTCAGGAGGGGTGAGGTTGGACAGAGTGCTTGATATGCAGGAGGAGAGAGAGACTGGGCAGACAGATTTAAGGTTACGGAAAGTGATTCTGCGGGCTTGTTTTGGTTTGGGGGTGGGGATATCCACGGAAAAAGTGATGGCCAGGTGGTCGATATGGCGAGGTCTGTGCTGGAGACATTGTGGATGTGGGGGCTGGTAGAGCAGACCAGGTCAAGGATGTGTCCGTGGTTGTGGGTGGGAAAGTTGATGTATTGGGTGAAGCTAAAGCAGTTGAGCATGTCCAGGAAATCCATAGCATTTTTACAGTCCAGGGAGTCAATGTGGAGGTTGAAATCGCCAAGAAGTCAGACAGATGGTGAGATTGAGAATAGTGTAGTGATGAACTCAGAGAGGTCGGATAGGAAGGCTGGGTTGAGTTTGGGGGGGCGGTAGATGATTGCAATGATAAGAGGTTTAAGGCCAGGTAGTTTGACGGCCAAATGTTCAAATGACGGGACAGCAGAGATGGAGAGCGCATGGGGTAGGAGGTCTTGATGGAGGCAATGCCCCTCCTCTGCCCTCAGTGCGCGGGTTGTCCAGGTAGGAATATCCAGTAGGGGTGGTTTGGTTGAGTAAGAAATAATCCAGGGGTTTTTGCCATGTTTCAGTTAGGCACAGAAGGTCGAGTTGTTTGTCCGTGATGAATTCGTTTAACACTTAGGGGTCCGGGCCCCCTAAGGGGGCTCTTCCAAAAATACATCTGTAGGTCCGCGAGTTTTTGTCCTAGAAACATATGAGTAACACCACTGGAAACCTTCAATCTTCTAGTTTTCAAATATGTAGATTTTAAAATAAACATGTATCGAATGCGCTTTGTAGAAAGAATAAATAGAAATTCACCAGTTCAGGCAGTAGCAGCCTGTTACTGACACACCCCTCAGCTATTCAGATGGTAAAGACCAGGGCAATCAGTAGCGTCATTGGGTCATTGTTTTGCGGCAAAGGTGAGAACACGCCCAATTTCTCCAGCATATACAAACCCGCATGGTAGAGGGCTGTTTTGGTTCTGTGCAACACTGGTAGCTTGAGCACTGAGCAAGGATGTCCAGCAAGATGATGTCGGCTGCTGAAGCCTCACTGCAGATTCAGGAAGAACTCGCTTTGGAGAGTGAGTCTGACGACGCACGGTCAGATGTATCCAGTGATGACGGCGATGATGAAATGTACTTTGAGCTTCGTCTAGATCCCATGGAGGACATTTCTGATGAGTAAGTAGCTATATATTTTACTACTTGTTGTTGTCATGATTCGGTTAGCTTACAGGGAGAATGTAGCCATTGCGTGTTGCTAAGTGTTAGCCTACTTCGTTAGCCTGTGCTCCGTGCCAAAGTACACTTCGGTAGTAGTAGGAAGGTGTTTCACTGGACAGATGATCATATGATATTGCTGAAATTCATGTCACGCTGTACTCATTTAGTTGCATTTACAGTCAACATGCAATGCATAGCCACAGTTGGTTGCCAAGTTTATTAGTGTACTGTATTACCTTGTGCTCCGTGCATAAGTCTGTCCATGGGATTGTAAAATACAAACATATTATCTATTATAGGATACTGTTATTTTGATAAGTAGTATGCATGTCTTTGTAATGGAAGGTGTGAGCCGAAACTGAAAATTATCACAACAGATTAGGTGTGAATGATAGATAGCCTACTCTATGTGTTACAAAGCAGAGGCATAATGACACAAATCTACATATCAGATTGAAAATGTCTATCAAGGTAATGAAAGACTAACTTATATTATTATGTTTACACATTTTACAGTGATGTTGAGAACATCCCACCTCCGAAGAGAGCACGGCCAGAGGCCAAACAGCATCCACTGTCATGGAAGTCAGAAAGTGATGTGGATATTACTCCACCACCACTTCGGTTTCTTCCTACAAGGGAGCCTGGTGTGCAGCTGAGGGCAGAGGACAACCACACTCCTCTGGATCTCTTCAAGCTGTTCTTTTCAGAGGATGCTGTGGAAACCCTCTGCCGTAACACCAACAAGCAAGCTGCAAGGAGCATCGCTAGAGGTGCAAAGTACAGATGGGTGGATGTTGGACTTGCTGAATTCTATAGATTTCTTGGGCTGGTGTTCTACATGGGCATGATAAAGATGAATCAATTCAGAGACTACTGGAGAACACACAACATCTTCACTGTCCCTTTCCCAGCACAGACAATGGCAAGGGACAGATTCAGAACCATCCTTTGGAATGTTCACATGAGTGACCCAGGTGAAGACAGAGAGAATGATGCAAAGAAGGGAACCTCAGCCCATGACAAACTGTTCCGTGTCAAACCCCTCATGGACACCATCAAGACAGCCTGTAAGGCATTCTATCATCCCCGCAGGAACCTTGCTGTGGATGAACGCATGGTGGCTTCCAGAGGCCACACTATGAGACAGTACATGAAGGACAAACCAACAAAGTGGGGCTTCAAGTTGTTTGTGCTTGCTGACTCTAGCAATGGGTACACCTCTGACTTTTCTGTATACACAGATACATGCAACGTCTACCTTTGCCTTCAGCAAGACAGAAATTGTTTTTCTGCTTGGCATCTTAGATGAGAAGCTCTTTTCACAGCACAATCTAAGCTCTTTTGCTCTCTCTCTTGCTCCTGGCAGAGCCATTGATAGGTGGACAATGACAGCAGTTGACAGCAGTTGACACACAGACACATGGACAATGACAGTGGGGAGGGGGCAGTTACAGGTGTGATACACCCATCTAATCAGTATTCATTTAAAACAGCCACTGGCTTTAGTTTGTCTTACTTTTTTACAATTTGTATTGAAACTACAACACTTCTCTAAATGCTCTTCTGACTTTTATGTAGCCAACACTTATGTTTACAAGGTTCAGACTTCAAAAGTCTTGGCCAGATATGTTTATAGTGTGTTTTTTTACAATGTTTGAAGACCTTTCAAAATAGGTTTTTGTGTACTTGTATTTACACAGAATTTTAATAAAAACTAATTTCATTACATTGACTTTACTCTTATATTATTATTCCTAAGGTCTTCTAAAATATAACCCTATGTGCCACTTTTGCATATGTATTTTTAGTTAGCTGAAAAACTTAAAAATGTCAACGTGTAGCAGACTGTCTCTAAGTGTCTGAAAGGCCCCGGACCCCTAAGTGAGATGAGGCTTTTATTGTTGAGGGATCTTGTATTGAAGTGGCCGATTGTTAGGTAATTTTGTTTTGAAGTTGATGAGGCGGAAATAGAGATTTGCTGGAGGTTGAAAGTGTTCACACTGGATGGGCTCTGATGACGTGTTTTGTTGTGATGACGCGATGAGGAAGAGCGGGAGCCGTTGTGTGAGCTGCGGTCAGACCATAGTTCTGGGATGGAGTTTACTGCGGTGGAAATGCATGTAAACTTGCGGCGGGAGCCTCGGTGAATGTAACGGGGGCGACGCAGAAGTCCAAAATTTCTTAGGGTGGCGGTGAGTTCGGAGGAGGGAGGTAGTTGGGGAATAAGCTGGCGGAGTTTCATGGGTGAGTAGCGAAAAGCCATTGCCGGGGCTGTGAAGAGGTAGACGCTGAAGGTGGATGGTGGTTGACGAGGAGACAGATGGTGGAACAAGGACAGCAACCACAGCACGGACGATGGAGATGCTTGCCGGGGTTGGTCAAACGGAGTTGCAGTTGAAGTTTGAAAATAAGGAGAGCCAGCGTAGCCGACTAGCAAGCTAGCTCTGGGGGCTACACTGGTTAGCCAGCAGGCTCAAGTCGGAGGTAGCGGTCCTAGCCAGCCAGGGGCTAACCGCACCGAGACAGGTGGAAATCTGCCCAGATCTCTACCGTCGACAAGGGGTGATGAGGGACGTCCACCCGGGCAGGAGCAGGGTTGGCTCGGGAGGGAGGCAGCCGCGGCAGTGAGTCAGCTCTACTGCGCTGGTGAAGGTGGAAGACTGTCCGGGTCTACCTACGACCAGGTAGTGGCGATGGATCCTGTTGCCGAGAGTCCTTCGACACCGGTAAGTATCAAACTAACACACTGAGGCAGTAGCCTGACACTGCGGTGGAGGTTTGATGTAAAAGGTCCAGGTCATAGAGGTAGGTAGATGGTCCAGGAGCGTAATGTTAAGGGGGAAAAAGTTGGAGTTTGGAGAGCGAGAAGCAGCAGTCAAACACGCCAGCGTCCTCTCGGTGTCTCGGCGTCTCAGCAAGACGCAGTCGCATATTGGTATGGTATGGTATGGTATGGTACTTTATTGTCAATTTCTTTACATGTACAAGACATACAAAGGAATCGAAATTGCGTTTCTCACTCTCCTGTGGTGAGGGAGCAATCGGTCGCTGCGAAGTCGCGCCGCCCAAGTTCCATTTAGGGGGAAAGAAAGGCACAAGACAGCATAACATGGAGAGAGGAGGAGAAAAAAAGGCATCAATAGACTATGCTCCAATGGGGAGCACAGTGTAGGGGGGCAAAAAAACACCTCAGCACACATAAGCACATATAGAATAGATGACCTGCAACGAGAAGGGGGCGGGGGGGAGATAAGAGGGTACGAAGCAGCGAAGGCGTGTGGTGGTGGGTGAGGGTGGTGATTGCGTGTCAGTAGAAGTGTATAAGTTTGTGTATGTAACGGCCAGAGAGTTGCTTCTTATGGCCTCCAATCTGTGAGCCTCAGTCCGCAGGGTGACACAGCAATAACACAGCCAGTAGCCATGGAGACAACCTTGATCAGAACCCAAACAGAGACAACAATCCGTCGGTGTCTTGTAGATAGGGGTAGGGAAGCGAGAGCGTCTCCCCGCCTTGTTCTCCGGGGGAGTAGTTTTTCCAGCCCTGGCCTTGGCCAAGGCCTTCGCTGATTAGGGAGTCCGAAACCAGATAGAAATGGAATGTTAAGGTTTTAGGGCGAGAGGCTTACCATTTTTAGACCTCTGTCCAAACTGGGCTCCGATTTTAGCCAAATCCTTTTGTGAGGCAGTGAGTGTCTCCATGATGTTATCCATCGCCTTGAGCTTCTCCAAGATGTGATCCATTTTGCGGTCTAGGGCCACAATCTGAGTGCCCACAGTTCCCGCAGTTCTGCCCACTGCCTCAACCATGACGGGCAGCCGAGTGGGGCTTTTGATAGCTGTTTCCTTCTTTTTCAGTCTTTTTCGATAGGAGGAATTTTGGTCCACTCACCTTTGCAAATGACCTCTAAATCATCAAGATTCCATGGCTGTTGCTTGGCAACTCTGAGCTTCAGCTCTCACCGTAGATTTTCTATAGGATTCAGGTCCGGAGACTGGCTGGGCCACTCCATGACCTTGATATGTTTCTACTTCAGCCATTCCTTGGTTGCCTTGGCTGTATGCTTTGGGTCATTATCCTGCTGGAAGACCCATCCACGACCCATTTTAAGTTTCCTGGCAGAGGGAAGGAGGTTTTCACTCAGGATTTTACGGTACATGGCTCCGTCCATCCTCCCATTGATACGGTGAAGTAGCCCTGTGCCCTGTGCAGAAAAACACCCCCAAATCATAATGTTACCACCTCCATGCTTGACAGTGGGGATGGTGTTCTTGGGGTCATAAGCAGCACGTCTCTCCCTCCAGACACGATGGGTTGAATTGATGCCAAAGAGCTCAATTTTGGTCTCATCTGACCATAACACCTTCTCCCAGTCACTCTCCAAGTCATTCAGATGTTCATTGGCAAAGTTCAGGCGGGCCTGCACATGTGCTTTCTTAAGCAGGGGTACTTTGCGAGCACTGCAAGATGTAAGACCATTGCGGTGTAAAGTGTTACCAACTGTTTGCTTGGTGACTGTGATCCCAGCTGCTTTAAGATCATCCACTTACTCTGCCCGTGTTGTATTAGGTCTATTTCTCACCGTTCTCATGATCCTGGAAACCCCATGAGGTGAGAACTTGTTTGGAGCCCCAGACCTAGGTCGATTGATGATCATGTTGTGAGTCTTGTACTTGCGCACAATTGCACCAACAGTTGTAACGCCCAGCTTCTTGCTAATGGTTTTGTAGCCCATACCGGTCTTGTGCAGGTCTACAATCTTCTCCCTTAAATCCACAGAAAGCTCTTTAGTCTTTCCCATGTTGGAGAGTTTGGAGTCTGACAAACTGATTGATTCTGTGGCCAGGTGGCTTTTGTTACAAGTCATTAGTGATATCAGGTGTCTTCAATTTAGGTGACAAGGTAATTTGGAGAGTCTAACTTGTCTGTTTTAAGGTTTTAAGTCTAGACCAGGTATTGAGTGTGTCCGCTTGTCGGATGTGGGGGAGGGGGGATTATTCCACAGGAGGGGCGCACGGTAACAAAAGACTCTTCCTCCTATCATAGATTTTGATATTCTTGGGATTACAAGAAGAACAGCATTTGGGATCTTAGGGTTCTAGGAGGGTGGTAAGGGACAAGTCTTTAATATATGTTGGAGCATGGCTATTGAGGGCTTTGTAGGTGAGGAGGAGTATTTTAAAATCAATTTGACTTTTAATATGGAGCCAATGTCGGGCCGCAGCATTTTGTATTAGCGGTAGGTTTTTGATACATGTATTACTACACCCAGAGAACAGCACTGTAATAATCGAGCCTGAAAGTTAAAATGCATGTATTAATTTTTCAGCATCCTCAAAGAATAGGAACTTTCTAACCTTAGCAATATTTCATAGGTGGAAAAAATGTGTTTTTGAAATGTGTTTTACATGACTATTTAGAGAGAGGTCCTGGTCAATAATTCCCCCGAGGTCTTTAACTTTTGTGTTCCATGACAGTGAAAGGCCACTGCGTAAGTTCAGCTCGGTCACAGGTTCTATTCGATTGGTACTACTGTAGCAAGGCAGCAACCAGCATAGGAGCTGCTGTAACCACCCTAGCAACAAGCTCAAGTACCATTGCAACTTCCTGGGAACCATTTCCACAATGATGACCTAGCAATCAACATAGCAACCACCATAAACGCCCTAGCAACCATCTTAAATACCCTTGCAACTTCCTGGGAACCACCTCCACAATGGTGACCCAGCAATTAACATTGAAACCAACATGATGAATCTAGCGACCAGCATAGCAACTACTGTAATTGCCCTAGCAACAGCCTAGCAGCCACCTCAAGTACCCTTGCAACTTCTTGGTAACCACCTCCACAGTGACAACCCAGCAACCAACATCGGAACCAACCAAGAGAAGTCTGGGTTCGGTGGGCAGAAATTTTACAATTTCAAGATTCATCAGCATTATGACACTGAAAAACAAGTGAAAGTAGATATATAGAAGAAAGCCTAATGTGTTGCTATGACTGGGGATCCCTGCACCTTGGTAAGCAATACAAATTACATTGGTGTGACCGTGCACATTATTGATGTCACTGACAGGGAATGGCATCTTAAATGGCAAGTTTTTCGCCCTAACTGTATAGAAGACAATCACCAGGCACTATGCTGAAAACTGGCAGAAGCATAAGCCTGGGGAGTTCAACAGAAGGTCACCACATTTCAGTCATATACCAAAATCCATTTAAATTGAAAAATGTTGCTTCTTGTGTCAAATATTGATATGCAATTAATTGAGATGAATTAATTACAAAGCCTGTAATTAATCTGACATTTTTTTTTTAACTGGGACACACCACTAATTTAAACTAGTATTAGGCCTACACAAAACTTAAAATTAGGAGGGTGTAATTGTGCAGATAATTAGCCTACTTGAAATAATCTTTACTTGAAATAATTATGTGGATTTCCATAGAAATTGTGGCATCAGTAGGCTACCTACAGCATGAAATTCAAGTGGCATAAATCCTTACTTTTGGTTATTACAGGTAATATGCAATGTGATCTAGGCCAGTAGAATATCATTTTGTTTAACAATAATCTATAAAACACTGCTGTTCAGGACGGGTAGAACAGGGCACTGTTTTGAACATCTGTAAATATAGCCTATAGATAATTGGCATGTGAATTTGCACTTAGATAACACCTACAGACAGGATCATCAGGACCATCACTGAAACACTATTAAGCTCTTCTAACCTTTCTTAATTAAAGAAAGACACTCTGTGAGATTTTAGGTTCATATACCAGCTCCATTGTCACTTTAATGGTTAAATGACTCATTACAGGGCAAAATAAGGCTTTCGCTGCCTCCCCTACCACCTGTGGGAAACTTATTGCACTTGCAAGAAGAAAAACAATAAAAAACAATACAGACTTGCAACATGGGGTTCAGGAATTAAACCCGTGTTAGCTGACAGTCCTGGATTGCAACCTCTGCTCAGCCACACATTTGGAACAGATCACATTATCTTCACAACACACAAGCTGCAGACAAAGACATTAGAAAAAAAATAACAAAGGACCATGATCTGAGCACTCATACACTCCCTTTTTAAAAAATTAACAAATCTGTTGATGCAAGTCAGGGATGTCAGTCATGTTCTATTCTGTTCTAGTCTATTGTTGCATCTCCTTTAAGGTTTTAATGGTCAAATTCTTGTTCAAAAAGCATCACACATCAAAGTCATTAGCCTACACACCAGATATTCAACTATAATTCCTTGAAGTGAATTTTTGGCACTGAAGCACTATAAAAGGTTTCTTTTTTTTTTGGCAGGAGCATGAGTCAAACTTTCATTTAACACCTGTTAGCCAGCCACATCTAAATCACCATTTTTAAAATATTACAATGGCCCCTGATGGTCCCTGGTACACCAATTTGAAAAGCATCTTGACTGCAATCTCAACCTGTTTAATTCCAACTTTAAAAATCATTCCATTAACTTACAAAGTGCTTCAGGGGGTTAGCTGCAAGTATGGTTCTGCCCATAGAGAGCCTGTGCTGAGCCCAAATGCATGAGCCTCATCAGGGCAAGCCCGCAATGGGCCCCCTTAGTTTGGAGTGGGCTGACCAGAAAAAACCCTGCATGGGCCCTGTAAGGGTGTGTTTGCTGGGAAGTATGCGCAGTAGACACTGGACCTAACTGAAAACTGAGAATTCGGTCTGCCACTGAGATCAACGTGATCCCTAACCACTTCTTTTACTGTCTATGCTCCAACACCATTGGTTATTTTTGGCATTTTCAACCCAAAATGCATTGCCGAAGCGTGCTTAATAAAGTCACCCAGATAGCAAACATTTTGGTTGTGGTTTGTGTTTTTTTTTATTTATTTTGGCACAACATTAAGGCTTTGGCCAAAATTTGGCATGGTTATGGTTTACCAAAAAATACTAAAAGGCGCCAGTGATACCGCTGAGTTATGGCATATGTCTGGTTTGCCAAAATCCTGGCATTTGGCTTCATTGTGGTGTGATTATGGCTTACCATAATACATCAAAAGGCGCCAGTGGTAAGTCATCATATGGCTGAATTATGGCATATGTCAAGTCAACTCGAAGAGCGGGACAGCATCGTGACGTACTCGGTTTGCATTTTGGCATCTTTATGGCGAGCCAAAAGACTGATCAATGCCTGGGAATTTTCAACCTCAATACCATGAGAAAGACGCCCTCCTACTTCAGTTTCTCCAGCGTAATCACTGAAGAAGGTCAGTCTGCTATCTTCAAATATTACCAGTAACTACACCACAACACACAAAACAGGGCAAGGCAAGGAAACAGTTCACATTTAAACTCCAAACTTAAAGTTTAGGCAGTAGGCATGGTGTTTTAATTGTATGCACACTTTAACAGGTACTACATCATTATTCAACCAAGTGTCCTAGTAATTCTGGAGGATGATGTGGCTACTTATAAAACAAATTGAGTAATTCAGTTGTTTTTTTTCTTTGTCTGTATGTTGTCACATTCAGATGCTGTGAGAAGAAACCCCAAATGTGTCGCTACCACGGACGCAGACATTACAGTAGCAATTAAGCGCTGGTTTTACTGGGCTAAGGATAGGGAAGGGGAGAGGAAGGAACGGATGCCTTCTACACATGGTAGTGAGTTTTTAAAAAAAGGAATAAATAAAAAATGAATTACAGTGACACTGAATCTTGTTTTTTTTCTATAAATAGACACATACCATATAAATAGCATTAGCTAGGATACTAGGACATAGTTCATTTAACATAATAATATAACGTTATGAGCATAGAGTGCTAGGATGGATGGATGGATAAATAAATAAATAAATAAATAAATAAGCAAGCAAGCAAGCAATCATTTGGCATAGTTATGGTTTTGGGTAACATTTGGCTACTCTTTGGCTGGAATGTGGAATTTGGGAGTTTTGGGGGGCAGTTATGGCTATGTTTTGGAGTTCCATAGTGGGTTTTGGGCAGGTTTAGGGTTGATTTTGGCCTCCTTTGGTTATTATTATTATCCTATTTGGCCTCCTTTGGTTTTTATTATTATCCTATTTTGGGCCAAAATAGGGCCATGTGCCGTGCCAAGACTTTGCCAAATTGGCAAGCCAGTTTTGGGCCAAATGTGGGCCATAAATATTTTGCTATCCATGCAGGTACTGTGGAATTTGTGGGACAGTTATTTTGAAATTATAGTAACTTTTAGCCACCTTTGCTAAACCCTTTCATGCATTGGGAGAATAGTTCTATTACAAATTCTTCTGAAGAATTCCACTATATATAATGCATTTCCCATCCAATGTTATTGAAAAGAGTGCAATTGTTTAGCAGGTTATTTGAAACCGTTGTATTTAGTGGAACTTTTATTTTGAAAACATCTAGTTTTCTGGTTTTAGCTGCTTTTGCCAACACCTTTCTATATCCGGTCTAAACGTTCTATTTTGTCGCTAGTTTTGATTATGATTGCAAACAGTTAAAGTAAGTCAAGGAAACAACCTGTTGTCGGAGTCATTACCCGTCTGTAAGAAAGAAGGCTAGAATATCTTGGCTTGGTAGCATGCTTTATGAAGATCTCGCTTGCCTCCGTTTTGAAGCAGCTGTTTTCATCACATTCTCCGACAAGGTAGGCGTTGATATAACGTGAAGCTACCAGGTGTTGCCTGTGTTCACGTGAGTTCAACGTGAGTTTACAAGTTAAATGACACGAAATCCTAACGTTAGCTTATTGATACGCGGTCCTAGACATTTGGTGTCAGTAGTCATGTGAACTTGTAAGCTGGATATCTCCCCTAGTCGGATATCTGAAAAACGCAACAACGATTGTTCTTCCAGTTAGATTAGTATTGAATTAAAAAGTAACATTAACTAGTCAGTACACATGGTCAGCGATTAGCTGATACTGATAATGTTGTTGTCGTACTATACTAACATTTTAATGCCACTTGCCTGTAACCACATTCACGTTGCCTGTTTGACTTCCGACTGTAAAACTCGGGTTTCCTTTGAGTTGCAAAACCATTCGGGCGTGCGAGTAATTTCTTAGGCGAGTCATTGTAAGACAGCAAGCCCAGCAAAAACAACATATTCAGCAAAATAATAGATTACATTTAGTTTAGTTGACTAACTGAACAAAATGAACAGCTGAAATACACTTTCATTACGGATGAAACAAACTACTATGGACTTTATGCAGGATATGCACTATGCATTATGGATAAAACAAACTACTATGGACTTTATGCAGGATATGCACTATGCACTTTAGTCCCCCCCCCCCCCGCACAAATAGGCAGAGAAACAAACACAATTTCACTGTAATTTTATGCTCAGTAATCCAATGCATGTGACAATACAATTTCCTTGTTTCCTTGTTTTTGCTCATACCCTAATGGGTGCAATGGTGGCGCAGGTAGTAGAGGTGCTGTTCGGCAACCAGAGGGTTGCATGTTTGAGCCCCACTCTGCCTGACCCCATCGAAGTGTCCTTGAGCAAAATACTGAACCCCAAATTGCTATATAAATGCAGTCCATTTATCTTAATGAATTTGACCCTTAAGTTGCTTAAACATGCTTAGAATAGGCTTGCTGTTTTAGAATTGTTGATGGGTAAAATGAGGATGGATAGGTCTGGGCTATTGACCAGACTGGAAAATTAAAATGTTAACAGTGCTTAAAAATGCTATGCAATGGTTTAAGAACAGTTATTGTGAGAGTTTGCTGAGGGACGTCACTATGAATTAAGCCTTACTGGGGCACTGCCCCTCCATACCACAACACCTCCCCCCACCACGACCTTGGTTTTCCAAAATCACCATAGACAGTAAAAGAAAGCACGCAGGTTTATATCTTTGAATGCGCTTCAATGATAACGTTCCAGAGCTTAGTAGTAGTGGTAGTATATAAAATGCAAGTAATATCATAAAAGATACTCTTTAAAAACATTAAATTTGTTGATAGGAATGTAATAAAGCCTCAAGGCAAAAAAATCGCCTTGAACATTTTTTGTTATCAAATTATTCGAATTACCTAAGTAATCGTTTCAGCCCTAATATAGAGAAGTAATTTAATATTGTTTTAGTTGACACAGGATAATGGATTCATTAAAGTGTTGTAGTTGCAGAAACTTTGTGCTACCTTTGTTAGTTGTTTGAATCCTCCTGGCCACTAGTGGCCGCCATTGTCCCTTTGGTTGTGGGTCTTGTCTGTTTTGATCATGTGTTCTGCGTTTTTGTTTGGCATGTGTTCCTGATCCCCTCCCTTTCATTATGTTCCTGCCGTTTTGTTTCTTTCCACCTGTTGTCAATTCATGCATGCCATGTGATCATTTGTCTGTGTATTTAAGTTACTGTGTCTGTTTGTTTGCCACTGAGTCTCTCAGCGCATTGTTTTCACCAGTGAGTTTTTATTTATTGAGCTGCTTGTCTCCTTTTTGAACCTTCTTGCGTTTGAGTACGTTTGTTTGTTCTTCTGAGTTTCCTTGCTTAGTTTTGTTGCCTAGCCTTACTTTTTTGGATCTTCTGAGCTTTTGTACTGCCTTCTTTTGGATATTAAAAACCTATTCTTACTGGATCAGTGAATCATTGAGTCACCCTAACAACCTTACATCATCTCTCCAGTCACCCATTGTGCATTAAACTGGATGTTTATATATACAGACATAATGTCTGTAATAATATCCCAGACAAATCAGAAAAGTAGTTATAAAGTAGAGGTGAAGTTTGAAAAACACTCTTCCTACAGCCTACCGTAGATCTGAAATTATCAGCCAAATAAACTAGTTTATTACTAACATCTTTAAACATTTTTTACTGGGGTACTGCTGAGGCCTAGTGATGCCCATGGTTTTGCTGCAGCGGAGAGGAGGAGTGCTGCTTCTGTCACTGTTATCTGAGTATTGTGCCCAGGTGCTGCAGTGGAAGCTTTACTGTTGAGTCAGTATCTCGGTTTCCATCCAAGTTGATGCGCATTTAAGTTATGTGAATAAGAAATCATCTGTTGGAAACACCTGCAAATTTTCACCACTCCCCTATTCCGAGTATAAATTTAATTCGCTTCAGGGGCGTGGATTAACTCAATGCGAAATAAGGCACAATGTGATTAAAGTTGATGGAGACATTTACCGACCCACTTAAGTGGCCGTTTAGGCTTCCTACACCACCAGGGGGCTCCCAGACGCTTGAAGATTTTAAAGTTTAGATTTAAAGTTTAGATTTATTGTGGTAAATTAATGTTATTATGCTCAATTGTATAAATATACAATGTCATAGTGTTTATCTGGCTAGCAAATACAGTATCAGTAATGACACAAAAGTGCCTGTTTCATCATAATGTATTCTGCTGCCCGTCAAAGCAGCGCTCACATTGTGCTCATGTAAACACAACAAAAGAACATCATTCAATGATACAACTAGACGCAACACCTAAACCTGTTGCATCTGGTGCGGGAGAGAGGAAAGGAAGATAAAACAGCAAGACAAAGGTATAGAAGCATGACGATTTACACTGTAAATTGGTAGATTCATTAAAGCATTTACAAGATAAATGTGTCAGAGAACAAGAGAACCTATTATTTCAGTTTGAAAATACTGTTGATATTGTAAATACGATTGAGGATGTATATAAGAAGCTATAAAGGCTATTTCTACAAATCTTCATATCTAGAAGGCAGCACTATGTTATAACTTTGCTAGCAGATCTTATAACAGTATAAAGCTCCATAGCCCATAAATAGCCTTGCCTGATACACTGAATAAATATCCATAACCTTGACAATATAAATCTAAAAAGATAATAGATACAACCGTTAATATTGTAATACATTTTCTATTATGCAAGAGTAAGATTAGCTTGTGTAGTTTGCAGTAGGAATTTTTCATAATTGTGTTAGAGATAAAAGCCACTGAGGTGTCCCGATTTATGGGTATAATAGACAAGGCTTGGCCAAAGAACAGACAACACCAAAGGCAGAGGAGCTGTTGCCTACGGCAAGTCCATTATTTCCCTATATCGGGACACCTCAATGGCTGTTATTCCATTTATCACCCAGTTGCAACTCATGCGTATAGACAATAAGCAAGTGTTTAAAACATAAAAAATCTGCGGTTAAAAGAAACAAACGATTGATGAATTATTTTCTTAGGTTACTGACCACGGTGACTTTGACAACAGCTGATTCCATTGTTGTATCTAAGTTCTACTGTTGTTTACTATGGTTGTTATAGTTACCATTCAAAGAGCGTTGATATGGAACGGTGATTAAACTTTTTTTTACCAGATCATACGTCATAGGTGTCACATTATCAGGGAATAACAGACACCCTGTCATCCAATCAGAAAGTAGTATTTCTTTTCTCCAGGTGATAGCAGTATACTCTGTGTTTAAAGTATAACACAGTTGGCTATAATTAATAATTGCTGTTAGATGTTATATTGTCAAAAAAAGGGTCATTGTTGCTTCCAGTCACCCTCTTCCCAAGTGTGTGCAATATGAGTCAGTCATGAGTCACTCACTCACATATAAGCAGTTAAATCATATTGTCTGATATATTGTTAAACTGTAGCAATGTTACATTCTAATATGAATTTCAATTCAATTTAAAGCTTTTATCCTTTTTTACATTCTTAGCACAGTGGAAATATTTTAAGCCAGATGTGATTACCGTAATTGTGCAATTTGTTTGCAATATGCTTACTTCTAGTTTGTTACTTTCACTACGTAATGTTTAGTATGTAAGAACATGTTTTTTGTCAACTTGCCACATTCTACCATTATAAGCAATAGAAGAGTAAAATGGAGTAATAGAGGTATGATTCTCACACAGCAACAACTGATGAAAGTGATAAAAGATGTGATAGATGTATAGCATTATAGATATATAGATTATGGTTATGGCACTAAAGTTAGTAGGTTATGGCACTAAAGTTGGGGGGCCCCAAATGAAATTCTGCTTAGGGCCCCACAAAGGCTTGAGCCATCCCTGTGAAGGGAATATATGTTAATTTGAAATTTGATACTTGCAACATAAGCCATTTTATAGCCAATAAAAATGCTATAAAAGTTAAATAATGCTAAAAACAACACAAGGAGGAACGTTTCAAAATTACAGCGGTAAAAATAAGTATTAAACATGTCAGCATTTTTTTTTCAGTACAGGGATTTGTGATTGGACAATTATAATATTATAATATAATAATATATTAATCTTTTCCCAGACATTGGTAAAAACTCCATTAATCCACACATGTAAAAAGCCTCTATGTGTAAGAATTTCTCCCATCTAGCGGTGAGGTGGTATACAGCACTCTGGGCATAAGGGCCCTCATTTACGAAACTATTGCACAGAAAACTGTGCATGTCATTTCCATGCAAAACTTGGTATTTATCAATATATTTATATTAAAAGTGTAACAGTGCATGCATGAGGAGTGTATTTTCTCCAAGGACAAATGACTTTGACAAATGATTTTGTAGTGAAATCATTTTGCACTATAGGGCTACATCGGCAATTCATAAGTTCTGTCTGGGAAATAAAGTTTTATACCCCCACTTTTGTGCCTTCCTTTGAGGGCGTTGCAAGATGATTCCTGTGCTCAGACTTGTGCTAGTTTACACATTCATTTGATTAATAAGGGCAAAGATGTGTCAAGGTTTCCCTTGACCAGCCCAATATCAGGTAGGCTACAAGATGGTAAAAATAGTGTTGTATTTTCTTCATAGATTTCATATGACCATTTCATTTGAGGTAGAGGGCATGCAACCTTGAAAATTTCCATCCATAGTTAGCACCCCATTAGGTTTGAATTATAATAATAAGCAGTGACAACTACAAAGATGGATGGTTAGCCTTTCTGCACCTTTCCTATTCAGTTTGCAGAACTGCCATCTTATGATATAGGTTACAGACACACGATACATAGCACGATCTTCATAAAGTTATGCAATTACTATGTATAGGCTAACATTATGCAAGGTGGTCATTATCGTGGAATAACTCTGGAGTGATGAGAGCCCAACGCAGAGCAGATGCTTAGGCCCACTAAGCTTTGGGGAAATTTCAAATTAGTTTGTTTGAATTACCTATTGAGAAGAAAGCAGACAACAGGCATCTCGTTGGAAGTTCTTTTTCCTCAGTAACCCTCAATCGCTCCAGTGTTTACTCTTGTTCTGGAGTGTCGCTGGTTTTGTTTTCTGTTTTGTTCTCTTTTGCATTTTCTTGGCAATAGATTCTGCTCGTCATACCATCGATAATGTATGATCTCCATCTTGAGACCCTCGACCATTTCTCCCTATAGCTGTGATCTCCCTGTGAGTTTGTGTCTTGTTTCTACTTGCGCTGCCATTGAAGTAAAACACAAAAGGCGGAGCTTTTATGTACCTGGCTGTCCCCTGCTAGAGCCTGTAGTTTCAAGATCTGATCTGCATTGGCTATGCCAGCGCAATGAAAATAATTATATTTTTGAAACCTGACAATCTGAAAAATTACATAATGTGGCTTTAAACCCCCAAAATACCATCATGTGTAATAAAGTGGAAAGGCAGAGGAAAAAAGTATTGAACACACCAAGGAAAAACAGTGAATTAAACTGTACAGAAAGGTAAGAAATCAGCTTGAATCTATAAGTAGTTTGAAGGCATTTATGCATGCATTTATGCATCAGTGCATGCAAATTTAAGCCCAGCTAGTATATTTTGGAGGACTACGTGAAGTTTTTTTGTTACAAAGGTTTTGCACCAGAAGATCTCAGACAAAAAGACACTTGCCGTGTTACTGTTGCAGATACATGCCAATACAACTGTTTTTTGACATATTTCAAAACCTCAGACTCCTCTGCTAAGCACCATTGGGGCCATTAACTGCAAGTGGGAGGAACATCACTCAACTGTAAACTGGACACTCGCAGGATTTCTTGCAGGCAAACCATTCAGAAAGTCAAAATGATAGTCAGAAGAGTAGCCGAACATGCAAGGACCACTCAGAAAGATTTCCAGGACTGGGAAATAGCAGGTAGATCTGTCACAGAGGAAACAATGTACTGTATCATTTCTCCTCCAAATCTTGTGTATAGTACATCCACCGTCTGATCAAACTACAATGTCATAGTATTTCATGGCTTGTCTAAATGTTAGGGAAACTTTGAACAAGTTTAAACATGCTTTTTCCCTTAGTAATGGAATCTTATGGGGTATGTCCACATGGAGGAAATGGTGGGGTAATACACTGTGTATTGTTTTCTCTGTAACAAATGTTCCTACTTCCTCCAAGTCTTCATTAATCTCTTTGTGAGTCCTTGGCTCTTGAGTAACACGTCTAACTATTTCTCTGACTCCCTTGTTAGAAAACCTGCAAGGAACTCTGGTGAGTGTCCGCTTGATGATACAATGCCACTCTGTTATCATGCAGATAATGGTGCTTACTGGTCAAAGGTTTTGAAATATGTCTGTGAACAGCTGGATTGAAATTTGCTTGCAACAATAAAGTTGGAGATGTCTTGGGAGAGCTCTTTATTTCCTTATCTCAGCTTAAAGTGATTGTGGAGCCTAAACCGTCCCTCAAGCCTGTATCTCCAGACCAGAATTGCCTACACTCAAAATTCCTGCATTACTACTCTACAGCCCTCTGCATCTTTCATCCATTGGTGTTCTTGTCAAATTATTATTATTATTTTTTTCCCCAAAAATTCACACAAAACCCAAAGTGAAACAAAATTTCACAGGCTACAAAATTAGTCATATCTCCACCAAAATTGTCAGAGACCATCTTCAGACCAAGCCAAGTTATGGATTGGAATTTTGATATGTCAATCCAATTTAATATTACAGTTCAATAAAATTTGACCACCATGCCCAAAATTGACCAGCCATTACCAAAATTACTGTTGAAAATTATGAAAACTGTTTAATCATTATGTCAGTGCAAGTAACTTTGCAAAATTTCACTTGTGTGAAATCTGTATATTGCTTGTGACGTGTTGCTTGATACTTTGAGTAGGTAGCGGAAAGTAGCTGGACCTGCAGGCCAACCTAGCCCAGTGGGCTAATGCCTAGCAGCACGAACTAAAAAAATATGGGTTCAAATCCCGTCTCTGACTTGACAATATTAACATGTGGCATTCAGTTTTCGTAATGCTGCTAGCTTTTAATTCAAAAGTTGACACAGTTTGCACTTGGTGCAAACATTACAAAAACTGAATGACACTTAATGAGAACAGTCATAAACATCAGTCATGAACTGTTATTAATATTCACAATGCACGTCATGTCATATTAATAACAAGCTCATGTCACTCTTATGTAGACACCTTCTAATAAAACCTTCTAAGTGTTACACAAAATTTCAACAGTGTTGCTCCATCATAAGGGCACCAAATGCTAAAATCCAGAAATCATGTCTAGGACAAGAAAGACCGCTCTTTTTTATACAAAATCATCTTCCTTCCTTTTTGAAAAACTTAATAGATACTAAGGCACTCGTCTGGTGAATTTTTTTTCATGCCTTTATTGTACAGGCAGATCATGATTAAAAGAGACATTGTCTGCCCATAAAATAAAGGCATTTTAATTTTTCACCAGATTGAGTGCCTTGGTGTCTATTCAGTTTTTCAACTGGATCAAGCCCTGGACCAAAGAGCACCATCTAAGTTCCAGGCAGCTTTTTTTCTTCCTGCCTTTTGTTGACTCTGTCCTAAGCTGCTGGCTTCTAATTTGAGAGCTACTAGGCGCATGCAGGATCACCAACAAACAAGATGAGCCTACAGAATACATACATGGCCACTGACCTAACAGCAGTCAGGCTCGTTCAGAGTTTTTTACGCTAATGATGTAGAGTATGACCACGCTGATTACATAACGTTGGATAGTGTTTTGTGATATTCAAACTGTAGACTACAAAATCTGTCCGTCTAAAATGACAAACTATTTAGCTGGAATTTTCAAAATGTTCTCTGGATGTATCACTCCTGGCTGTGATAAACCACTCTATGTAGCTAAGTAACTCCTTGCGCATGAAACAAGCACCTGAAGTGAACTGAGTGGCCACCTCCCACACCATCCCTTTCTCAGCGAGCCCTCCCCTTGAGTTCCTTAGCATCACTGGCCTTTTTAGAGAGATTTTTCAAAAATATGAAATGGGTGTAGTTACGGGGTGCACTTTAACGCAAAGGGAGTCAAACTGATTCTAGGGTGTAGTGCTTGATTTTTGTTTGTTTGTGAATGTTTCACTCATCTCAGTCTTTCTTTGTCTCTCCCATTCCTCATTTTTCTCTTTGAAGCTATGCCTGTTTTGAAGCCTGCATCCACCTGGACTTCAGGGTCCCTGAAGGAGCTGAAGACAAATCTGCAAAAAGAGAAGGGTGCTGTCGTGAAAGTTTACCGTGGCAACATCATGACAGTGCATGTTCCTACTGTAGCAGAGTACCAGCGTGTATGTTGGGAGTTTGCCACCGATAGCTACGATATTGGCTTTGGTGTATACTTTGATTGGTCGCCAATCACCAACTGTAATATCACTGTTCATATTAGTGAGTCCAGTGATGAGGAAGATGATGAGGAGGAACAAGAAGGTTAGAAGAAATTTATTACATTATACCCAAGATTTGTTTTATAAAATATGGTTGAGGCAGGGGTCCTAAATAAAGTGATTACTGATGAGGATAATCAATGACGATCAATAAACACTGGCAGTGGGCAAACATTTTTATGCCATGTTTCATGCCTAAGTCATGCTTAATGAAGATGACTCTGCTATTTATTCTATATAGCCTCTTATTCATATTTGGATGGGCTATGATTGGCACAAATAATAACACAAATTGACTCCAGCGAGTAGATATTTTAAAACAAAATGACATTAAACATTATTTTTCTTTTGTGCTCTTATTCAAGGGAGTAACCAAAATGTACAGATTATGAATAATTTACTTATTGAGGTTCTTCACCTACCTACATCATAATGCTTACTGGTAGGTAGCTGGTTGGCAGAAGCGCTAGCATAGTCATTAGAGTATGTATAGGAATTACAGGTGAAATTTCACTAATTGTATTGCAGTTGCTAGATACATCATAGATTGCTTTGACATTTACTGTGCGTTCACACCAAGAGCTACTAAAGCTGTAAAATGCAAGCAGGTACAGCTAGCCAGAACCAAAATGGCAGCAGTAGCCAAAGGCATGTGCTCATAATTCCCCATGGCTAAAACATGAAGGCAGAGACTGCTAGTACTATTTGAACATTTGGACATTATGAATCAGTAGAATGAATCTGTGAATGAGGAAAAGATGTAACAGTCAGATCCCAGCCCATGCAAAACAAAGCCATTTTCATTGCTGGCATGGTAATATAACTCATTCTGTCAATATAGTTCCTATTATTGTTGAAATGCAGGCATGGCACATACTATTACCCGTCACAGTAAAGGATTAATCATGACTGTTTCTGACTCTTCAGTCTGTGTTTGTAAACAAACTCATTCTAGTTGATTCTAGTTGATTTCAGTCAAAGTCATTGTAGTTGATTCTAGTTCTAGTATGGAGACGGAGTGGCTTGGCTCTGGTTGGGGGGATTTTAATAGTTAGCATTACCAAGATTGGTTAGTGATCATATATAGATGAGGTAGTCCTTGAGCTAGAGGGTTGGTTGGTACCATCTGAGGACAGCAAAGGCACATAGTGATTTTTGGAATGGTATACCACCCTAGAGTCGGAAAATAAATGATAGCATTGCAAGGGTAGTGTTTGCAAAGAATGTCTATCAAGCCATTAGAAACAAGCATTCCATATGTAACAAACTGATGTCAATATCAAGTTCTGAAGATGGAATTTGTTGTGTCACTGAGTCAACAGTGGTGAAGCTAGGCTTTTGTTCATAGGGTGGCCAAGGCTGTTTCAGGTGGTTCACAGGGGATTCATATGACAAAAATGTGTAGCCTATGTTACCATCTTTGAGCACATCTGAATGACACATAGGTGCATGGGTGCCAAAACCACAAATATATACATGCATGTGCATACATACACGCATGGACACACACACACACACACACACACACACACACACACACACACACACACACCCTTGCTCAAAATCCCTCTTATTTTGGCTCAAGTAGCTTACTGGGGGAAAACACTCAAAACTATACTCTTCTCAACTTATAGTCTATATTCTTTCCTCTCTTTGTGTTTTACTGTGTAGGAGAAACAGGTCTTTAAAAGTATTGGTTAATCTTTCCCTTTTCTCTCTTCATTGGCTTGATAAAAACATGTTGCATTGCATCATGTAAACATAAAATTCTTACATTCTAAATGATACACATCATCATTCTGTAGATTACCTTAAAAGTATCATCTTCAAACCATGCCTATAAATGTTTAGTAAGATCATAGGCCAAAAGCATAGCTACTTTACACAACAACAAACAAGTTCTCTGAACATTTCAAAGTGGATTACAGTAGCCTGGAATATATAATTTTAGACCATAGCTGTGCTCCAAATATCTTTAGCATTGGATTCAATAAGTTTGTTTAGATGTTTTGGATAATACTCTGGAACTATTATGAACCTTAGCCAAAACCATAGACAACTTGTAGTCTATCATGGTTACTACTGATAGTAATTTTCCTGCATGACCCCTGGCAGTTGGGTTAGCCCCTTGAGTCGTGGATCTGCCCAAGGTTTCTTCCTAGACTAACTAAACATAAGTGAGTTTTTCCTTGCCCCTGTTGCTCTTGGGTGCTTCTTCTGTAAAGCCAATAGTACTAGACAATACTATTACTATTTACTATACTAAAAGGCACTGTATAAATAAAACTGAATTTAATTGAATTATATTGAATTACATGCTACATAATTACATAGTTAACTGTCTAACTAAACATTTATCACAATAACTAGCAACTAGTACCATTGCAAAATTTAGATTATGTTTTTTTACATGATATGTGGTATGCTATGTGTCATAAATACTGTGAGAGCAGTTCAACAGAGAAAAAGGGTGTTGTTTTAGAGAGTAATGCAATATGCTCAATTGATTAAATGTAACTAGTTAATTTTCTCACAAAACATTTATCACAGCAACTAGTACCATTTGAAAGCTCAGATTATGCACTTTTATGCAATGTGACGAATCCTGTGAGAGCAATCAAATGGAGAGAAAATGCTTTTTTAGACATAGAATAGAGGTATGCACAAATTTAAATATGTAACATAATTTCAAAGTAAATTTTCTTGCAAACCATTTATCACAGCAACTAGCTAATGACACCATATGGAAGCTCAGATTATGTACTTTTATTTGTAATGCATGATGTGCATATGTGATGAACAGTGCAAGAGCAATTCAACAGAGAGAAAATGGGTGTCATTTTGGAGCATGCCAGGCATGTCATTTTAGTTTGAAATGGCAGACAACACTGCTGCCTGAATTTATTTCAGATTGCTAATTCAGTGTCTTGAGCACGGATTGCTATACCTTATTATATTACCTTATGCATCTTAACTCTGATTGTTGATATCATGTATCTTGCTAATTTGTCCATGTAAAGGTTGATGGCCACCGACTCTCGCTTAGAAATTATCTGATTAAGTATTGAACTGCTTCTTAAAACTTACGGCATATTGATATTTTCACTGCAGAACCTTTCCATTTCCTTTCAGTGACTTGACTGCTGCAAATGTTCCTACTTCCTTGCTCTCCAGCTTAAAAAAAGCTTGTCATAAAAAGATGTGAGTGAACTGTCATTTTTGGTATTAGCGAATGAAATTCAGGGGGGCACGAGGAGGGTCCAGTGCTACCCCGGCCCCTGCTCTTGCTCCATCTCTGTGAGTCGAAGAGCAGTTTAACTGTTTGAGGGTTTGGTTAGCAATTTCGATAGCTAGCATGCTAATGTCAACTTACCTATAAGTTGAGTGAATGTCTGGCTGTGTTTGACAAAAGAATGCCTTCCAAACCACAAAAAATCGATGAAAGTGTGAAAGTGTAAGGGTTATATCTTGTTTGTCTCAAATTGTAGCCCACTACATCTGGACAGGTAATTACAAAAATATATATATATATAAATTATGTAGTATGTAGTCCCTCATTGCTGCTTGCTTGTTTGAGCTACTGTCTAGGCACTTCTGGGCATCACTGATACTTTGACAGCTTGCAAACCTCTGATGGGGGCACACACAAAATATTTACCCCAAGTGTGTCTCAAATATACAACACTGGTAATAGTCAATTATTTGTTTTTGTTTCAAAAAGTTCTTTGGTGATGCTTTAAAATGGCAGCCTAAAATGCAAGACTGATAAAAAGAATAACCAAGAGACAAACAAAGTATTGCAGAAAAGTACAAAAATAAACCGGTTTAAAACCTTGAATTCTGAACACTCGTACGTTTGATTGCCTTGTCATTTTGTGCTCTGTCTCAAAATGATGGTGGATGTTGGAGAAATACAACAAAAGTTTTAAAATACAACAAGCACACAGCACCTCCACCAGTAACATCTAAGAAGGATATGCCAAACTGTTGGGACTTTTTTACCATAACTGCTGCGCAAACTGAATGATCTTCGGCACAACTGCTGCACTGCGATTTGTCTCAAGCCCGTCTGGTATTACGGTATTTCACCCAACAGAAGACACACCCTATCCAATGGCATCCAACTCAATGATGAGATGGTCGAACTTTCTCTAAAGCATATAAACAAGGGCTGCGCACCATATCTGGTGTGCAGTGATAATCCCTCTGCGTGCCAACTGTGGCACGTGTGCAAGGGTTTGTCAACCCCACGTTTTGCTTTAATGACATCTTTTCACACTCTTGGCACTCTCTCAGACAGCTTCATGAGTGAGCCACCTGGAATTGTCCTCTAAGTCTTGAAGGAGTTCCCAGAGGTGTTAAGCACTTTTTGGCTGCTTTTCTTTCTCTCTGCATTTCAATTAAGTTTGAACCATGGTGATTATGGAGACCAGGTCATTTGACGCAGCACGGCATCGTTCTTTTTCTTGGTCAAACAGCTGTTACATAGCCTGGAGTGGGATCATAGTCCTGTTGTTAAAAAGTCAATTTTGGTCTCACTAAGTGCAAACCTCTTGAGATGGCATATCCATGTATTAAGCTGGTTAATTTGCCTTGAATTTGGAATAAGTCATCAACAGTGTCACCAGCAAAGCACCCCCATATTACCTCCACCATGCTTCACAGTGAGAAACACACATGTAGAAACTATCCATTCATCTTTTGTTCACCTCAGAAAAACGTGGCTTTTCATCATAGAGAGCAATGTAAATATGATAATATGGGGGTTTGGTTCAGATTTTTGGACAGGTGAGGGAGGGCATGGCTAGTGATGTTCATGAGAAACTGTTGATGTTAAGCTTTTTATCTAATGGGTGCTATGGAGAGGAAAATGCAGGGCATAACTTTCACATACGCACATGACTTGTATGGGCTACACATGAATCTTAATTGGTTGTCATTGAACATTTTGATGTGCAATTCTCATAGCCCACTCTCAATGCTAGGGCGATATTTTCTGCAACTGTCAACTATGTCCGAAGCTTTTTTTTTTGTGATAAAGCCAAGCATATTTGGTGCTGGTGACCTTTTTCCCGGTGGCATGGTGGACAGTGGTAGGCTATTTGTCTTTTAATGTTACTGATCTGACATTCAACGCTAAAAGCAAGGTGAAGTCTCTTATTCGGATTGAGTTGTGTGAGTTGCCAAGTTGATTCTTTACAGTTGGCGGACGTTGTGTTATGGTGAAGTGCAGCCGCACTGTGTTGACTTCAAGCTGTATGTTCCTTACATTTCAAGACAATTTGACATCTTTAACATAATGATACAGCCACACATGCTCCCTCTATCAAATTTCATTTAAATGTCCTCAAAAACATTTTGAGGACATGAGCAGTTGGGTGTTACAGTAAAGTGGTTATTATGAAAACTAAACTGCGCTGGGTGCAAGGGTGTGTGGCCTTTGTTAAGGCTGCAACTATCTGAACATTTTTTGGAATCGAGTATTCTGTTGATTTTGTCATTGATTAATCAAGTAAACTAACATTTGTGTTTTTAAACCCTAATATCAATAGTGTGTCATATAACATGAAAGGCCTGTTAACATGACCACTCAATTGGCTATTATTCCTGACCAAAAAAAGGTTTTTATTCCATCTCCATACTTGTTAGATCAAAGATCAAAACCTTTGGCTTCTAAACTAAGCCCATTTAGTGCATGTTTCATCTGACATTGTAAAAAATATATTAGCATACAGAAGTTCTAATGTGAACTTGTTCTTGCTGTGAAACATGTATAACACTGGGCGGTCATTCAATGGGCCCTATCATGCCGCGTCAAAATAGAGCCCAATGTGTTATGGCTAACGCAAACGTCTGCGCTACACCACCTGACCACAGGGGTACCCCAAGGCTCTGTGCTGGGGCCCCTTCTCTTTGCCACCTCACTGGGTCCAATGATCCACTCCCATGACTTCTCCTACAATGTTACTGAAGTTACCCTATTACGATGTTCGATGCCATCTCACCCCCACCGTTACTAGTAAAGGTGTCTGGAAAAAAAAAACATAGTAGAACAACGCGCTAGTAAACACACGCACGCAGCTCAATTGCATGGTTGCGCTAAGCGCCGTATATTGTGCATACACCCAACAAATTCGGGCCACCAAGACCCTTAAATATTTCCCCCTTCCCTCAGTCCACACAATTAAACTAAATGTCCAAACTAAAGGAAAAGAATGAGTCCAGTCCTCCACTTGCTCTACAGTGAGTATATTCCAAAGAGCCAGCAGGCCACGCGAACAATCCAAGGTCCCGGACGTAATGAAAAATATAATCCACAACAAAAAGGGTTGCTCAGTGGTAAACCATGCCAAAAAATACAAAAAAGTGTAGATCTCATTGGATCTGTAGATTCATGGTCTGCGAAGCCAGCGATAAACAATCCTCTCCGCGCATTCTCTTGCTGGAGATACGAACGTTAACCTGGGGGAGTGCAGTGTTCCTTGTTGACAAATCGGTGCCAAAAGTTCTCGACTCCCCAGTTTGAGCAGTTCCGTGGCCTACCGAACTACGACGTAAAATGAAGGAGCCCTATTTTGCCAGCAAACTCTAGCCGCAGCAAACTAAACTGGCGCCACATATTTGAATAGCACACCCGCACTTGCTGAATCTCTTCACGGACCACCCCCCTCACTTAACACAAGTCCTTAAGTAAGTTTGGGTGCGCAGTGATCGGGATCGCGGGCGGCCGAGGCCTTAAAGGGACACCCCACGTCCAAACCTAGAATACACAGTGGACATCATGTACTACACAGGCATACATAAAACGTCGTTCATCATACATAAACATTACATGTGATATCTGTATGTGCAATAATAGTATTTACTGGGACACTGAAATTAATGTGTCACAGTCTCTCATCGTGACTATTGCAATGGCCTCCTATCAGGTCTTCCAGCCTGTGCTGTGAGACCGATACAGATGATCCAGAATGCATCTGCACGTCCGGATTTCAATCAGCCAAAAAGTGCATGTTGCACCTCTGTTCATTGAACTCCACTGGCTACCCTTAGCCGCTTGCATCAAATTCAAAGCACTGATGTTGGCCTACAGATTGATGGATCTGCTCCCATCTACCTTAAAACTCTCTTAAAGCAAGGAATGTTATCTAGCGCGGCCAGCGTCTTGAACAGGTTAATCCAGACTCTTCTCATGTGTTGTTCCACACTGGTGGAATGACCTTCCAAATGCTACCAGAGCGACAGATACCCTCTCCACCTTCAAGAAATTCTTGAATACCCAGCTCTTCCAAGAATATCTCCTGGCTTAAAATTTCTGACCAGGAATGCACTTACAATGCACCTCCCACTCTCTTTCCATACTGCATGTTTTTATATTACACTACTGCACTTTCATTTCCACATACTGCAAATTTCATGTCAGCAATATACACACTTGGTAAGTTTTCATTGTGCTGTAGCTTGAATGGTAATCCTCTTTTTGTAAGTCCCTTTGGATAAAAGCATCTGCTAAATGCATAAATGTAAAAGTAAACTGCAGTTAATGTGCGGATGCTTTCTGTACAGGTGTTGGAGCATTAAGGTTACATTATGGTAGGCCAGGTTGTGCCATGTTGTCCTCCTCAAATTAAATGTTCCCACACTGTAGACACGTTCTGCGCTTTACACCCGCCAGGAACTTGTGTCAACAATGATATCAAAGCTGAGCATTAGGCTACAAAACATGACTGGTATTATAGCAGAGACTTGTTAAAAGGATGAAGATTGTTGATAGGAATTGCCTTGAACATTTTTTGGAATCAAATTTTTTTTTAAGTTACTTTAAGTTAAAAAGTTCGTTTCAGCTTTAGTGAGTACTCTGCTGCTTTGAAACTCTGTTCTGTCAGTCATAGTCGTACAAAACCGCTAACTTTAACATCAGCCATCTAACTGTTCAGTTAACATTAACATTAACGCTAGCCACTACAATGTAACACTTACATACACAACATATATTTAAAAATACAATTTTGACGTGCATAAAGCCCATGCCTTCTATTCTTCCATAATATTCTAACCCCACGTAAAGTTTCCCAATTCAGTTTTCCATTAAGCTATATGAAGAGGTGTCTCTAAACTCTTTACTGGCAGTGTACAGTGTATGAAAATTTAGCAGGAAATTTTATCTGACTCACATAGACTGTACCAGTAGCTGAAGTTGTCCATTTTCACCTTATGAAGAACTTTCAGTCATTACAGGGTGGGAGTGTTCAGATTCATTATGTAGTTTTGTTTCTTATTTACTGAAGTAATTATGACATATTTTGGTTCCTTCCCCAGGACCAGTGAACAATGCTGATGTTGAAAAAGGATGTAAAGAGACAACACAAGTCAACACAAACTTGGGAGAGATTCTGCCAGTGTATCGGCAGGACAGCCACCTTACAGTCCAAGGTGGCAGCCATGAATTTCCTGGCGAGGGCACCTATCTTCTTAAGTTTGACAACTCTTATTCACTTTGGAGAAACAAGACTTTGTACTACAGAGTATACTATAGTAACTGAAGACAAAACTGCAAGATTGTACAGTAGCTTGCAAAGTATGTAACCTCACCCAAAATCATTACCATTGTCACCTTTTTTTTCTTTTTTTTTTTTTCAATTTTTAATAATAATTATTCTTATATTATTTTTAAAAAATAAACATGCCGCATTTACATTAACCCTAAAGTTCTGATTCAATCCAGCCCAGTCTGAGTAAGACTACCTCATGCAATTAACTATAATAATAATCTATACTATTTTGATCCTGTGAGGGGAGATTTGGTCTATGCATTTAACCCAGTCGTGAATTGGTGAAACACACACACAGTGCACAATGAAGTGAAGTACACAGTAACCCAGAGCAGTGACGGGTGAGGTGCCTTGTTCAAGGGCACTTCAGCCATGGTCCACTGGTTGGGGATCAAATCGGTAACCCTTTGGTTACTAGCCCGAAGCCCTAACCAGTAGACCATGGCTGCCCCATAAACTTACTGAATTTGGACCGATCAGACTGAATTTTCAATATAACTGACATAGGAGATTGGTGAGAGAGGCTTTTGACAAACCAGTTGTGCAACAAATATGGTTATAATACATTTTTTCTTTTTGCGCCGTTGTAACATCTGTGGGAGTAATGCAGAGTAATCTCGGAAACACTGATAAATGTGTCACTGAAAAATTTTATATGAAGTTGTTTTTGAACCTACAGCAGTGCGTTTTTCCACTCACACATGCAAACAGGCACAGACAAAAATGGCGAAAGATGGTGTGTCTGTGTGCCACTTCAAAGCAGCCATAAATTAATTACAAAATGACAAAGATGATGTGATGATACTGCTACAGTGAGTTTAAGACTATCAGAATCGTTATTCTGTAGTTACCAGAAATCCGATTTCATGTAAAACTGTTGGCATAAACAATTCCAGTGTCAGAGAAAATAAATATTTTACCAACATCTTGCACCACAGTCCTTGACGTTAACTACCATGTTTGATATTAAGCTTGTTAAGCTTAATATCAAAGCTTGTCAAGTCTGTGGGAAACACTGCCATGAGTTAAACTATTAAACAAATTACCAAATCTTCATGAACTGCTCATCCCATGAACTCTTGTGAATAATTCTTTTTTTAGTGCAAAGATTGTTAACTTCCTCTTGAATTGAAATGCAAACTCCGGCCACTTCCAACCAGTAGTCCTATGGGGAAAAGATAATCCATAGCCCCGTTGTTCAAGGTCACTGACTGCTGTCAGTAGGAAAAAGTAGAAAATTTCATACAACATGGACTAAAACTTAGACTGAAAGTTTCTGCTGTTTCAATTTCCACCCCCTTCAGTTAAATGAGAAATCTGGTATGAAATGGACTAAAAGTATATTCATACATGATAAAAAGTCTGAACATCTGTCACAGAGTAATTTTTTCATAACGCCATGCCTGCTTTATTAGACTGCATTTAGCTTATAGTTGCAATAGGTTTGGAATGCTAGTGTTGGGGACATCTTGCTAGGTGCTATAAATCTCCATTTTTAAACCATAAACAAGGCTCAAAAGTAGCCCGACACTTCATGGGCAGTATAATGAGATAATAACAGAGAACAGAGACTAAAAAGACAGTACCTTGATTTTCCAGTAGGTTGCCTCCATCTTCGTCGGTTTCAGAAGTTTCTCAGAGGCTGAAAGCTGTCTTGCTTTTAATCTGTCAGCTATCAACACAGCTATTATCCATGTTCTTTTTGGCACAGACTAGGCTAGGCTACTGGGCTAGCTTTCATTAGATGCTCAGTGGAAATCAACTTGCATACATATTAGTGCTGTCAATTGATTAAATCTGATTAATCACAATATGAAATTTAAACACAATTAGAGTAAGAGTACCCATTGAGCCCATGTACCATTTAAGCCTACTTTTACCTTTTGAAGTCAAATTTTACAAAAAGAAAAAAAAAATGTGTTCCACTCATTGGCCGCGTTTCCCAGATGCAGTTAAGAAGTTCTTAGCGCTAAGAACTTCTTAAGACCCTTCTTAAGGCTCCCGTAAGAAGCAATCGCGTTTCCCAGAATGCTTCTTAGCCTAAGAAGACCTGCCGTTAAGAAGGATCTCTAAGAAGGGTCTGGAGCCTTCTTAACGCCTTCTTAGCGACCAAACAGGAAAACAGCACCCCCCTCAGGCAGGTAAAGCAATGTAACACTAAGCAAGAAGATATTAATGCAGTATGTCCAATTCTCCTGATCGTGTTTTCTCCTGTTTCCTGTCGTTCATGCACCCTTACTACCCCTCAACCGGAATATTACCCAATTTCCCTGTCTAACATATTTACCGCACATACTGTCCTACTTGACCATTTGGTAAAGCAACTCGAGCTGCAGCGCATGTCTCGAGCTGCAGCGCATTTTTATTTCCGTGTTTTGTGTGTTTCGGTAATTATTATTTGTGTCAATTTGTTTTTGTGCGCGCGTGACGACAAATGTCGTACTTTTAGCTGTTATTTTATATTTATATCGATTGAGTTCAGTCGGACACCACGTGTTATACCATTACTTCAGTTGGGAGCATTTTACCAAATATTCTGGAGTAGCGCTCTGGAATCTTTGATTTTACTATGGTAACTGCGCTCCAATCGGCCATTCTGGGATCGATTGTTTGCGCTCCAGTTAAGAAGGCAGATAAGAAGGTTCTTAAGACGCTGTTAAGAAGGGCGTTAAGAAGGCGTCTGGGAAACACTCTTATCTTAAGGCTTCCTCTTAGCCGACCTCTTCTTAAGAGCCTTCTTAACTCCTTAAGAAGCTTCTTAACTGGGAAACGCGGCCATTATCTTAATCAGTCCAGCAGTTTGTTAACTCTGCCAATTTTAAGTTAGCCCGACATCTTCACATAGAATGTCAAGGTAATTCACAAAAAGTTATCTCAAAACTTTGGTGTTTTGGGACCCCTCAAACTAGTATTTTACTGATTTTAGCCATGTCTTTCCATTTATTTTATTAAATATGTGAGGTAAATTATTTGATATTTGTATATTAAGAATTCAAAATGATGTCTTAAATTATTTACAAAGTCTACATAGTGGACTAGCATGTTGCTAAAAGTACCTGCAGTGGGTTGTTGAAACACAACAGCAAACAAAACAAAGCGAGTGGACGAACTCCACCAATCACAGCTCTTGCGGTGTGTGTAAATGAGAAGGGCGCTGGCGGGGAGTGTGACGTATGCGTCTGCATGATTCATTTGCATTTTAAAAAAGAATAACTTGTTGAAACACTGACAGCACTTATAGTTCTAGTTATACAAATTATGACTAAATATGAAGTTTATACAGTATATATCTTTTCATTTCAGTAGATGAGTCATTTATTTTGGCTTTAGAAGTATATTAAAATGTGTTGCTCACAATGTAAATATGAAAAGAAGGAATGTGAAAACGTATGTAAGATCATTTGTAGTTGTGAAAACACTTTAAAGCAGGGTTTATAATCCATAATAGAAAAATACAGTTATTTGGAGAAAAGGATGATAAACACAATAAGAGCAGACAATCATGTACACTGAGATTGTAATGGTAGAGTTTAATGTAGTGCTTTGCAATCTGTGTTTGTCGGAGAAATGTGAGGAATACGTCTTGTTTTTGAAAGCTTGTGACAGGCTAGATGGCCTTCAAAATTCAGTCATAAGTCATACGAACACACAGACTTTACAGTGTGATTTAGCTCCCAAGTTCTTCCATGCCCGTTACATTAGTTCACTGTCTATCAGCACAGAGGGTATGTTCTAATTTCTATAGCAATCTTAGTCTGAATATAATGTTTGCCTTTCCTTTGTAATTTGCCTCTGGTGTTAAAGCAGCCTAATGGTCAACACTGTGTCAGTATGAACACGTGGATTTGTACTGAGAAAACTGCAGCAAAATAAGGTTTCCAACAGGTTTTTGACCATTCATTCTCAACTGTGGACCTATTTTTTTTCAAACCCATCACATCCAATGTGTAAACTTTCGACTAAGAATCTGAAACAATACAAAGTTGATGGAAGTCACACTTTGCAATGATTTTTGTGTCAGTATATCAGTGAACATTACCGACCACTCAGTGAGTTTCACATCTTAACAAACAAAAGTTTTTTGTGTTTTAGGAATGTTTGCAGCAGGGCACCTGTGCAACCATACTATAGGTTATTCTTGAAACAGAGGCATTCGTCAAAATTTTCATCATCAATGGAAAACAGGTTTTAAGAGTAAAAAAAAAAACAATCCTGTCCTTTAACAAATCAAAGAACATATAGGGTTCAGTTACTCTTTAACAGCCGGTGTGCTTTACCCCAAAAAGATTGAGAATCATTAGTTAGGTGCATCCCTCAATGTGTGCTGAATAGAAATGTACCGTCAACATACTGAATGAAATTACCCTTTTGGCCATTTCATTTATTTTTTTTTTACCATTACCATACATTTTTTACCTTAAATGAATTTGGCCACTCTGGCTGTTTAAGAGATAGTTTGTGTATTGTCTGTCTTGTATTTGTCTTATTTTAATACTTGCTTTGGTTTATATTTTGTCTGTCATGTGCTTGTCTGCTGTTATGATCATTTTTATTCGTTGAGCTCTCTCAGTGCAAACCTGGCCTACTGTCAAGCTTTATTTTTGTAAAATCAATGATGTGCAATTCTAATAAAGTTTTTCAGATATATTTAAAGTTTTATGTCTCCTACAGCTAAGCTGCTACATTTGTATAACTATAAGTAAAGGCAAACCAGGCAAAAGTTTTAGGTCAACTTTAAGCTTTGTAGTCACTTCGGTGGTTAAATGGCTCATTAAGTGGTGAATCTGGTTTATAATCTTGTCAGTGGGGATGCACCGATCCAATATTTGGCTTTGATATCAGTCCCTATGTGGAAAAAATACTTGGATCAGGAATTGGTAAAAACTTTATGACTGCAATAACCCTGCTACACTACTGTGCTACAATTGTTGATGCAAAGTTTGTCACCGAAGTCCTGTAGTGTTAGGTCCCTGATGAGAAATTTAAAGTGACAGGCACCTAATTAGACCTAGGCCCACAAACATCAATGAATGACATGTAATGTAACATGTAATGTTACTGGCACACACTTGTTTATTTTTAATTATATTAGAAGTTCCAATTTATTATATTTATGCTGATGATGATCTTCTAATTCAGTGGGGATATTGGATCGGTATCAGCTGTCGACCGATATGCAAAACCCATGTATTGGAATCGGAACTAAAAAAGTCAGATTGGTGCATCCCTACTTGTCAGTCAACCGTGCTACAATCCACATACTTTGCAAGCACACTTCAATACAGTGCACTATAAGCACTGCACACTTGCTGGAAGAGTGCATGAATTTCAGCAGGTTATGGCTGTCCTAAATTAAGTACTTTGTGCTACACTTACCGGAAGTTATAATTGTAGTGTCATGAGCAGCGTTTTATTTTAGGTTACCATTTTCAAAAGCTAGCTATTATTGCTAACCAGATTATCATACAAATGGTAAATACCAGCAACATAAGTTTTGAAAAGCTGCCTGTTGTCCCTCTTCTGTTATGTTGCCAAGATGGCAAGTTTCCATTGTTTAGTAGGCCCACGATGGTCTCTGTCCTTACAAATTCTTACAGAAAACTTACTGCAAGGACAAAAATTGTTTTGTTTTTTTTTCATTGGTGGTTCCATGCAAAAGGTAAAGCATTTGGTTAGCTTTTGTTCCATGAACCAGGTCAAAGCCTTGAATTCTGAACACATTTCTACCATCATCAAGCATGCCAACCAGAGAATGTTTTTCTTGAAGCTGCTGAAAAGACTTAACACATCCACCCCAATTCAAACTCAGTTCTACAGAGTCACCATTGAAAGCATCTTCCATCACTGTGTGGTACCCATCTTCCTCTGCTGCAGTGAAACAAAAACTGAAAACTGAACTGCATTGTAAAGACAGCGGGAAAGGTCATTGGTCAAGTGCAGGTGCCTGTAAGCATTATAGACAGTAAAAGAAGTGGACAGAGGGATCATGTTGATTTCAGTGGGAGGCGTTTGAAGCAGAATTTTCAGTTTTCAGTTAAGTCCATTGTCTACTGTGGATACTCCTAGTCGGTAAGGTCATGTTGGTCTGATGAACCCAAACATGGTAGCTTGGCTAGTAGATGTAGCAACAGAACTTCTGACAGATGATACAGATGAAAAGTGTATACTTTCTATGAAATGTAACCGTCCTTAAGTGCTCCTAAGTATTGTGTCTGACAGTCTGGTGGAAATTTTACCACATCACTAATTCATCTGTAACACAATTGAAACTCACCCCTATCTGGAACAATCCTGATTTTACCGTCAACAACAAACCGCTTAACTCCCTCACATGGATAGGCAAGGGCATCACTCATCTTCATTACCATCATTCATGACAAAAGACCGGCTTCATTTGCTCATTTGGTTCTGAGGCACAGCATCGAGAGTAAACATTTCTTAGAATACCTACAGAATAAATCAACAATCCAGGCAAAAATATTAATATCCAGACAGCTAACCTAGACATTCCCCCACCAATGTTTGAATTGATTAACATACCTTCCCCTCAAAAAATTATTTCCAAAATATACAAAATTATGTCACAGTTGGAAAATTTAGGCCTACCAAATCACAAATGGGAATCAGACTTGTCCATTAGTCCCGGTGCCAGCTCCTGGACCCAGATCTGTAAAAGCATCTATCTCATGACTAAAAATACCAGTCTACAACTAATACAATACAAGGTACTTCACAGATTTCACCTCACCACACAGAAAATGGGTTTTGGCTCTGACTTGTGTTCTCACTGCAAGCAAAGAACCCAGACACATTCATGTGGTTTGGCATTGCACTCCAATCAGTTGGTTTTGGGTAAACGTCACAGAATCACTCACTACCTTCTTTGGCTGTCATATTCCAGAAACCCCTATTTCCCTATGCATACTAGGAGATACTTCTGCAACCTCTCTAAGCACCACAAACAATAAAACACTGCTAGTGACACTAACTATCGTCAAGAAAACAATCCTCATGAACAGGAAATCAGGAAACACTGTACACTTTACCCATTGGAAAACCTGTTATATGGATATATATCATTGACAATCCATTCACTCCCAACTTAAACAACACTAAAGATACACCCTCCCCTTGGTCATCTTTCATCACCTACATACAGACTTGACCTGACCCTCTATGCCTGCGATCCTGTCTCAACTTCACACCCACATATCCCTCCTTATCTGCTCAATTCAATTCAATTCAATTTATTTATACAGCACCTTTTACTATAGTATTGTCTCATGGCACTTTACAGAAGGAGCACCCAAGAGCAACAGGGGCAAAGAAAAACTCTTATGTTTAGTATGTCTACGAAGAAACCTTGGGCAGGGGCTAACCCAACTGCCAGGAGTCATGCAGGAAAAGTGCAATCAGTAGTAACCATGATAGACTACAAGTTGTTCATCATTTTAGCTAAGGATCATAATAGTTCTCCCAGAAAGACTCAGAGAGTAAAATGATAGTCAACTATTTAACAAGAACATGTAATACAGAGTAATTTGAATAGAAAAGTCTTTAGCGTAGGCCCCGTCCGTGGTCCAGGCAGGGGTGGAGCCTACCCCTGGACAGGAGGACAGGGACCCAACTAGCAGTGGTGGGGGGGAGGTGGAGATTTCGAAATGCCGGCACCTAGAGCAGCAAGGACATAAATGTTAGACGGGGCTACATAAGACAGGTGATTCCCTGAATAGAGCTGAGACCGGGATTCCCTGAATGGATAGGAGCTCCGAAATGGACTACGAACTGTGAGAAGCCCATGGGGAGGGTTTACGATGAGTTCGAAAACTACGTCGCAGGGGAATGGCAGGAGAAGGAGGAATGATATCCTCGTCAGAATCGGACATGTCCAACTTGACGTGCGAAGGCTTGCTGAGAGACATGGTAGCTGACAGTGCTGACAGAGTAGCAGATTTCGAAATGCCAGCGCCTAGAGCAGCAAGGACATAAATGTTAGACGGGACTACATAAGACAGGTGAGTGCAAGTGATTGGACAAGCAATGAATGCTGTAACGACAGAGTCTTCCTGGTAGAACTTATGCTAAGGTTTCATTTCCAGAATATTATCCCATAACATTACATGGTAATCAGTCTGGACTTATGGCTGGACATTGTAGTAGTAGCCAGATATAATGTCAAGGAGTGAGATGGATCATGTAGGTATCAATCCCCCAGGGGTCGATCCTTGGACCATTACTATTCAATCTTTATATGTTCCCACTACTTATCAAGAACAACTCAATCTCCTATCATTGCTATGCTGATGACACCCAAATCTACTTCGCTCTATCGCCTAATGATTATGCCCCCCTTGAATGTCTTTATCAGTGTATCGACCAAATCAACAAGTGGATGTCACAAAAATTTTCTTTAGCTGAACACAGATAAAACAGAAGTAATTCTATTTGGGAAAAAAGATGAAAGAATTTCCACTATTCTTAACATACAGGAGATTGAAACAAAAGATACTGTTAAAAATCTTGGTGTTTTAATTGACAGTGAGCTAAACTTTCACAGTTACATGAAAGCAATCACTAAGCACTCAGCATTTTATCAGCTAAAAAACACTGCCAAACTAAGAGGATTTATGTCAAAAAATGATTTGGAAAAACTAATCCGTGCCTTTATTTCCAGTAGAGTTGACTACTGCAATGGGCTTTTCACAGGCCTACCAAAAAATATATCAAGCAGCTTCAGCTGATTAAAAATGCAGCAGCTAGTGTCCTGCATTTTGAAACAGAACACATTACTCCAATTCTAAGGTCCCTTCACTGGCTCCCAGTAAGCTACAGAATTGACTTTAAAAACTGCTGCTTTGTGTACAAGTCTCTAAATGGCACAGGGTGTAATTACCTTTGTAAAATATTTCAGCAATATAACCCTAATAGATCTCTCAGATTGCAACAAAAAAGATTGCTGGTAAAACCGTTAGAACAAAGTGTGGTGAAACAGCCTTTAGCTACTATGCAGTTCAGCTATGGAACCAACTCCCAGAGGATATAAAAAACACTTATACTGTTGGCAGTTTCAAATCTAGACTAATATCAAGCTGTTCTCAGATGCTTTTTGCTAACTGCTGAATCTTTTTTAAACTTTATCATCTATCATACTATACCTGACTACCATTTAATGTAAAACTGGGATAATGCTCTATTATGAACTATTATGAACCTTAGCTAAAACCATAGGCAACTTATAGTCTGTCATGGTTACTACTGATTGTAATTTTTCTGCATGACCCCTGGCAGTTGGGTTAGCCCCTTGAGTCGTGGATCTGCCCAAGGTTTCTTCCTAGATTAACTGAACATAAGGGAGTTTTTCCTTGCCCCTGTTGCTCTTGGGTGCTCCTACTGTGAAGCGCCACGAGACAATACTATTGTAAAAAGCGCTGTGTAAATAAAACTGAATTGAATTGAATCATTTATCTACTTAACTTTTACTTCATTTTATTACTTTATTTTTACTATTATTCACTATTTATGCATTTATCACCCATATTTTCATATCACTCGCTTTTTCTCATTTAATGTCATTTTATTTTTCCTTTTATCTTTGTAAAGCACATTGAACTGCCTTGTCTGTTTGTAATGTGTGTGGATTTGATCCGACTTGGGTTTGAGCTCTGTTCTTTTCTGCAGAAAAGTTGGTTCCACGAGTGAGACAGGGCATCACAGTTTGTTGGGTAAAATGAGCTCACTGATATATAGTAGCTGGTTGGTCTCTGTAGAGTGTGTGTGTGTGTGTATGTGTGAGTGAATGTGTGTGTGTGTTCGTGTAGGTCTGTGTGTGTTTGTAAGTTGAGTGAGTACATCTGTACATCGGTTATATCATGCGCGTAGGAAGCGGGGGGTGGGGGGGTCGGGACCATTCCCCCCCCCCCCCCCCCCCACAAAAAAAAAAAAAAAACGCTCAAGCTACACAGTTTCACTGCAGCCTATTCTTGCAAACATGTCTCTGCCAAGTGATTAACGCCATCTAACCCCGCCCCCAAGCCTTACCCCCATCTTATGTCTATACACACCCTAATGTCCACTAGAAGGACTTCAGTGACCATTCTGCTTTCCCTGCGACTCGCATGAGCCTGCTGGCTTGATTATGGACGGTCCCCCTCTTAAGAAACGGGACATTTGTTCTTCTTCATAGTCAAGAATGTAAGTGCAGGGTGCCTGTCAAGCTTTAAAAAACCAAATCCTTTTCAGCATGGAAAACAGGATGAGCAACGATGAGGTGCAATGTTAGAGCTAATTGCAGGAAAAGCGCTTTTATGCTGAAACAATGTGACTTGGTGTTAAAAATATGCTCAAGTAATGACAGTGTTAAAGTTATAGGGTTAATGGTTTTACAGAATGTTAGGGAGTCATAGGTAGGCTACTGCATGACAGAATGTGCTACTTGCATTTCAGAATGAGCAACGTGGTCAGCAGTGCCTAGCCCTAGATGATAAGAACAGGTATGCTGTAGTGCAGATAGGACAAGTGAGCAACATGTCTCTCTTAAAGTTCCACATATTAACCAATTACCCAATAAGCTTAATGACCACTGTCCGGCATAACAGTGTTGTAAACAATGCAGGAATGAAACGGCCCCAGACCCTGGTGAGATCAGGACTACTGAGGAAAACGTACCATGCTGCACAGATGGAGAGCGCCCAGACACTGAGGTTGTTTTTGTGGTGACCGACTGGACCAGAGCATCAGTCCCATGCTGTACTCTATGTAGTGCGATCATCATGCATGCATGCCCCTTTTTGGTGGAAAATGGGAGTCCAACCTAAAAAATTAACACTAATAACACCATTGGCTGAACCTTTACAAACTTTATTTTCTGTTATGCCTACTGATAAATTCTGTTGACTGTTCAGTTGCAGCAGGTGCCAAATCATCTCGTTCCAGGTAGAGCCAAGATCAGAAAAAATTTGGATCATTAGCCTACCTTGTTCGATCTTGCCACTGTCCACATTAACACACCGTAATCCAAAACATGATATTCAAAAACATAAAGTAGCCCAGGATGTTAATGCCCATCATAGCGCTGTGCATCCTTCAAGATAGAGTTAATGTTATGTAGCTTTGAGAGATTCTACATCTTGACTACACATCATGTTTGCCCTAATATGCAAGACTATTACTCATCTATTATTGTGAAAGTCTCTATGACGGTTTAAAAGTTATTTCTTATTAAACCAATGTCTAAATATTATGTATATCTGTAACTTTTAACCAGGTGAATGACAGTGTAATGTCACAGTAGGTTATATACATAGGCGTCTGCTAACAACTTGCTATTGCTAAGCTCGAATGGCAGCTTGTTGTGTCTCACCCACCTATTCATTCAGGTCAACATGATGAAGCGGGTTAACTAGCCTATAGTGTCTTCCATAATGTTGGAGCGCCACCTTCTGGATTGCATCATTAACAGTTATTAAATGGACTGCATTTATATAGCGCTTTTCTACTCCTACGAGTACTCAAAGCGCTTTACAGAGTATGCCTCACATTCACCCATTCACACAGATGCATTCACACACCAGTGGCAGAGGCTGCCATGCAAGGTGCCGGGAGCAATTTGGGGTTCAGTATCTTGCTCAAGGACACTTCGATGGGGTCAGGCAGAGAGGAGCTCGAACCTGCAACCCTTCGGTTGCCGAACAGCACCCCTACCACCTGCGCCACCGCCACTGCCACTGCCACCGCCGCCCGTATTATACCTCAATACAACTGTAGATGAAGAATTGGCAGAGGTCAGATTAGGTCTAGGCAAAATAACCAAGGTTCAGCCAGTATGAATTAAAACAAATGTCCATTTTATCATGCCCTTATTAAAGCTTTTATTTTTCCATAAGAGTAAACACACTGGGCTGTTCTGCTCTAGTCTGTTTTATTAATGCAACCCCATTTTACATGGAAATAAAAGGTGAGTAAAAACTCTGCAATGCAGACTGTACTTAATGACATATTACTTATCTAAAGGTGACAAGAGTGATACCTTAAAAGGATAACCATTCACATAATGTTAACTGGACCACTAATTATGCATCAATCAACTGGTTACACATTAAGGTACATTACTCAGTGAGGTGCAGTCATTACATTACACTTAGCAGATGCTTTTACCCAAAGTGGCTTACAGTGATTTAAGTACAGGGTATTGGTTACAGTCCCTGGAGCAATGTGGGGTTAGGTGCCATTCTCAAGAGCACTTCAGCCATGGATGAGGGTGTAGAAGACCTACATGAGGGTGTAGAAGACCCACATTCTTCCTACTGGTATGGGATTCAAACCTGCAACCTTCTGATCCTAAGACCAACCCCCTAACCATTAGGTCACAGCTGACAGTCATGTCTAATGAAAATAATGAGTATATTCATAATAATAAAGATGTAGAGAAAACTGAAATCACAGTTATAGTAGTTTTAATGGTTTTTATTAAGTACAATAAGCAATGACACACAGTGGCAAACAGTTGTATAGGGTTACATCTACAAAGAAAAAATCTTCACATAAGCAGGATAAGTGATCCAACACATAACACAGAAAATAAACTTTAGAGAACATTAACAGCATATTGAACTGTACAAGAGATTGTAAATGAAACTGTGCAAGTTTTTGGAGTGCCCTAAGGTGGGCCATTTCTACTGTATGTTTGGTTTTTCAGGAACATGACAATACTGGAGAGGGGGAGAGAGATGATGGAGAGGGCGACAGGGAGAAAGATAATGAGGAGGAAGACAGCAGGGAAAGTGATGCAAGAGGGAGGGTGGGAATGTGTTAATTGTAGTGACCCCAATCAGCCTGACCCTAAATTGATGCCAACACAGACAGTAGCTACCAAGGTCCTCACATTTCAAAAAAGATGGTTTGAGATGTACTCCTGGCTACACTATAGTGCAGGCTTGAAGGCAACTCTGTACTGACAAAAGCAATCCTTTCAAGGGAAAGGCTGACCCTGCCTTCATATCTACCGGTTTCAAAAACTGAAAAAAGGCCTTAATAAGGTTTGCATCCCATGAAGGGTCTGCAGTTCATCAGCATGCTGTATCCATGTCTCTCCAAAAAAAATCTGTAGATGTCATGTTATCTTCTGTCAGGGCCAAACAACAAGCCAAACAACAAGTCATATGGTGGGTTCAATTAAGTATTTAGCATGTCAGGGGCTTGCAATGCGTGGGCATGAGCTTGATGATGGGAACCTATACCAACACGTCAGAAACAAAGCGGAAACTGACCATGTCCTACACAATTGGCTCAAAGGGGACAAAAAACATTATTTCAGCCCTGAAATTCAAAATGAGGTCTTGATGATGAGCCACTCAATTCTTAGATCTATTGCTGACCGCATCAGAGCTCTTCCCATCCTGCAATTTTCCATCATTGTTGATGGAACCCAGAATATTTCGGGCATAGAGCAGGAGTCCATCTGTTGTTCCACAGGACGTGTTTATGGGTCTCTACCAGACTAGTGACACAACGGGGAAGGTTCTAGCCAACATAATCCTAGAAGCCCTTACACGTCTTAACATCCCTGTCACATGTTTAAGAGGGCAAACTTATGATGCTAACATGTTTGGCATATTTAATGGGGCACAAGCAATCATTAAAAATTTCCAACCATTAGCTGTACATGTTCATTGTGGGGCAGGTTCAGGGAAACTGAACACATCTCTTCAGTGCAGAACAGGGAATGTGTCTGGTATGAAGGCTGCTGTTGACTGTGTCATCCATTTCAGGTCAAGAGAAGTGAAGCTAGCTTCCGCTCACTGATTGAGAGGGTGACACGTATGGTGCAGGAGTTAGACCTAGACACTATTGATCTCCCTAGATCCAGGCAGTCCCCAAAGCGCTTCACTGGTCAAAGTGAGGGACATAGGTCCAACTCTGCAGAGGACCACTACAGGGCTGAATATTTCAAAGTGCTGGACCTGATTACTGCACAAATGAATGAAAGGTTTCAGCAGGGTGGGATCTTAAGTTTAGAGAGTTTAGAAAACTCTCTTTTAACTGGGCAAGTCAATATGTTCACTGAAGCCTATCCTGAGCTGAACCTACAGTCTCTGTCGGTACAACTCCCCATGTTCCTAGCAAATTACAAATTTGGCAGTGTGACAGAGGCTGCAGAAATCATGAGGGGACTACCTGTGCAGGTCAGGTCACTCTATAGCGCCGTTGAAGCCTTGATCAGTGATCCTAGTTGTGCCAATTTCAACTGCAGAGGCAGATTGAAGTTTCAGTCCGCTGAAGCATTTGAAGACATGGCTGAGATCCACAATAGAACGCCTGGATGAAATAAACATTACGCTCCTCTGTCAGCAATTTAGTACACAGACAAAGAGACGGGAATCATATTTTGGTAAATTCTAGCTAGGAGCTGATGCGTCGTAGCCTACGCGGTAGCGTGATACATTTTCTTGTATCTAACATTTTCTTGTATCTTGTATCTAACTAACAGGTTACAGGTAACAGGTTACCCAAATTAACCGCATCTAGGCTATTATTTCTTTGGTTCTGAAAAGCCCCTTAGTGCATAATGAAGATATGAAGTAGCCTACTATGATGTCTCAGTTTGTGATATAACGATGAAAAGCCTGCAGAATGGATGAAGATTGTTGCAGATTTTTTTAAACATTTTAAGAATAATTTTAGAATTAAATAAGGAGTTAATGCACCTACTAATGAATGTCTCGATAAGGCAGTCAGCGAATTTTGGGACCCGCCCAGCCCTTGCATATTTGCACAACACGAGTGACAACACGAATTGAGCGACAGCTAGTGACTTTCTTTCACACAGGAGGAAATGTACTGTACTTTCTTGATAGTGTTTCGTCAGACTTTGGTCTGGTCCAGGTCCAGGTATGTTAGCGTCATATATATATAATGAAATAACTAAGATTTAAAGTAACTTAAACACAATAGCTATGTTCTAAATTGCCTGCTACATACTACTCGTACACTGATGCTGACGTGAAGTCGTATGCAGTATAAGTGTTTGAAAAATATGATTTTTACAGTACGCAAAAGGTACCCGGATGTTATACTGATGGTGGTAAAATCGCCAGTATGCAACCAGACCTTACTTCTCAGATACTGCATCCCACAATTCATAACGATCAGCAGCTTTTAAACAAGATGGTGGACATAAACCCAACGGCTGCCGATGAAATAGCAGCACCTGGAGAGTATAAATAAAGTATTCGTTGTGTTTTGGTATGGGATGTTTCTTGGCTTCTGTTATTGAGAAAGTTTAAGTGCTTTACTGCTGTATTTATGTATTTGCAAGTGAATAAATAGCCCAACTTATCGAAATTTAACACTAGCTAACTATCGCTCAATAGCAATGAATGGCAGAATGGTTAGCTTGTGAAGCCGCTAACTAGCATGTAACTAACGTCATATCTCTTAAGTGTTCTGTCAGCTATAACTTGCAGAAATCTAGTAATAAGTTTGTCAGGTATTACAAAGTTTAATTCCCAAAAGTGCAATGTGAATAAATCTTAAGCAGACGGCCCTGGCATTCATTTCTCAGTGTCATATCAACTTCACTACCGTAGGCTACTTGGTGTTTGAAAAGGAATATCTGCGCCTGGTAATCTTACGTCAGGTTAATTTAAATTTTAATACAATTCTAGCATTTTTGTAAACAGTTTATAGACATCTGGAAAATAGTAGCAGATGTCTTTTCTTTATGACTACCAGTAGGTGGCGGTATGTGCACAGTACATAAAACTATAAGAAGAAGAAGACGGAAGTAGCGGGTTCAGTAAGCTGCGCGGCTGGTTACCGTTAATGATCCACACTGCGTACTGGAGCGGGGAGTAGTGTGCAGTACACAGTGTTTACTTTGAGCAGTGCGCAGTACGTAGTATTTAGTAGCTATTTCAAACATAGCAAATGCTTTGGAGCCCTTAAGGACGGTCACGTTTCACAGACAGTGGAAGAATTTCGTCTGTCATATCTGTCAGAATTTCTGTTGCTACATCTGCTTGCGAAATTACCGTGTTTGGGTTTGTGAGATAAACGTGACTACGTCGGCTAGGGTTATGCGCAGTAGACACTGGACCTAACCGAAAATGTAAAATTCGGCCTCAGTGCCTCCCGCTGAGACCAATGTGATTCCTCTGTCCACTTCTTTTACTGTCAGTGGAATTGAAGACTCCACAACCGTAAATTCTGCAAATGGAACAACTTACTAGTGAGGAGAGTCGTCATATACGGCCACTTAATGTGCACACCCGCCCCCTCCCCTGTAGCTCCCTTTTGATTACTTCGGGTCAACCTTGGTTCGGACTAAGAGCGGAGTGTGAAGTTTGGCAGGTAAGTGTGATGTATTAACTGCGAAGCTCTTGTATGTTTGTATATAAAGTACACATTAGACAGGTAATAATTTTGAATACTGATAATTTCACGTCAGTATAATAAATGCAAATACCAGCTTAGAAATAGAAGAACGTGATAACTGCCTGGCTTAAGTTAAGCAAGCTACTGCTCTAACTCAAAGTGCTAGCTTGGTGCATGATAGCAAGTACACATTGGCGTGGACAAAGCTGTCCTAACCCTCCGTTCATTGCTGCCTCTTCATGAATAGTTTCAATGCCGATTAATGTTAACACTGTGTACTGACTGGTAATGTTGGAGAGACAGCTGCACAAGGTAAATTGCTGACGTGAAAGTGACCCTCAACTTCTTGTCCACGGCGAATGCTAATTTCTCTTTGTGCATTACCGGTAGCTTTGTTTGGGGGCGGTGGGGCACAGGTGGTAGAGGTGCTGTTCGGCAACCGAAGGGTTGCCGGTTCAAGCCCCACTCTTGTTGGCCCCATCAAAGTGTCCTTGAGCAAGACACTGAACCCCATATTGCTCCCGGTGGCAGGTTGGCACCTTGCATGACAGCCTCCGCCACCGGTGTGTGAATGGGTGAATGTGAGGCAAACTCTGTAAAGCGCTTTGAGTACTCGTAGGAGTAGAAAAGCGCTATATAAATGCAGTTTATTTACTTTATGATGCTAATTCACATTAATGTTAAGTGGAGGACTTAAGGAGGAGTATTGTCTTCATTATTGTAAATTCACGGGGCAGCGTACTGAGTTTTAAGCAACAGTCCGTGGTGGAGGCTTTATATTACTTATCGTTTGGTTTGATAGATACACTCAGTGCAGTTAAACCTGGGGTCTCCAACCTGACAAAATCAATGTGGCCAAGCTACTCAGTTACATCAGTATTATTGCTAGACCTATACATTTTTACATCCTTTACCGTCTTACACACTTACAGCGCAGTTCCATCCAGTAAAGTTCCATCAAAATTTGTTGGAAGAAATATCTTGCCTGTCCTGATCTTTACTGGCCCCTTTATTTTCCATAGCTACAGTAAATGTGAGAATAACTTTGTAGCAGACAGGGCACAATCTGGGAGTACTGGTATGAGTCCCTTCATTAACTTCTCTTTTTTTTGTTGTTTTTTTTTTTTGTTTAATGTTGTACGTATATGATTGTGCATTGTATTGTATGATTGATGTTTGTATTGTGATTCCTTTGTGGGCCTTGAGTCTGTAATAAAGTTTATATATAATGTTTTTGAATTACATTTAACAGATTTGGCTGTACCACTGTCACCAGAAGCAGCAGTGGGGAGGTGGTACAGGTCCAGGCCAAATTGCACTATGCCATTTGTCTGCTTATTATAATTAATGTATCAGCATAACAGTTCATTATAGAATGTCAACTTAAATTAAGGTTATGTTCCTATGGCCTTTCAACTGTAGGGACTATTGTACAGCTGAAAAGCTTACTCCAACACAAATGGTTTAGTCTGGCTTTATCTGTCATGACAAAGTGAATTTCATGGAACTGTTGGAAAGTGTCCCAAAAACAGCAGACAAATGGCATGTACCATCGACAATAGTGCAGCACAAATTTTTTGTTGCTGTGAACCTGCAACTGACCCGACTGCCCAGATGAAACAGTTAGGCTGGGATCGACTGAAGTGGTATGCCTTTCTCCTTGTCTTCAACTGACATGTTTGAATGTCCAATTCATCCACTGTGGTGCAAACAACCATGAATGCGTAAGGAGTGTTCATATTGTCAAAAGTTTTGTGTTGTCAATAGTAAACCAGTGTGACTAAACTCATGGCTGAACAAAGAACATTACTGTATTTGAACCTGCCATGGACAGTGCATATGTCACTTCACTGCCCACTGGTTAATATTACTAAACTCATTCTTTGGATTGTATGTCACTTGGGACTGTTAATATGTGTGTACTTGCACTTATTAATATTCCTAAACTAACACAACTGAATCTGTACATGTCACTGTTTCTAGATTCTGTAGCCTCTCATAATTTGCAGCATTGAAGCCACTCCATGTGGATGTCCCTGAACTCAGGTGAAATGTTTTCACTTTCCTTGTTTCAACCACCAACCTCACTCTGTCTAGGGACCCATATGATGGGCCACTTATGCTGTTTTATGTTATAGACAGATCTTTTGAATATGAATGGATTCTTATCTCACAATAAAGTCAAATTAAATGTTGCTGTCACTTGTCATCAGCACCTCTTTAATGTCTTCATGAAATCTAGACAGAGTAGGACTAGGTCTTGTAGCTAAATAACAAGAAAAAAAACGGGGACATGTCAAAGACTCATTGGCATAAAAAACTCCTGTGAAAGGTAATGATAATGCTAAGTACTGGTTAAGGTTACTAGTTAGTGGTATTTTATGATTTTAACACCCCTCCAGATGTTCTGATAGTGTCATATTTACTTGATGAACAAGTAGTTGGCAGACTGGAAAACCAAAGCTCCCTTAAATGTCTGCTTTAACAAGTTGCCATTCCTAACCCACCCATGGGCTAAGGCTAACATTTTGCTGCCACTCGAGCAAAACTTAATGGCTCACAAACAGCAGTTACAACAGCAATATGACCTAAATAGGGAATCATATTCATCCAGGGAATACCAAACATTGTAAACATGTAATGGTGGGGCAATGACGTTATTTCTACCGTTCGTTATCTACGATTAACAAATAGCTAGCTTGCAAGAGTGCTAAATACAGGGGTAATAAGAGAGTGTTAGCATGCTAGTGCAAAAATTAATCATGTGAAAACACATATTCTAAAAGGATTTTTTTTCCTTAGACAGCTGGTGGTGCTACACCAGACAGGCATAATGAGTGTCTAGATATCATAATAATATTATTTAATAATTTGGAAGTAATAAGTTTAGCTGAAGTTACTCAAGTTACTTCAGGCCTGATTTTAATCTATTTTGATCTATTGTTTGAAAAATAATTAATCATTATCATAACTTAAACATGTTTTTTCAGGGTTTCGCACAGGAGTTGAATTTCAACATTTTATTACATGTTATTACACACCTTTACAAACATATTGGTGAAGAAATTGTTTGGTAATAATTTACTTGGCAGATATTCATATGTTTTCCCATACTGTATTGGTCTGGGTACTAGAGGTGCAACTGTAGAATAGTTTTGGAATCAAGTATTCTGTAGATGTTTTTGTCAAGTAATCGGATAAAACATACTTTTGCGTTTTTAAACAGAAATATCAATAGTGTGTTATGCAACGTGAAAATGACCAAGCAGTTGGCTATTATTTTTGACCAACTCCATCACTCCAGTCATTTAATGAAAGCTCAAAACCTAATTTAACTTATAACCTTACATAACCTTGATTTACTGGCTTCTAAACTAAACACATTTAGTGCATGTGTCAACATTAAGACGAATATATAACCGTACACACAGTGTAAGTGTAGAAGCACAGGCAAAGCACCGCTGAAAGGCACAAAGACACCACGCAGCACCTGGAAATCCCCATTTCCCGACTTCCACTAACACACAAGCAAGGAGTTGTTACTGGTAGGCAGTGAAATTGTGCTGTGTCAAATAACTTTACATGTTACAATGGTGTCTTTGCGCCTTTCAGCGGTGTTTTGCCTGAATATAGACTATAGAATTAGCAGAATATAGTCCCCCATCTAAATGCTGCTTAATCAATCCCTTCATGTTAATTTGCATTGTCATTTGTACTTGATCTGAATGCACAGGTCACGAGAAGTAATCACAAAAAATTAGAGCGAATTGATTCACTGATGCCACTTATGCTAGTTGGCAATACTAGATTACAGCGACTATGCTAAGCTAAAATAAAGTCAGTGCTGCCAGATTCGGACATTAGCTGGGTCACCTGGAAAACAGTTCTGCTCACGTATTCCTTTAACAACTGTATCGAACTCTCAGGAACTCAGAGGGCTAGCTAGAACTAGACATAGAGATAACTGAACTGACTTTTAGTTACTGATCTCTAAAGGATAACATATTAATACTTTTTAAATCAATGCTTTTGCCCCATGAAAAAAGTCCCACTCATTTTGCCAGCTAGCCAGCCAAGTCAAACAAGCCTGTTTAGTCATTCCTGCGCAGGGCTGCTCAGTTAGAAGACAGGAAGGAATGCTGGGTAAATCCAGTCAAAACAGTAAATCCATCAATACTACAAGAATTAGTTGGCTATCTGTTGTAAGTTAGGTCAGGCTATAATCCCACAATGGACAATTTCCCACACAAATGCATATTGTGCAAATACAATTGTGTCCTTCAGCCTATACTTTATAAGAATAAACTGACAGCAGTTGAGATTCGGAGGCACACCTTGGAGATGGTTGCATAAACTGGCATGAAGAGCCACAACTAATCTCATAAAATTGGCAAACAGTAGGAAACTGCTAAGTTTATAGTTGCAAAAGACAAAACCTTTACCTTAAGATAACTGTCAAATATTTTTTTGAGTTTATATGGATGAAGAGAAGAGAAGTCATTGCTGGTTGCTTGTTTTACTGTCTATAGTTGCTGGGTTCAGTGGGTGGAAATTTTACCATTTCAAAAAACATTAATCAGCACTATGACATTGAAAAACAAGCAAAGGTTTTGTTGGTTGGATTTATTGGAGAAAGCCGAATGTGTTGCTGAGACTGGAGATCATTGGATTTTGGTAAGCAATACAAATTGCATTGGCGTGACCACACACGTTGACGTCACTGACAGGGAATGACATCTCAAGTCTTTCGCCCTAACCATGCAGAAGACGACCACCAGGCAGAATGCTGAAAACTGGCATAAGCATAAGCCTGCAGAGTTAAACAAAAGGTCACCACAGTTCAGTCATATACCAAAATCCATTTTAATTGAAAAATGAGATAAAACTCAATTAAGCTCTGTTTGTGAACAGAGCACTTTACCTACTCTAATTTGTAGCTGCAATCTCACAAGAAAAACACATTATTTAATATGAAGAAATGGATGCAATCAGAGGAAACTCAAGCTTTAATTCTAAGGAAATGCATGATTTCTTAACTGTTCATGTCAATGAACACAAGGACTTTTACATACTATTCTGAAAGATTGTGGCCACAGAAAGATGAGAATAGGTTAGCCTTGTACACCCCAAATATTCTCAATGCTCAAGTTCATGTGCAAATACTGACTTGAGCAAAAGGCTGAGAAAGGGTGCAAATGAACTCACACAGAACAAGACAACCCCAACCTCTCACAAATTTAGTTGGAACATGCATCAATGTCTGAGTCCTTTAATGTGGACTATGGACCAATATCACCCATTGTAAATAGTAAATGGAGAACAAATAAGAGGAGCTATATGCAAACGTTTCCCCATCACCTCCAGTGCTTATGTTAAGCTAAGCCGATGGTAACTGACTAGCTTGAAGGCATAGAAGAAAACTGCATCCTCAGATCTACTTCTGGGGTTGACAATGCAAATGAGGTAATTTCCCTGAAAACCTGTCCCTTTAACTTGAGGTGTTAATTGTGACCTTTCAGCAATAATCTGAATTGTTCACCTTAATTGTGATTCATGTTTCCAAATGGTGAATTTCACACAGACAATTCCACCAACATTCCCCAACACCTCTTTATTTCATAATTTTACCTTCAAAAAGCCTTTACAATGTTTCAGAAACACTTGATAGAATTGGATTTGCCACTTTGTCACCACCTCTGATTCAAGATGAGACCCTCAATGAAATAGACAAAATAAGAAAACAATTTTTTTTTTGTTAAAACATGAAAATACAAAATAATTCACACCCATCAGCAGAAGATAGGGGAAGGCTTTCAGTGCTCTCAGTGCTCCATGTGAAATTTTATGTCCGGGAAAGGCCTCGGTTGTCCAAATCCTTGACCTGTTGGATTCAGAGTTTGATAAATTACTGAAGTTAACCATGTCCAAACATTCAAAAGTAATTCAATTCATAATTTCTATGGGTGCCACTGAATTGAAGGCATGTAGAACTGACCTTGTATATCCTGACCAACCAATGTTCTGTGGTGTAGGCCTCCTCAAGAACATCAAGCTCAAAGTCTTTGTTACCAATCTCAGCATTACGCACACGATCATATCCAGGGGGTCGTTCTATGACACAGAAGAAAAATTAATGATAGAATGATGGAAATTGACGGAAAAATGTTTGTTGTTCAGTCCACTTACTGGCTTCAGTGTAGACCTGACCAAAACGGTAGTAGCACATCTTGTACATAAGGCAGTTGAGCAGCACTGGTGAGCCTTCTCGGTCAACACGGAATTCCCCTGTTGCTGTGTAGTAGTCATGCTCTTTTATGTTCTTCCCTGTGTCTGTGCTCCCACCAATGCGCACCATCCACAGAAATTTATTTATGTCTAAAAAAAGACAATAGCTTGAAATTAACTACACAACAGACCAAGGGCATCACCACCATATCTGCAATCCTCAACAATTACACAAATTGGAAGAATTATAATTATCTACTTCAATGTACCCTGCATACATTTCCAAAACACAAAATATTGAATAAAATGGCTCAAAATCATTTTAAACTTTCACGGTTCAGCTTTGTTCAACTATTATGTCCTCAATATATTTAAGCAATATAACACGAGCGGGAGTGGGGATAGTAGCGGATATCATCACGTCTCTGGTTCGGACGCAAGTAACAACACATCTTTACATATTACTTCTACCATATTACAATACCAATTGACCAAACTTCCTGGGAACCTAGATGCACTGAATTTGCTCTACAAGTCTGTCTCACTATGAGGACCCAACCACAACAGCTAATCAGCTCTTTATCAATTAGCCAAAAATTCCAGAAACCTTTCACAACTGCTTATCCAGCATAGGACGGGCATTATGATTCACAAAAAGTGAATTACTGCCTATGGATAAGCCATGGATGTATCTTCCTTCATATACAACATTTGGTAAGGGTTAAATGCTTAAATTTTTCTTCAGAACACAAGCTGCTTATGCCCTGCAATGTTCATCACCAGACCATAGGCTACATCTTCATCTATGTGGGTCTGGTTCCCAGACTACTAAACTTTACACAGTTTACACATACTCAGAGTCAATGAGTGATTTGATGCTCACAGCACAGCAACATTCTAACATATGACTGACATGGCTTTTCGCTATAGCACTATGTCTACATTTAAAGTAATAATGATTTTGAAAAGCCAAGGCCAAGCTGAATTTTGGGATATGCTACTTGATAATGAAAGCAATGAACCAATGACTGGTCTTTGGCCAACAATTGGTAACTGTAGTGGATGAAAAAGATTTGCATGGATCTAAGTAGGTCAAAAAATTTGTTTTTTTGTGAAAAACACATTGCATCACACCTGTATGAAATGCATGATATAGACATTTTTGTCATCATTATATTATCAATCTCCACCTGTACATTTAGATACATATAAAATGCATATTAAGCAACAATTAGGTCTGGCTGAACTATTTCTGAATGTACGATATTTACATTTATGCATTTAGCATAAAGTTCCAGGCAATTAGAATGCTAGCCAGTTTCCTTAACTGATACGCTATGCATTCTATGAATCAGGAGTGGGGATATCTCACAGTATTTCATGTGTGACTCTTTAGAGCTAGTAATCATTACATTAAGTTGACCAATGTGAACATTTCATTCATTCAGAGAGTAACATGACATTTGGTAATCTCCAGCGAGAATGTCCTAATGGAGTAGTGTGATCTACCAAGTAACAGCCATACGTAACAGATTGCCGAGACAAAGCTTTGAGCTATTTTGAGGTGCAGAGGATGAACAAACAAAATGAAAAATAAATAGTAGAAAACAAAGAATTCATCATCTTAATACTTATTTAGTTACTAGTGAAACTGTAAGAAAAGCAATGTAACACTTGTGATAATGGGGTTGTTGGCGGATGTATCCACGGCTTGAACCATAGATGTGGGTATATCTGCCAACAAACCCATTCTTGTTTGTGTTACACTAGCTCATTAAGCATTTTCCCCAAAATACAATACCAGAATATCAACATTACCATCTGATGAGTAACCAGTTAGCCCACCAAAGATGACCAAAACATAGCTAACATCAAGCTCCCGCATGATTTCATAGGCCTTTTCTTCAGTGGAAGCCATGGCCTACAAAATGAAAAGCAAATCTGTAGTGTATTTAATTATAGTATGCATCCATCCATTACCAGGTAGTATACAGCTGAACCCATATTTACTCATGCCACACAAATTTTAAATTTGTCCCATCTCTAAAATGCAAAATAATAACTTTTTACCAAATCTATTGAATACAATTACATCAAAATCCAAACTTGGCATATGTATGAACAATGTGGGGCATATACTGTGTGTGTACATACATACATACATACAAGTATTATCCATAACAATCCAATGTTTTTTACCTGGCCTACTCTTGAGATATGAGTATTGTTCCAAGTATTATTGTCAACCAGAATGGTGCGATTAGCCATAGCAGTTATTTGATAACCATAATCCCACCATGACATTACTTTTGCATCCTGCAAGAGAAACAGACAGAAATCCAAACAACATAATCAAACCATTTGTAGACAAACTTCTAGACACATAATGCTTTATCAAATATCAAAGCCTAACCTCTGGGGTGTTGTGTCGGAGCCAGTAATACGCCTCCCTGAAATCATCAAATATGATGCGGCTGCCATCTCCTCCACGAGCAGAGAGGACAATAGAGGGAGAAGAATAAGCCTCACTTGTCACCCAAGTAGAATGGAATGTATATGTGATCAAGAAGAAGGCCATGACCAAGATCATTCCACTTGCAACCTGTATAAAAGAGACACATCTTTCCATTGTTTCTTTTCATGACACCAGTTCCAACGTTGATATACTGGATGGCCCAGCTGTTCTGGAGTAGAGATGTAAAAGAAAGCCACACAAGGAAAAATTGTTGCATGGCCATAGAGCCACTGTGCAACCTGCCTGGAAGTGACACTGAATTATTAGGGTCACACTACAATTGAATACAGTACGATTTACTTTTTAATGCAGATAAATTATAATTGAAAATAATTAAAACATTATAAGCATTTTTATTAAAGCTGCCATTAAAATAGTAGGCCAACCTATTTTGAATGAATTTTGACAGTTAAAATGGACCAAGCCTGCTAGTTATTTTTTAAAAAAAATGAACAAATGACTCTAAAAATATTATCAACACTTGTCATTCAACTTCTGCTCTCAAAGTAGGGTGCACTACTGACAGAGTTTGACTGTGGAACTGTTGTGATTGAAGGTGTTAACACGAATTGGAGAGGAGTTGTTCAGCCTATGATCTCTTCAGCTAAAGCCTCAACACGCTTACTGGATTCTAACTCAACAGATCTTCCTCAACAGGCTGGTCTCCCTCTAGTAGGTGACACGATTCTTAAAATTATAAATGACTCACTCATAGCTGGCCACGTCCCAAAATCTTTCAAAACATTTGTTATTAAACCATCTTTTAAAAAACCTAACCTTGATCCTGATGTCCTGGCTACTGACCCATATCCAACCTCCAGTTTGTCAAAAATACTTGAAAAAAATAGTGTCTAAGCAAGTCAGTAGCTTCTTAGACGAAAATAATATCCAGGAAACCTTCTAGTCAGGCTTCAGAGCTAATCATAGTACAGAATCAGCCCTAGTTAAAGTCTTCAATGACCTCCTTGTCTCATCTGATAATGGATATCAATATTAAATCCTATTGGATCTTAGTGCTGCCTTCAACACTACTGACCATGGCATCCTACTACATAGGCTTGAACACGATAGGCGTCAAAGACTCTGCATTAGCCTGGTTCAAATCGTACCCCTCTGGTCGCTACCAGTTTGTACATGCTCGTAATGAGCCATCATTCCACAACAGAGTAAAGTTTGGTGTACCTCAAGACTCAGTGCTACAGCCCCTGTTATTCTCCCTGTACATGTTACCTTTAGGATCTGTTATAAGGAAATGTGGCATTACTTTCCACTCCTATGTTGACGATACCGAGCCTCACCTTTCCATGAAGCCTAATGACAATATGCCATTAACTAAACTTTATGCCTGCAATCAAGACATTAAAATCTGGATGACTAATAATTTCCTATGTTTAAACTCTGATAAAACTGAAGTTACGATGATTATGATGAATCATTGACCTCTGAATAGTCATATAAAACACATTTCAAAAACATATTTTTTCCAACGAACCTACGAAATATTGCTAAAGTTAGAAAGTTCCTATCTTTTGAGAATGCTGAAAAATGAATACATGCATTTATTGCTTCCAGGTTTGATTATTGCAATGCTGTTCTCTGGGTGTAGTAATACCTGTATCAAAGACCTACATCTAATACAAAACGCCGCGGCCTGAACACTCACTAGGACTAAAAAAATGTGAATATATTTCTCCCATCCTCGCTTCCTTACATTAGCTCCTTATTAAAAGTCGAATCGATTTTAAAATACTCCTCCTAACCTACAAACCTCTCAATGGCCATGCTCCAACATATATTAAAGACTTACTTGTCCCTTACCACCCTCCTAGAACCCTAAGAGCCCAAATGCTGGTAATCCTGAGAATGTCAAAATCTACAATACAAGGAAGAGCCTTTTGCGACCGTGTACCCCACCTGTGGAATAATCACTGGCACTGTCAAATGGACCATTATTGTTACCCCCATGACCCATCTCACTCCTTGAGTTTAACACTATGTCTGGGCACTACTACACTGTCCAGACATAATTCCTGATAACCACCTATGGACTGACTAATATGTAATGTAAAGTGGGATAATACTGTGGAACTATTATGATCCTTAGCTAAAACCATGGACAACCTGCAGTCTGTAATGGTTACTACTGATTGTACTTTTCCTGCATGACGCCTGGCAGTTGGGTTAGCTCCTTGAGTCATGGATCTCAACATGGAACATTTTGAGCGTGAATTATGAAAAGTGTGTCCTGAAATGAGAAACAAAATGGCAAACCTCGTTCTTAATTGGATACGTAGAATCTTGTTGCTTCTTTGATTTTTTGTCCGGTCGGCTCACATCCAGGTTTTTCATGTAAGTTGTTAGCACCTGAGACACACCAATCCCTGAAAGGATGCACATAACTGGTGCCAGGACTAACATCAGTCGAACCTGTAGACATCAAAAGCCTATTACACAAACTGTAAAGAAAACACTAAACAAATTTACATTATCACCATCACATTAATCACATTAGCAAATGTGATGGAGCAGAAACTGAATTACTAATAGAAAACTAGATTTACAGTGACTACGGTTACATGCACAGTGAATATAAAGTCAATATTCTAGTTGAAGCAAGATCCATTTACATGTGTCGAAGTGTGGTGTGCTATGGGTTTGGGTTATATATACTATATTCGGGGTAGGTCACTGAAGTAGCCTACACAGTTGCCTTGTATTGGCTGTGCCACGCTAATTGAGCATGCACACATGCAAAAACTGCTCTTTGAAATTTGAGCAGAAAAAGGCACTCCAGTCATTTGTTTCAAAGTAGGGCGTATTTGCTGTTTTGCCAATGTTGCTCTGATCATAGTGCTACCCAGTTTGAAAGCCATCCGCTGATTCCACCCCTTGGATAGAGCCCAGTCTACTGGTTGTGGCCAGACGATACATTTTGATGTTATAGTTTGGCTTGTCAGGCTATACATGACCCTGAATTTCATTTAATTCAGGCATAAACCAGGGGGTTAATTTGGGTTTTTAGAAAACAGAATACAACCAAATTCAGAAGATGACAATTGGAATGAGGATTTTACATGATTTGCATGCAAACTGAATATTGCCAACATTCTGTTGAAACCAGAATATTCCCTGCATGTAACCACAGTCACTGAAGAAGAGAGCTAAACAATAAGCTTTCTTGACGCATCACTAATATGTCTTAAGAATCATTAAAACATTACCATAACAGCAGAGAAATACATGCTTGTAACTCCATACATAATGATGAAAATTCTGGCATCTGACAAGTTGTTAAAGCAGTAATACAGTCCCACTGTAGAAATAAAAAATGAGAATGCAATTATAATCTTTCCATTTGCACAGAAAAAAATGCCATTATTTATATGGCTGGGTAAAAATAAAACCTACACATATAGGCTTAGTTTCAATGTTCTTCCTGAGACCTCAGCCCTCATGGATTTAACTACCTCACGCTGTAAAGTGAATCAGTTTGCAAGGCTGTGAGTGCTAACCCTGCTGTTTGCATGTTTGGGACACCACCTGTGACAAATCGTTCAGTTAACAACACTAAAGTCATGACAACTGTTTACAGGTGCTTCTGACAGATGCTTCCCCGAGTTTCATGTCACACATGGGTAATGGGCTTTATGGCAAGCACTCCCAGAAAACAAGTTCAATCACTTCCTGAAATACTGTGTTCTGAGCTGTGTGTTTATGTAGCTAACTTTCAATAGGAAATGATTTGTTTTCCAGATTGGACGTTGAGAGTTCACCATATACCCCATTCCCTTAAGCAAACTCTGCATGCCATACCGACTTTAGGAAAAGATTAAAAAAAGGGTGCAACCAAACCCTCATGTACTTCCGATTTTGACAGCGAGACACCCCTAAACCCTCGCAAACGTATCGAAAACGCATTTAAGTTATTCTATAAGGGCCGACATTGAGACAGGGCCATAGATTTTGACTGTCAGTTTCGTGACAGTAAAAATCCCAGTCATTTTCTCCACTGGCAATTTGATTGTAACCCATGCTATCACACAAGGTAGACTACTAGCTACGGCAGGACCAAATCATTGTCTGAGGTCATAAAAATGCCACAAGTTCATTTGGCATCAATCTTATTTTAAGAAAACTTGTTTTCAGTGGTGGAAGAAGTACTGGAACTCATAAATATTTGACCCCTTACATGTAGTAAACAGAGTGCATTTTCGGTCTCAAAATGGACAATAACCTGTCCATTTCCTTACTAGATAGACTGGTCAGAGAGATTGTGGCTCGTTCTACCATGGGCTGCTCCATCCTCATAATTGTTGACAGCAGTGTTGAAAGTTTGTAAAGTGGATTAGGCTACACAGAGTCGCTTAGGTAACATTAAGCTTACCTATTAAAGATAATGCTAGCCAAACTGGGACAAGTGGAGCAGCATGTCTCGCAGCAACAATTGGACTACTTATTCACATGAGGCCACTAGTCACACAGTATAAACATCAGGTAGGGTGCATCGTCCATAAAAAGACGCTAATTGATCTAGCAGGTAGCAAGCTGTAATTAGCAAGCATGACAGCGAACAATGGTGATAGACCAGAAAAAAGGCACTCTGGCCCAGACAAGAGTGTGTCTACATTTTTTTACATCACCCATTGAGATGAATGGGAACCTCAATGTTGCAATCTGCTTCACACAAACACAAATGTATCTGATTGGTTTAAACTTCCGAAGCAGCCACAGAGCCTAGGAAACTTCAGCAAGTGATAGCCTGATAAAATGTAACAGGATGCAGTTTAAAGATGTGGTGGAGTAAAAGTACAAATAATGAAAAAAATACTTAAGTACTGAAACAAAGTGTTTGTACTTTGTTACTTTCCACCACTTCTTGTTTTATTTGCAATTACACTGGAGAGCACTACACTACAACAAACTTAACTGCAAAGCAACATAAATCAGTCCCCTTGGTTGGTGGAGATGCCCGTTGTCATGAATATTGTTTATAGCAACTGCCACTTCAAACATCACAAACTTTCTCTATGCAGGGAGAGAGCAATGGTGACAGGAAATTGCCGTGTATAAAGTTAAATTGGCTTACAACAAACTGTAGAAAGTTAGTCATCTCTTTAATGGCCATTAGCCAATGGTTATCAGCCACTAACCATCTGGAGCATCCCAATTCAAAATGATCTTAATTTTCATATTTTTACCATTACCATCCGTTCATGGTGTGTTTGTGTATTAACAAACTGGCTGCCCAAGCTCTTGTGTAAAGTCCATGGAGACCATGTTATACCACATGCTGCATGCGTGCAGAAATAGAAGCCTTTTTTATTTCAAGTGGACAGCACGGGAGCTGTACTGTGATGCCGCATGGAAGCCACATGGAAAACATGTGCAGTGTGCATGGTTTAATCATTTACATGTATTCTAAATAAAAAAAAACAAAACACCAAAACATCGGCCCGCAGGTGGGAAAGCCGCTACTGAAGTTCCTCTGGGTAAAATGCCATGCCAGCACTGCCGTCATAATACTTTTGTCTAGCGCACGTCTGTCTGCATATGTGTATGTATGTATGAGCCTTACTTAAGTCTCTAGTGTAGGCAATCAGAATGTGTAATAACACAAAAGACATCCATCATTAAACCATCTGTTAAAAAAAAAAAACTAACCTGGATCCGGATGTTCTGGCTAACTACCGACCCATATCTAACCTTCCATTTGTATCAAAAATATTTGAAAAAATCTCCAGGAAACCTTCAGTTATCTTCAGTGACCTCCTTATCAAATCGGATATATACCAATATACCAACAGATATATATCAATATTAATCCTATTGGATCTTAGTGCTGCCTTTGACACTATTGACCAAAGATTCATCAAAGATTCTGCATTAGCCTGGTTCAAATCATACTTCTCTGGTTGCTACCAGTTTGTACATGCTCATAACGTGTTATCATCCCACACCAAAGTAAAGTTTGATGTACTCCAAAGTTCAATGCTAGGGCCCCTGTTATTCTCCTTCTACATGTTACCTTTGGGATCTGTTATAAGAAAACATGGCATTATCTCCACTCCTATGCAGATGACACCCAGCTTTACCTTTTCATGAAGCCTAATGACTATATCCCAATAATCCCAACTTGATGCCTGCCTCCGAGACATTAAAATCTATATTTATGCATTTAGCAAACACTTTTATCCAAAGCGACTTACATATATTGTCAACTATCAATTGCATCAGGGCCAGGTGGCAGCCAGGATTCAAACCCACAATTTTCCAGGCTACTTGTATGCTAGCCAGGTTCCTTAACCACTATGCCACCACCGCCCACTAAAACTGAAGTCATGATGATAGGCCCCAAACCTTTGATGATACGGAAAAATTAATACATGCATTTGTTACCTCCAGGCCTGATTATTGCAATGTTCTGTTCCCTGGGTGTAGTAATACCTGTTTGCTAAAATCATTAAAGTTGATTTTTTTTTCTCATTAATGTATGTACAGCACCCCGTATTGACATAAAAACACATAATTGTTGACATTTTTGCATATTTATTAAAAAAGAAAAATTGAAATATATTACATTCATGAGAAAAAAAATGAACTTAAATGATTTTAGCAAATGGCTGCAATATAACAAAGAGTGAAGAATTTAAGGGGTACTGAATACTTTCCGTACCCACTGTATATTAAAGACTTACTTGTCCCTTACCACCCTCCGAGAACCCTAAGAACCCAGAATGCTGGTCTCCTTGTAATTCCGAGAATACCGGAGAATCCATGTTTAGTTGGCATGCACTATACCTTTGTAATGCTTCTATAGCCTACTGCCGCCACTAACCTCTCATGCGTCATGCCGTACAACTCACTCTCTCTCCACACACATATATATATATGCACATATGACACATATGATCTGTGAAGTGTGAGCGTGGCCTAACTCATTTACTTCCTCTGTCCATCTACACCACAGCTATCTCTGCTGAGGGTCATCCCTGGCTACTTGCTGTAAAGCACCATGAATCAATACTATTGTAAAAGGCACAGTACAAATATAACTGAATTGAAGAAATCATTACACTTCTTGTCCTTGTTGAAAACACTCATAAAAGTGAGTGAAACCTTGGGATCCATCACCGATTGAATCTCATTTGACAGTAACAAGCTCAAGACTTTGGTTCGGTTGATACATTCTTAATGCTGTGTGGTTAGTTTATGTGTGTCTAAACAGATGGGTGCACTCAAACTGCATTTCACTAGCATTCATGAACACATACATCTATTCATTCGTTTGGAAAAAGATATCTATTTATTTTAAAATGCTTCAATAACATGTAAAACACTCACTTGTACATCTTACTAGTTGGTTCTAGGGACAGCAATCTGCGTTGGGTGCATTCACAAGTGGCGTAGTTGCACCCTCGTGAAATTAATTAACTCTTTTGTAATGCATGTTTTTTGCATGTAGCTATTTATTAATGTTTTATCTAAGGCCTGGTAATGTAAATATATTTATTGCTATTGAATAATGTTTATAATGTTGCAAATTTGACTTGTAATTTGGGAACTCCCCCATGCTCTATAGTTTTTATGGTTTCTTCCAATTAGGGGAGTTAAGGTACCCATTAAATGGGTTGGGGGTTCACTGGGCAGGGAGACTTTTGGTAGGAGAGGAGAGTGTGCATGCATTCTCCTTTGTTCCAGTATCCTCAGATGTGTTAGGTTCCTAAAACAATATTACTGCTTTATTTAAGCCTTTTTTAAGTGCTTCGTTGTCGCTGCACCAAACCAGAAAATATAGTTCCAAAATACCTATTTTTTTCTTTTCTTTATTATGTTTCACTATTTTTTTGCATTTGGGATGCTTCATTCTGGTGGTAAAGTGCAAGTCTTGCCATTTTTGACTTGCTGCCTCTTTGTGCCAACCCTCAACACACTACTCATAATAACAGGCCGACCTCAAATGGTGGATGGATGATCTCAGCCAGAACTGAGAGACTGAAGAAAAGTTTCTATCCTCAGTCTATCCGCGTCTTGAATGAGAACCACAAAGCATCATAGCATTTCTTATATGTAGCAAAATACTTCTATAAATATCTATTCATTTATTTCCTTTCTCATTTATTTTTATACATAGTATATTTTCATTAATGCAAGCATAGTCATTATAGTCAGTAGACTGCATATTGTACTTTGCATGTTGGTATGTGACCAATAAAATTTGAATTTGAAGCAAGGTTCCTGTAAGTTGTGAATCAACTGTGGCGGTGGTGGCGTAGCGGTTAAGGAACCTGGCTAGCGTGCAAGTAGCCTGAAACATGTTGTGGGTTCGAATCCTGGCTGCCTCTCTAGTGGAGACTGGCCCTGAACAACTGATAGTTGACTAAATGTAAGTCGCTTTGGATAAAAGCGTCAGCTAAATGGATAAATGTAAATGAATCAGATTTGCACTCTGGGGGTATTTAGCCCATTCTTCCTTCCTATTACAAGGAATGCAATAATATATTTTTTTGGCTCTTTGCTTTTGTGTGTGTGTAGTGTTGCCTCTCTCAGTTTTCGATTTACCTGGAAACATGAAGACAAGCAGCTGTAGGTCAAAGTAGTAAGAGGACCATGTCGTTGGCTGGTGCTCTGATACAGAGGCAATGATGGGAATGTTGTTTTTGGCATATGATGGGTCCAACAAGGAGTAGAAACGTCCAGTCCATGGCGAGATTTTACCTAAGGATACACTAAAAGATTACGCACACTGCTCCTGTGCATTGAATGGGACAGTTTTTAATGTTGTCCCAATAAAGTTTGGTTACTTTTTTTAGGCAGTTGAAAGAATTATCTACAGAGACTGCATTGAAAATGACTTCAAATCCTTTCAGGTAGTCCACAGTTTCCAAAATCATTTTACATTAAATTATTTTTCCACTGAAGTCTACGCACAGTATACTCAATGACACAAAATTTTTTAAAAATTAACTACTGTGTTTATCGAAGCATTTAGAACCTTGGGTAGGAGTGTTCTGCACAACTCAGTTATAGGCAAATCAATTATCAAAGTGAAAAAAAATATATTTTTATACTCTATTTTTTCACAGGAATTATTTCCAATTTCAAACTGAAACGTCGCAAGTAGACTTGGTGATGGCCTAATAATGTAATGTTTTTTTCCATCTAGAATATTGTGGTCATTGTAGTGGATGACTATTCAAAAGTATTCTTCAACTAAATGCTTCAGTTCAAATGATGTAACTGTATTCCAACCCTTGGACCATCTGTAGCTGTTTTACCAGGCCAAAGCCAAGAGGCCCTTTGCAGTGGTAAAAAGAGAGATAATGATGCACCAGGAGTTGGATTGTGTGCGGGGTTTGGTAGAACTTAGATCTTTCTTAAACTGAATGGCATAAAATGGCCCAACCTGCCGAGTCAATTAGTGAAAATCAACTAGCAATCAATCATGATGCCCAAGTGTCTTGCAACTTTAATATGAGCAAGAAACAGGGAGTCAATTTTGTTTGATATCATTTTCATTCGTATCATATAGTTTATCAAGATTTGCACCAAGACTATGAGATCGTCACGTGGAAACAACAGACAGTGATGGGCATTATCTACACAGCGGTGATATAAAAAGCCCTGCCCAAAACATTTGAGTGTGGGAAATTTTGGTGGTTTCATTGACAGGCTTTCAGCATTTAAACTGATGGTAAGTCAAGAAAATTGGTCCTGCTGGCAGTTGAGGGACAGCTGAGGAAATTTTCATTTTTCCGATTTAACTATATTTCACACTGATCAGAGCAATTGAAATAATAAGATCAAATAATTACTAACTTAATTAACTCAATTTATAGGAGTTAACACCAGCACTATTATGTATTGTAACTTATAATAATAAAAATAACCTTACCAGTCAACATGAGCACAGCACCAACAGATAGTAGAACAATGCCAACCAATGAAATGACGCTCTTGAAAAGAATCTCAAACTGCTGGGCATTGAGCTTGCTCCTCAGGTAATCAACAAAAGCATGGATCTGGCATAAGCCAAACACTCCGAAAGCTGCCATGTGCTCTGAAGACTGTACAGGCTGTGATAAATACATTGGAAAAAAAACAAACCACATATTACAAACAATGCTGCAAAAGTTTGTGAGCCCGATTACCTAGTTTTCTGCATTATTTGGTCATAAAATACAATCTGATTTTCATTTAAAGGGCAATTTGAAGGTTAAAAATCCCTTTTCATTCATGTGTAGAGAAATAACGCAAACGAATTTTTTCAATTTCAACAGACAAACCATGTTATGTAGCATAGACATAGTATAGCTATGTAGTATTTACAGACGTTTTTTACAACTTTATGAACGTTCTAAAACAGAATTTACCTAAGATGACATCACTAAAGGGAGGCATTTTTAAGCCTTAATAATTATGAGCCTCTTTGGCATCAAACTGATGAAAGTATTTGGCTAACTAACATCCTCACCAGCAATAAATTAATTTGAAGAGAGAAGTGGCCATGGTGAGTAAAATAACAAACTTTAATGCTGGTAAATACATACAAGCAACTACATTAATGTAAACATTTGTTGGCAACTACTATACGATTGTGTTAACTAGCAGTAGGCGTAATGACAAATAAGGAAAAGAAACCTGTGTACCACTGAACCATAAACATAACGATGATGCATTGCTTGAACAATATGCTAGGTGTGTAAAGGTGCGGTCAGTGATCCTGTGTTATTGTTTGGGGGGCAGGCTGCTGATTGTTTTCAGCGACAGCCAGGTGTCATTTATTTTGTTAATTAGTTAAAGTAGACATGCAGTAGCCTAGGCCTTAGTGTGACTGAAATTGTTAACGAGTGTTGGCAAGAATGTGTAAGGACTTGATTTGCCTTATTTACAATTATTCATTACAGAAAAAACATGAAAAAAAAAAAACACATTTAATCGCAATTTATTTTGCACTCCAAACAGCGCAAAACGTTTCTCATTGCATGAGTACCTTGTATACTTGTAATACTGATGCACAGGACACAACCCAAGAACAACCATGGAAATCAATGAAGAGAAGTCATTGCTAGGTTTGGTGGGAGGAAATTACAGAATTTCAAACTAAATTCATCTGAAGTGTTATGACACTGAAAAACAAGCGAAAGTTCATTTATTGGGGAAATGCGAATGTGTTGCTGTGACTGGGGATCATTGGACCTCGGTAAACAATACAAATTACATTGGTGTGACCGCACTTACTATTGACATCGCTGACAGGGAATGGCATCTTAAATCTTTCGCCCTAACCATGCAGATGACGACCATCTGGCACTATGCTGAAAACTGGCAAAATGTCACCACAATTCAGTCATATGCTAAAATCCATTTAAATTGAAAAATGTTGCTTCTCGTGTCAAATATTGATACGCGATTAACTGAGAATAATTAATTTAAAAGCCTCTAATTAGTTAGATTAATTGTTTTAATCAAGTCCCACCACTAGGTATTATACAAGAGTAAGTAAAAATCTATACATCTCTGACTGAAACTACCTGGAATCCCACAAAGGAGATTTGCATGGATAGGATGGTTCCAAGACAATAGACAGTGCAATAGGCCACATAGATGCGATGGGAGAAGCGCCCAGTGAGCATCAGCACCAGCACATGAAGAGGTATGAGATTAATCAGGAAAACATATCCACCCCAGGAGGAGACCTAAAACAGAGAATGATGAGAATAACAAAATTGTAGAAATACATCACTGGTTGGACAAATACATACTAGTACACAATAAAACATATACAGATTCTTATTACGCTGTAATAAGGAAACATGAAGACATATAACTCCTACTCGCAACTGCCTAGAAAATCGCCATGCTTAAATTTTTTTACACATACATATTTTTACATATTTTTACACGTGTCAAACTTTAAATTGGAAAAAGCAAATGTTCTGTGGTCACTTACGGGAGCAATGCTAATGGTCTTAAAGGATTCAAGGAATTGTGCTTAGGTAAGCTAAAAACCCTACCGTCAGACTGGGACATCAATGCTCACCTTTCCATTTGTATAACTGGGACAAATCATTCAGTTAACAACAAAGTCACAATTCCGCAAAAACGTTTCCATTTCTGTTTTATGGCAATTGTTTGCAGACACTATTTTGACATTTCCATGCTTCCCCAGTGTTCCACGTCACAATGCTAAGAACACTGGATAAATCCCCTCAGCAAAGTCTGCATGTGATGTCAGCTTTAGGAAAGGGCTCAGAAAGGGTGCAACCGACCCCCAACACACTTCAGATTTTGACAGTGGGACACCCCTAAATACCCACAAACTAGCATGAACATTAATTTAAGTCTTGGGGCTCTATTTTGACGATCATATGCGCATTGTCTAAAGTCAGTCGCGCAAGTTGCTTTGGGGGCGTGCCCGACACAATTTGGTATTTTGACGGCGGGAAAAGCGAACATTGCGCCAGGCGCATGGTTCAAAAGGGTTGGTCTTAAAGTACTTCATTAGTCATGGGTGTGTTTTGGGCGTAACATACAATTAACCTATCAGGATTTATACTCTCATTCCCTTTAAAAGCCAGCGGCGCATTTTCCATGGTGTGTTGCTATTACGATGGCGAATTTACCCGGAAGACAGGAGCGGTTTTCGTAGGAGGAGACCGATCTGCTAGTGCATGAGGTAAAAGCGCGTGAACAGGTTATCTTCGGGGATGGAAAGAATCCCCCCAAACCTCCACGGGTCAAGGAAGTATGGGAGGAAATATCCTCAGTTATGTCCTCCGCCTTTGGCAAAAAAAGAGCATCCGAACAATGACGAAAGCGGTACAATGATGTTAGAAGACGGGGGAAACAAAAGCTTTCAACGGCAATAATATTGTGATATATGTGATGTACATGAAAAACTTTTGTATAAACTCTGCTGCGCGCTCCTGCTGATGAGAGAAGCATGGTGTTCGCGCATTGTGCACGCTTTCATATCCCAAAGCGCTGTGCTGCAAAATCCAAGTTTCCATCTCTGCCGGTGAGGGAGTAAGCGCAAGCACAACAGATTGACTTGCTTGGATTACCGGAAGCCAGGGCTGTAGACAAACCGGTATGTGGCTGCTGATGGTGCACAGCTTTTGGAGTGCAATTTGGAGCATGTTAAGACACTAAAAACATAGTTTAAAGTCCTGGGTTAGCCGTCAGTGCTAATTCTCTGTTCAAAGAGACCTGGACCAAAATTTCTTATGCCCTTGGTACTGACAACTCTCAGGTAGCTTAAGCAATAGAGATGCTTGTCGAAAATGACCAAAACTATCCTTTAAGCAAAAAGCCCCACAGCTTTGATTCTGTTAGGGGAAGGAACATGAAATTTGGTATGAGAGTTTTTGGGGTAAGTGGAAAATGGAGATTACTCTACCCTAATTGGTAATTGGTAGATAAAGTTGTGTTCTTTGAAGAAAATGTTAAAAAGCATAAAAATAATTGAAACAATAATTAGACATCATAAATACCAGATTCGGCCACTCAAGTGGCAAGGGTTTGTTTGCCTAACTTTAGCCTAGTAATCCTACCTTCTTAACATCACTCATAAAATCTTTCCTGATTAGGTATAAATAGGCTAATACTGCTGAAAGCTTTTAGGATTTATCCAGTTTAAGCCACAAAATCAATGCAGTTGCAAGCCTGCAATTCTGTCATGTTTCTCTGCTTTGAAACATGACATTTTCCTATCTATTTTGAGCTTGCTTGAGCGGTTGTTTAGCTGTTAGCTCAACAGCGACATCCATCATTCTGTGTCAACAGTATGAAAGCAGGCAATGACACGGTAATGTCACATCTTGCGCCTGTAGTGACAGAGCAAGCGAGTATACAGAGCCTATTACAGGACAGTGTTCAAGTCTATTTCCCTGTGTGTTGTTCAGGGGATGATTGTGACAGCTACAAATTATTCATATTGCTGTTGAATTTGTGTCACTGGGATTATATCATCTACGCTGACAAGTCATCCCAGCCAAAATATTGAATAAGATAAAGCAGTAGAGCAAAAGGAATTTTATGAAATCATAGAAGCAATAAACAAATAAGACACTTCCACAACTTACCATGTAAAAGTAAGCAAGTGCACACATGGAAGACCAGTAAATAGACCCAGTTTTCACTGCCTTGATCCACATATAGTATGTCAACAACATACAGAATATAGCAATACCTATAAAAACAGCAGAAACAACCTTAGCATATGCATCTACATTTAAGACTTACATCTTATTGTAACCACATGCATACAACATCTGTTTACCTTCATTATCATATGAGCCAGCAACAGATCGAGAGATGTATCCAGGTACCACTGCAATCATAGCAGCAGCAAGAAGTCCAGCTCCCGCATCCTAATCCCATTGATACCCACATTCAAAACAGATACACAAACAAAAACTTACATGAATAAAAAATTTACTACTGTAGCACCTTCAAGATAAAAATCACTTAATTGTTTAAAACTCATGCCCTAATAAAAACAGCGTGACAAATCATACCTTCAGCTCCTTAGTAAGGTGGTATGTCACAAGGGCTGTGAAGGAGGAAAAGAGTGGAGCCAGAAAGACACAGACATTGCGAATATCGATGGTGACATGGAAGAAATGTAGCACATGGTAAAGAGCTGCCGAGGTAATCATCAAGCCTAGAAAAATTTGAAAAAATGTTATTCACTCAAGCATGGAACTACAAGCACAGACTAACATATAAATACCAAAACAAATACATTTGTCATTATTAGCACATTGCACGTAAATTTGTGTACATTAACTCATGTCCTTAATTTAGTCAAAATCCGACTGTACCTGGATAAATGGTGCCCCCTATAATTCTTCCTAGAGGATACCAGGCACGATCATCAAACCAATTGTGGAATTTGTAGAATCCTTCTTCCGCCAAAAATCGTGTTGTGCGATAGTTGAAATACCTGAGAGTGATGGAAGCAAAGATTTTGCATATGACAGACAGGAAGGCCTACCACCTTTTGATTTAGCCAAATACAACCAAAGTTAAAACTTACGGATCAAATTCATGGATAACACTCTCAAATCTCAACACGGAGAAAAGTCTGGTTGAGAACGCTACAAGGAAAAAGAAAGCGTCCCAAGTATTACTCATGAGTGCTTTCAAGACATGACATCTCAGGTTATGCTCATTTCTTACTCACAGAGGATTGCTGCCATAGAAAGAATGAGCAGCTTTAAGAGTGTGTCCTGTTTCTCGTAGGACAGCCGCAGGAAGCCCAACTTTGTCATTTTCCACACTGTTGGAATGGCAAATTCAGAATTCCTAGGTGAAAAGGTGAAGACATTTATACTGCATATATATATGAGGTGGCATTACAAATCCTTAACGTAACCCATAAAACGCACAAGGTTTGAACAAAGACAACTATCAAATGGCAACATAACTTATTAGTCATCTGACGGTTACTCAAATGCCACCACTAACGTTAGTCGTTTTGGAGGTAACAAGGAAGTGTAATCTCAGAACTAGTCTGGCCGTGGATAACGATAAGGGATTGACAATACCCCGTGCTCTCCTAAAAATTATTTCATTTGAATTGTAAAGTCCTGACGTGCGCACAAAAAAACTGCATTTATTTAACGTTAGCCAAGCCTGACATTAACGTTAGCTGACGTCGCGTTAAGAAGCATGCACATGATGCATGCTATCAAAGCAACCATACAGCGATTTTCATATTTTTAACATAGGACAACAATCATTAAACACCTTTCTTTCAAATATCCCAAGCATATTTACCAGATTTTTCTGTAGACCAGTCATTAACTTCTATTCCAGCGCAAGCACCGCTGCACTGTAGGCATAAAATGCACTGGGTTCCGGGCGCTCCAAATGTGACGTGTCCTTTTCGCAGGTACCCTATGGTGTCCGGTGAGGACTAAACCAAACCAAACCTCTGGCGGTGCAAGAAATGCATTGCCGCCACCTTCTGAAATGGAGTGCATGTCCGAATAGCCTCTATAGTACAGACAATCTGTAGCCTACCCTAGCGGTGGCAAATGGTTTTGCTATAGCCCACATTTTGACGTTATAGTCTGGCTTGTCAGGCTAGTCAGTCTATGGTTTGACAACATTATATGTTTGCTTGGATATTAAAAATATACCATCAGGAATTTAGAGGAACATTCTTTATTTTGAGGTCAAAGGCAGCACTTCGCCTTTAGGCCTGACACTACAGGTGATTAGAGTAAAATCTTTAACTAGATGTCACAAGGATTTTTTTAGCTTCAAGATTGAAGAGAGTCTTTATTACTTCTCATATTATATCATATATATATGGCATAATAAATTATTGTGTTGTTGCTCCTCAAAAATAATACAATAAATAGTATGTTAAGTGTTGAGAGAGAGAGATGTGTGTGTGTGTGTGTGTGTGTGTGTGTGTGTGTGTGGTGTGTGTGTGTGTGTGTGTGTGTGTGTGTGTGTGTGTGTGTGTGTGTGTGTGAGGGAGAAAATAGAAACTGCAGTGAAAAGACTGGCAGGCACAGGTTTAGGCTGTCATTGTTTCAGTGTTCATAAGCCTTGTCGCTTGGTGGAAAAAACTGTTCTGGAGTCTGGTAGTCTGAGCCTTACTTGCCAGATGGTAGCAGCTGAAACAGTCCATGACTAGGATGGCTGGGGTCCTTACTGATTCTTTTGGCCTTCCTGATGCATCGCCTCTTGTACAAGTCCTGTATGGAGGGTAGATCACGTCCACAGATACTTTGTTCTGTGCGCACAATTTGCAGTGCCTTTCATTTGGTAGCAGAGCAACTTCCAAACCATGCAGTGATGCTTTCAGTCAGGATGCTGTCTGTGGTGCCTCTGTAAAATAGTCTGTGATGTCAACACCAAGGAAATTTAAGTTGTTCACAGTTTCCTCTGCAGAACCAAGGCAAGGCAAATTTGACATTACCTGACAAAAAACACATCTTTTTAAACTAGCATAAAGTGTCTAAGGAAAGTAAACTAGGTAAAGTAAATTTGGGTGTCATTAAATAAAAAAAAAACCATATTATTATTATTATTATTATTACTATTATTATTATTATTATTATTATAAGCCTTTGGAAGGTCTCTCAAGGTCCCACTCACCGGTCCCATTCATCATTAACTTGTCATCAAATTGCAGCGTGGGTACTGAAGTTCAGTGATTTAACATTGTCAGTGTTGATTTTGCAAATAATGCACGAATGGCCTTTTTAAAAAAAAAAAAAAAAAAAAAAAAACACCCAAGCCATGTTTTACCTACATCCCGAAGGCAAAACCCATGAATGCTTGACATCCCAATATTATTATCATCACTGAGAAATTCCCATTATTCCCAGACCCTCTCAATGACTGGTTAGTCTCGCTGCACCTCCCCCAGAAAGAGTGGGCTAAATCGCTGGAAGATGACAACACCACCTCAGGAATTTGACCTTAGTAGATTCATCCATTCAGGTCTAATAGTTAAAGAAATAATACCTGAAGCCTAACAAGGCTTCACAAGTTTGTAGTCACAGACCAAGCCAGAAGCATGATTCTATAGTCTTTTACTATCACTCACTGTGCCTAAATACAAGACACACAACCTCCAAAAGACAAAACAATCCAAAAATACAGCACCATATTAGCAGTCTGGGCGTAGTGGCCACAAGGAACCACAAGCAGGACTAATAGGCCATTTCCACCGACTGAGACAACGGCTTGGTTTGTCTTAGGACGATACTCATTTACAGTCTTTTTGACCTCAAATGTGGTACAGAGTGGAAAGTCCAATTGTTTTGAGTAGGCCTTCTTGAGAGGTATGCCAACCCGTGCCAAAGGGTGCCAAAAAATGTGGATTTCATCAACAAGAGCATTGATTAGGTGTCAGAAAACTGTCACTGATGCAAGAATGAAGAACTACTGGGGGTTAGCCTGGTAAAATTCTGGTGGCTATTTGTTTTAACGCAATTTCAGACAGAAAGAGATTGGTTAAAATTGCAACAGTATTCCTAGAATGATGATTATTATTGGTGACTAGATGTGTACGAGGCCTAATAGGTCTATGTTGGATTTGTGCATAAACGTGAGTCCACTGAAATATTTCATTAGCACTGAAAAAGCTGCTTGTTCTTGCTTAGTTAATGCGTATGTGTGGCCACTTTCTATCTTACAAAATAAAACAGCTTCAGGAGTGAACTGGGTTGCTTCTGCGATTTTTTAACATATTCTGTTTTGAAGGACAGTATTTTTGATCATTGACATTTTGACGTCAAAAGGTGAATGTCAAACTCCAATCCAAAATCTCCATCTGGGCCACACCTTGCCCACACTGCACAGTAGGAAGGCCTAGCCCACATCAAAATACACCCAAACTGTCCTGTGGGGTCCTGGGGGGTATTCCAAGAGGACAGGTATGGTTACATGGCTCTAAGGGTGAAGTTTATGTTATGGACGATAGGGACATGTCCATACCACTTTTCTGAATTCTTAAAAAAAAAAACACTTTTTTGATGTAAACTGAACATGCGGTTTGAATCGCAATGCAGCGCACGTATTGATTCTGAATTTACATCAATTTTTTTTGGTTGAATTACTCAGAAAGTTTTCGTCACGCAGATACCATCTACATATCATCTGAAACTACTTGACCAGAGCTACCCAACTGTGCTGTGCATATTTTCAGGTACCATCCAGGTACAACCATCCATATTAAATAGGCTACATTCCAAAAATAGTGAAATCCATAGGCATAACTGTTCATCTGTACAGTAAGGCAACCATTTTAAAGGTGCTTTTGCACGGTCTCCAAAATCAGGCAGACATTATGCAATTTCACCTCAAAATAATGCTTGCAATTTCATTGACTGAAATGTTGGTCAAAGAATGCTCTGTGAGGGGGCGGATACAAAGCTACTCCCTTGCACTGTAAATAAAGGCTCTCTCAGCTCCCCCAGCAGCTTCTTTGCGCAGCTACAGCATATGCGAGATGACAATGGTGCCTCGGTGTGAAACGAAACTGAACGAAAACTGAAATCGTATTTATTATCTTGTTAGTCAAATATCTCTTCGAAAATGATCATCGCTACTCTCTGGCTTGCAAACAACTGTATAACAATGTACTAGACTATCTCTAGATTCATTTACATGGGTTGTCACTAATGCATTACTGTTCCAAAATAGTCTAGGCCTACTCCATACTTTTAAAAAGCACTTTTCTGGACCCTAAGCACAATTCTGAAAAGTGCACTTTTCTGATTCTTCCCACCTGGGTATAGGATATTCATCAGATACCAAAACCTCAGGAAGTAATTACAACCTCTGGTAACATAGCAATTATGTAATGAAGGCATTTGTTAAGGCACAATTCTGATTGGCTAAGACATCCACCACGATGTGAGGATGATGGGAGGTCTTCCAGGACTCAGCTTGCTGTAAAAGCTGGAGGAGCTCTGGAGGAAATTCAGACCTGCATAGCTCTCCTGGAAGAACAGGAGACATAACATAGTTTCACTGCAGTGAATCTTCTTCACATTGCCAATTCATTGAATCTATTGCTTGACAATTGTCTATGCATGTGCCCTGTTGGTTCTGTGAATAAAGAGTCTCTGTCAGCAACCACTTTGGTCTCAGCTGTGCCTATTTATGAGAGCACATATTGTGGCGGGCTTGAATGAATGATCAAACTGAGTCAAGACCTTGTGGATCAGAACTGAATCGATTCAAAAAATTGTTATTGATACTCAGCCCTATTAGCCACCAAAAACTCAAACCTGGCATCATGATTGTATTGTGCCCTTCATATAACTTTCCCACTCGGTTATTTTTTGGTATTCCTGAAGGACTTGCTGAAATCAAACACAAGAAAAAGAACACAACAAGAATTCTATTATAAGGACAAGATTAAACAGTAAACAGCTCTTTCCCCATTTTCACACATTGGAAAATAAGATCTCAAAGTGTGTTTGAAGTAAAGAAGTATTTAAAAAAACATTCTATCCTGTGTAAAGAGGCAATAGAAACATTGTGGAAATGCCCATGCCAGACGCTGAATATAAAAAACAACAAAGTTGGCTAGAACAGAAACACTGCGTTGTTGTCTGTGTCTGGACAACAATGGAGTGCTTCCTTTCATTAGGGGGTTTACTTTCATTGGGTGCTGTCATACCCTCCTCCAAGGAGATGGTTAGTTTGATGAGCAGGGCACTTTTCTCCACCGTAGACCACATGACAATGTCTAGCCAGGGAGTAGTTGTCAAGATCTCTCTTGGTAAGACTCGCAGTTTCTTCAGGTCTGCCTACATCTGCCACTCTTTGCCAGGTTTGAGTACTGGTCCTCCTTGAAGAAGGTTGGTGTTCGCTGCCTGGCTTCATAAGTCCTGCTAGGGTATACATTGGCACAGCCAGTGTGGGGTTTTCTGCTGCCAGTACCCTACAGGTCTCCAGGATCTTGGCCAGCTTTGTCATGACTTGATCATGGCACCACCTGAAGCATGCCAGTGTCAGTGCCACTTTACATCCTGACAATATATGCTGGAGGCTTGCCTTGCTTCCACACAGAGGAAAGTCTACCTCCCCGCCATACAACTATGTGATTTTCTGAGGGCATGGCAGCCCATATTAAGTGCCTGTTAATGCTGACATCCCAACTTGTCCAGGCTCCTTGGCTGCCCGAGCTATTGCCTTCATTTGGAAGCACTGCTCCTCCAGTCTGTTGACTTAGTGCATCACCATGGTCTTCTGCTCTTATACATCGTATGGGCTCTGCCTTCTAACAGCTGGTGTCAATTCCAGCTAGTTACTGTAGACAATGCTCAACACTTTTTCCATCTCCTGGACATGCTATCTTCACAAAGCTGAGGTTTTTAAGAGAGCTGAGGGTGCAATACCCTTATATAGGATAACCCTTCCGGAAGGGGGGCAGACATGCAAATTCTTACTAAGCTGCAGCACAGCAGGGGATTGGCACTCATGGAACTGTTAGGAACTGTATTTCTGTGAAAATGGATTAGTTTCTATGCGTTTTGGCCTTGCATCCACATGGCACCGGCGTTTTGGGTGACCTAAAATAGACTTTTTTGAAAACGGGTTCCAGAGTGGAAAAATCTGAAAACGTAGTCGTTTCGTTGCTGTGTGGACAAGCAAAACACAGCTTTTTGAAAACGATGACGTTGCCAACCCGTCACCGTCACGTGACCAGAAGAGCAGTAAAGATCCCGGCACACAACAAGTGGTAAAAACAACAATGGAGGACAACGGAGTTGTGTTTGTGCTGCAGACACTTCTAACTTTGTTAGTACCAGTGCAACAAAACCTGCTCATGCTCTGTGTAGCAGAACACCAGCAGAGACACATACACACATTACACACAGTGGATTCTTTTAAACCCACCATGGTGTAGAATGAGAAGGGCCACCAGAAGAAGATTTTGGGTGAGACCTGGGAGAACTAGTTGTTGGTGGGACAACTTCGTAAATGGCCTTGTCGTGGACGATGAATGAAGAGCAAATTTTTGAATGTCCAGAGCTTTTTGTGGCCCTGAGCGAAGAACTTCGTCCTCATATTAAAGGCCAAACAACCAATATAAGAGAAGCAGTTGACACATTAAAGAAGGTTGCCTGTATGCTATACTACTTAAGTGACGAGGGAAGGCTATGGAAGACGGCTAACTCTTTTGGACTGTGTCGGCCATCATAAGACAGACGTGCAAAGTCATTGCTCTCCACCTCGGTCCACAATATATTGAGCTTCCTTTCACAGAGCCCGAGGCAGAGGAGCTTGTTTCAGGCTTTCATTGTGTACATGGCATGCCACAGTGTTTGGGAGTGGTCAACAGGACCCATGAAATAAAGCAGCTAATTCAAAGATGAACTAGTATTTCAAAACCGGAAAGATCCCAGCATTGAAGAAGCAGACAGTAGAGGATGAGGAGCCCAAACCCATATTTCTGTTGGGTGACCCAGCCTACCCATTATTGCCTTTCCTGCCTTTTCAGGCCAGATTTGCAGCCCTGAAAAGGGCTATGGACATTAATTTGATTGACCTGCCAGATGTAATTTACCCCTGCTTTGTTCCCCTGTGGGGCGACTAGAGAGACCATGGACGAACACTCCACACCCTACAGTGTGATCAGGAAGTACAACCTTCCACAGAAAGCAACAACTACCTGACTGACTGTAATGAGATAGAGGGGAAGAGGGTGAGAAAAGTGGCCACAAAGTTCCTTGACCCTTGAACAGAGTGCTTTAACTGCTACTGTTAAACTTGTATATAACTTTTATTAAAAATGTGAGGATTGAGTGGATTGTGTGGGTGCTGTAAATAAACAGTAATTGCAGCCATTTCTTGACTTCTTTTCTTTTATTGGACAAACTGTGCCTTTTCAAAATGCGCACTTACACGATCACAAAATAGTATATCAAAGCAATATATACTATACACAAACTATATATACACATTGAAACTATATACAATATATATGGAACTATATATGCTGCTGTTCCATCATAGTCCTCAGCAGTTCAAAACCATCCCTGGTGGTGTTTGTTATAGCTGCAACGTTTGAAGTGACCAGGGTTTCGTGGTGGTGCCTCTCCGAGTCCTCCATGATGTCCACCATCCTTCTCTTCAGCTGCATATCCTCAAGCAACGCAGCTTCCACTGAAGCCTTTCGCTTCAGTCAGTCCCCTCTGTGGTTGTCGAGTCTTGCCTATGTGAACAAAGTAAACAATTTTTAGAATGCAACATAACCATATGGCAACACGATGTTAAACAACATGACCAACACAAAGAACAAAGAACCTAGGGGTGGTGGTAGTGTAGTGGTTAAGGAACCTAGCTAGCGTGTAAGTAGCCTAAAAAGTTGTGGGTTCGAATCCCGGCTGCCACCGTTGTGCCCTTGAGCAAGGCACTTAACCCTAAGTTGCTCTAGGGGAGACTGGCCCTGAACAATTGATAGTTGATGAGTTGTAAGTCGCTTTGGATAAAAGCGTCTGCTAAATGCATAAATGTAAATGAACATGCATCATTGCAACTGAGCTAACAACACATTACACTGTGCTAGCTAGTTTTGCTAGTTTTCAAGAAGGAAACCATGATCAAACCCACCTGAAGCAAACCTATCTCCTACTCACTTTTCACTTTTTCTCCTTGGTGGCGTCTGCTCTACCACCGTCTAGAAGTTTCTCTTCTTTTGAGGTTGACGATGCCACAGAGTCACTCTGTTCTACGCTGAGATCCTGCTTGGATCGTGTGTGCCCTCTGTCTACCAGACCCGCACGACCCACTCAGTCTCATGCGTGGCTTAATGACTCACTTCGGTCAATGCGCACTAACCTCAGAGCTGCTGAAAGGAAATGGCACAAAACTAAGAATTCGGCCGATCTAACACAATTCCAAGTACTACTATCTTCCTTCTCATCCTGTGTCACTGCTGCGAAAAAGGCTTTCTATCACGACAAGATTAACAATACCACGGACACCAAGAAACTCTTTTCCACCTTTAAATCTTTACTAAACCCACCTCCTCCACCTCCTCCAACTAACCTCACAGCTGACACTTTTGCTGCATTCTTCACTAACAAAGTTGCAGCTATTAGTAGTCAGTTCTCAAACCAATCCACAGGTTCCTTCTCCTAGCCTCTCTAAACCAACTGCTTCCTTTTCTTCTTTCACTCCTCTCTCCGAGGCAGAGGTGTCTAAACTTCTCACAGACAGCCGGCCTACCTCTTGTCTTCTGGACCCTATCCCAACAACCCTTCTTCAGGCCATAACCCCCACCATTGTGACAGCAACCACACATGTGGTCAATGCTTCACTAACTAGGGGTACATTTCCCACTGCCTTCAAACAAGCCCAGGTAACACCGCTGCTCAAAAAACCATCCCTTGCTCCTACTCAAGTGGAGAACTACCGGCCTGTCTCTCTTCTTCCCTTCCTTTCCAAAGCCATTGAACGAGCTGTCTTTAAACAGGTCACAGGTTTTCTCACTCAGAACAACCTCCTCGACTCCAACCAATCCGGTTTCAGAAGTGGCCACTCCACTGAAACGGCGCTTCTGTCTGTGATGGAAGCATTAAAAGAGGCCAGAGCGGCAGGTCAATCCTCAGTGCTCATCCTGCTGGACCTATCGGCAGCATTTGACACGGTCAACCACAGCATCCTACTGGACAAGCTAACCAACATTGGCATTGATGGCACAGCGCACTCCTGGTTCAAGTCCTATCTTACTGGACAGTCGTTCAACGTATCATGGCTAGGACAGACATCGGCACTTCACCAACTCACCACAGGAGTACCCCAAGGATCTGTGCTGGGGCCCCTTCTCTTCGCCCTGTACATCACCTTGCTGGGCTCAATCATCCACTCCCATGGCTTCTCTTACCACTACTATGCTGATGATACCCAGCTCTATCTGTCCTTTCCGCCGGACGACTCCACGGTGTCAACACGGATCTCGGACTGTCTCTCTGATATATCTGCATGGATGAAAGGACATCACCTTCAACTAAATCTCTCCAAAACTGAACTGCTGGTCCTCCCAGCCAAATAAGACATACATCACGACATCAGTATCAAGATCGACTCCCTGTCTGTTTCTCCCACCAAAGTGGCAAGAAACCTAGGTGTCATGATCGATGACCAACTGACCTTTGCAGATCACGTTGCCTCTGTGGCTCGGTCGTGCCGTTTTTCCCTATTCAACATAAGGAAGATCAGGCCGTACCTAACCCAACATGCAACCCAGCTCCTGGTTCAGACCCTGGTTATCTCTCGTCTTGACTACTGCAATGTCCTCCTATCAGGCCTACCAGCCTGTGCGGTGAGACCGCTACAGATGATCCAGAATGCAGCTGCACGTCTGGTCTTTAACCAGCCAAAAAGGGCACATGTCACACCTCTGTTCATTGAACTTCACTGGTCACTACCCTTGGCTGCTCGCACTAAATTCAAGGCACTTATGGTGGCCTACAGGGTGAATGATGGCTCTGCTGCCATCTACCTGAATACTCTTCTGAAGCCCTATGTCACCCGACGACCGCTACGCTCCTCTAGGGAACGTTTTCTAGCATGGCCAACGCCTTGTGCAGGTCAATCCAGACTCTTCTCGTATCTGGTTCCGCGCTGGTGGAATGACCTCCCAAGTCCTGTCAGATCAACTGATACCCTCTCCACCTTCAAGAAACTCATGAAGACCCAGCTCTTCCAAGAATGTCTCCTGGTGTAAATTTTTGAGAATGCACTTAATAATTTAATTTCTCTACACTGCGTTACACTATTGCACTTTCAACTTAAAATAGTGCAGATTCTATGTTAGCAATATGCACTCCTTGATTGTTCTTTCATTGAGTTGTAGCTTGAATGTTATCCTCTTTTGTAAGTCGCTTTGGATAAAAGCATCTGCTAAATGCCTAAATGTAAATGTAAATGCCTGCGTTCCTTCACCACTCTAGGAGGCAGAATCAGTTCTTTCAGGAGAATCAGGGGAAGCCAAAGCACATGACGAGTCACTAGATGTAGTGGATTCTTGTTCTACCATATCCCCGCTTTCTGTGCCCACTGGATTGCAGTGGTAGCTGGCGATCCACCCCAGAGTTCCTAACAAAGTTCAGAAAATAATAGGACCGCACGTCTGTGGCCAGTTTGACGTCCAGGCATGCCTGTATTTATTTCAGATACTTTTTAATTTGGTCACAATCTGCAGCTTAGTTATAGTGTTGGGGTCGTGACGTAAGTCCTTCCCTGCAGATACGTCCATGGTGGTGTACTGCTGCCGAAAAGCCAACATAATGTCGGTATATTTCGTTTGGCAGGACTACCAGTCAACATTCTTTTGGTATCTGCTGTTTTTGTAGTCCAGGGTTACTCGCAGAAGTAATTCCACTTCATCGTCCATCCATACAAGAGAATCGGGTCCATGCGTGCGTGCTCCATCATCTTCTTGTTGTGTTTGTTCAGTTTGAACTAAGCAGGTGGAAGAGGAAGGACTCTACGCGCATGCGCTCTCTAGTGTTGGTGTGTCCAGTGGCTCTGGCTGTATCTGTTTACAGCGCCACATATAGGTGTGGAATATGTTTTACATCGTTTTCACTCAGTGTTCCAAGTTCCATTGTGTGGACGCAGATATTTTTTGCTCCAGCTCATGTGTGGACGCAGATTTTTTTCAACCCGCAAAAAAAAAAAAAAAACGGGACCGTGGTCGTGTGTATGGGGCCTTAGAGGGCGGAGCCCATACAATGGGTGTTCTGTGGAGGTAATTTCACAGACCTTTAGAAGCCACATTAACCATTGCACCACTGGTTTGCATTAGTACCTTGTGCTCATTCACATTATATTTACTGAGTTAAAAATTGTCATTGTATCAGGCGGAAAATGCAGACATGATAAATGTTTCATTTTGTTTAGTTTTCTTTTTAATTAAAAACAAAGCCAGCATATTAAGTTGACACGGCTTTATTCTTGGTGAAATTGATAGATAGCTCTGATAAACATACATTAAAAACTTCTATTGCATCAAGGCACATCTGTTGAACCGTTCTGATCTGTTGGTCTTGGTGAATGGGTAAAAGCACTTTAACTTTACTGGCTCCATAGGGAGGAGATAATTGATAATTATCATATGGACAAAATAGCGCTATTAACACTGTTTTTGTGTCAACTTAATGCCGTTTTTGTGTAAACTTAATGATGGCCATTAAAGTCGTCTTTAACGGCATTACTTAAATAGACCCAAAGTGCAATCAAAAATGCAGGTTTTGCTAATTTAATGTAGTATTTTATACCATTTTGCCCAACTACAGCATAAAAAACAGCTTCAATTAAGCAAAAAACAGCGTTATTGATGCTGTTTTAGATCTTATTTCTTTAAAAATAGGTGTACTATAGGACACTTTGGCTTGCGATAGGTGGTGGAACAGTTATGGTAAGAACCGTGTGATCACCACCTTTCACACCTTGTCCTAATTAGTGGGCTCACCTGTACATATACATACCTGAAACCTATGTGACTGACACTAAGACTAATAAACCTAAAGAGTGACCATAAATGGCTCCTACAAGCGGTTTCATGTGTCCCAGCCAGGATCTTACTCTCATATAAACAATTAAATGCACAAAAATCTGAGATATTTCATTCTTGTAGGAGCTGGAATATCCATTTTATAAAGATGGACATGTATCTGGCTCTATTCGGTAGGGGTCAACTTTTGCTATGCAAGCCTATGAACAGTGGTGCACTGTAGGTCATGACAGTCATGTGTAGTAGTTCAATGTACAATGACCTGATCAACTGACATTTTGCATGACAGAAACATAATATAAATGATATTCCTTACTGCTGTAGCTGAGAAAATGGCATAATCATCGACAGAACATGATATCTCCCTAACCGCAAAATACACACTTAATGGTGATTGCAAGGAGTTGTTCATTGACATACACTGTTAAGTATGTCCAAGCACTAATCTATCTCAAATAACACCTTATAAAATGCATATTCATAATATTTAGTAGAATATTATGTATGTATGAAGTTTACTTAATTTGAACTGTGTTTCATTTGCCCACATGCCTGTTTCAGTCGTCCCTCCTCTCACCCCCTTTATGAGACTGTGACAACACTTAGTACACTTAGTCTGGGCAGATCCACTACTCAAGGGGCTAACCCAACTGCCAGGGGTCATGCAGGAAAGGTACAATCAGTAGTAACCATGATAAGCGTTATCCATGGTTTTAGCTAAGCATCATAATAGTTCCAAAATATTGTCCATAACATTACATGCTAGTCAATCCATAGGTGGTTATCAAGAATAATGGCTGGACTGTGTAGTAGCAGCCAGACATAGTGTTAAAGTCAAGGAGTGAGATGGGTCATGGGGGTAACAATGAGGGTCCATTTTTGACAGTGTCATTGTGGGTGGGGTTAGTCACAAAGCCTCGGGGAAGGAGAGTCAGTCCTGGCATGGGGGTCTAGGAAGGGTCTCTAGGATGCAGATTCAGTCCTGGCAGGGGCTTCCCGTAATGTTGGTTGCAGTCCACTCAGGAGGGGAAGGTGACAGGAGTCAGCCAGAAGGAGGCAGGGATGACACTCATCGGAGATGATTGTGGTGTAGGTGGACAGAGGAAGCAAATGAGTTAGGCCAGACTCACACTTCACTGGTCATATGTGTCTTATGTGCATACATATTTGTATATAACATATTATATAGTAGAGGTAAAGAGGAAGGTTTTAAGTCTAGACTTAAAGGTATTGAGAGGGTCTGCTTGTTGGATGTGGGTGGGGGGGATTATTCCACAAGCGCACGGTAGCAAAAAGCTCTTCCTCCTATCGTAGACTTTGATATTCTCGGGATTATAAGGAGACCAGCATTCTGGGATCTTAGGGTTCTAGGAGTCTTTAATAGCCATTGCGGTCTTTATAGTTTAGGAGGAGTATTTTAAAATTGATTCGACTTTTAATAGGGAGCCAGTGTAAGGAAGCAAGGATAGGAGAAATATGTTCATATTTTTTTTTCCTAGTGATTGTATGGGCCGCGGCATTTTGTATTAGCTGTAGGTTTTTAATACAGGTATTACTACACCAGAACAGAGAACAGAGCATTACAATAATGAAGCCTGGAGGTAACAAATGCATGTATTAATTTTTCCGCATCCTCAAAGGATAAGAACTTTCTAACCTAAGCAATATTTATGTTTGTGAAATGTGTTTTACATGACTATTTAGAGAGAGGTCCTGGTCAATGGATACCCCAAGGTTTTTAACTTTTGTGTTACATGACAATAAAAGACCACTGAAGAAGTTCTGGTGATGAGGTAGAATTTTGTTCAGCTGTTTAGGGCACCATCCTAACTTCAGTTTTAGCAGAGCTTAACATAAGAAATTATTAGTCATCCAGATTTTAATGTCTTGGAGGCAGGCATCAAGTTCAGTTATTGGCATATAGTCATTAGGCTTCATGTAAAAGTAAAGCTGGGTGTTGTCAGCATAGGACTTGAAAGTAATGTTATGTTTCCTGTATCCATTATCAGATAAGATAAGGTCTTTAACTTGGAAGACTTTAACTTGGGCTAATTATGTACTATGATTAGCTCTGAAGCCTGACTGGAAGGTTTTGTTTAAGAAGCTACAGATTTGCTTAGACACTATTTTTTAAGTATTTTGATACATATGGGAGGTTAGATTTGGGTCAGTAGTTAGCCAGCACATCAGGATCAAGCTTAGGTTTTTTAATAGATGGTTTAATAATAGATCCCTTGAAAGAGTTTGGGACATGCCCTGCTATGAGTGAGTCATTTATAATTTTAAGTATCTCTCAGCCAGCAGAGGGAGAGCAGTCTTCAGAAGATCTGTTGGGATAGGATCCAGTAAGCATGTTGAGACTTTAGTTAAAGAGATCAGAGATGTAATTTCTGATATATTGGTGGGTGTGAATAAATCCAGGTATGTTAATGATCGACTAGAGCTTGCTATTACAATCATATGTGGTCCACAGTATTTGAGGTTACAAGGGAGTTATTTATTTTAAGTCTAATAGATTAAATTTTGTCTATTAAAAACTTCATTATTATTGGAATGGAGTGGGTCACCTCATTCCTACTTTTTGTTAGATGGGATATAGTGTTAAAAAGTAATTTATAAATATATTTCCAAGCAAGGCAGAACACTTCAAGTTTAGGGGCATACCATTTCCTTTCAAGTCTGCATGCAGCTTGTTTGTCTGTGTGGTACACCATGGGGCAATTTTTTCTTGTTTTCTTTAAGTGTGCAATGGAGTTGAAAGTTAAGTGTAGTGCATTTACAACATTATCAGTTAACTGATAAACTTAGGTTGGCCTTGGAGTAGAGCCCCCTAATGTAGGCCTATATTGGGTCAGTAAAGAGTCAAGAAGAGAGGGACTTTTTGTTATGAAGTCATCTGTAATTTTGGGAGTTATGCTTACAGTGTAGAAGTAAATAGAGTTAGATGCTAAATAGTCTAATGTGATTTTTGGACTTATTAAGTAGTGGTCAGTTAGTGTAGGATGTTGAGGTAAGATTGTAAGTTGTTCTAGCCTATTTGTACTCCATATGTTAGTCCAAGGTCAATGGTGTGATTACCTTGATGTTTAGGTGTATTTACATTTTGGCAGAAGCTAACGTGATCAAGTAAAGATTAGAATGCAGTTGCAAGGCTATCATTTGCAACATCCATGTGGATATTAAAATCACCCAATACAATTATCTTTTCTGTTTTATTAACTAGAGAGGACAGGACGTCAGAGAATTCTGACAAGAATTCAGTTTAGCGGCCTAGAGGTCTATATAAAGTCACAATTAATAAGGGTTTAGCACATTTCCTGGCGGGTTGAATCAGGTTAAGGACAAGAACCTCACTAGATTTAAAATTATAATCAAGGTTTTCAGATTTTAGCCAGGTTTCTGTAAGACAAAGTATGTCAATTTCATTATCAGTAACAAGTTTATTTATTAGAGCCGTCTTTGAGGAGAGCGAATTCAACGAATATTTAATAAGCCTTATTTCACTTGTGATTTCTGGTTTCCTTTAGTAACAGACTAATCGATCCAGCATGTAAGAAGGAACGCTATCGCAAATTATTTTTGTACGGATTCCTCTTGGATTGTAAACTCAACTGTATTTGAGAGAGAACATATGTAGGTTGCTAATATTAAACAAAATATTAGACGTTTTTGTAAATTAGGCCTTCGTTTAATTAAAGTGTTCCATTCGTTCATTGGGCTCAAACACTTTTTCACAGCCCTCTGTCTTGGAGTATGATGCCCAAACTCGTATTCTATTCTCGTATACGCGCTATTTAGGCTATTCCTGCTTCAATCAGCCACTCTGGACTATACAAAAACAAGCCAAGTTGGTATACCTGTGCTGTTTCAGAGAATCTAGGAATTTTGTGGCTTGAAGATTTGGCATGAACAATTCAAACCGGCCACTTGCCTGTCTAAAAACCAGGACACAAGTAATCTTCATGCGATCAATTCCCGGCCGACTGTCGGGTGTGCAATAACTAGATAGTCTACCTCCAGTCCAATCAGAGTGGATCACTGAGGGAATTCCTGCGACTATCCAAATAGCCTATGACTTAGGCTACGGATCAGAGGGATGTAAGACGTGTTAAGGTATGCTACGCTTACCATTTTGCATATAGCGTACTTTGACTCCTTTCAGTTACTTTGAATCCTAGGCACGTCTGAGGCTTTGTTATGCAAACGCACCTTGCAGGCAGTGAGCGATATTACGCAAGGCAACAGTATTTTAACGCTGTAAATAGCCTTGTTGACTTTTTTATTGTTTGGCATGAGGATAGCAGATTTAGCTCCAAGCTAGGCCTACCCACCTTTGACATTTCTTTAGAGCAATTCTACTCCTTTACAGGTTATTTGTGTTAACTGTGGCAAACACCCTTCTTGTACACAGAAGGTGATGATAGGCCTAGTTTGCCTAACCCACATTTATTTAAACTTGACTGACATCTCAAATTTTATATTTTACATTAAATGGGCTGTTTGCTGCTATTAATTATTTGCCTAATGTTATTTGCTTTTTCATGTGATTTAAATCAGGTGCACTAACCTACATTGTGATTAGCCTATTCCAAAAGGTTATTTTAGTTATTTGGCAAGAGGCCTAGGGCTATCTGATTTCTAAATATTCACTGGGATTCAGCATAGGCTTATAGAGTTTCAAGAGGTTGTATGAGGACACAAGAGAAGTGACCACTGGCTCATTCACGCAGATGTAATGACCTTTAAGCCTAAAAGAAGCATGAAAATGTAACGCGAGACTACAAGAAAAAAAAATAGTCAGGCCGCCAAATATAGCTCATCGATTCCACTCATGGGCAGAAAGTCTCATTGTTTTTTTTTTTTGTCAAGGTGTTTCATCCTAGAAAATATGTGATGGCATTGAATTCAGGGTAGCTTTTCTATTTTATCAGCCTGTTTATGGCTGTTAAAGCTTATGGAGGAGGTGAATAGGGTAAAAATGAAACGTACAGATATCAAATTTTATTTGTAGGCTTAGGTTTAAGCACCTTTCAAGAGACCCAAGGACACCGTACAGTTAAAAGGGAGAAAAAAAAAACAGACACACACAGCTAGAACAATAGTACAGATATGCACAACAAGATTGTTACAGCCAATAAAAACAGAAAACTAAAAACAAGAGGAAAAACCAAAAAGAAAACAGACAAGACTAAATATTAAGACATTAAGACAGTATACAAAGGCGAAAGGAAGGATCAAGGATGTGTGAAATTTGTGTTCCTTTGTGTATCGCTTCTGTGTGTGTTGGCAATGGTGGTGGTAGGCGGTAACAAAAAGTGTGGAGAGGATGTGAGTGTGTTGTTGTGGGGGGTGTTGTGTTTACTGTATCAGTTTGTTGTGCTTAGTATGTCAGTCAGTTTAGGGGGTGGGGTCGGTAGAGTGCAGTGTATGGAATCCAGTGTGTAAAAGCAGAGAATCGTGAGAAGGTGTGTGTGTCAGTGCATGTGTGGTGATGGGAAATGAGTATGTAGTGTGGTTAGTGGATTTGTTGATTGGCGGAGTAACATGCAATGTGTGGAAAGCAGTGTGTCAGGTCTATAGAGGTAGTTAGGAGTGTGAATTTATCAATATCAGTGCTATTGTCGATTCTGCGTAGCGGTTAAATTCTTCTATTCTTCTATCTATTCTGCTATCAGTTACTTACTGTGCATTGTGTGTGAATATTTCTCAACTGTAAAACTGTATGAAGAATGAACAGGGATACATTTTACACAAAATCACAAGACCTGCTGCTACAGTCATGTAAAGCTTGGGAGAGATTTTGCACACAAGTGGAAGAATTACCAAAGGTAAAAGGCTAAAGCAGCACTTGACTGGCTCAAAAGTGAATAGGATCTAGGCTCATTATTCATTTATCTTGATGTTCTACATACATATATTGGTATATGATGAAGAGCTTGCGTAAAAACACTATGAGACGATGTGCAAAGCTGATACTATACTAAATTGATCTAGTTTGCCTTTAGCTGTTTTTGTCGTCGTTGTTGATGTTGTTGTTGTTATAAGCATGTGGGCAGTGATGACCCATGCTGAAACTATACATTAAAGTTATATATAAAAACATAGCTAGCTGCAAGCAGCAATGATGTGGCCAAGCAGCGAAGCAGGTTGACGTTTCCATGGCAACAGAATATAGTTAGGTCAGTCAGATGGTCATAAACACTCCCAGCAAGTTTTGTGTCAATGCGCCAAAATTTTGGCTGAGATATAAAGCTTCATCCTGTTTGGTGGCTTTACCATCAGATTCTATTGGCTGTGATGGCTGAACGCTTTGGCAGACAAAAAATGAAACTGATAACTTTTATCAAGCATGATCTGTACCTGTGCAAAGTTTTGTGACAGTCGGATAAAATATGTGGCCTGTGAAAAATTTGTTTTGGTTTCCATAAAATGCAATATCACAGCTGAATTATTACGCTGACATGGAAAGTTGGCAAGAACCATCAATGGAACTTCCAACAGCATGACCAGATGTGGAATTCAGTTTCTAGCCCAAACACATCATGAGATATGAGCCAAAACACATTTTTACCAATTATAGCACCCCCCCAGTGGCCATATTGTACCAAATTTGTTGTGTCTCTTTGGGATGCAGTCAGGAGTCATGTGACCAAATTTGGTTACAATACGTTAAAGCAGAGATATTAGCTCAATTCCTGTACGGTGACTATGCAAATTCGATAGGCTGTAGTGGCGAACACTTTTGAAACTCTAATGGCTGTTTATAGGACAACCCACAGCATGACCAGACATTGGAATGTTGTTGCTAACCCAAACATATTGTTGCTAATTATAGCACCCCCTAGTGGCCAAATTGCACCAAATTTGTTTATGACTAATATTGATGGAGTCAAGAGTCATGTGTGCAAGTTTGGTTATGATACGTCAAAGCACTGCCAAAATATGAGCTCACTTCCTGTTTGGCGACTTCACCACTGAATTTGATTGGCCGTAGCAGGCGAGCGTTTCGAAGTCCACCAAAAAATAAGTATACATTGTGAGGCTTCGTCTGAAGATGATGTGTACCAAGTCTCGTGTCGTTGAAAATTTAGTTTTACTTCTGACAAAATCCAAAATGCCAGAAAATCCAATATGGCGGAAATTAACATCATAAGGTGTGTTGGAATTGGCTTGGTCCAAGGCTTCCAACGGTACCAGCTGTTCAAAAATCAGCCACACAGGTCAAAAGTTGCGTACATGAATGGAATTCCAACTTTGACCAGTTGGTGGCGCTAGAGGGTGCAAGGTAAAAGGTAGAAAACGTAGAAACACAATGGTGGCCTTTGCAGCTTCACTGTTTGGCAACCAATAATACGAAAATGTAGAAACAAAATGGTTTCCTTACAGCTTCACTGCTTGGCCACCAAATATATGGCAACTGCCTTATTCAAATTACTTATTTTCAATATGCCATGCCATAATAATGTTCTGTCTCCAGGAGGAAACTGAACACTGGACTGAAAACTGAACACTGATACATCTTCTACACTAAGCTTCACTTTCAAAAGTTAGGTATTTTTTCCCTTTTTTTGGAATCCTATTTGTTTCTCTATTTTGGGCACCATGGGCAGTGATTATTGGTACTACCGTACAACCATTTTCTCCTCAATGTTTGTGGGATATGCTTTGTACTACTTTAGCAGAAAAACATTTTCTTTTTTGATGCCATCAGTGATGGAGGAGATTGAACTTGACAAAGATGACCTTGGTAAGACCACGTTTTACTGTTATGAGGATGTGATTGATTGTTTATACTCCTCAATGGATTTGACTATGAAAGGAAAGTGTTGATGTATCATAATAATGAAAATCCCATTGCAATCTTTTTTCAGGTTTAATCACCAGTAGCCAGACACTGGCCTATGCAATCAGCAAATTCATTAGTGGAGTTCTTTCTGACCAAATAAGTGCTCGCTGGCTTTTTTCTATTGGACTATTCATAGTTGGAGCAATCAATGTTTTTTTCTCATGGTCTTCCACAGTGGTTGTCTTTACAGTGCTGTGGTTTTTGAATGGTCTTGGCCAAGGTTTTGGTTGGCCACCATGTGGAAAAGTACTTCGGAAGGTAAGATAGACATTAATTTTATGTTTCAACTGCCAGGAGAATGATGCAGGGTGGACGGCATGGAAGCATATATGTTGCGAAATTCAAATGAGAATGCAATCTGCAATTCAAAAAGACATCACATTATGCAATTGCCAATTCATTGTGCAATTTGATATATTTGTTTACAAGTTGCATTTTAATATGCAAAGTGACAATGCAATCCTTAAATCAATTTTAATTCCTTTGGTTAAAAACATGTATTGAATTGGTAGTCAAGATGTTCAGTTATATGCAACTGGACTTCAAAAGACGTTTCACCTTTCATCCAAAAGGCTACAGTTCTACAAGCCAGAACTGAAGAAGCCTCTTGGATGAAAGGTGAAGCGTCTTCAAGCTTCAAAAAGAAGTCTTGCATATAACTGAGCACCTGGATGACCTGGATGAATGAGAATCTACACAGACATGGACTGAATTGCACTCTATTTTGCCATGGTACTTCAGTCTCAAAACTCAAATGGCAATTCCTTTTGCATTTTAATTTTCAAAATATAGTTTCATCATGTAACTGTCAATTATTTTTGCAATTTAAACTCAAACTACCGATGGGCCTATATGCATAGAATTTGTGCATTTACTCATTTGTGCTCTCGTGCTGTGTTCACTGAACAAAAACTAGCTTGATGGGTTCATTGTTTCCTTTGGGGGTGAGGGTGAAAATATAATCTGATCTGGCTTAGGGGAAAAAATGGCAAGTGTCGATCCTGTTTAGCGCAGAACGCTGCCGTCAAGTTACAGGCACGTGTTTCAGTTCTTGACAGAATTCTTGGTCAGTGATGTGCCTGCCCTGCTGTTCACCTCAGATTACAACTGCTCAGCTTTATGATTCTAAAGAGCAGAGTAAACATCTTACTGTGCATTACTCAGACCATATAGCCACACTCACAAGGTTGGTGTGTGCTCCTGTTGGGCTCTTCAAGGCCTCCGATGTCTCAACATCCTAATGTCTCTGTTTAGGTCCAAAAAGCAGGAAATTACATTTTCTTTTTATTAATTTGCCTTTGTTACATTTGTTAATATTTTCTTTTTCCTCCATAGAGTAGGCGAAATACAAGGTCAAGGTTTCATTGAGCAAGTGACAACAAAATTCTGAAAAGTCAAACCACTTATTTTTCATTTCACATTTCACTTCTGAAATCGAATAATGAATGGACGAAAAAGCACGGGGGGCGCCATTTCTTTTTCATTTGAATAAAGATGCCTCCAAACTGTGGCAAAATAATCCAAAATGTCCAAAATGGATGGCATTGTCAGTTTTGCCAAATATGTTTTCAAAATGCAATCCTACATTAAACTTTGAATATTTAATTCCAAAAATTAATTAAAAGTTAAATTATGAAACTGTATTTTGAAAAAAATGCAAAATTAATTTGAATTTTGAGACTGAAGTACCATGGCAAAATGGAATGCAATTCAATTTTGTTTATTTTGTTTATTCTGTTTTTTAACCAAAAAAATTCAAATTGATTTGAGGATTGCATTGTCTCAGCATATTAAAATACAATTTGTAAGAAATTATTGCAAAATGCAATATTAAATTGTGTTATGAATTGCATAATACAATTTGAATTGCAGATTGCATTCTCATTTGAATTTTGCTACATATATGCTTCCATAGGAGGGTGTCCTACATTTTAGTATAAGGGCCTGCTGAAATCAATCAAAACATGATGTAAAAAAGAAGACTTTGTTCACATCATCAAATTACAAAGCATTTTACATTTACTTCAAACATATTTTGGTTGTTTCTGCAGCTTCACCATTTGCCATTTAAACATCCACTTGTTACTCAGTTGCTGGCATTATGACAAGGTCAGACATTCCGATCCCTTTCCTCACATAGCACTGACCTTTTAGATGGACAACTATCTGCAATGAATCCTCAGAAGCAGTCTAAGTAGCACCTTGACAGTAGCACTCTTAATATTGTGACCTATTGACACTGTTGAACACAAAATATCATGGAGTACTCATACATTTAACTATACTGTCTTTTCCCTTTCTGAAGTGGTTTGAGCCATCTCAGTTTGGAACATGGTGGGCTGTTCTGTCCTGCAGTATGAATCTGGCTGGAGGAGTCGGTCCCATCATCACCACCGTGTTGCTTCAATACTACAACTGGCGGGCAGTTCTTGTTATGTCTGGTGTAGTCTGCATGGTCGTTGCTGTTCTTTGTCTTCTGCTTGTGAAGAATGAGCCAAGCGATGTGGGCCTTCCAAACATTGAGCCTGGTGCGAAAAAAGGCAAAAGAGGTGATTTTTTCAAATATGATCATCATTCCTGAAATATTGAAAACATGCTTGCCACTTAAAGGACAAGTTTTGCTGACCACGTCAAGTTTTTTGTCTTTGCAAACAAAAGTTTTGGGAAAGATTGGGCGACTGCACCTATGCAGCCCTTGTGTAGGTGTGGGGGTGCTACAGCAACAACAGAAAATTCTCAGAACAGAGGCATTCATCAAGATTTCAACCACTGCATTTCATCATAAATGGTCAGAAAACAAGGCTTTAAGTTTAAAAAACCTAACTTGTTCTTTAAATATTTTCAAGCTGTCTGATTATTAAGAACTACTTTTATCATTATAAAACATTGACATACTGTAGATGTTAAAGCAGAACTTTTACATCAAAGCCATATAACAGATTTGAAGTAATCTGGATGGTAAATGAATTTGTAATAAAGGGAATGGTGTACGATTTGCCTTGGGACATTAATTAATGGGAATTAATGCAAATTCTGCCTTGGAATTTCAGTATTACCCCTCTGAAACTGACACTGAAACTGACATCAGCCTGAGCATGAGCCTCATTAAATTGTGTTTCTTAATTAATTATCATCACTTGTTCCTGTCTTTTCACTTGTAAACATGCACTGGCGTGAATTGCAGATAGTGTAAATTACAAAGAGCTCTGTAGTTAAAGATGACATAAAATCAAAAAACATTTACCTTGTCTTTCTTGAATGACAGCAGTTTATCTGCAAAGAAGAGTGTACGAAAAGTGCTTTACATTCTGAACCATTCTGTTTCGTGCAGATTTAATCATTAATTTAGTCATTAATTAGCTGCTTATTAACAAGCAAATTAATAACATACTAGCCATTTGTTAGTCATTACACATCACTTATTAAAACATATTCTGCACATAATTGACCATTACCAAGAATTTGTCCAGTATTACCTCCTAATTACAGCGTATTCATAGTAAGTAGGTTAGTTGTATGTAAATTATGATATTAACATGCTTTGCTCAGTAAGGGGCTTATAAGGTACAAGTTATTCTAAGGTACAAGTTATACAGTTATTTTTAGGAACAATTAGGACTTCTTTGGACACTATTAGCAGACCATAGCAGACCGCCAGTGACAAACAAAACCCTGGTCTGTTGTCAGCTGCGCATTGCTGAAAAGCTATTTTAGGGGTGCACAGCGCTTTGGGATATGAAAGCGTGCACAATGCGCGAACACCATGCTTCTCTCATCAGCAGGAGCGCGCAGCAGAGTTTATACAAAAGTTTTTCATGTACATCACATATATCACAATATTGTTGCTGTTGAAAGCTTTTGTTTTCCCCGTCTTCTAACATCATTGTACCGCTTTCGTCACTGTTCGGATGTTCTTTTTTTGCCAAAGGACATAACTGAGGATATTTCCTCCCATACTTCCTTGACCCGTGGAGGTTTGGGGGGATTCTTTCCATCCCCGAAGATAACCTGTTCACGCGCTTTCACCTCACGCACTAGCAGATCGGTCTCCTCCATCGAAAAACCCTCCGGTCTTCCGGGCAAATTCGCCATCATAATAGCAACACACCATGGAAAATGCGCCGCTGGCTTTTAAAGGGAATGAGAGTATAAATCCTGATAGGTTAATTGTATGTTACGCCCAAAACACACCCATGACTAATGAAGTACTGTAAGACCAACCCTTTTGAACCATGCGCCTGGCGCAATGTTCGCTTTTCCCGCCGTCAAAATACCAAATTGTGTCGGGCACGCCCCCAAAGCAACTTGCGCGACTGACTTTAGACAATGCGCATATGATTGTCAAAATAGAGCCCAATGAAAAGTCAGTGCTCCATTTGTCATGGCCAGTCACATTACTCATTCATGTGATCCTTGCAGAGAAGCCACGGGGAAACAACTTTAACACATGAGCAAATTTTCCATTATTACAAATGTTAGCAGCACGAATATCAAATTAGAAATGTTGTGAACATTGCCGTCAATGCTGACTGCCTTCTTAGTTTAGGCAATATGCTTGTACAATGTAACAGTGGGCGAAATATGCAAAGGTAAGCTATTATTTCACCAGCACAAATGGGCATGTACTGTAGGGAGTAGCCTGCAGAGAACCCTCCACAGAAATGGAATCAAGACCTGTGTTTGGAGGTAAATCGATTCTGTTCTGCAGATTACAAGTTCATGCGATTGCGGCTTAATGTAAACGGGGCATAAGTATTCCTGAAGGCGAATAGCTGTTCCTGTTATAAGCCCCATACTAACCAAAGCATATTAAAATCATAATTCATACACAACATCTAACTTACTATCTGCAAATAAACAGTAATTATGAATTATTATTGGAAAGGTTCTTAGTTAATGGTCTGTTATGGGTAGAATAAATGCAGAATAAGTTGTTAATAAAACTGAATTGAATTGAATTGAATTGAATTAATAAGTGATTTGTAGTGTCTAACAAACGGCTAGTATTTTATCAATTTGCATTTTAATAAACAGCTTGTTAATGGCGAATCTGTGTGTGCTAATATAAAGTATTACCCAGATTTCTGTTACAGAAATGTCCATCAGAAATTCAGGCAATCTGGGGAAAAGATACAACTTATGTCATTTAAGCATCTCAGGCAATCAGTGTAAATAGCACTTGCATTTTACATAGCCAGCTAAGTCCAAAAGGATGCCAAATAGCTGCAAATGACCTGCTAAAAATCCTCAATCCTAAAATATCATTATCATAAAAAATCATTACCCTGTGCATAGTGCTGCTTTAGATAGAAATAATTATTTCCAATATATTCATTGACAAAATAGAAATAAAACTTGTAAAATAAAGCATTACTAATATAAAAGTTCCTAGTAGTACTACAGTAGTACTAGAACTAGTAGTACAACATAAAATGATTATGACCACAGCATATTTTAACCAATAGGCTACCACACCTCACACACATGCAGAGGGGTGCGCTTTAGGTGCAAAAGCCCCTGTATATTTGCCCCTTAATGTCCAGAGTGCCCTTTTGAAGAAGCCCACCTGTGACCTTTTAAAATTTGAACAGTAATTAGAATTAATTTTCTCCTACTGGTTGTGGATCATACCAACTATCCAGTTCCATGTTTTTGTTTTTTTTAATTTTCTGACCAACTGGACTCTGACAATTTACTAGCTTACGAGCTTACATGAACACTTTGATTTGTTAGCAGTTTGCTAGTTAATTAGTCATTAATAACCATAAATTTGTAAATAGAAAATTGTATTGGATTGAAAGTTAACTGAGAGTTGAGAGTTGACGGTCATGGTGTCATCCTATGATGACATAGTGTTTCTCTGGCTGTTGACATGTTTGTTAGTGCTGTTTTTGGGCTGATAAAATATGAAAGACAGGCTGTCCTACACATATGGAACAATATTGTAAACTTTTTTAAACTGAACTTTTGCAGAAGTCCAAAGGCGGCAGCGTGTGCTTCTACAGTGGTGCTTCTACAGGCCTGCTGCACAGTTCTTGAGATGGTTTAATTCTGTTCCTGGTCTGGACAGATCATAAGAATCTTGAATACACATGCACTGATAAATGCCTGAATTCTCATCAAGCCTGCTGGTCTCTCTTCTTTTCTTTATTCAATTTTACCTTGTCCTTCCACCTGGGTCCAAGAATGGCAAACCACATGCCCTCCTGTATTTTTCCTTCTACAGGTAAACCCATTGATCCCAGGAATATCCTATTGGACCACTGTTTCATTGGGGCAGTCCCTTGTGCATTCAACCTAACTTGGGAATGCCTGTGAATCGCCTGTTTGTCCTTGTGTCTGTGTGTTCCCTGGAGCAAGATGCACCTAAACATTCATCAGTTTTGGTTGCCCGAAAGTACACGGAGTAAGACCTCTACACAACTTCATTTCTTCATGCTTCATTGGTCCTTTTTTCGCATTGTGAAAGTGGTTGGTCCTGCAGCTTTCCGTGTCCACCCCACCTTTCGTGTGCCCAGGTTCAAGCCCTTTATTTGCAACCAGCTGTGTCCCACCCCTAAGCCTACTCCACCACCATGAAGGACTGATGGGGGTTCAGGAAAACAAAACTGAAGCAAAGTTCCTTGTGCCTCAGTCAGCAAATTCAGTCTTCATTGCATTCAAGTTCACTTGTTCAACACAGCTCTTAACAACGTCAAACAACAGGACTATTGTTTGATTCACACCTGATTTCTCCGTTAAATTCTTGTTTTGGTGTTTATGACAACATGTGCTTTTTTGTTCACGTTTTGGATTATCATGTGTTATGGTCATGTGCCTTTTTTGTTTTGGGGTTAAAGATCAGGCAGCAGGGCTGCCTGGTCTATTGTGATCTTGAATATATCTATTGCCATGTGCTTCTGACTGTATCTTTCTGCTTCTGACTGTATCTTTCTACTCTCTTTGTTTGAATTCCTGCCATTTTGCATCCATACCAGTTCTTTGTTTATTTCCATTCCACAGAGAGTATTTTGTCTGTAGAATTGTTTGACATTCCAAAAGTGGAAATTTGTGGTATCTCAATTTGGCCCACATGCCACCCACACTCTGCCCTGCAAATAAGGGTACGGTTCGCTGTCAAAACACAAGAAAGGTTTGGATTAACCAGGTCAAAGCACAAAATCAGCGATTACATTCATAAACAAAAAGGAGCATGTACAGTATGTGGTAATCTAAGTTCTGGCTCGGACTGTAGAATATACCAGTGTGTTTTGAAGATGGGTCGTATATGAGTGAGTAGAGATATGGAACAAAACTAAGGCACAAGTTCTGCCGGGAAGAATCAGTTTTTGTTTATTCATTCAACCAGGCAATCATAGCCTCTATCCAATCAATGTCTTTCATTCTCTCAATTCCTTCTGTCCAATAGGAAGTCTCGCAGGTGTTTTAAATCAATCTGGCCAACATCTCTCTCTGCTACCTACCTCTCATTAAAAACACAAATAAGTCGTTTTCTTCCTTTTATGCTCCAACTATCAAACATTTCTGAAGATTATTCATCTTGGCTACCAGTTCTATCCCACATTCACTATCTGGAGGTCAGGTCATCTTCTGTTTGCTCTACGGTAGGCTATGTTTTGATATGGGCTGCTGAAGTTTGCTTGCTAGTGTCCTCAGTGAAGCCAGGTTACAAACAAATGTTTGTATTTTCAGTTGAAATTTTGTAGGCCTAACATAAATTAGCAGTTGTTTAGTTCTTTGCCTGCCTGTATCAGGCTTTGTTCTCCATGCACATGCACATGTCTTATGTGTGTCTCGAAAGGGTTTTTTTCGCAAACCTTCCTGTTTCAATAAGTAAGTCTTTTCTCTGTTTATTCAAACATCTCTGTTCATGCAGCAACCCTTGTCAATGATGGCTTACATTACTCCTCTCATTTTACACAAGGCTGTGGTGATGTCCCGTTGGTAATAAATCCAAAATCATATGTTGGTTCCACTGACTACAGTCCATGTTAGTTGTAGGACTATACTTACATCTATGCACGTTTCACTCGTGCACGTAGGCTAGTGCCCTTGTTAAAGTAACATTCATTCAAGTTTCTTCAGGCTTTCAGGTTATTTTCTCAACCACTCATTTGCTCACACTGCGTTTGTGCTATATTCCAGTCGATTCATGTTTATCTGTTCTAGTTATTCATTATTACTTTGGGTGTAGCATCTCATTCTCCCTGTTAATTAATGAAACCATTTCTTCCTGCAGCTCAAACTCGGTGATGTTAGCGGCAGACATTTTCTTTGAAACTTGGAATATTTTTGTCAGAAGTTATCATTGTCTTATCGGGGGTGATTCTAGGATGTGGTGCTATGCCACCCCAGACCTGGGATTTTTCTCATTAATTATTACTTTTACAGCAGCTTCCAACTTATTACTGTGACTCACTCTCTCCTTTCCTTTCCTTTCTTGCCCCTGCTGCACCTTCCGGTCCTAAGATCTCTGGACTAATCTTGTCCTCCTCATGTTAATCATGGTCTAAATGAATCCACAAGTTATCGTTTAGTGTCTACGTTTTGGGTCACATTCACAGATTCACAAAATAAAATACTCAAGTGGTTATTCTACTTTATCCATTAGCCTAAGGCGTTATGAAGATGTGTGATCCCATACCTACTTGTCCTTTATTAGTGTGACAATTCATCGTGTGTCTCCAACCATTAATCAAGGTATTGCTACCCAAGCTAATTAATTAAGATACACAATTTCTGGTGGCAGTGGTGTGTTTCTCATGATTTCTAACCTGGGGGCCCTAGTTTGCACATAAAACGGCAAGACTTTCTTTTACCGAATTAGATTCTCAGCACAAGGATTTTCTCTAATATTTTCTTTTGCTCACAAGCACAGCAATCTCTCATGCATTCTTGCCTGAACAGGGATGAGGGACAAAACTACTTTTTTAAAATGTTCAACAAAAAAATGTAATGATTCATTCATTTTGAACAGATACATGTATAAACACAGGTCTCAGCTAACAAACCATGTAAAGGGACAGGTTTAAAATGTAAGAATTTTTTGTAAAAACAACTTTTTTTCACATCGTAATATGACTTGTGTCAACTCTGTCTGGCACTTCAGAACTCATTTTATTGCAATTTGATCAATCCAACAACAGTGTTAAGTCCTTAGAGATGTAATGAACGGAGGTAAGTGTTTAGCAGGGTGAAGTAGTAGATTGCTTTTAATACATTTCAGTTATGATTTTTTATGACTTTGAAAAACATGATTTTTAAATATTTTCATTTTACACATTCCATATTAGAAATAAACATATATAATTTTAGTCCTTATGCAAATAAGACATTGTTACATGTAGCTCAGCTGGTGTTTAATATATCAAAACAGTAAGTTGAATAAAAAGCAACATATTTTTCGGAATTTTGAATATGAAGCTTTAGAAGGGGAAACTGGAGCATTGGAAATGCTTCCTTGTGAAGTTGGGGTTGTCCATTCTGGTCATCTATTACAAAAACATTTTTAGGGGACCTTTCAAATCAATCAGTAGGAATGTCAATACTGTTAGATGTCAAAATCGAATTGATATTTTATTCAGAATTTTAAAAAAATACTAACAGAGTAGACTCTGACAAAGTTTGATTGCACATTTGATTGACACTGTTTTACATTGAGGCCTCAGGATAAATTGTATGCATTTCAGTATGCAGTGGCAGTATTTTAACAAACTGTTAAAACTGGTATGACCACCACAGTGTATTGAAGAATTGAAACTGTCAACTTTGCCCAAATTTGAGCAATTACAAGCCAAAATATAGACTTTTGAAGAATTTTAAGCTACTTTCAAAATTTTGATTGACATGTAACTTTGAAACGGTTCATCTCAAGATAAATCCTTCGATAACTTTTTGTCAGCATTGTCTGTAGATGACACCAAATTTGTTGAGATTCACATGAACATCCTATGACAAGTTCATTTAGTAGCTTAAAGTAAAGTAGTTTAAAATTATTCAAAAGTCCATATTTTGGACTGTAATTGCTCAAATTTGGCCAAAGTTGACATACATCTAAACAGCTTTCTTTTCATGTGTTTCATAATACAAACACCAGATTTTGTGACATTTCGTCACAGGGGGTGATGTTTGTCATTAAAGTTAGGTGTCCAAAAACCGGTGTTACAGAGGTGTATCAAACCAGGCCTTAAACACTCACCTGTAGCATAGCGGCAACTAGTGATATGGGTAAATGCAAAAATTGGGATTTTGAATTGCCAATATCTTGGACCAAAAAGGCGGGAACTGCACAAATATTTCATGCGCAATCAGCACAAAGACTTACTACTGTAGAAAGATGGTGCTTGACAAACATGTCTAAATGATGGATTAATTTCATGAAGTCAATTGTAGAACACCTTTCATTCATTGTCTGTATGGTCAGCAGAAATGTGGAAATGTCATGTCAAGCTAGATAGATGTATTGAGATGATAGATATGTTGCAAGGAAATTTCCTCAAAGGAAAATACATTCAATTCAATTCAATTCAGTTTTATTTATACAGCGCCTTTTACAATAGTATTGTCTCATGGCGCTTCACAGAAGGAGCACCCAAGAGCAACAGGGGCAAGGAAAAACTCCCTTATGTTCAGTTCATCTAGGAAGAAACCTTGGGCAGATCCACGACTCAAGGGGCTAACCCAACTGCCAGGGATCATGGAGAAAAATTACAATCAGTAGTAACCATGACAGACTATAAGTTGCCTATGGTTTAGCTAAGGTTCATAATAGTTCATAATAGAGTATTATCCCACTTTTACATTACATGGTAGTCAGTCTATAGGTGGTTATCAGGAATTATGGCTGGACAATGTAGCAGCGGCCAGGCATAGTGACAAACTCAAAGGAGTGAGATGGGTCATGGGGGTAACAGTAAGGGTCCATTTGACAGCGCCATTGTGAGGGGGGGTCAATCACAAAGCCTCAGGAAGGGGAGTCGGGCCCAGCATCGGCTTCCAGGAAGGTCCTCTGTGATGGGGAGTCGGTCCTGACATGGGCCTCCCGTAGTGTTGGTTGTAATCCACTCAGGAGGGGAGGGTGAGAGGAGTCCGCCAGAATGAGGCAGGGATGACACTCAGCAAAGATAATTGTGGACAGAGGAAAATAGTGAATTAGGCCAGGCTCACACATCAGAAAGCAAATGTGTAATTTGGGCATACATATATGTGTATATATATATATATATATATATATATTATATATATAAATATTGAGAGAGAGCTGAAAGAGAGAGAGAGGGAGTTGTACGGCATGACACATGAAGGTTGTGTGGCGGTGCTAGACTATAGCAGCATAACTAAGGTATGATGCATGGTAACCCAGCACCACTGCAGGGATGGTCAGTGGCTGCCATGCCTCGCAACTAGGGGCAACAGCAGAGGCATGTAAACACTCACACAGCAATGTATGAGCTAGACACGGTAAGTGTGTTGTTAAAAGGTTTACTCATAATGATAGATACATAGAACACTTGAAATTAATAATAACTTAATTAACCACACAGTTGCATTTGCAGAGCATTTCAAATCACAAGTCAAACTCAGTGTTACTGTGTAAATCATGTGTACAGGTCATTCACAAGATTTGAAATTGCAGTGCTCCCTTGGCCCACAGTGTACACTAAACATCTTGTAAATATGACTGTATAAACAATAAAAACATGACAGTGCCAATGCAAAATATACCATACAAACACAGCAAACATAGTATAGCCATACGTGAAAGTACAAAGAATATGTATATAATACAAACAATTCAAATACAACATCTGTTGAATGTAATAGTTGAAATGATGCCATTTAAGCAACAGTGACATTTAGTTGTGCATTTACATTTACATTTAGCAGACGCTTTTATCCAAAGCGACTTACAAATGAGGATAACATTCAAGCTACAACACAATGAAAGAACTAACAAGGAGTGCATATTGCTAACATAGAGTACAGAGAAATTAAATTATTAAGTACATTCTCAAAATTTACGCAAGGAGATATTCCTGGAAAAGCTGGCTCTTCACGAGTTTCTTGAAGGTGGAGAGGGTATCAGTTGATCTGGTAGCACTTGGGAGGTCGTTCCACCATCGCGGAACCAGATATGAGAAGAGTCTGGATTGACCTGCACAAGGTGTTGGCCGTGCTAGAAAACGTTCCTTAGAGGAGCGAAGCGGTCGTCGGGTGACATAGGGCTTCAGGAGAGTATTCAGGTAGATGGGAGCAGAGCCATCATTCACCCTGTAGGCCACCATAAGTGCCTTGAATTTAATGCGAGCAGCCAAGGGTAACCAGTGAAGTTCAGTGAACAGAGGTGTGACGTGCCCTTTTTGGCTGGTTAAAGACCAGAAGTGCAGCTGCATTTTGGATCATCTGTAGCAGTCTCACCGCACAGGGTGGTAGGCCTGACAGGAGGACATTGCAGTAGTCAAGACGAGAGATAACCAGGGTCTGTACCAGGAGCTGGGTTGCATGTTGGGTTAGGTACGGCCTGATCTTCCTTATGTTGAATAGGGAAAAACGGCACAACCGAGCCACAGAGGCATCGTGATCTGCAAAGGTCAGTTGGTCATCGATCATGACACCTAGGTTTCTTGCCACTTTGGTGGGAGAAACAGACAGGGAGTCGATTTTGATACTGATGTTGTGATGTATGGCTTTTATTGTGTTTGTATTGTGATGTACAGCAGTTCAGTTTTTGAGTGATTTAGTTGGAGGTGATGTCCTTTCATCCATGCAGATATATCAGAGAGACAGTCCGAGATCCGTGTTGACACCGTGGAGTCGTCAGGCGGAAAGGACAGATAGAGCTGGGTATCATCAGTATAACAGTAGTAAGAGAAGCCATGGGAGTGGATGATTGAGCCCAGTGAGGTCATGTACAGGGCGAAGAGAAGGGGCCCCAGCACAGATCCTTGGGGTACTCCTGTGGTGAGTTGGTGAAGTGCCGATGGAGCCCCTAGTTAGTGAAGCATTGACCACATGTGTGGTTGCTGTCACAATGGTGGGGGTTATTGCCTGAAGAAGGGTTGTTGGGATAGGGTCCAGAAGACAAGAGGTAGGCCGGCTGTCTGTGAGAAGCTTAGACACCTCTGCCTCGGAGAGAGGAGTGAAAGAAGAAAAGGAAGCAGTTGGTTTAGAGAGGCTAGGAGAAGGAACCTCTGTAGATTGATTTGAGAACTGACAACTAATTGCTGTAACTTTGTTAGTGAAGAATGCAGCAAAAGTATCAGCTGTGAGGTTAGTAGGAGGAGGTGGAGGAGGTGGGTTTAGTAAAGATTTAAAGGTGAAAAAGGGTTTGTTATTGTCCATGGCATTGTGAATCTTGTTGTGATAGAAAGCCTTTTTCGCAGCAGTGATACTGGATGAGAAGGAAGATAGCAGCACTTGGAATTGTGTTAGATCGGCCGAATTCTTAGTTTTGTGGCATTTCCTCTCAGCAGCTCTGAGGTTAGTGCGCATTGACCGAAGTGAGTCATTAAGCCACGCATGAGACTGAGTGGGTTGCGCGGGTCTGGTAGATAGAGGGATAGGGATAGAAGAAAGCAGAGTGTCAAGTTCCTCTAGGAAATCGCCCATTTGACCTGGAGTACGATAGATAACACACAGATATATTTTGACCGGTGCCGTTACTAAGATGGCATGGTATTCAAAGGAGCTGTATGTGACAGACGGTACCAGTTGAGTATATTTCCATTTGTCTGATATTAACAGCCCCGTACCACCACCTCTCCTGGATGGGCGTGAGGTGTAGGAAAAAGTATAGTAGTTGGAGAGTGCTGCAGGAGTGGCAGTGTTTTCTGGTTTGATCCAGGTCTCAGTCAGAGCCAGAATGTCCAGAGAAAGATGGTTCACATAAGCCGAAATGAAGTCTGCTTTGTTCACTGCAGACTGACAGTTACACAAACCTACGGTGAAGGAGTTGTTCGTGGATGACGAGACATGATGTCTAGGGTGGAGGTTTGCAAGGATCCGTTTCTTTTTGTAGAAGCGGAATCTGCGGCGACTGGAGACAACTGGAATGGAGTAGAGACACATTGTAGCAAGATGAAGGTTGCACAGAAGATTAAGTTACAGAGAATAGGACATGGTGATTTGTTAGTTAGGTCGGTGTCCTTGCTCGGTGGACACGTGCAGGTAGACACACGCAGGTAGACACGCTCGTCTTTACCCAGTCAGCTTCCGCTGACGCTTCAGTATCATTCCTGCTATTAGAAACCGCCCACCAAGAGTCAGACAGAAACAATAGGCCTGATAGGAGTGGCCAACGACCAATTGATCTCTGATGACCCAGCTGTGATAGTAGTTCACACCTTCTGATGGCTTGTAGGTGTATTACAAATCAGGTGGTTTCCGACAAGACAGGTAATCCAAAGCAGCTTCAAGTTAGCAAAAAAAGGCACAGAACTAAATAAGCAGACACTCACTTAGTTCCTGTGCATGTAGCTCCTCTCTGTAGTTGTAGTGCAAGAAAGTGTCATCAGCACTGACCACTCAAGACAAATGTGTCGAGGTTTCACCAGGTCTGGAACAGGTCTCCTTTTGTGTCAAAGATGTGTCAAAGTGTTTTGGCATTTGTTCCACTACAGAAAGTGTCATGAAAATTGTCCACCCATGAGAGATGTGCGTAAATTTCAGTGGGTCTGGGACACTTTTGTGTCAAAGATGTGTCAAAGTGTTTTGGCATTCAGCTCCAGTAAACAAAGTGTCACTGAAATTGACTACTCAGGAGACATCAGACATCAGCTATATTGGCAAAGTATACTTACATATATTACTATTCAAAATATGTGGACACATATTGCACAATAGGGACAACCATATACCTATAAGCACCTAAAATAAGCAATAATATACATATATGCACATAGTGGAGGTCAAAGAGTGTGTGTGCAGGGTGAGTGGGGTCTTTGATGATGTTTTCTGCCCGCTTCCTAGTTCTTCCATTGTACAAGTCCTGGAGGGAGGGCAGGGAGGCACCAATAATTTTCTCAGCTGTCCAAATTGTACGCTGTAGTTTGTGTGTGTCCTGTTTTGTGGCAGCTCCAAACCAAACACACTATTTTGTACAAGTCACTGAACATGTAGCACAACATTAGACATATGAGACACTTGTCTTGTTTCCTACCTGATGCTTACATACATTTCAATTTTATCATTCACCTGAGTAGACTTTAGAGTGTCAAAACACAGTTCTAAGGAGTGTGCACCTCTATTGTATTGCTAATGGCCAAAATCTACATCCCACAACTGTATGACCTCATGAAAGAGCCATGAAATGCACCACACAAAGGACTGTATGGCCCAAGTCACAATGACCCATTATCACACACTGTCTAATTAACACTCTCTTCATATGATAACTACATGCACTCTTGCTAGTGCCTGCTCATTACACATCAATTGACCTTCACCAAAAAAAAAAAAACCTTACACCTTGGAATGCACCACTTAGAATCCAGACAAAGTCTGAAGGTTTATTTCTGAAAACAAAGTACACCACTGTGTGCAGTCCTGCACACCACACTGCACTAACTGCACAAACATTCAAACTGCCAAGTCTGCTTTTGTCATTTCCCTAATCCCCATCGTCTACATATAACATTGGACATGTTTCCGTTCCTTTGTTCTTAATCACAACCCTCAACATATTAAGACTCAATATAAAAGACCACTTATACACTCACCTTCCACTCAAAGGTCATTTTGCCAACATGCGCACTGACTGCTTTTTGCCATTTCCAGATATGTAGTTTTAGAATTTAATACTAGTGACAACTACACACTATACTTTATCTTTTGCTAGAACATATAACTGTTCACACCCTTACTGTAATTCTTCTGTGAACTTTGTCTTATTACACACTTCAAAACATGTTGCATTATAGTACCTGCATATTCTTATGCACATACTTCTAAAACGTTACCCCTTTAACTTTTCCACATTGATACAGGTAAAACTTATGCTTCTTCTCATGCCACCAATCCCACCCACACCCAACCTACTTGATCAGCATCTCCCAAAATGCAACACGTACAACACCAAGACACGCTTAGGACAAGGTCATACATTGCTCTGCTATATTCAACAAGTTGCCTTTGCCTTTCATTTTAACTGTCCCAGTCTTAACATGTCAGGCTGTACAAAATGTGGCGCGATGCAGCACGATTTTCCACACTCAAGGAAATTTATTGAAAAAACAGGGAAAGGTGATGGTGTGTGTAATAGTTCAGTGAGTCCAGGATGAGGACAACTGCCACTCGTGAAGTGGAAAAAGCGCTACTCCGTAGTGCAGTGGGCAGGCGGCGGAGCGTTCTGGCAGGAGTGGAGCACAAGCAGGCAGGAGAGTCACCAGGATGAACGGTGGTGGCAGTGGAGATCATGGAACACAGCTGGAATTCAGGAAGCGGTCAGCAGACAAACGTACGCTTGCACACAGAGCAGACAGGGCAGGATGTAGGCGAACTCCTCCAGGAGACCTCCCACAGCAGAGCTGGGCTCACGATGAGCTGGGTCACGATGAGCAGAGGCACAAACAAAGATTCAGGCAGAGAAAAAGTCAGGGACAGGCAGCAGATCTGGTTACCGGAGCAGGAGAGCAGGAGAAGCCAAGGGGAGCCAACATGCAAGCATAAAAATAAAAAAAAAATACACTGCTATGTTGGAGATAAGGTATGCTGTGATGTTCTGAGCTAACATTTTCCATAGAAGTGTCTTTAAGAACAATTTTTTTTTTTTTAATTTTATGTGATTACATAATTTTCTGAGATTAATCAAACCTAGTTTTAGATAGTTTTCTGATATATTTCACATTACCTAACCATGCATGGATTCCACTTTACTGAGTCTTTAATTCTTTGTTTTGTGTCTGTTTTCTCTCCAAAAACTTCTCTTTTCAGGCACTCCAAATGATGAGAGCACCCTCAAAGAATTTCTTATGTCACCTTATTTGTGGGTTTTGTCCTTGGGCTACTTGGTTGTATTTGGTGTGAAGATAGCATTCACTGACTGGGGCCAGCTCTTCCTCATACAAGAAAAAGGACAGTCAGTACTCATGGGTAAGCCCGAACAGACAAAGGATATCAGAACAGATAAAGAAGATATCCAGTGTTAATCAATCCAAAGCCCTGTTGTTCCAGGTCACCATGTGTTGTTGGTAGGTAAAAGAACATTTGATACAACATAGACAAAATGTAACTGAGATAATCCTGCGCAGTCCAGTCCAGGACTCAAACCTGCAACCTCTCAGCAACCTTGGATTGGAACTGGTTGATCAACTGAGCCAGTTAATCAACTAGGAGGGTCTTGAGGTGTTGTGAGTGAGGTTTACTAATGTTCTACACATGCAGGTGGGCTAGCTGGCATCCTTTACACAAACAGTGAATTGGCAGCTAGCACTAACCAAATGGGGCACAGAAACTCACTTTCAGTTCCATTTTCATATGTCCCATTGAGTCAGTCTTAGCTGCCAGTTCTCTATTCGGCCTATGTTTTTTGGTTCTTTTTCCTATAGATAACACTATAGGAACACTCAGTGACTTGGGCTACAGATTGATTCACACCAGATTTCTCTTCCAACGTAGGTATTACCAATCTTGCTGCATGTCCTATATGTCACCTTGTGACAAACTCAGGAAGTAAAAATATCATACTCTACATACTCAAATGTATGTCAAGGAAATGTATGAAATATGGCAAGTGGTATAGGTTTTAGGACCTTGACCTGATGTAGTTTGCTAAAGCACTGATGAAGCACTAGTATTTTTGTATTTGAAATTCATGAATTTTATTCATGAATAAGACACATTTTTATATCCAGGTTTACACTATAAAATGTTAAATCCCTAGTGTTATAATTGGTTTGATGTTTCTCATGGTGGCCTCACAGATGCAAGACAGCAACAATTGCCTTAGTGAGCTTAGGTAATGGAGATGGTGGATGTGAATGATGTGGAGACTGTGGAGTTATAAAGTAGACACCTAACTTCGTGTTCATTTAAATAGGTTTGTGACATCTCCAGAGGGTTCAACAGTGGAGTCTGGTATCATAGACACACAGTCGTACTTCATACACATACACACATCAGGATAATTCCAGAAAAATGACTGTCTCATTCCACTCTGGTACATCACAGGCTATTTAGGGTAAGGAAAGCTCATCAGACTCATTGACACCTCTTTTCTTGTTAAAATGCTTTTTTTTAGCTTCAATTGGTAGAACTGGGGTAGAACTGGTATTTTACTTCATCTTTAGTGACATCATCATTTAGAGACTGCATATACATCGTAGGCCAAAGGACCTCATAGGCCTTTATGCAAATTATTTTTCGTCTGAATCATTTGCTTCCTCTTCCAAAAATGAAAATGTCATAGCTACTACATATTTTTGTGAAAGCGGATTTTCCTCTCTTGCCTACCTGAAGAGCAAATACAGGTCAAGACTGCAGCCTGAGACACTGTGGCACTCTGTCTCCCAACTTCCATCTGTCCGAGAAGCTCTGTGCCACTCACCATTGGGCTTAGTTTTTAGCCAACCCCTTTGATTCTGGCAGATCAGTTTTGGAGTAAATTTATGTTTTGACTATTTGATTCAGTTGCTAAATGTTGGGACTGATGGGTCCTGAATTTAGGGGGTATTTGTCTTAGGGGGTATTTGTTTGTCCTTGTTTGCCGCGATTTCATTCATTCATTCTATCACAATGAAACTTGAACAAATCTCATATGTTTCTTTCCTTTTATAAGAGAAAGTTATCTTCACACTGAAAAGAGGATTACCAGACCTTCTGCATGTTTAAGTTTGAGCTGAGGCCCTTGCCTGAATTTAGCTGTCAGTTTTCAACATCACTGAATGATCCATCCTTAACCTTAATTATGTGTTGTGGCATTTATTCCAGAATCTCAAGGGAGAATTGTTGCAACTGTTTGGTATAGAAAATAAAACAATAATAAACAGAATGAATTGAAACAAGCTGTTACAGATCATGTATAATCATGTTTCTACATGTGGAAAGTTTGTGTGTGCTTGCGGATGCTCATGACTGAAGCCTCATTCACATAGAAACCTTGCGTTGGCATTATTCACATCAGAAATGGTCTCCTGCACAAACCAGCTGCACAAGCTTTCCTTTAACTTCTACAGAGACTGCGTTATACTGTGCGCAGAACATGTGGGAAAGATAAAACTTTTCTGTCGCACAGAAGCCGCGCAGAACACAGTGTGGTTTGCATGGTCTAATCTGTTAACATGCATTCTAAAGGAAAATGGACCAAAAACGTGTCCGCATAGTGTCGCTGTACGTCCCGCTAATGCACAGATCACGGTGTGAAGATGAATAGGCCTAAAGTACAACATTTAGAGTAGGGGTTTTAGCTTGGTCTCTCTCTCAGCCAAGGGGTCCTTGGGCTGTAAAAGGTTGAAGACCCCTACAATATAGTATAATATATGTAGTGTATATAGTTAAAGTATCTCCCATGATCCTCCAAACCATTCACAAAAGAGCTGTATTGTATATAAATAAAATGGACAACCTATGCATTTTGGCCTAAAAAAGTGCAGTATGGAGAGAGAGTGGGATGTGCATTGTAAGTGCATTCCTGGTATTCAGAAATTTTAAGCCAGGAGTTATTCTTTGAAGAGCTGGAACACCAGGTTGGAAGAACACATGAGAAGAGTCTGGATTGACCTGTGTGAGGTGTTGGCCATGCTAGATAACATTCCTTGGAGGAGCTAAGTGGCAACATAGGGCTTTAAGAGATTATTAAGGTAGAGGGGAGCAGATCCATCAGTCACCCTGTAGGCCAAGATCAGTGCTTTGAATTTGATGCAAGCAGCTAAGGGTAGAGGTAGAGGTGTGACAAGCTGAAAGACCTGGTAGGAGGGCATTGCAATAGTCAAGGCAAGAGATAACCAGGGTTTGTACCAGGAGCTGGGTTGCATGTTGGGTTAGGTACGGCCTTATCTTCTTTATGTTGAATAGAGAAAAATGGCACGACTGAGCTACAGTGGCAACATGATCTCCAAAGGGCAGTTGGTCATTAGTCATGACACCTAGGTGTCTTGCAACCTTGGTGGGAACAACAGATAACAAGTCTATCATAACGGTGATGTTGTGATGTATGGTTTGCTTGGCTGGGAGGACCAGCAGTTCAGTTTTGGAGAGGTTTAGTTGGAGATGATATTGCTTCATCCATGCAGATATGTTAGAAAGAAAGTCAGTGATCTGTGTTGACATCGTGAAGTCACCAGGAGGAAAGAACAGATAGAACTGGGTATCATCTGCATAGCAGTGATAGGAGAAATCATGGGAGTGGATCATTGGACCCAGTGAGGTGGCAAAAAGAAGAGGCCCCAGCACAGAGCCTTGGGGTACCCCTGTGGTGAAGCGCAGACTTTGCCCTAGCCATAACACATTGAATGACTGCCCAGTGAGATAGGATTCGAACCAGGAGTGCACTTTGCCATTGATGCCCATGTTTGTCAATTTGTCCAGTAGGATATGGTGGTTGACCATATCAAATGCTGCTGATAGGTCAAGCAGGATGAGTACTGAGGATTGTCACAGACAGAAGCACTGTTTCAGCGGAGTGGCCACTTTTGAAGCCAGATTGGTAGGAGTCAAGGAAGTTGTGCTGAGAGAGAAATTCTGTGACCTGTTAGAAGATGGTTCAATAGTTTTAGTAAAGGAAAGGCAGAAGAAAGACGGGGCAGTAGTTCTCCACTTGAGTGGGAGCAAGAGAGGGTTTTTTAACATAGCAGTGAGGTGAATCATAGTCATAGTCATAGTAATAGTAGTTTTATTTGACATACAAAGGAATCTGAAATTTCGTTCCCCACTCCCCCTGCCACCACCTGTGTTCCAATTTGGGGGATGAAAGGCACAATACAGCCTTACATTAGGAGAGAGGAGGAGAAATAAAAAAGGCATCTCCAGATTGTGCTGCAATGGGGAGCACAATGTAGGGGAGCAAAAAAAACACCTCAGCACACATAAGTACATATAACATAAGATACATGACTTGCAACAGGGAAGGGAGCCATCCAGTCTTGGAGAAGCTTGGAGAAGGAACCTGTGAAGCAGGGTGAGACAGGGTCTGTGTGGATGTGTCAGAGAACTAACTACTAATTGCCCAACGTTTTTAGTAAAAAAATGCAGCAAAAGTGTCAGCTATGAGGTTGGTTGCAGGAGGTGCACATTGAGTGAAGAAAGGCATTCAATCAGGCATGAAACTGAGTAGATCAAGCAGGTCTGGTCGACAGAGGGCAAAACGATCCAAGCAAGAGCTCAGTGTAGAGCAGAGTGACTCTGGCATGTAGTGAAGGGGAATCAAACATTCATCATAGAACAGCCAAAAAAAAGAAACAAAGAAAACAATGCCGGAGGAACAGAGAAAGAGGAAACAGCAGTGTTGTAAATAGCCCGAAGCTGTAGGGGGAGCCCTGCAGAGAAAAATGTTGCATATGTGTACTTGAGAGCCCTGATAGTAATATTCATAGTTGTACAAGGGATTGTAGAGAATGAGAGCTTAAATGAAAAAGTCCAGTCTCCAAGTTCATTTTATTATAAAAATTTTAAATTTAAATAAAAAAAATTATTTAAAAAATGCTATATCAACATGGTCAAGATTGCAAGATCACACTACCTCTGAGCTTATTTCTGACCATGAGCATAACCATAGATTTTTATTCACAACAGTAGAGCAGCTGGTAGAGCCATTCACTCCTTGTGACTTAGTGTAAAGTGATGCTGACTGTGAAAAGTTTTTGTCCTTTTTACTGAGAAAATGGAGTCAATAAGAACCTCCTAGTCCATCTCTCCTAGTGCTATGTACTCTGTCCCTTACTTAAAAGATAGGCCTACTTTAAATCACTTTGATCCAATTACTCTGTTTGAACTTCTAGAGACAGTGTCACATATGAAAATATCTTTGAGTCCTATTAACGTAATTCCAAGTTGTTGGGTCCTGTTTGCTTTCTATTTTCAATAGTTTGCTTTTAAATAGTTGTGCCCCTGATTATTTTAAAACTGCTTATGTGAACCCATGCTAAAGGAGTAAGAGCTTGATAATTCTCTACCTCAAAACTATTCAATTCTGTTGTATTTATACAGCGCCTTTTACAATAGTATTGTCTCAAGGCGCTTTACAGAAGGAGCACCCAAGAGCAACAGGGGCAAGAAAAAACTCCCTTATGTTTAGTTAGTCTAGGAAGAAACCTTGGTCAGATCCACAACTCAAGGGGCTAACCCAATTGCCAGGGGGCATGCAGGAAAATTACTATCAGTAGTAACCATGATAGACTACAAGTTGTCCTTGGTTTTAGCTAAAGTTCATAAAAGTTCCAGAGTATTATCCCACAAAACTATAGACATATAGACATGTATCAATTATTCTAGAAATATTAGTCTCCAAGCAACTTCTCTCACTGCAAAATATTTTGAAAAGCTACAATCTGGTTTCAGCACTGCTGAAAGTTAATAATGACCTTTTAAGAACAACTGATGATGGCATGTGCTCTGTCCTTGTACCTCTTGATCTTAGCGCAGCACAGCATACTGCTGCATAGACTAAAACATTGGGTGGGAATATCTGGTCCTGCATGTGTGGCGGTACCCTGGCAAACACCAAGACAACTGTCCCTTGCCTAAAGTCAAGCATGGAGATGGTAACATCATTGTGTAGGGCTGCATGAGTGTTGTTGGGGAGCTGTAGTTCATAGAGAGAAACATGAATTCCAAGCAGAGAATGATCCTCTCTCTTTGTAAACTGGGCTGCATGCATGACATGGCAGTTTTACAGCATGATAATGACCCTAAACACACCTCCAAGATGACAAACTACCTTGCTGAGGAAGCTGAAGATAAAGGTGATGACCTGGCCAAGTACCTAAACCCATTTGAGCACCTGTAGCGCATCCTTAAAAGATAATTACAGTATTTTCTGGGTTGTCTAGGATGCAATAGAGTGTCTGACTCTGAAATTTTGACAAATGGTCTCAGCTATTGGCTGAATTTAGAATTTAGAATTTCCTCTGCCAGCTTCAGAATGGCTAGCTATGGGCATTTACAATCCTGTCCCTAAAATAACCCTACACGTTCATTTTAAAAAAATGTGCAAGTATTGTAGCATAATACCATTTGTGTCACATTTTATTTGGCACTTTGTAAATTCAGGAACAATTTTTTTCAGATACCTCGCAACCGCGTAGAAACTTCTGCTCCATATTTGAATCTGAAGCGGTGGCAGAGTAATATCAACAAGCAATGAGTCTTCCAATAGACATCAGTGGGTCTATTGCTGAAGATGCCAAGCAAGCTCTGAATGCTCGTTGTTCAAACAACTTGTTGCAGGAACATGCGGCTAAGGAAAGCCTCAATGGTGTTACATCTGATTTGAGAAGATATACGCCGTGTTCGTACACAACACGAGGACACACTGTAGAATAGGCCAAGCACTAAGAGACAGATCGACTGAAGACACTTAAGAAACTAAAGACAGAACAATTGCTCTTATTAGAGCACTTGCAGAGTCAGTTGCTGCAAACAAACTTCCTGTACCTGAGCCAGTATTCAACAGTGACCCACTTCGATATAATGACTATTAGTTGTCCTTTCAAACTCTCACTGATAGGAAAAACATACCAGGTAAAGCGAAAATCTATTATTGGTGAAAGTATATAGGTGGACATTATTAACATGCAAATTAGTAACATACTAGCCATTTGTTAGCCATAACAAGTCACTTATTAATACCTTATTCTGCATGACCTTATTCTACCCATAATAGACCAACTATTAACTAAGAAACTTCTAATTATACAAGTTTATACAAGTAAATGAGTTGTGCTTGCAAAATGCAACATGCAGTATGCCTTCATAAAAATCACACCAGTAATGCACGGCTCTCCACTAGCCTTCACAGATCTGTGAATAATGACAACCTCATGGAAGGCAGTGTGTTAGGTAGGGCACCATCAAACAGAATTATGCAAGACATCAAGGGCACTCATACCTCCACAGTGATACCAGTGTGGGTGTCAGCTGCTCATGAACCAGAGCATGAAGTTCTTGTGTATGTACTTCTCGACACACAAAGTGATACAACATTCATTCTAAAAAAAACTGCGGAAACTCTCAATGCTAAGAGTAAGCCAGTCCAGCTAAAGTTGTCAACCATTGCCACGAGGAACACTAGAGTGTTTCGCCAGCAGCAAACAACTAAAGGGGTTCTACTCAAACAAGACAATACCCATACTGGCAACATACTCAAGAGAATTAATCCAAGGAAATTGAGATCATATTCCTACGCTGGACACTGCAAAGGCATGGCATGTCTGAACAACTTTCAGATCTAATTGATCCTCTGCAAAGCTGTGGTCTCAGCCTGCTTAGTGGCTATAACAGTTCTCGGGCCTTTATTCCAATACAAATAGTGTCAGGAAGAGAACATTAACCTTTGCAGTAAAAAACAGACTTAGGCTACAGTGACCCTCATATTGACTGTGGAGATTTGATTGGAATTAGTCATCATATCATAGTGAAGCAGGTGATGCCATGTTTGCAGTCCTTGCCTGATCTTGCATGTGAAGTGCCTTTTGTCCATAGAACGCAGATTAAGAAAGTAGTCTCACCTTCAGAGATAATGAATGTTCTTAAATCAGACATCATTGAAAGAACCCCATGATTGGCAAATATCTCAATGAAGGTTGAAAATGAAGGTTGGTATCAGATTAAAGACTGACGGTCACTATGAAATGCCACTAACATTCAACCAAGAAAGACCCTTGACCAACAACAAGCCGTGTGCTAACCAATGTCTTGGGTGTCTGGAAAGTTGAAAGGAGATCAGTACTATCAAGATTACACAACAGTCATGAATGAAATAATAGCAAGTGGAGGTGCTGAGAAAGTCCTAGAGCAAGACCTATGCAAAACCCTTAGTATGGTACATCCCACATCATCTCCTGACTAGCCCTGATTTGACAAATGCCTTAGTGGAAGGACTCTGCCATTTACATAGAGGTCCTGTGGCAGCTATGTGTAACACTGAATGTAAGTTCCACCAATTTCATGTGAAGAAAGAAGACCAAGATTACTTAAGATTCCTCTGATGGGATGGTGGCAACCTGACAACACAGCCTTTCATCTACTGGACGAAATTTCACCTATTTGACACAGCCTCCTCACCAGGCTGTGCCAACTACAGATTTAAGCACCTTGCTGTAATAGGACGTGGTCTGTTCAGTGACAACACTGTCCAGTTCAATCATAGGAACTTTTATGTGGATGATGGTTTAGTGAGCACAGAAACCAAAGACCAAGCAATCCGGTTAGTAAAGGAAGCAGGAAACTCCATATTCAGCAATTGTCATGGCTGTTAATATCAGCGACTTACTGATAAGAGAACTTGAAGTTAACTGTTTACATAAATGTTTCTGGACAGATTCTAAGTTTGTCATTGGATACATCAATAGTAATGCCACATCTTTGTGGTCCAGCAGTTGCAGTGAATAAAACAAAGGACAGAATCTGGTCAGTGGCGATTTTTGGCTTCTGAAGACAATCCTACAGACTATGCATCCAGGGGTCTTGCAGCACAGCAGCTAAAGGCATCCAACTGGTTCAAAGCTGAAGATATGACTGGTTCAACATGAAGATATCATGGTGGGAAAGGACTTGTCAGGGCTATAACTAGACGTCAGTGCAGAGTGAAACAAGTCAAGGGGCCTCCAGCAAAGTTCCAGAAAAGTCACACTTTGGTGGAAAAAAGAGAAGTGGAGTTGAGCATTATAAAGATGGTCCAAAAGGACAGCTTTTCGCAAGAAATCCAGCACCTGAAACATTGCAGTAATGAGCACATCAAAGAAAGGAACAAGTTACAGAAATTGAGTCCATTCCTGGACCAAGAAGAGATCCTCAGAGTGGGAGGACATTTAACTCATGCAGCCCTCCATCCACACATGAAGCATCCTTACACAAGACAGCTACTTGTCGTCACTGCTCATAAAGCATTATCATAAGAAAGTACACCTTTGAAGGACACTACGACTATGACAAGCTTCGTGCCAAAGGCCATGGACATGGATTTTCGGATGTAATGAGGTAGTGTCATCAGACATTTACATTTGCACTATAGGTGCAGGAAGTTAAGAAGGTCCCCAGAACAACAAAAGATGACAGCTCTTCCTGTGGAAGGGACAGAAGTGGCTCCTCCCTTTACTACTGCTTACCTATATGACATCTAGAGCAGTGCACATTAAGGTGCTTGATGATCTTTATGATTCCTTCATTAATACATTACGTGCTGCCACTTCCATTCGCAGATGAATCCATCAATTAATGTGCGACCAAGGTACAAGCTTTATTGGTGCCAGTTTGCTGAGGCTTTAGGTGAAATGAAGGAAGAGAACCTCAGGGGAAAATGTGAGTTTATCATGAACACGCCAGCTTCAGGTCATATGGGTGGTGTTTGTGAAAAGCAAATTCGCACCATCAGAAGTGTCCTAACATCTATTCTGGAACAGTCATCCAGAGAACTTCACTAATTCCATGACAGACACCAGGAAGGAGGGCTCACCTGTGGCTCTAAGTGAGCCACTACTTGAAAAGAACAAGGGAACACCCTCTCCTCGCACAGGGGCTGTCTTGGCCATTCCCCATATCCCAGAACATGCCTCATTCAAGACCACACGCTGTGGATGTGTGATAAGGAAACAATATTTAAGATTTAAGATAATTTAAGATAATCTGTAGAGGTTTATTAACAGTTCCTAAGGTCAAAACTAAAAGAGATAAGACTTTTTAGTGTCAGGCTCTGGAATGATCTGCCTGATGAAATCAGGTCAGCCAAGTCAGTTTTTTAATTAAGGCCCTCCTTAAACTCATTTTTAGTCTATGAGAAAGCTTTTCTTCATATTGTTTAAATAAGTTTTACTTTTTGATACATTTTATTCCAGTGTTAAATTTCATTTTAGTGTTAGGTTAATTTTTCATTTATATTAATATTAAGTTTTAATTGAGTAAGTGTATGGCATTTTGATTGTTATCTTATTATTTCTCCTTAATTACTTTGTATAACCTGTACGTCCATTGCTTTATGACCTTATGGCTTAAATTGTATGTATTTCATTTACTTTGATATTGTACAGCACTATATAACTTTGTTTTTGGAAAGTGCTTTATAATAAAAATAATTGTTATTAAAAATAAGACAAATTATTATTATTAATTATTATCACACACCATAATACTGAACTATTCTGTTAGCTTAGATTTTCTCTGGACCCAACTGAAAAACAGGTATCTCTGCATCTGGCAATGTTTCTGTTGTCACCTACCGATCTGGTTCTGGTTCTGGTAAATAAAACAGAATGAGATGATGCTATAGGATTACGATGTTCCATGGTGAGTGACGTAGACAGGGAGAAATGGATGGACGGTTTAAGCCCACAATTTCTCAGTTAATCAGTAAATTAACACTCATGCACTAAATCATTTTTTTTTCAAAGTCAGAATGTGTTTAGCAGCAGCATAGATCAAAATAATCACTTACAGTAATTAAATTGTGCAATTTTTAATTTTTCTTTTCTTTACAGGAAGTTCTTTTATGAGTACCCTGGAGGTGGGTGGATTTATTGGGAGCCTTGCAGCTGGTTTCCTTTCTGATAGAGCTGTTGCGCGGGTTTGTAATTTGTTTTTTTATTCATGTACTATTCTTCTATGCATCTATATTTGTGCTGTCAATCAATGTCAATTTTTTTTAAAAAAGGAAATTCATATATGGGGTTACACACTTGTGTTTGCCACCTTTGAATACTCTGTTCAAAAGAAATGCTAATTATGCTATAGGCTACTGACTTCTATGTTTGGGACAGTGTTAGAAGGGTACATAAAAGTCATGCTATTGGATATTGTAATGAAAATAAACAAGATAGAGCTGTTTCCTAAGGTGAGATAATAAAGCTATATCTGAAACAGGAGAGAATGACAGACTAGCTTGTCTGCTACTGATGAATCTTGCTCAAAAGTGACTTAGAATTCAGATTTTCCTCATTAAAGCTTGACTCTTCTGTAGTTGCATAGTGTACGAAAACCAACGGAAAATGAAACGTGGCGATTTCCTCATATGGCATGGAACTATACTCGACATAATAATCAAGGAACTTTACAGTCTACCATGAGATCAGTGGCTTGGAGACATGGACTATTTTCAGATGTGGTAGCAATAAAAAGGAAGGGTCTAAGTCTAGACTTAGTGTTGAGAGTTACCGAATGTGGGGGGAGAGGTGCACAGTAGCAAAAACCTCTTCCTCCTACTGTACATTTTGATACTCTCAGGATTACAAGGAGACCAGCATTCTGGGATCTTAGGGGTCTACAACTGTTTTCAGACTGGCCAGTCCCATGGCGGAGCCGGTTCCTGCAGCAGCTACACTGGGAACCTGCGTGCTTGCTCATGAACGGCCTGCGTTGATACCATTATGCGAGCTCATGATGCATCATCGCGTTGCTTCACCACCAAAAAAGAAATCACCTTGTCCATTGGCACTTTTATTTTAATCCTTTTTAAGTGTCTCAGTAGTCTTTCTTGAGCTTTTTTAGTTTGTTGGTGATTTGTTCTGTTGTGCAGTGGAACCAGCCCTGGCCAATTTCTCGGCCAGTTTATCCTATAGTTTACTTTTTGTAGAGTAGATCTCAAGCTTCTGATGGAAATCTGTGGACATCAAAATCTCAAGCAAATATTTTGTCTCCTCCGCTGACCACTGCACAGTTTTCTTCTCACTCGATTTCTCTGCCATTTTCAACACTCAACACTCAACATTCAACACTGGTTTGTTAAGTTTTCTACTTCTGACTTAGATCAACTTGGTGACGCCCACTCATGTTGGCGCGGTTCGCTTATAAAAAACAAGTTTTCCTTGGTGCCCATCAGGAACCAAATTTTAGGTTCCCGAACGCTCAGATTTTCGGCGTGGACACGTCGGATGGTTCGAGATTAGGTGCGGGAACTGGCACCGACACTGTTCTCTGATGGTCTGAAAACGACTTAAGAGATTAGTAAGGGACAATATTAATATATGTTGGAGCAAGGCCATTAAGGGCTTTATAGGTTAGGAGAGGTATTTTAAAATCAATTCGACTTTTACTAGGGAACCACTGTTAGGACGCAGGGATAGTCCTGTGTGCGGGTTTTTGGTACAGGCATTACTACACTCAGAAAACAGAGCATTACAATAATCAAGTCTGGAGGTAACAAATGTATGTATTCATTTTTCTGCATCCTCAAAGGATAGGAACTATCTAACCTTAGGGATATTTTGTAGGTGAAAAAAGGGTGTTAAGAGTTAGAGATCTTTGTCAATAGTAGACCTATCATAGTAAGCACTATAACATTATACAGAATGTTTAAGACGGCATGGGCGTTTTCAGATCTGAAATGGCGTTGGTGTTGGTGCAGTACATGATTAAAAGCTATTGCTCTTAATTGTGCATTTTGCTTTCACATTTTTCATTTTTTGTGCATACCATCATGCAGGCAGTTTTCTACCAAAATCTCACTCATTTAAAGAATGTTTTGTTTTTGTTGACCTTCAATAATTACCCATCATTTTGTTAAAAATGATTTCCTGTCATGATTTGCACCTGTGCTGCTGACATACTACAAACCTGCTTCCTAAGTTTGGTGCCTGCTCCCTGTCTGTTGTGTGTGGGATTGGTAGCCCTTAACATATGTCTCTTTGCTTATTTACTTTGTCTCATTTTTCAATGATAAAAGTTAATTAGGTAAATGGTGCAATGCACACTGAATTTAGGTCAGGAAGTATGGACCTGCAAGTCAGATTAATCCACATTAAATAAAGAAAAATGCATTAATGTTTTTGAATTAATCACATGAGTTAATAACATTGACAGCACTAATCTATTTTCATGATAGGCCATCTTTTCTGACCAAAAGAATTTTTATTGTTATATAATAATGAAAACATATTGCTTACAATGCAAAAATTCTGGTTGAAATACACTGTAACATGGTGTGTATTGCTAATTTATATTCTGTGACATTTTCTGCAGTGTGGACTCAGTGTTTACGGTAGTCCCAGACATGGTCTTTTACTTTCAATGATGATGGGGATGTATGTATCCATGTATCTTTTCCGAGTGACAATCACAGCAGAGACCCCCAAAGTAAGGTTTGATTTTACACTTTCTAATAATGCTGAAAGGAATAACTGGCCATTGCTGTTAGTATTAACCTCTTGTCTTCAATGTCTTATCTTAAATGTGATTTTAGGATGATGTTCCATGGGTTGTTGTTCTTCATCCTATCTCGATTCTCATCGGTCTGTCTGAAAAAGAGGTATTGGAACATCATTACTCTTGCACTCTGGTCTTAACCTGGGAACCTAGAAGCACTGTTAACCTATTTGAATTTGCTCTACAGGTTCGTGTGGTGATGAGCTATTAGAGCTCATTAGCAATGCAACCAAAATCCCATGAACCAATCACTACCAGTTTTTCAGCATGGAGTGGGCATTATATGATTCACAACCAATAAATTACTGTCAGTGGTTAAACTATGACATTAAACTATGACATTACACTTTGCATTTGCTGAGAGTTTACTATATTGGGAAATTGGCCATTTTGACATCAGTTGGTACAACTGGGTATTACCTATTACCAATATCCCAGTCTGATGGTATTGTTTTCAGCTTAGCAGTTCCTTGCATCCTTTAAGTCCATAAGCATTGCTCCCAGGCAGCCCTTCTACCCTTGTGCTTTGGCCTTACATTCCACATAGTGAGACCAATGTGTTTGTGTTCGGGGGGCTTATTTTTTCTGATATAGCAGATTTTGGCTTTGTTTGTTTATTTTTAAAAAGCATTATATCTTGATTCTAGGGCATCAAAGGAATAAACCATGTCTCCATTTTTTTCTTGTAGCTTTTAGCGACTGGCAGAAGGCGAAACTTGGAAACATACGTTGTCTATATAGTTTCGCTGCTTTCCCCTGATTATTGTAACATTTTGCTCAATAAGAGGGCTAATGTTTGTATGCAGAACATTAAATTGAGGATTCTGCACATAAGGCACTTGAAACAAAGAACTATGGCAACAAGGAATCTGGGAACATAGTTACCCTCCCCATCTTTAGATGATATTAGCATCATTTTACTTAGCAAACTCAGCATCTAATGCCTCCAGTCTGTCTGCAATAAAAAATCTTCTTACCTTACATTCAACACATCTATGTTTCATGTCTAGTCTACCATTTTAAGTATTTCAGTCATAAATGGACTGCATTTATATAGCGCTTTTCTACTCCTACGAGTACTCAAAGCACTTTACAGAGTATGCCTCACATTCACCCATTCACACGCCGGTGGCAGAGGCTGCCGTACAAGGTGCCAATCTGCCACCGGGAGCAATTTGGGGTTTAGTATCTTGTCAAGGACACTTCGATGGGGTCAGGCAGAGAGGGGCTCGAAGCTGCAACTCTTCGGTTGCCGAACAGCACCCCTATCACCTGCGCCACCACCGCCCCTTTGACCAATTTGTTTTGCTGTAGATGGTCAGATTGGGTAAACAATCATGGACTGATTATTATCCTCTTTCGGGAAATTGCATTGAAATTTCTCAAGTTTGCGTGCTTTGTATGTGACTTACTTAGTTAGTGCTTACAGCTTAGTTACTGCTGACTTACAGCTCAGTACCTGTTTTGTTGTGCATGATATTTAAGGAATGAGTGATAAATGATCAGTATTCATTTCAGTGTGACCTTCAATTTTGGTGTATTGCATGTTTCAAGATGGCAAAAAAAATATTCTCTGAAGTAATCTATGTATCCAGTGTCGTAGATACGTATGGACTGGTAAATCAGCCATCACTGAAGACATATTACAAATTTCTGCCTTTTGTCCATGAGAGAAGACATTATGGACATGCAGATGTACTATTCAATTCAATTCAATTCAATTCAGTTTTATTTATACAGCGCCTTTTACAAGTATTGTCTCCTGGCGCTTCACAGAAGGAGCACCCAAGAGCAACAGGGGCAAGGAAAAACTCCCTAATGTTCAGTTAATCTAGGAAAAAACCGTGGGCAGATCCATGACTCAAGGAGCTAACCCAACTGCCAGGGGTCATGCAGGAAAAGTACAATCTGTAGTAACCATGATAGACTTCAAGTTGTCCTTGGTTTTAGCTAAGGATCATAATAGTTCCAGAGTATTATCCCATAACATAACATGGTAGTCAGTCCATAGGTGGTTATCAGGAATTATGACTGGACAATGTAGCAGCGGCCAGACATAGTGTCAAACTCAAAGGCGTGAGATGGGTCATGGGGGTAACAATATGGGTCCATTTGACAGTGCCATTGGGGGGTCAGTCACAAAGCCTCAAGGAAGGGGAGTCGGGCCTGGCATGGGCATCTAGGAAGGGCCTCTATGATGGAGAGTCTGTCTTGGCATGGGCCTCCCGTAGTGTTGGTTGCAGTCCACTCAGGAGTGGAGGGTGAGAGGAGTCCGCTGGAAGGAGGCAGGGATGACACTCAGCAGAGATGATTGTGGACAGAGGAGGCAAATGAATTAGGCCAGGATCACACATCAGAGAGCAAATCATCTAATCTTCTACACAACTGACTTTGGTCAATTAATCTAACATACATTTTGAGAAACTACACTAAACAGTAGAGAAAAAAACATTGGAGCTTTGAAATGATATTCAACAAGTGATTGCAACCATTATAGCAAAATATCAAACTTGAGGGAAAAAAGGTAAAAATGGAAACATGAAGAAATTTTTTTTCCAACGTTTAGTGACCAATCTTTAGCTCACCCACTATAGGTCATCAGTTATGTTTGGTATTTCAAAGGCATGTTCAAGCTGCGAGACCTGCTACACAATAGTCTTTCCTTTACAGAAAGGTCATAATATTGACATGGAAGCCCAAATTGTCCATACTATTAACCGTAGGATGTAAGATATTAACCTTATCTATCCCAGTATTTCTACGTTTACGCACATGAATCCACACTCACTTCTCTGCAAACAATGTACACTGCTCTCCAAGATACAAGATTTATCTTCCTGCAGGAAGACTGTACAGTGGGGCAAATTCTTTGTTCTCCTGCTGAATTTCTAAGTTTGCTGAGAGAAGTAAAAAAAAGACAACATTTGGAGATCTGTGTAGTGTTGTGATATCACGGACATTAAATGGATTTCACAACAACACAAAGGTCAGAGTCAAACATCACAGTCAGTTTCCTGAACTGACAGAGCAAATAGTGGATAAAATGTCACAGCCATATGATCTCAGTGCTGCAAACAGACGATCCCACTTGGCAACATCAGCCTTGTTTATATTGTGGGCCATCAGCACAAAAACTTTGGTCATGGTTACGAGCATGCACCAGGGCTAGAGTTTCTGATGGGTTTGTACTTTAGTGGGCCATGTAGCCAAGTTACTAAATTTGAAAAAGACACAACATTCCAGGAACAAATAAAAAAGCAAGAAAAAAGTATGTGCATGTAGTAACCATCTATTGTGACTTAATTTAGTTCCAACTTAAATTGGCATTACGTTGGAGTTTACAAGCTAACACAACACAAATAAGTTCCAACATTACACTCTTAAGCCTATCTTCAATCCTTTGTTAACATGTTTATCTAATTTAAATGGCAGATATGTTAAATTTGACACTGTATAAATGTGAAGAGTTGCATCCACAACCAGTACATATTATTTAAATAATTATAAACAGTATATCAATCCTGTTTACACTCACATAAACTGTATGGGTTTAACAGTACTAATACTAAACATCTACCACCATTAGCACGCAGATGCCACAGATTGTTATGTTGATTTTCAATTCAGTTCAGTAATATTCATGCAGAACCATTTACAATAGAATTGTCTTGTGGCGCTTTACAGACATTAACAAGGAGCACCCAAAAACAACCGGTTCCAAGGAAAAACTCCCCTCTGGTAGTTATTCAAGGAAGAAACGTAGGGTAGATCCATGGCTCAAGGGGCAACCCAACTTCCAGGGGTCATGCAGGAAAACTACAGTGAGTAGCTACCATGAGTGATAGACTTCAATTTGTCCATGCTTTTGGCTGAGCATCATAATAATTACAAGATATTGTCAAGTATTATATTGTAGTCAAGCCATAGGTGGTTGTCTAAAGTTCTGGCTGGACAGTGTAGTAGCAGTCAGACATAATGTTAAAGGCAGAGAGTGAGATCAATCATGAGGGTAAGATTGGGTGGAATTGACAAGTGCCATCGTGAGAGGCACGTCGGTCACAGAGCCTCTAGGAGGAAGAATTGGTCCTGGCATGGGCCTCCCATGAAGTTGGTCGCAGTCCACTCAGGAGGAGTTGGTGGTCACGTTCTGTGACTTGCTTCCGACATCATTAAATGGTGATATTGACTGGTTGTCAGAGACAGCATCATTACAACATTCATGTGCAACAATATGTAATTTGATTTAGTAGCTACTAACCACAGTGCAACTTAACTAGCAATGGTGAAACTAGAATAGAACAAAGCTTTAGTTTTAAACTACTTATTTTCATTGTGAATTTTAAGACGTGATTTACATCAAACCTTACAAGCAAACTTACACTTGAGTGGTGTAACCAACTGCAAGACTTGGCTCTGTGGTCCTGACCCTTGATGTGGGCCTGTTACCAAGGGAACAGTTTCAGGTTTGACCCTGTTAGAGCTTAGCTCAGTACAGAATAAACTCCCACCTGGGCCAAGACAAAGTTCAAGCACAGGTTTGTCCCACTGTGTATCGCATCTGCAAAATAAATGTATCTAAAATGAGCTTTACAACAATAATGCCCTTAACAACAATAACATGCAGAATTCACTGCCTCAAAAAGCTGTTTGCACATTTGAAATGTCCAAGAGTTCAAAAGCTAAATTATACATCTCTGTGGCATTCACTGCTGTGATAAAATGTATAAAATGTAAAATAAATAGGCTGCGGGCCAAATAGGGTCAGAGTGCACCTGTCCCACCTCTTAATGAAACCAAATTTTTTGAATGCTTTGACCATGCTGATCCACTACCTGTTTCAGCTATGCACATTTAAAGCCATTGTTTGCAAAGCCATGAATGGCTTTGAGAACAATATTTTTCAATGGGCAAGGCCATGTCTCATATTGCACACTCCTATGAGTGCACTGGAATGTAGTTTACAGTGTGCACTGAGCACTTACTGAGGTAGTGTGCATTTTCGATGTTAAAGGTGCCCTACCACACAAAATCATTTTTACCAGTTGTTTTTGAAATATGATAGGTCTATATGAGTTATATGGCGTATGTGAAAATGTACTGTACTATCTGCGCTGTCTGCAATAGCCACTGAAATGAAATAAACACAGAAATCAGGCTGAAACAAGCTTGTAGAAAGATTAAGCTCAAGTGGCAAGTAGCAAAAAAAATAAGTGGATTGCTAAACCTGGATTGAGAGTTTAAAGAATTACAAATGTGCAGTTTCAGATACGACAACATATTTCTAATCTGACTACCCATGTTTTTTGATTGAAATGGTTAATAATCTCACTCAACATATACCTTCGTCCAGCTCTTCATTTAGTGCATAAGATCATAGACAATATTTTTCTGCCTATGATAATTAGCTGTACTCTGATTGTCTGCTAGCACGTATTCACTTACGTGACTTTAGAGCCATGTAACGCTGACAAGTGGTGAATATATTTACATAAGTTTACTAATGTTAGAACTGCAATTGCAGAAGAACAAAACTTTTTGGAATATTGCATTTCAGAGGAAGCTAAGTAAGAAATGATATGCACATCCACTGCTCGGAGATTGTAAATACACTTTGCAATGGTAAGCTTGTAAGGGTTTCATACTAACCAACATAACCAAATAACTGCTTCGTTGTCACAATGTTACTGTTACAACCACAGATGAAAACTTGACTTTTTCTGCTGTGTTTGACAAAGTTGACATCATTCTTTTTGAAAAACAAATAATAATGGACTTCTTCAAAAAGTAACTGAAGCCGTTTGTCCCTTAGCTCTTCTTATTTAGGTATAAAACTAAGAACAAGACCATTACTGTTCTGCCTGTTATCTTCATTTCATGTATATCTGGCATAGTTAGGATTCTGTGGTATGGGATACAGGAGAGCATGGATTTGGCTATAATTCTGTGCTGTCCGCCAATGGCTTAGAGATAGGCTGGATAACATAACACAGACAAACTTTTCATATTGCCCTGATTTCTCTGTTTATTTCTTTTCATTGGCTTTTGCAGACAGTGAAGATAGTGTTATATTTTCACATGCACCATACAACATAAACTCATATACACCTATTATATTTCAAAAACAAGTAAAAATGGTTTTGTGTGGCAGGGTACCATAAACAAGTCTCTCACCCTTGGCTTTGTGCCAGCAGGTTTTAAAACTGTCATTACTTAAAGGCACACCAGACAGCAGTTTATGCTGTTAGGTTATTTCACCAGCTTTGCAGTCACATAGTTTGATGGTTAAATGGCTCATTTAAGGGAGTCATTATCGTGGAATAAGGAAGCCAATGCCAGGCCTGTACTAATACACGGTGAATGAAGGATCTCTTGGCCGCCTCTAGCATATATTCCCACAGCTACAACACTTACAGACTTTAGACGGTGAACCAATGTCAAACGAAACCAAAACTAAATGAAACCACTTTTTTTTTTACCTTGTCAGTCAAAGTCAGCGACTGTAGGGGGAGCTCTGGATATAAAAAAAACACAGGCTTGTGATTGTGAAAAAAAAAACTACTATGGACCCACAAATTCTAAATAATATATACATTCTCCCTTTTAAGTCAAAGTTGTTGCTAAGTTGCTGACCAACTCATTACATATCTGTCTGAATAGAATCTTTTTAAAAACTTTCAGTATAGTTTCCACGTATGTCACTCTACTAAAACTAACGTTACCAATGATCTCTTACTTACTGTTGATTCTGATCAACATCATTGTTGTTGCTTCCATTGTTATTGATTCTTAATACATTTTTTGTAACAAGCTCTTCAAATTACTTTTTTTCATTTACTCATTCATTTACTATTTACTGTTTTTTATTTTACTTTGTTGTGTTTTTATTTGATTTATTTAAAATATCTATTCAGTTTTATTCAATTCAATTCAGTTTTATTTATACAGCGCCTTTTACAATAGTCTTGTCTCGTAGCGCTTCACAGAAGGAGCACCCAAGAGCTACAGGGGCAAGGAAAAACTCCCTTATGTTTAGTTAATCTAGGAAGAAACCTTGGGCAGATCCACAACTCAAGGGGCTAACCCAACTGCCAGGGGTCATGGAGAAAAATTACAATCAGTAGTAACCATGAAAGACTATAAGTTGCCTATGGTTTTAGCTAAGGTTCATAATAGTTCATAATTGAGTATTATCCCACTTTTACATTACATGGTAGTCAGTCTATAGGTGGTTATCAGGAATTATGGCTGGACAATGTAGCAGCAGCCAGGCATAGTGACAAACTCAAAGGAGTGAGATGGGTCATGGGGGTAACAGTAAGGGTCCATATGACAGCGCCATTGAGAGGGGGGCTCAATCACAAAGCCTCAGGAAGGGGAGTCGGGCCCAGCATCGGTGTCAGGAAGGTCCTCTGTGATGGGGAGTCGGTCCTGACATGGGCCTCGTAGTGTTGGTTGTAGTCCACTCAGGAGGGGAGGGTGAGAGGAGTCCGCCGGAATGAGGAAGGGATGACACTCAGCAAAGATAAATTGTGGACAAAGGAAAATAGTGAATTACAAGGAGACCATGGGATGTTAGGGTTCTAGGAGGGTGGTAAGGGACAAGTAAGTCTTTAATATATGTTGGTGCATCGCCCTTGAGGGCTTTGTAAGTTAGGAGGAGTATTTTAAAATCAATTCGACTTATAATAGGGAGCCAATGTAGGGAAGCAAGAATAGGAGAGATATGTTCATATTTTTTAGTCCTGGTGAGCGGTCGGGCTGCAGCATTTTGTATTAGTTGTAGGTTTTTGATGCAGGTATTACTACACCCAGAGAACTGAGCATTGCAATAATCGAGCCTGGAAGTAGTAAATGCGTGTATTAATTTTTCAGCATCTTCAAAGGATGGGAACTTTCTAACCTTAGCAATATTTCGTAGGTGGAAAAAAGATGTTTTTGAAATGTGTTTTACATGACTATTTAGAGAGAGGTCCTGGTCAATAATTACCCCGAGGTCTTTAACTTTTGCATTACATGACAGTGACAGGCCACTGAGTAAGTTTTGGTGATGGGGTAGAGTGTTGTCAGCTGTTTAGGGCCAATTATCATAACTTCAGTTTTTTCAGAATTTAAACAAAGGAAATTATTAGTCATCCAGGTTTTGATGTCTAGGAGACATGCATCAAGTTTAGTCATTGGCATATAGTCATTAGGCTTCATAGAAAGGTAAAGCTGGGTATCATCAGCATAGGAGTGGAAAGTAATATCATGTTTCCTTATAACATATCCTAAAGGTAACATGTACAGGGAGAACAGCAGGGGACCTAGCACTGAGCCTTGGGGTACACCAAACTTTACTTTGGTATGGGTTGATGACTCATTATGAGCGTGTACAAACTGGTAGCGACCAGAGAGGTATGATTTGAACCAGGCTAATGCAGTGTCTTTGATGACTATCATGTGTTCAAGCCTGTGTAGTAGGATACCATGGTCAAGAGTGTCAAAGGCAGCACTAAGATCCAATAGGATTAATATTGATATATATCCATTATCACATGCGATAAGGAGGTCATTGAAGACTTTAACTAGGACTGATTCTGTGCTATGATTAGTTCTAAAGCCTGACTGGAAGGTTTCCCGGATATTATTGTCATTTAAGAAGCTACAGATTTGCTTAGACACTATTTTTTGAAACAAATGGGAGGTTAGATATGGGTCTGTAATTAGCAAGGACATCAGGATCAAGGTTTGTTTTTTTAATTGATGGTTTAATAACAGATGTCTTGAAAGATTTTGGGACATGCCCAGCTATGAGTGAGTCATTTATAATTTTAAGAATCTCCTCAGCCAATAGAGGGAGAGCTGCCTTAAGGGTCCAATAAGCATGTTGAGGCTTTAGCTGAAGAGATCAAAGACGTAATTTCTGATATATTGGTGGGTGTGAATGAATCAAAGTATGCTACAGGTTGACTAGAGCTAGCTGTAACCATTACATGTGGTCCAATTTGTGGATTTGAGGTTACAAGGGAGTTGTTTATTTTAAGTCTAATAGATTACATTTTGTCATTAAAATAGTCCATGAAGTCCTTGCTGCTTAGAGTTATTGGAATGGAATGGGACACCTCGTTCCTGCTTTTTGTTAAACGGGATATAGTGTTAAAAAGGAATTTTGGATTATCTTTATTATTGTATATAAGTGAGGAATAATATGCTGATTTGGCATATTCATTTAACTGTTTTGTTTATTTTACTTGTTTGGAAGTGTATGGAGACCAAATCTAAGGTGATTTGCACTAAAAACTAAAAAAATAATATATGGTGTCAGGCACAGACTAGACAAGACTTGAGTTTTCAAACAAAGGGGATTTATTTTCAAATAAACAGAAATCAACCAAGGTCAACATCCACTACACATAGTGAAGGATAAAGGGATTCTAATAAAGCACAAGAGATACACGAAGGAACACACAAAAGATCGCTAAACTAATACAGGAACTAACGAGGGTAAACTAAGAACCAAGGAGACAAACAAACGATACCAGTTGGAAGTCCTGAACGCGGGGGGGGGGAGAATGGGAAGACGAGCTGTGGGTTTGTGAGGCGGAGTGAGGGGGCATGGTTGTGGCCAGGTCTGATGCAGACCTGACATATGGATTGAGTACTTGAAATTATTTTATACAGATTTGTAAAATATGGGGTGCCAACTTCCCACAGATGAAACTGCCATCATTAGGTCTGCCTGTAAGATTCTCCTGAGGTTGTGTGCCATTGGCCATGGCCTTAGGCCTCATTCAAATCAAAATCGTGCATTCGCGGTCTATATCCAGTCTGTGTCCATTTGTGGTGCGTGCACATTTGTGTATTCACACCTGAAGCTGTCTCCTGCTCAAACCAGCTGCCCGAACTCTCCATTAAAGTCTATGAGGACCACGTTATACTGTGCACGGCACGCGTGTGAAAAATAGAATTAATTTCTATTTCAAGTGGTTCTGCGGGGTGGTGCTTCACAGAAACCGAACGGTGTGCATGGTCTAATCTGTTAACAAGCATTCTAAACGAAAACGGAACAAAAATGTTTCCACACTGCATGCGCACCCCAAATGCACAGACTGTGGTGTGAATGAGGTGTAAGCGATTAGCCTCACTAATCATATTTTGTGTACAGATTTGGATACTTGTCCTTGGAGCTGCCTTTGGATTTTCTTCTTATGGACCAATTGCCCTATTTGGAGTGATTGCAAGTGAATCTGCACCATCAAATTTCTGTGGAACTTCACATGCTGTTGTAGCTTTGATGGCCAATGGTAGGTCATGTTAAATATATGTTGATGTGTGTAGTTAAGACACAGTGTGTGAAATGTAAAATGGGACGAGGCAATGACACAAACATAAGGCCATGTTATTTGCATGATATGAGTGATTAGGTGAAATGTGCAATTATTTGTGCAATTATTACATGCAAGTTCTACAGCCAAAAATAGCAAATGTACAGCTAAAAATCACTCACGTCATACAAATAGCATAGAATTTCACTGGTGTTGAAAAAGTCAAAAGGTCCACTCTCTGTGGCGTAAAACAAATTGCTACTAAAATGGTTTAAAAAAAAAATGCTATTATTTTCAAAATATAGTAGCCATATATTTGATTGAGAATATAGAGCAAAGAGAACATAACAATTGTTGAAAGAGATAGTAACTTCAAGAATTTTGACTGGCTTACTATGGGAAAATGGCGAGTAATGCACACTAGCTATTGTTGTCTCCCTAACTACAGACTCTCCACTGTAAACATTCCACATCCCTTTCTGCAGTCTGTATTGATTAAAATGAAACAAATCAACTGCTGAAACTTTATTTGTAAGTTACTAGCATTTTATCAGCCTTTTAGTACAATAAACAATAATTAACCAACTGTCGACAGAATGTGACCACCAGCAATACCTAGCAAAAGTCTTGCAACCACCTCAGTGCCCTAGTAACTTTCTAGCAGCCACTTCCACAATGACAACCTAGCAGTGAACATAGCAACCAACATAGTTAACCTAGCAACAGCATAGCAACCACCACAACCTCCCAGCCAGTGGTTAGTGGTTTAATGGCTGTGTCCAACCAACTTCAAAAAATTTTCAGATATAAACAAAGAACCACTGGCTGTGCCTTACAATCTACCTTTTTGTCCTACATTAATATTGCCATTATTCAGTGGTGTGCATTCCTAAGCGTGTATAGTGTTACTGTTACTTCTGACATATGTCAAACAATGTTTTCTAAAACATATAATGAACATAATTAACAATATGTGTGCGAGCTTTTGTTAACAGCCACCTCTGCTTATCCATGTTGACTATGAAATTCTTTAATTTTCAGACTTGAAGAACCTAAATGTTGCACTGTTGCAACCACTTTAACATGGCAACTTTCATGATTCCACTAGGAACTAGCATAGCAACCACCATCCCTACCCTAGCAAAGGCCCATAGCAAGTTTTTTTTCTATTGTTAGATATTTGTGCACAAAAATTCCACATTGAAAAAAAAACACTTTTTAGCCATTTGAATGCACTGTGGAATTGCAAATAGTTTTGAATTTGATGCAAATAATAAAGGTGAAAAAAATTGACAGCAAGGCATTATCACACACACACAAGCACATGGTTAAGTAATCAGCAAACAATAATAAGTAGGTAAATATATATAAATAAGTAGATACACTCTTTTAATCCTGTTAGGGAAATTCGGTCTCTGTATCTAACCCATCCGTGACTTAGTGACACACATAAACAACAAGCACACAATGAGGTGCAACACACTAACCCAGAGCAGTAGGCAACAAGCTTCTTCGATGCCCCAGGAGCAGTGAAGGATTTGGTACCTTTGGTACCTTTGGCACCTCAGTGTGTGAATGTGGACGGGACAGCGATGTTCAACCACTTCCCCCACCCATTTTTTCCTGGTCAGAATTCGAACTGTTAAGTTGTTGTTAAGTTGTTAAGATCCATACCAATCGAAGCATATTAAGATCATAATTCATATACAGCTAACTATGGATAGACAGTAATTAGTTAATGGTCTATTATGAGTAGGATATGGTCATGCAGAATAAGGATAACTTTCCCTACCTTTTGAGACATGTTGGTGGTATGCAAATTTTAACTCTCTAGAAGCCAAAGTTGCTCAGGAGCAACACTGAATTTATATGTCCACCATGGGTCTTAAAAGTTCACATATTTTATTTGTTAAATTATTACTTGTTGACTAGTAATGCTAATGTTTATGCATTAAAAGTGACTAAATACAGGAAAACCCATTTTGTAGTTAACTGTAGCCCAAGGTCAATGCAGGAGTCAATGGACATTTTGTATTGAAAAGTGAAGTTGATTTTGCTGTTTTCAGACATTGTTCCAGCATTGTTCCATTGTTCCACATTGTTCCAAACAAAGTTTCAGAATCTGATACATTGATAATAGATGGAATAATTAATGTGAGTAATAATAATAATAATAATAATACTTCAAGTGAAAGCAACCCAAATGTAGATCTATTGATATACCTCCCCCCCCCTTAGAAAAAAAAATTGTGCATTAATGGTTAAATTGAATTACATTTAGCTCCAAAATCGCAGGTCATATGGATGAACAAAATTACAATACGATGTGTGATTTTAATTCAAAATTTAAACCAGGTTTGTTCAAATTCTGTTTCTTATAAAATAACACTAAATGCTACTGTAAACAGTTTAGAGGTATTGCTCAACAATGCTGTTGGCTTTAACCAAACCTTTTACCTCTGCTCATTAATGCATGTGACCACTCCCATATGACAACATTATGCATGCACTCTCCTTTTGCTCACAATTAGCAATCTCAAACTTGGCCTCTTTGTTTTTGTGTATTTCAGTGGGTGCTTTTTTGGCCGGTCTTCCATTCAGCACTATCGCTAAACGCTACAACTGGGACACAGCTTTCTGGGTTGCAGAAATCACCTGTGCTGTGACAACTGTGTGCTTCTTTCTTGTTCGTAACATGCGAACAAAAATGGGACACGTAGCCAAAAAACAGGATTGATGAGTGATCTGGACACTGTAGTAGCTAGCCACCTGAAACATAAATAGACAGGTGCCCACAGGGACCCAGGTTCGAGTCTAATCATCTAGTAATCATTTAGCAATCATTTCCTGATCCTACCTCTTTCTCACTCACTCTTTCCTGTCTCTTCACTATCTTACCACAATAAAGGCAAAACAGCCATGGACTTGTGTTACTGCCCCCTCTTTGGAACAATCCAGCATGGTACCAAGGCAGATATCAAAATGCTGGCAGTCTGCTGGTGGTTTTGCTTGTCAGCTCTCCTGCAGTCAAAATCATAGCAAAAATACCATGCGGCAAAAGAGCAGCGGACCGCTGGAGAACCAACAAGCAAAAAGCCAACAGACTGCCAGCAGCTTCTTATCTGTGTAGGTGTGAACAGGTATGTCTGTAGATGCTATTTCAATGACATCAGAGAAGGATATTGGATATGATAGCAAGCTGCTGAATTTTTGCTCATCAGTTCTCTGGCGCTCTGGCCTACTTCTCTTTGCCATATATGGTATTTGTGCCATTTGGGAAATAAAGGATCAAGGAGTTTATTTGTCACATACAATGAAATACTAATGTAAGGCATGTTGTGAAACTGCATAAATTCGAGTATTAGCATATTAAAAGAGATAAAGAAAGATACAGCAAAAGCAAAAGAAAATAAATGGGCATTAGACCATATGGGATTAGGATCCATGTAGCCTATGGACCCAGATGTGGTCAGTTTGCATCCAGCACCTTCCAGAAAGGGTGGCTGCTTTGAAGTCGGGATGGAGGAGTAACATTGTGTATGGGATAGGCTATCGTTTTCAACCAAGGCTGGAGCCTGGTGGAGCTAGAGCTTTGTGTTGTAGGCAAATTATTTGAATGGGTGTACTCTGTAAAAATGCCACACTAATCTAAACTTTCCAAGCTGTTGGAGACTGTACATAAATACCATATATATATATTAAAAAATTGGCATATATATATATAGCATTTATTCTAAAATGTCTTATTTTACTGAACGTGTCATTACTCTAAATCCTAAAAGGGGATATGTGTATTTTGTGTGTTTTTGAAGTATAATACATCCAAAAGTCAACTATGCATATTGATAGAGTTTGAAAAAACAGCACTGACAGAGATCTCCTCTAGAATTAGCATGCTAATCTTGTAATACCAGTTTATGTCGAGGCCGCGATAGTGAGTCACATACTGGGGGGGCGTGAGGCATGACAGGGGGTATGTGCTTGTGTGAGAGCAGTCAGGAGGATCATGGAGGATTGGCTAGTGTGGGCCCCAGTGGATGACCAGTGAGGGGAACCAGTGTGCAGATTCAATTGCCTGTGGCCGATTTCGTCAGTGGGTGAACCAGAACAGTGTCAAGTGCGATTGAGCTCAGCACCTCCTTGTCCTTCTGTGTCACCTCAAAACGCTCCCTCATGGGTCCTACCGCTGCACCAAACAACCTGGAGGGGTTGAGGGGTGTAGAGGAGAGGTAAATGTTCGCTGCCTCCATGTAGCCCGTTGTCTTCCCCTGAGCCTGGCCCTTGAACAGGCCACCGTGTCCTTGACAGGGAGAGTCTCACTAACCCTTGCTCCTCTTTGTTCAGTGTCATCGTAAACAGTGCAGAGCCCTGCATAGTTATGCATTTTGTGAACGGATGCATCGCACCTCTGCCATCAGGTTTGGGAAGGTGGGAATGTGTGTCACGCTCGGCGAAGAACCAACCATCCAAACTGGAGCAGGTAGCTTGGGGAGCATTGCGCCAGGCAATGTCTAGCGACTGGGCCATGTGATTGACCACCAGAGTGCAGCGTGTGCATGGTCTGGCCCAGGCACATCATGCATCTGTCATGGTCATAAATGGGGCGGTTAGCCTTGCCACATGGGTAACGCTTCGTGGCAGTCACCATTTTCAATCCAATACAAATGTGTAGACCGTTTAGTCCTGGGTACCCCAAACTACGGCCCGCGGGCCACGTACGGCCCGCCACACCCCTTTGACCGGCCCCCCACCTCTCTACACCTAACCATGTGAACTGGCCCTTAGAAGCAATCCTCGCAAATAATAATAATAATAATAATAATAATAATAATAATTTTATATAGGCCTATTTTTTTATTTAAGTTAGCCTACTGGTTGTTTGTGAAATAATAACAGGATTCTACAAACGAGGGCGGTAATCACCGTACATTCCCTCACCTCGCCTCGCGACTCGCGGCCAAGTGGCTGTGAGTCAATCTGATCGGCAGCGCTTCTATCAGCGCTATCAAGCAACATTTACTAACATTCTATTGGTTGGCATCTGTTACATCTGCGTCTTGATTTTTTTATCCAAAATAAATTTGTATTTACCATTTATATTTTACTTAATTGTATATGTGGGTCTGTATTATTTATATAACGCATTTTGATGACCGAATTCCCGCCACCTGACAAGCTGATCGAACGAAGTCATCTCAGGCGCAGAGAAGATTGCAGTTGAACAGCGGTGAAATGTCGTGCAGTAAAGTGAGGAAAATTGACAGAGAGTGTCGGGTTTTTAAAGAGCAATGGACAAATGATTTCTTTTTTGTTCCATGGAAGGATTGTGCCGTTTGTCTGATATGTAAAGAAAGTGTGGCCGTGTTTAAAGAATTCAACGTTCGCCGCCATCACGAAACCAGGCACAAGGAGTATGCTAGCTTGAGCGGCCGAGCGAGGGATGATAAGATTCGGCGTCTGAAAGGTGGGCTAGCTGCTCAGCAGGATGTTTTCCTTCGTCAATCTCGGGTCAACCAGGCTGCTGTCCGAGCTAGCTTCAAAGTAGCTCACCTGCTGGCTACCCACAGCAAGCCGTTCACAGACGGAGAATTCGTGAAGGCAGTGATGCTAGCGGTGGCCGAGGAGGTGTGTCCCGATAAGAAAGATGCCTTCAGTGTGGTGAGTCTCTCTGCACAAACTATGACGAGGCGAATTGAGGACATGGGGAAAAACGTCTTTGACCAACTGAGAGAGAGAGCCTCAGAATTCAAGTATTTTGCTTTAGCCATGGATGAAAGCAATGACATACAGGACACGTCACAGCTGCTGATTTTTATTCGTGGGGTGAACACACGTTTTGAAGTGTCAGAGGAGCTGGCATCACTGAGAAGCCTAAAAGGTACAACAACTGGAGAAGACCTTTTTGTCGAAGTGTGCAAAACAATAGGGGAACTAGGTCTACAATGGTCTAATTTTGCCAGTGTCACTACAGATGGCGCGCCTAGCATGGTTGGAACTACGAGGGGGCTGGTAGGGCGCTTAAACGGCGAGTTCGAGGAACGAGGTCTTGCCCCACCAATTCAAGTCCACTGCCTGATTCACCAGCAAGCTCTATGTTGCAAAGTTTTGAAGTTTGCGTCTGTGATGAAGGTAGTTATGCACTGTGTCAACTTCATCCGGAAAAACGGATTGAAACACAGGCAGTTCCAGGCCTTTCTATCCGAGCTGGAGTCTGCTCACCAGGATGTGCTGTATTACACAGAAATCCAATGGTTAAGCCGAGGTAAAGTGTTACGCCGTTTCTACGACCTGCTGCCCGAAATCAACATATTCCTCCAGTCTAAAGGTGAAACGGTACAAGAACTGACCGAACCCGAATGGAAATGGGACCTCGCGTTCTTAACTGATGTGACTGAAATGTTGAACCACCTCAACCTACAGCTCCAAGGCAAAGGGAATCTCATCAGCGACATGTATTCCCACATCAAGGCATTCGAGGTCAAACTGCAGCTGCTTGTGCGACAGGTCCAAAAGCTGGACTTCACGCATCTCCCTGCCACTCAAAGCTACTGCGCCGAGAAACCAGCCGTCCCTTTCCCAGTCGCAAAGTGCAAGGATGCTCTGGAAACGCTGCAGCGAGAGTTTAGTGTGCGCTTCCGTGAGCTTCACGTCAACAACAAGGAAATACGTCTGTTCCAGAACCCCTTTGCTACTGACATAGACGACGCACCCCCCTCTCTTCAGTTTGAATTAGCCGAGCTGCAGAATTGTGATGTCCTTAAAGATGCATTCAAGCCTGGCAGTCTCCTTCAGTTCTATGCTGCGCTACCAGAGGGCACTTACCCAAACATTAAACAGCATGCTCTGAAGATGTGCACCGTTTTTGGCAGCACCTACATATGCGAGCAGGCGTTTTCCCGCATGAAGCAAATAAAAAATCCAACAAGGAACAGACTCTCAGATGAACATTTGCATCACACTTTGAGACTGGCTACCAGTGGGCTACACCCAGACATCGGACTTCTTACCAGTCAGAAGCAAGCGCACAGTTCACACTGATATGGTAAATATACTGATTTTAGCCATTACAATTGTATATTTCTGTAGAAGCTTCTTGCCTTGATGGTTTCTCATCTTACTATCAACAGACCTATCATTTGTATTGTCTCACTTATAAACTGTCAATCACCAGATTTTTCAAACCTTTGCTTTCTATTTTTACACATTGTACTCAAGTACTCATTACTTTTGCAAATTTCTTGTAATGATGAACAATTTTGTGCCATGAAGTGTGGCCTGTTATACAGGCCACATGATTGATCCCGGCCCCTCATCACAGTCAGGGACGACAATGTGGCCCCCAGAGAAAAAAGTTTGGGGACCCCTGGTTTAGTCCATCGAGAGGAAGGTCACTGCCGCTAGATGGCTCACTCAGCGGCAAACCTTGACCTGCTTAATCTTGGAGCACTTCAATCTTGGAGCACTTCACTTCAAGTCGTATTGGGAAAAGTAGCATAGAGGGATTACACGATCAGTAAGAGACTGAAAAGTGAAGAGGGAGTTGGTGGAGGAAAAGGAAATTGGTGCGCTTGCTCCTGTTTGGTGCGCTTGTCCTGCACATGTCAGATGTCTGACAAAGGCAGACGTATTGCTAGAGGCTTCAGTGATAATGGTATCTCCAAAGCGATATCCCAATAGGTGGCATCAAAGTGCTTCGACTGAGAGAGAATCATAGCATCAGAGCCTGGTTTTCCAGTCTGTAAACCAAAGTAGCCCACAGACTATTACCCAATGTGGTAACACTTTAGAATAACAGATGCTTACAACACATTAGTAATATTTAGTAAATAATGAACTAATCATGAACAAAACATTTATATAGAATTTTATATTACAATTTATATGTGGATTAGTCTTCAGTTTAAAACATTATCTTAATATATAATAATAAATAAATAAGAAGAATAAATAATAAAAATAAATGTTTATGTATGTTTATTAAACTAAACAACTTCACATTTGTCAGATTAGTTTGACATGATTTCTAAACATTGTTAAATGATGAAATTCTTATTTGTAAATAATTAGTAGACTACTCCTAAGTAAGTAGCTGTGTTATTGCTATAGTATGAATTGCTTGTAAGCCATTCAGTGTGAGCCTACTGAAATAATTATACAAACAAAACATTTAGAGCTTATGTTATTTTAGCACTGTTACTATGAATGCACAAAATTAATAAACTGAATGATTTGAAGGAAAGCTTATGAAACATCAAGAAACGATTAAACTTTAATAATGCAAGTTATAAGGTTAGGTCTAAGCTAGGCTAGCTGTGTCCGTGGTGTTATTGATGTCTCCAAGAGTTTTAGAAATGTATATGTTTTATTTTATTTATTTTCACCTGGAGTATTACTTTTATGCAATTCACAAAGTGAGAAAAACTCTAGAGTAAAATGTAAAAATGAATAGCACTTCATTATTTAAAATGATGATTTAAGTGGAACCAACAGGAAACAGGATGTTTTCGGTCATGTGGGGAGAAAAACAACAGGAAAGGAAGAGAAACGACAGAGATCAGGATTTGTTGGAGACAACAGTGGAAAACTGGATTAACAATCACACTTCAATATAGTAGTTAGATCAGCAAGTGTGAATGTATTCAGTTGTCAATGAGTTTAGACGAATGGCCAATGAGCATTTTACATTGCTAGCACGACACCATCTACAACTACATGAGTAGGCTGTAAGTCACTGTCGGCCATCCTTGACTTGTTTCAACAAGCTCCACTGACACCCACTATGCACACACGGCAGTGAAGACTTCAGGCTACCTTCATCCAACAGGAATTTGCTGCAGGCCTGCTCTGGTTTGCCCCAATGATGCAAAGCTATTGTATGCAGCTGCTACCGAAGCATTGAGTTTAAACGATAATCAGACTGAATTCTAATTTTCAAATTAGGGACATGTAGTTAAAAGTGAAGCTAATGCCAATAATTTGACCTATTTCTGGCATTTAACAGCATTACGTAAGGAAAACAATTTCTTGACAAGAATTTAGGAATGTATCCAAGGGAGCTAGGGAGTGCTACATTGTTGCGTTGTGTGTTATGTTTTGTGATCTAGCCAGTGTTGCTTTTTGAGCAATTGCCCTTTTGTTTTATTGCTTTTAATCAAATGACTTTCTACTGAAATGTTATTGAACTGTGAAGTTATTATTTTAATTTTCCTACACACACAATTACCTTTACATGTGTAACTCACCATTACCTTTTACAAATGATCTATAAATGCTAACTTTTTGCATCCCTTAATCTGAAGTGTAAACTTGTCATGTGCACCAAATTTTGTGACATTTCGTCACAGGGTACGATGTTTGTCATCGAAGCTAGGTGCCTAAAAACAGTTTTTGTTAAATAACTCGTCAAAAATTTTGCCCAAGACAATGATTTTGTGTTAGTATGCCGGTGTTACAGAGGCGTATCGACCCAGCCCAGAAACATTCACTTGAACTATAGCACCCCCTAGTGCACAAAAGATGTCATGCACGATCAGCACAAAGACCTCTAAAAGCACAGCACATACCATAAAAAACTTCTTACTACTGTAGAAAGATGATGCTTTCACAAATCACTCTTACACGCTACACAAATACACAGAATGTCATTTATTGAATGAAATCAGCTTACAGCTAAACCGTGTGCTGACTGCAGTGATTGTTAGTTTGTGTAGTCGGGGAAGGATAGCGTGCTAACGCATTAGCTAAGCCTATTACTCCCTATGTAACATTACAACTGTCAGCTGGGCTACGTTAGATTGAAATTCCCATTCTTTGACGTTAAAATGAACATGACAACTGAGAAAACAATACTTGGGGTAAATCTACCAAATGTAAACGGACAGGTGTTGAGGCACAAAAATCATTAAATCTATTTTACTGGCTTCTTTCAATAGTAGGAAATTGTACAGTAACCTACCTGTACAGTAGACGCCTATAAAGATTGGCTGTAGTTCATTTTAGCATCACTTCAAAATCAAAAAACTTTACATGTGAAACACCCGGTAACTCGATTTTGCCGTTGTTGTACACCGGAGCTAACACAACAATGCGCATTATCTCCTGTGTCATATTATTACCTTGTAAGAAACTTTTATGTGTGGCGATGCTAAGGGTGACGACACAAATTCAGGGCCGGCTTGCGACTTGCCAGATAGTGCTCACGTCTAGGTATGTTAGAGTCATATATACATGATGAAATAACAAACATTTAAAGTTATTTAAACACAATGTTTGGCAGCACTTAAGGACGGTCACGTTTCATAGGCAGTAGAGGATTTCCGTCTGTATCATATCTGTCAGAATTTCTGTTGCTACATCTACTAGTCAAATTACCGTGTTTGGGTTCATGACATAAACTGAGATGACTACGGCGGCTCGGAGTATGCGCAGTAAACACCGGACCTAAAATTTTGGCCTCAACGCCTCCCACTGAGATCGACGTGATTTCTCTGTCCACTTCTCAGACAAGTGAACGAGAGTTCATAGAATCAGTAGTAGTGAAAAAGCAAAGCTGATGGTAATAAACCCTTATCTCTGGATGAAGTTTGGAAAGTGGTGTTAGTATTTCCTCAAAAAGGAGGACCAGAATTACTCACAATTCATTTCACGAAAACAATAGAGAAGGAAATTGGCCAGATTAATCACGCGCGGTTCATTGGGAGTGGGAGGATACTGTGAGTGAGAAATAGACCAAAGTTTCAGCATGGGTGATGATCATTTCCCAATTACATGCCAAGTTGATATTGAGGTCAAGATTGTATACAATGATGTGCCTCAAAGATGGCTTTTTTAAAAAGCAGATTGGGAGAACTATATAGAAAAAGTAGTGGAATTCTGTCTGCTAATAATGATCAAACAGTTGATGTAAGGATGAAATAAATAGAAGTGTAAGTTCTTTTATATTGTTTGCTGTAAGTCAAAGTATCCCGGTTAGTCAGTCAGAAGAAGCAAATTATTGTTCCATAGTGGAATGATGAGAATAGAAATAAAGCTTGTAAGATGCTGCGTAAAACGCTAACTATGGACAGTCTTATTAATTATCAAAAGAAGAAGGCAATAGCCAGGAAGGTTATTCAAGAAGCTAAAAGAGAATCATGGAGACAATTTTGCTGCACAATTGGAAAAGAGACCTCTTTAGATAAAATATGGATGATGATTAAGAGGATGATAGGCAAATTTAAGCCTCTTTATGTCCCTGTTTTGTTTAAAGATAGGATCCATGCCATTTCAGATATTGACAAAGCCAATATGCTTGGGAAAGATTTTGCAGATCTACACAAAGCTAACCACCTTGAGCCAAGAGTGATATAAGAAACGGAAGAAGGAGGTATTGAAAGTAAATAGGAATATTCTAATTACCAAAGAATCAAATATGTCTATTATGGATTCTGAGTTGAATATGTCAGAACTTAAACGGGCACTGAATAAAACTGCATACTCTGCACCAGAAGGTGATAACTTGTGATATGTTATGTTCAGGAAATTACCTGACAATGTTTTGGAGAAAGTCCTTAATCTGTTAAACAAAGTATGGAATGGAGGTAAATTACCAAGTATATGGAAATGGGCAAGAATCCTTCCATTCTCTAAACCAGGCAAAGATTCAAGTGACCCAGGAAATTATAGACCCATTGTACTCACCTGACATCTTGGTAAATTAATGGAAAAACTTATAGTAGAGCGGTTCTGTTTTTTAGAATACATCAACCCTCTTAAAAGATATAGGGTTTAGGAGATGCAAGTCAACAACTGATGCTTTGGTCATCAAGTATGTAATGAAATTGAAAAGTCATTAGTAATGAAAGAAGGGATGATTGCAGTCTTTTAAGATGTTGAAAAAGCCTATGACACTATGTGGAGAGAAGGTCTAGTGATTAAACTGGGAAAACTAGGAATTAATGATAAAATGTATACATTACATACTTGATTTCCTCTCTCAGCAATCAGTCAGGGTCAAAGTAGGTGATGCAGTATCTGATGAATTTATTGTTGAAAATGGTATTCCTCAGGAAAGTTTTATTAGTCTTATTTTGTTCAATGTAATGATTAATGACATGTGAAACTGGGAGAGAGTAATGAAGGTCTGCTATATGCAGATAATGCTGTTGTTTGGTGAAGGGGATGCAACATCTCTTGTGTTAATAACAACATTCCAAAGGACATTAATATACTTGAGCAATGGAGAATGGATTGGGGTTTTAAGTTTTCTGTACAAACATCACAGGTTGTGTACTAGCAAGCAAATCCCTGACATTCACAAAAATATGCTTTATAATCAACAGCTTGAAAGTAGTGACAAATTTAAGTACTTGGGAGTATGGCTGGGTTCTAAACTTACATGGAAATATCATATTGAATATATTATGAATATAATTATTATGGGTATTTGAAAATATTTACTGATGGTTCTGAAGACCCCAAGGGGGGTGTGTGGTATTGGTATTTATATACCAGAATTAGATTTATAGATATAGATATAGATTAAGAAATATAGATATAGAGTGAGTGACTTTTTATCAGTTTATTCTATAGAGATGACTGCAATAATAACTGCCCATAGATTGATAGAAGAGGTTAAACCTGTCAGATCAGTTATCTGTACAGACTCTGTGGCAGTACTGCAAAGTTTTATCACAGTTAACACATTGCGTGAGGATTTGATATTAGAGGTAAAGTACCTTTTATTAAATCTTAAATGTTTAAGATTCGTCATTCAGTTTTGTTGGATGCCAGGCCATTATGGAAGGAACAAGGAATGAAAGGACTAAGAATTAGATATCTCATTAGAATTAAATATCTCGGTTAGGTATCTCAATGATACAGGTTTTATTAAAAGAATATGATATAATATTTATTTATTTATATAATTTGAAGCGTCAACTGCCAACTTCCTTTACGCACTCCTGTGTAGTAGTTCAGTAGGTGGCGGTATATAACGAAGAGATGTAACCCGCCATTACCCAGACGAAGAAGAAGACGAGACGACGGAGAAGCATCAAGAGACATAATAGCCAGATAGTCAGCGTTACACTAGCGTACAGTAATGCTATAAAAAAGGTAAGTTATTGTACAGTGAGCGCATACGTTATAACTGTTCACTTGTGACGTTAGCAATGCTACATCAAGTTGCCTGTCAGAAAACCTTCGATAACGTTACCTTGTAACGTTAGCTTGCTAACTAATAACAACAACGTTAACGTTACACTGAGGTGGTTAGGTAGTGCTAATCATACACTGTATATGGTGCTAATGCGTCAGTTTCCCGAGTGAGAACGTTTAGTATACGAACAATGTTTTGAGGAAAAGTTGCATACATTACATTTGTTAGGCACGGGTTGACAGTAGTTAAAATTATCTTAATAGCAAGAGGACACCAGGACAGATAGGCTGGCTATACGTAAGCATTCAGTTAACGTAACTTAGCCTCACTGATTGTGTTGTTTGCGCCACTTGAGCTCTATTTTCTTGCTTTTACAGGTCGTCCACATATTTGATTGGCACAGAAATAAAAGTATCGCTAAAATCAAGGTGACAAGAGTTATACACAGGCAAGAGAGAGGCGCTAGTTAGTAAGACGTAACCTTAGCCACTGGGCCCTATCGCCTACTAAGGGGTGTACACTACTCCGCTTTAACTCAGCGTTAACGTGCGAAATCAGACTTAACAAAACTTAAGGTTCACCTAACTGTCCTAATCGGTACTACGACGCTGATTTAGACGTTGGTTTGTTTACGCCGTGTTGCCTTCATGCGCGTCCTAACCCCTTGGTTAGACAGGCGACAACAGAGTGGCGATTGGGACATGCGTCGCCATGTGGGCGGGGAAAAATATAAAAGCTTTCTATTTTATACAAATTTTGGATGACAAAAGACAATCTTTCATAATAGCCAATCCGAGTGAAGACTTGTGTGACGAGGCACGTTGTACTCACACCCAAACCTTTACTCTAGTCATGTTACTTGGAGAAATGTGATTTGTCTGAGGATGAATTTCCTTTTAAATGTAAAACACACACACCCAGGCTCGAACCTGCGACTTAAGTCAGCAAGGACAAGATGGGACCATCAGTCAAGTGGTTACTATATTGAGAGACATTGATGATGTGCTGTGCAAGGTGAGGAGAGATGGCAACATGAACTTGTCTTTTTCTATTTGTGGTGCCTAACTCCCTGAAAGCACAAGTTCTGAATGGAATTCATGATGCAGCTGGTCACCAAGAGCTTCAAGTGGAAGAGCTTTTTCACTGCTGCAGGTGGATTCCACGTATATTTCTACCCTCAATGTGTTATTTTTGATGACACATTTGCAGGAATAAACATCTTCATCTACCATCTGGGAATCCTTATTCAGGCAACACAATGCAGAGCTAGACAATAGTACTGGTGCCGAAACTAGGGACCAGTAACATTGAAACAGTGTAACAGAGGTTGCCTCCCCTCTCCTACTTTCACTCTGTGTTGTGTTCTGTTAGTAATGGATGCCACAACATACCTGGTGTTCGAAGTTTGAGTACCTTGGTGATATAGATGATTTTACTGTTAAAAGTACATTACATAATAAAACCCATATATTACATTCATACTCCATACGCCAATGGGGTCAGTATTCCCCCAAAACGTCAGTTCAAGTTTGACACAAGAAAACACACAGTCCCTTCTCAGGTCAAATGGAAAATGGACAATATTAAATTGCCATCAAGAGAGTCTGTTCTATGTTAACATCAAGCTGTTTCCCTTCACCGAAATAGTAAATATGTTCAGTATGTTTTCAGTGTTCATTTGAAATAGTGATATGAAATGTGATCTCAACCCAGCTGGCCAACCGATTGCCATTACATAGGATGTAATTTGACCATCAACCTAACGTTACCTTGTCCAAACAACCTAACTTTAGTTAGGTAGCTCACTGAAGTCGAAATGATACACTACTCGCAGATCTCCAAGTCATTGTGCCTTAATGCTCCTATACCTCCTAATGTCCCGATTGTTCTCGTGTCGTCCAAAAATCAGTGTAGTCTATTTCATGACAGAGACCAATTTTATTTCGTCACAATCATGCAACATTTAAACCAAGCAGTCCCTAATTTAACATGACAGTTTAGCTCGGTGATAGCTGTAGCCTAAACTTAGCTAGTGCAATGCTTCCTTCATGACAGCAAACCAGTTTACAACAGTATAACAGGTTAAGTTACTATTATTTTAAGTCACTTTTATTGTCAATTTCTTCACATGTACTTGACATACAAGAGAATCGAAATTACGTTTCCCACTATCCCATGCGTGTACGTGGACAACAGTAAAGTGCAGATGCACAACAAGACAATTCTAATCCTAAGGTTGTATAAATAAATAAATAAATAAATAAAGTGCAAGTAGCTTAAGGCTACTTTTGCCTAGTACTACTACAAGACTAGACATAGAGTACCCTAGGTACACTACTAATGTAGCAGGGCATGACAAGACAGACAAGGCATGAGGCACTGAGTGTTCCAGCTTTTTGCATTTAGAGGTAGTTGTAATTGTGTTTTTTAGTGCAAAAGTGCAATGTGCAAATGTCAATAGGCAGTACTTGCCGCAGTAGCAGTAATGATAATAATAAATAAGTGGTGCAAATATAAATATAAATACAGAACAGTTAGCAGCAGATGTGTGCAATTTACATATGCAGAGTCCAGTGTCTTCCTAGACTCCTGCCGGCCTGGTGCCTCTGCTGGCTGGGGCTGGGAGTGCGGAAGGGAAAGAGTTCAGCAGTCTTACAGCCTGGTGGATGAAGCTGTTGGCGAGTCTGGTAGTGTGGGAGTGGAGGCTCCTGTACCTCTTTCCAGAGGGCAGGAGACTGAACAGACTGTGTGCTGGGTGCCTTGCATCGCTGACAATTGTGATGGCCTTTCACCAATGATCCTCTCAGCTGTCCTCACGATGCGTTGTAGAGCCTTCCTGTTGTAGTCAGTGCAGCACCCCACACAGTGATGCAGCTGGTAAGGGTGCTCTCTATGGTTCCTCTGTAGAATGCAGTCATGATGGGTGGTGGAGTACTTGCCCGCTTCAATTTGCGCAGGAAGTAGAGACGCTGCTGTGCTCTCTTGGCCAGTGATGCAGGGTTGGTGGTCCAGGAGAGGTCGTCGCTGATGTGCACCCCCAGGATATATATATATATATATATAAAATGGTTATCTGTAGGCATAAGTGAAAGGCTTAGTCTTAAAATTAGATACAGTGGGAGCATTTTTCAATTTCATCATTAAGTTGGTTCCACAGCTGAACACATAGGTGTTAAAAACTGCCTCACTGCATTTTCTTTTAACTGCCAGTTGAACTAAAAGATTCCTTTCTTGTGATTTGAGACACCTGGGTGGAGTGTGTTGCTGAAACATTTCCATTAAGTGCTTTAAAAACAGCCGTAGTACTTTAAAATCAATTCTGTTACTCACTGGGAGCCAGTGCAGTGACCTCAATACTGGGCTAATGTTCTCATTTCTTCTTGTTCTTGTTAGAACCCTGGCTACAGCATTTTGTTGTTTAGTGGTCTTTTTGGAAGTCCTATAAAAAGACAGTTTCAGTAGTCAACCCTACTAGTGATAAAAGCAGAGATAAGTTTCTCCAGCTCACTTTCTGACATGATTTTTTAACAGTATCTTTTGTTCCAAGCCCCTTTGTGTCAAGAAGGTCTTTAGACTACTGGTTCCCAAACCACGCAAGCCACCAATAGTATGCCATGGTTTATGCATTTGATTATTTGTATTTGTACACCGTATGATGCACAGCTCTCTTTTTCATTTATTCTAAGGTGGAGGAGCTGTGATATGTCTGGCTCGCTCTGGTGTCTGATTTTGTTTCTTTTCTTTAATCTCAGCAATAAAACTTCAAAACCAGGTCGGTTGTTGCATCCATCATTAACATAACACAACGCAGAGTGGAAGAGGGAGAGAAGTGAAGACCTCTGTTACACTGGTACTGGTCCCTAGTTTCAGCACTAATGTTGCTGGTTTTGCTGGACTCTGCATTGTGTTGTGTTGACTGAATAAGACTCCCAGATGATAGAAGAAAATGTTTATTGCCTGCCTGCATGTGGGTCATCAAAATAACACACTGAGTGTGGGAAATATGTGGAGTTCGCCTGCAGCTGTGAAAAAGCTCTTCCTGCTTAACGATACGCTTTACTACTGCATGCACACTTAACTGTACTTAATCTTATTACATCACTACAGTTTTCTAATAGTATGTGGAACATGAATGAACATGAATGTAAGTGTACATGCAATAAGATTAAGTACAGTTAAGTTTGCATGCTTTAATAAAGCGTACAATTAACATAAAGGTTTTTGTCCAGAATGATTTAAAAAAAAAAAAAAAGAAAAATAGGCATTGTTCTTCAAGAAGTCTGCTGGTGCCAGTTCTATCACAGTGGAGTTGGAGGAGTAGATGTAAGGAGGATCAGCATATTCGTTTTGATTTTCTTATTTGCAGAAATAAAGTTCATCCCTGGGTTTTAGCTCACTCGCACACTGGACTCCCAGTCTGTGATGCTGCTGAGTTGCAGGTTCAGCTCATGGCGATTTGATATCTGATGGTTGGCTTCTCTAACCATCTAAACAAGCAGATATAGATATATTTTCTTCTACTGGAATATAACCTCAATTTTATATTGAAAGGAGGACTGTGCGCTCAATAGGCAATGCTTTTTGGTGAAATTGCTGTCACTTTTCCAAAACTGGGCGCGTTAAGCAAGTAGGCCTAAGTTTTATGTAATGGAATGACCCAAAATGGCTAATCAGTGTGCTATACCAAAAAAAAATGAATTGTTCAAATGCATTACTTTACTGTTTAGGAGTGTCGCCTTGTTCTGAAAATTGCCAAAGAATTTGTTAACTCTGAATGCATTAATTTACCCTTTGCGGAATTGCTTGTTAGTTTTAATGTTAAAGCTGAACATTGCAACAATATTACCTTAAGCGCAAGTTATGGTAGAGGGAGAGACTCGTGCCATTGTAAGCAGTGTTTGGTATAGTGTGCTGCGCAAACAGACACTCATTACAGAATTTCGAAAGGTCCACGACAGCATCAAAGCAACGCTGTGCCCTTTGTGTTGAGTCAACGCAAAACCATAAACCGAGCTTTATTGTAACATTCTTGAAATAATCTGGCTGATAAACGAACTTCTGACGGTTTAAAGACATCCAAATATGTTTTACAATCAATCAGTCAGTCAGTCAATCAGTAAACAATGGTTGTGAATTGAGTCACAATGAATTGTCAGTTTTGAAAAATGGGTCGGCCCTAGAAACATGGGAAACGCTGCATTAAATTATAGTGCCTATTGCTTAACTTTAAGCATGTGATTTGAGCAACTGAAAAATGTTCTCTAACATATGTATCTTTATGGTCTTGCATTTGTAGGTTACGGTTGGCTTGTCTTATCATGAAAGCTTTGCAGATTCACAGGAGACAGTCCCATCGTAGTTGATGACCTCCGGCTGGTCTAGATATGACGGACAGCGTGAGGACTTTCCTACGCAATGTTGCAATGGTTAGAAGCTTTATCCAAAACAGTACACATAATCATCTGCTATCAGTGCTTCCCTTAAAGGGCAACTTGCAGGTTAACAACTACTTTAAATTACTGTTTCATTTAAAGGAATGAAGCAAGAACTGAACTTTCATAAAAAAAAAAAAAAAAACGTACATATATTACCAAACATTACTCATCAGCAACAACTGCAGGCCACACTACATTTGCAGTAACATTACAGGTTGTCAATAAGGGGGTACGAATATGGCTAGAAATGTAGCCCAAATCTTGCGTTTATCTGGGTTAGTAACAAGGCCAAACAACCTGCTAATTTCTGTGATCCCAATTTTTTTTTTCAACTTTGCAAATTTCAAAAACACCCCCTCTATTAGTTTTTCATTCCGTTCTGAAACTATAGTGGCGAGAATCAGAGATACTTGACCTTAGCTCTGTCACTTCTAGTGTTAACTGGTTAGTTTATGGGTTTTGCCCAATCTGTTTAGTTTGGTAGCCGCATACATTAAAGCCTTTTCCATCACAGATACAGATTGTGAATCCTGATTTTTGGAATTCTGACAAATACCAAATCCACAGGTAAAGATTCTGCTGAAACCTTATCCAGAATCCTACATTTAACAGAATGTGATATCAGAGTCACATCACCCAGTTCTCTCGCCAGTATGCTGTCCAGCCAGAGCTATAGACAATCGCTATGAAGACTATGAAATACTGTTATGGGACAATATTTTGCAGTTATCATAATGCTCAGCGAACGCTATGGACAAATATGCAGTCTGTCACTTAGTGTTAACTAATGACTACAATTCCTGCATCCACCAGGCAGTTGGGTTGGCCCCTTGAGCTGTGGATCTCCTTGAATAACTACTGCATGGGAGTTTTTCCTTGCCCCATTGCTCTTGCATGCTCCTTGCTAGTGTTTGTAAAGTGCCACGAGATGTTTGTATTAAAAATTGGTGCTGTATAAATTGAATTGAATTGCTGGTGGGACTGCAGTTTTGGTAGCTGGATTATTTATTTATTTATTTTTTAAATAACACAAGGACATGACACTACCTGCTCTCTAGTACGATGTCCGGGTATCTGTGTAGCATCTGCTGCAACCTATGGCTGCTAGTTAGCATTGTTAATATTATCCTGCAGTATCCATAGTGTACAGTAATTCTGTGTGATTTCTGTCTAGAGACCTTGGAAATTAGTTTTTATTAGATTAAAAATAGTTTGCCACGGCAGGCAAGTCAGTTTATTTATTTCAGTTTTGCACATTTAAGGCAGGAGAGATAAGAGGGTATGAAGCGGCGAAGGCGTGGGGTGGTGGGTATCGTATAGTATACAAAAGTAAATATATGTAAAAATACAATAATAGTAACCACAACAGCAATAATAATTAATAATAGTAATAATATAAATGAAAATAATAAATAATAAAATAATAATAAAAAATTGTAATGTGTATGTATGTCTTATGTTTGTGTCATGTATTGGATGCTACAAGATGCCTTAACTTTCTGCAGGATAATAGTCTGTCCTGTCTATCTATCAATCTGCAATAATAATAATAATATTTTAAAAAAAGTTTAGATGTTTTTCATAAATATTGATGTGGTTTGCAGGGGAGATAACTTGTCAAACTGCAAGATTAATCTCTCATTTGAAAATGTATGCGTTCATTTTTATAGATTTCAAAAGATATAATTAAGATATACAAAGTATGTCAAGTCTGGCATGGGCTTAATTGGGCCTTAGGCACCAAATAAGACCACATCATAGTTTTTTTTTAATGAAATATGAATTGTTGTTGCTTTACCAGAATAAAACAAGAAAACGGCAATGCATCAATTTAGTAACATGTTAAATGGAAAAAATATAACTTCAACTAGATCTAAGTCTGCTCAGGTGAACTGCTCAAGACCTACATGGACTCTTAAAAGGCACACACACAGTTGCCTCTAGACAGAATCGTAACCTCTTCACAGTTGTCTTTTCATTATCTCTGTTATTGTTTAATTTCCTCTTTTTTCTGTCTTTCTTTCTAACTTTCTTCCTTCTTTTCTTAAATTGTTTCTTCACTCATTCCATCATACAATGGTTAAACCTTGCAGGCCTAACTTTTATTCTGTCTACTTTTATTGAGGATGATCTATGTAGACTCAGTCGATGTAAAGTTCATGTTTATGTTTAGATCATTAGCAGGTTAGCTTAATGTTCAATAAGATCAGATCTGTGCTGTGTATTAGTGGTATTCCAAAACCTAGGAATCATATTAGTATTTGATCAGAAAGTCACAACAGTGCATCCCTATGGCAAACAAGAGCATATTCGTTTTTCTAACTTTTTCTAACATTATAATACTACATTGCATGCATTTATGAACATGAAATTATTATTCGTCAAAGTTGGCTTATGTTAGCTGTAGTTTGTGGCGCTGTACCATTTAAGCCCATCTTAAAAAAAAAAAAAATAGCAACTTTTTAAAAAATATTCAGTTGTCCAAAGGGATCAAAGATGTGTTAATGTGTAGATTAATGTCATATCAATTACAAAAACATTCATTATATACACCTAACATGTGTTTTTTGCCAGTGTATCTATCACTCAACAAGGCTTGTGGTTTGACTGACTGACAGATTAGCTCTGTGCACTAGCGCGTAAGTCATCTCTCCAAATGTAGAAAAAGCTTAAAATGACGAAAGTAATGAGAGTGTCAGATCGTTGAGTGTGGGGGGGATTATTCCACAAGAGATGTGCACGTTAGCAAAAAGCTCTTCCTCCTATCATAGATTTTGATTTTCTCAGGATATAGCATGTCTTTCTTTTTAAAAAAATATATCTACATTGTTTACTTGTAGACAGGAACACGGATGCCTTCATTGATTGTACTTCTGAGTCACTTAGGGCGAAATTATCCCATCAGCGTGTAAGTACTTATCTAACGGATTCTGCCTTGATGATTCCTGCCCTTCCCTTCTTGCTTAAACTCAAAATGAAGGCGGGCTTATGAAAGAGGCGTGATTTATGTAAAGCCAAAGCAGACTGATCAACTGCATCATTAACTTTGATTGTCATGTAATCGTGGAATATGTACTTTTGTCATTTACCTTCAGAATGCTACTTCAATCCAGGAAGAGGATGAATCAGCTGCTGATTTTGAAAATCTTTTGAGGGGGGATTGGAGTTTACAAGCTTAATAGTAACTTGTTATAGGATATGTCAGTAGGCTATAGGAAACTTTTGAAGAAAGGGCAAGATTAGCGAAGTTGGAGGTGTTGACTCATGTTCCCTTTGTCACCTTACAGTTTCGCTTCTCTCTAGCCTGAACTATAGCATGACATTTGAGTCAATCTGCCAAATTGTATATTCTTTAAATAAGTTTGGCCAGCAGTGTAGCGTTATATTCCCCAAATGCACAAAACGATGAGTGTTGAAAACACAAGGGAGATTTAAACTTTATTAATGAAGAAAGTAGTAGTAAATGTAGACAGAAAGCAAACTTGCCTACTTTATATAATCAGGCATACAGAATAGTTACACATAAACTAGGCCTATTCACAAGTGCAAAATAAATTGATACGCTAATTCAAAATGTATTCCTCACCAGCGACATTTGGCAATTCATAACTAAGAAAACACTCATCTGATGTCTGATGAGCGGGTGACACATTTAGCTTCACTGTCTTTTGGAAGCTGTATATGGGTACATCTGCTCCTGTGATTGAGATAAAAGTATTAAATGAAACCAAACAACCAGGCACATCCATTGGTGCTACCTGCAACACACTTGCTCAAATGTAAGAGAGATAAATTCTGCTCCAAAGATCGCCCACATTTAGGCGAGGGAAATATCCATTTGTTGTAAACACTGCTCAGAATGAGTTAGGTTCTAAAATGTTTGTGATTATTTATGCATTATTTGCATTTATTGCATTATTTATTATAACAAGCAGCAGACCGTAATCATCTGCAAAGCTGCTTGATTTCCAGGGAACATGAGCATAGAGAGTTGGATTGTGCCTTTTAGTAGCCTGTGCAAACAGTACAATCTCTATCCACCTTGAACTTCATAAAATTGGCAATGACGGCAAAATTTAAAAACAAAACCCAGAGAACAAAGCAGAACACAGCTGGCCTCCAGTAAGCTATTCAAATGAAAAGAGCAGAGAGGAGGGCTAATGAGAGCCATAATCTTTTTTGCACAATTTTGTCAGATATGTTGTTCAATTTCAGTGCTGTCTGACACTGAAATGTGCCCAATTTGATTCTGTGATGTTATCTCAGTGTTTACTGCCTACATACAATTATATTTTTTTCAAGTGTGGACATCAAAGGCAATATGCCATTTCGCTTTGGACTGCCGCTCACCCGGAAAAACTTCACGAGAAACACTCAGATTTCGGGGTTGCTCCGCTTAGAGTGCATACCTGACCTTATGGCATGTAAGACTTAAGTCATTCGCAAGGTGCACGCAGGCTGAGAAGCGTGACCTGCAGAACAAATTCTGTCACGTATAAGCAAGTAGACCTTAAATATTTAAGACGTTGGCTTGATGTGGAATAATGTTACACTGTAAGCATACAGATATAATAGTACAGATTGTAGAGGGATTTTGTTGTTGCTAAAACATAGGGCCTAAACAATTTCATCCAACCCAAACTGGAATTTTTAAATATTAACAAATCAGAGACTCGATTGTACATACATGTTACTTAAACATTATACACAAGTCCTCAGTATGTTATTTGAATGTTTAAAATGACTTACTGATATTGTTAGGACATTTTATGTGATATGAAGTTGACAGGACAGTACATTAATTGATGCTCTAGATAAAATTGATTTGATCGTATTCTGTTATTTGGAATCTCAAAACATGGTAGATTTATTTCAGATTTTAAACTTTGAGAGATGAGTCGTATGAGATGTGAGAAGAAAACCGGAGGGATTTTTCAGCTGCTTGGCAAGGCTAGAAAGCATATTGATAAATGTGAACTTGTCATGTCATGCAAATCCCTTAAGATAAATTTGACTAAGAAACGTTTAAGGAGGTTGTCATTTATTATTGTATTTATAGCATATCCATAAACTGTATCTGGTTGAATGGACACTGTGAAGTTAATGTCATATTTTAATGTAATTTAAAGGGGGTGAAAGATTCCATAGTTGGGATTGGGACAATCTCAAAACTTGATGCCCGCATACAACAAAAAAGGGAAGAGCAGAGGCGGAGAAGAACAAGTGGAGCCCTGGCACAACGGAGAGCACAAATAAATGAACGCAGGCCAGAGAGGTAAGAGTATCTTGGGTGGGTGTGGTAAGTCTAAAGAGTGTTTAGATTAGGGATGAGTAACAATTTGAGTTGACACAGACCCACAATGTGAGGTTCTGCAGTTGAATCTGGGTTGCCTGATTGTCCTTTGGGTGACGTAACCCACAGCCACAGTAGAATAAAAAGGTCAATGCGCCACTGGTTGTATCCTCATAGCTTAAGGAATTATACAACATTTCCTCTCTCGTCTAGATAACAAGGACCTGCTTCAGCGTGCCATCAGAGCGAGTGTTCTCCACACTGTACTTATTGTCAATACATTGTGATCCTGTCACCCTGAACATGACATGACTTTATGTGCTCTTATACATTCACAACATAGATGCATCGCATGTACAAAAAAGTTCATTCAAAGACTCACTACACAGCTAATGTTACATGGTCAAAATGACATTAATTTGGTATTATAGTGATGACATTGAATTATGTATTAATTTGCTTAAAGACCCAGTAAAGTCAAACTAAAAATCTAAGATCATACTAGGTAAATAACGCTGCTGGCGTTTTGACTGAAAGCGCTGAGGCACCTCTCAGTACAGCACAACCCATAAAGGTGGACTACAAGTTGTTTCAAGCCTGTCAATCACACAGACAGTGAATTACATGAATCAAGAATCATATGATGCCAAAAAGGACACAAATATAATATTCACAGAAAGTGAAATCCTGAAGAAGGACACTCCATACCCCCACTTAACTTTTGGGGATCCACAAAAATGCTTCTGAGACGTTCTCCAGGAAACGCTATACTAAACATAAACCACTCCCTCCTCTATAAGACATTAAGGGAATTCAAGATCACATAGCACTGCAGAGGCGCACTGATGCCTAAAGAATATGCTTCAACGTTATGACGCAGACGCTCTATCCAGGTATTCTTTAGATCAGTGCCACTGCGCAGTGCTCCATCATCTTAAATTCACCTACTAGTAAGCAGTGATTATGTGAGGTAACATAGAGCGGTACAAGAGGGCAGCTCATTGATTACAATAAGACAATTTTATTTTTCACGCAAGCTGGTTTGAGCAAGAAAACTACAAAACTACATTTGCTATAAGGTTGAAAAAATGCCACGGATCTCCTCTCGCTTGCCTCAGGCCTACATCAATGTCTACAATTGATAATAAGTTACTATGTGAATGCACAAACATATTAGAATATAATTGTTTCCCTTCTCTTATTTACAGGGATTTTATGTAGCCTATTGTATGTTTATGAGAATAAGTAGGATTGCTTTCGCCAAATTGTGGAATGCACCTGGATCAGAGCGAGAGAGAGAGCAGTTTTGGACTTCAAAAGTTAGCCGATACAAAGAGGATACGTGCACCTGGCCCTGTACACTCACGACTGTGCACATCTATTATCTATGTATAGATCTATTATGGTCATTAAGTTTGCTGATGACACCATTGTAATTGGCCTAAATACCAGGACAACAACCTTTCTCTCAACATTGCAAAGACCAAGGAGCTGATTGTAAACCTGATTGTAAACTTGATTGTAAAAAAAGGAGATAATTTGGACCCCATTATCATCAATGGTGCAACAATGGAATGGGTCAACAACTTCAAGTTCCTTGGTGTTAATATCACAGAAAACTCCACCTGGGATAGCCACACTGACCAGAATGTTAAAAAAGCTCAGCACCTCGTCTCTTCCACCTCACACAAGGAAGAAAGTTTAGTGTGCGAACAGAGATCCTGAAGGCCTTTTATAGAGGCACCATAGAGAGCATTCTGACCGGAAGCATTATTGCATGGTTTAGAAGTTGCTCTGCTACCAAACGAAAGGCACTGCAATCAGTCGTACGCACAGCACAAAGCATTTGTGGTTGTGATCTGCCCTCCATCCAGGACTTGTTTTTGAGGTGATGCATCAGGAAGGCCATAAGAATAAGGAAGGACCCCAGTCATCCTGGTCATGGACTGTTTCAGCTGCTACCATCTGGCAAGCAATATCATAGTCTTAAGGCTCAGACCAACAGACTCCAAAACTGTTTTTTCCTACAACAAGGCTTATGAACACTGAAACAATGACAGCCTAAGCCTGTCTTTTCACTTTCCATTTTTTTCACACACCACACAATTTATTTGTTATTTATTTTTGAGGCATAAAACAAAACAGTCGATATTCAGTAGGAACAAACAATAAAGAAAAAAAAACAGACACTCGTTCCAACCTGGGGTTCACGGCAGACGCCCACAACCTAGCACAATCAAATGAACCTGTGGCCTACTGCTTTGTTTGTCAGTCCAGGTCAGGTCTGGTTACATTGGGGAAAGGGGCCTTCCAGTCACAGCGGAGCCGGTTGTTCCGAGCTGTCAGAAGGAGCAGTCCTATTCAGTCTGTAAAAAAGTATAGAAGAAGCGTAGCTTATTTTACAACTTTAGCTGCATGGATAAGACACTGCCTGTAACTAGAGCGTGCTACGTCTGTCACTTTTCTGAGACTCTTTCTGCACCTGATTCAAACAGGAAGCATTTTTATCAACGTTTGAGTGTGTGCATTACCTTGCGTGTTTTGGATGTATGAATGCGGATTTTGTGTGTGCAGAGATGCAGGAGCATCACAGTATGTCCACTCCAGCAGAGGGACAGATTTTTTTTTTTTTTTTTTCTTTAGTGTGTTTATTGATGATGCTGGCAAGTTTGTGTAGTTCCGGCCTTGGAACCTGCTAGTCCTTTTATCCCACCAAAATTCCAAGACTCCCAGCTAAATGCTAATATTTTATGTGTAAACAACATTTCTCGCTGAAAATTTGCACACAAGTGTAGTAGTATGGGTAGATTTTTGACTTGACCTTGTAATTGCAGTCAGACCCACCAATGATGTTCTATTGACTGAACAACAAAAAAGGCAGACAACGCTTTTGCAACAGTTGGACAAATTACCAAGTTTCGTGTCAAGTGATTTTGATTGCTTAGCTCTTGATTGCTATAAGTGCTTAAAATTGCAAGCCCATGTTTGTGCCCATAGTGTTTCCATAGTTTATACAACTTGAATATGTTAGATACAGTTTTCTTGTATTCTATCATTTTGGGACACACCTAAAATTAGGAATTAAAGTCCACTTGAGCCAAAATGGTCATGAGCCAAAGGTCAGTTACGTGACACCCAAACCCAATCTCTCTGTTTTTGGCCATTGTATGCCACCTTGATGACAGATTAAACATCTTAATTAGTTTTAACTAATGTATGCTTTGTAGTCCTCATTAGACAGGACAGAAAATCACAAAATATAAAAATGTAACTAACTTGAAGATTAAATGGTGAGGTGAGTTCTGTGATGCCAAACTGATAAAAATGTATGTTACAGATGAGACAGTGAGGGAGAACATAAGATGCTGTATAACTCTAGCACCTAGCTAAATATTTTTAAGTAACAGGATGTAAGAATGCAGGTTTATGCTGAAGAAATTTTGAGGTGGTATTTTTTTTTAATTCAAAAGCTACAGGCTTTTCATTTAGACGTAACAAAAGGATGATAAACAGGAAAAACACTTTCAAGTTGTCTACAGTGTGTCAAACTATTGGAACAAAAACAAAAACAGGTGCTTTTTAGAGCGACATCAATAGCTTATAGCTTTTGAATAACAAAATACTATTTCAAAATTTATTAAGGATAGACCTGTCTTCGTGGTCTACAGGTCTGTAAAGTTTTGAAACCTTAGGTACTGAGTAATCAAAATCACTTGGTACCAAACTTGGTCATTTTTCCAATTGCTGCATTTATTTCAGTCAATAGAACATCACTGGTGGCTCAAATTACAAGTCCAAGGTCATGTCAGAAATCTACACATGATGCTATGCTAATGTGAACATTTTCAGCAAGAAATGTTGTTCTGTTGAGAGGAGAGGAATATTCTAAAAAGTGGTACAGATAAAATTGTAGCATTTAGCTGGAATTTTCAAGGCTATCCATAATTGAACTGTGTGAGGGATGGACCCGGTGCACTGGTCTTCGATGTAGTGGAAGAACTGAGGCCCCAATGCCCCGTTGATTTTTCCAAGAAATAGTGCGGGATTTTATTTTTACAAAAACTATTTAGAAATAAAGAAAATAACTCAAAACTCAAGCATTAACTAATCCGTCAAAGTAACTATAATACACACCAAAAAAAAAAAGGCAAGGTCCATGGCAAGTACATAGCTTCACAGCAAGCAAGTACACCTTTCCCCCTCTCCTTCCTGCTATCGCGGGCAACGGCAATTACACGCCGCGCATAGCGAGTCTTTTAGACGAAGGTGAGAAGGGGGTCACCTTCTCACAAACTGCATATCTCAGCAACGCAGTAAGATATCAAGCTGAAAGTTTTGTATGTTGGTTATAAGACATCATCCTACCTGTGTACATGTGGCGCTTATGTTACATTTACTGTCTGAAATATGCAATTATGCATTGTAAAGACACTCATTTTATATACCAGATGTTTGACTTAAAATGACAGAGTATGTCATAAGGTCAACTTGCTACCGAGGCAAGGCTAGGAAAAAGTGCTTTGGATAGGAAAGTGTTTTTTTTGTTTTGTTTTTTAATAAACTGAGAAAGGTATAGGTGTCTGACACAGACAGGTGGTGTATCTACATGTATTTATTTTTATGTCTTGTGTCATCTCCTTTTTCCATTCAGTGAACCAAAATTAGCCAGCCGAATCTTTCAGTGCTGTGCATGGAATGGAGGGGTGTTTTGGGTAAGTCTATGAAAGCATTTTTTTTGGATGGTTATTGTTTATTAATCTCATGATGTGGTAAGTCTTTGCACTTCTCTCCACAGCTCAGTATGTTACTGTTCTACCGAGTGTTCATTCCACTCTTACAGACTGTAACAGCCAAAATCATAGGTATGTGTGTTTTATTATCGCTCATTTCTTCAATTTCTGTCTTGATGTAGACATATGAATGTGCAAATATTTCATCACACTATTTATGGCTACGAAGTTCAAAGTCATGTTGTTAGGATTGAGTTTACATCAAAGCTTGTGGAATTTGTCTCTGCACAATATTAGATGGTTCAGGTTTTCTTTTCATTTTGGTGAATCCCCTTATTTGGGGATTTAAAAAAATGCTACTACGATAAGAAAAAGCTACAGCATCAAGAACTGCCACAACAGTTCACAGTCTGATAGGGAGTGTAGTGTGTAGCCTACAGGTAGCCATGTTACAATACAAATACCCAGTGACCTGAAGAACAGGCCAGTTAGCCTTTGTAATACTGTACATGCAACACTGCCATATAGTGCATTGGTTTGCAGTAAATCATTGTTATTGATGGCCATTGATGGCAAACCCAGTGTAGAGAGATAAAGTTGATGATTACAGCACTGCATCAGCAACTCAGCAACTGGCAATGTGGGCACACAGTCATGCAAGCCACAGTCTTCACAGTGTGAGGAAGCAGCATGGTCTAAGGCATTATCAGTCAACATCTGTTTTAGAAATAAAACTTCATGCTGTCTTCATTAATTTCTCGTGCGCAACTTTACCATTTTTAGTCAGTGTTGACTAAATAACTCCTTTCTTCTCAGGTGACCCATCACTTCATGGAAATGTGTGGTCCTGGCTGGAGTTCATTTTGACTTCTGTGTTTAGTGCTCTCTGGGTGCTTCCTCTTTTTGTGCTCAGTAAAATTGTTAATGCTATTTGGTTTCAGGTGAGTTTTTCTGCTGTCTGCCCCCACCCCCCAGAAATGTCTCCATGCCATGCAGTTATACATTGTCTCTAGACTCATTGTGCATAATAGTGTGAGAACTTCAGCTTGAGATGTTTGTTTGTCTTGTATCTTCTTAAGGATATTGCTGATCTTGCTTTTGAAGTGTCTGGACGAAAGGCTCAGCCCTTTCCCAGTGTTAGTAAGATCGTTGCAGACATGCTCTTCAATCTAATTCTGCAGGCTCTCTTCCTTATTCAAGTAAGAGAAGCTGCAGCATGACTTTCCTTTTCTGTCATTCTGAAGGGATCCAAAAAATATTTACAACTTTTCTCCTTTTGCTGTTTTGTTAAGGGAATGATTGTCAGTCTCTTTCCTATTGATGCAATTGGACAGATGGTTAGTCTCCTACACATGTCTCTGCTTTACTCTCTGTATTGTTTTGAATACCGCTGGTTCAACCATGGTGAGTGTGTGTGTGTGTGTTTTTTTTTAATGATGCTTACAAGTAGAATTATTTGCTTAATCTTGAGTTGCACATTTTTTTTTTAAATTTTTTTAGGTATTGAAATGCATCAGCGCCTGTCAAACATTGAAAGAAATTGGCCCTATTACTTTGGCTTTGGTTTACCTATGGCTCTACTGACTGCTCTTCCATCCTCCTACATTATAAGGTGATTATTTGACCTCTAATACTGTACTGGCTCATGTGTACTACAGTGTTTTTTACAGTTGTTTGTATGCTAAAGTAATAATGATCCCACAATTGGCAAACTACCCTATTCTCAAGGAGCAAAACACCCATCCAGACTTGAAACACTAATAATATTTCACATATTTCACAGTAATATATCACAGATTTTGTATTGTCTTGTATTGTCAATTTCAAGATACTACCTTCTCAAAATCCTCACATATGAACCAGCTGGTCCAAAATACCACTATTAGGTGCAAAGACACACAAGTGCAACTGTTAACACAATAAACAGCCCTAAGCACTGTATAAGTAAACAGGGGCGCATTTCCCAAAAGCATCTTAAACCTAAGTAGTTCGTAAAGTCCCTCTTAAGAACATGTTAGGTTCACTGGCCATTTCCCTAAACCATTGTTACTTAAGAATATCGTAAAAACACTCACAGATTTACAAGTGATCCGTAGATTAACACTCTATGATCATGTTTGGGAAACACACAGGAAAGCCAAACAAAAATTCTTAAGATCAGTCATAAAGAACACGTGTAAGTGCATGATCCATTGTTGTTGAGAAACCGGGCCCAGGTCTATTGAGGACATCATGTAAACACACCTATACAGGGTCTGTGTTAGTTTGTTTTCTTTCTTTCCTCTGTCTTTCCCTCCTTCCTTTATTTTTTTTTTCTTCTTTCCCTAAATGTTATTCTATTCTGAAAATGTTCTGCTCTGATTCCCAGTGCATTGTCCACTAACTGTACTCTAACAATATTTCTGGCAAAAAAATCAAACACACTCTATTTGGGTTTTGACAAATATAGGTTGTATTGAGTACAGCAGTGCCTAACTGATACAGACTTTGTCAGATCATGTGAGTGACCAAGTTTATGACATAAAAACAAAATTAGCATTTCTGTAAATGTGTTTATACAATTCTGTCTTAAGTGTTTCATTTTGCAAAAGATCAAGGGTGTTCGCCATTGACCTAAGGCTCCGTTTTCAAAATTGTGCTTTTAAGCAATGAAAAAAAATCTTTATTTCAGTCATGTTAGACAATGAAGATGTTATATCCGGACACTTCTTTTACCTTTTAACTTTCAACTTTTCTTTTAAAAGTTCACATTCTCTTCTGCCATTGAAGTTTGCCACTAAGACATGGTGAGAATGGTTTACATTTTGCACATGGATTTAAAATTGTCCCATTAGTTACTTTTAACAGCATTGCACACAAGGTTTTTTAAGGCTGCTCACAAAATTATGATTTTGTGCGATCTATGAAATGAACGAAGCACATCTTGCAACTTTTGACGTGTCTAACAAAGACGTTGTTAAATTGCCAGTGGCTTTTCTTGACAGAATCACACTTATGTCGACACCATGGAATTCAATCAGCATTCTAGAATTTGACTGGAAGCAACAGATTTGGTGCTAAGGAAACTTCAGTTTTAGGGATAAGGGAAATGTGTGGATTTTGTAGCTACCGTTTAGCTACCTGTTCCTGTCAGACAATCATGAAAGGCAGCCCACAGTGCTAAAGCATGTTACTCAGACAAGTTTCAATTTGCTAAGTGCAGAAAACAAAATAGAGGGAATACTGCTCATTAGTCTATTAAGTTTTAAGCTTCTTCTGCCTTGGGTTTTTTTTGACTAGCATTATGCATACTTTTAAGTTGACGAATAATAAATAAGTTACTTTTAACTTGACGAATACGTTACTCCTCATGCGTCAGTTTATCCTCACCCGCACTGCACCAAGCCTATAAAACAGACAGCTACAAGTGCAGCGTTGGTCCTCTGGTTTTGGTCTTTTTGTTTTGGTTCATAGTTTACAACAACAGTGCAGGTAGCCCATTATACATACTTCTGTCTGTCATATTGCCAGGGCACATGCAAGAAAAGTCATTTCAGAACTCAGACCAGGAATAGAGAGGCCTCTGATGCAGCCCTGCACTGTAAAAAATACTATCTTCATTTACTTTAACTCACAATCATTTAATTGCCGTCAAGAGAGTCTGTGCTATGGTAACATAAAGCTGTTTCCCTTCACTGAACCAGTAAATACGTCCTGTATATTTTCAGTGAATAGCGATAAGAAACATGACCTTGCATTCTTTCTGCATTCTGATCTCAACCCAACTGGCCAGCCGATTGTCACTACATAGGATGTAATTTGACCATCAACCTAATGTCATCCGAACAACCTAGTAGTACTCAAAACAGAACTGAAAAGACCAAACTGGTGACATCATAACGTATACGTTTGGCGTTAAATTCAGTTTTTAAGTTAGCCTGTTAGTTAGGCTCTCTCTGCCAGCAACACCCCCTAGAATTCAAGTTTCGTTACTCATAATAAACATTATGCCAACATTCATTACCACAATATTTCTGTTACATTTCTTGCTTTCTAGAAGGTTTGAGATCATTTGCATTACCGTCGAAGCAATGCCGTAACAATATAAACATGTAATGACAAATAACTAAGTCAGGTAGCTTAGCAGCTTACATTACTTCCTCAGCGAGACGAATTAGCAGCGATTTGTTCAACTTGCCAATCTACCTGAGAAGTGGCAAGTTCAGTAGCAAACTTTTTCATCTTCATTTCCTATCAGCCTGTTGTATTGTCTCTTTGCTTCGCTTTGGAAAGAGTTGTTATAATTCCTCTGTGGCAGTGGTGGGTGGATGTGGTGGTGGTGAGGTGATCTCTCGCTTCAGTCATCCTTGGAGTTTCCTATTCTATTCTAATAGTGACATGAGGGGGGGTAATATCTTCCACAGGTATGACAAGATCAGAAAATGCTTGATGGCAATAGACAGTAAAGTTAACAATCCATAAACAAGCTCTCTAGCAAGTTCAAGTCACCGTTCAAGCAGCTCCGCGTGTCTCTGCACTGGTTTGGCCAGTATGTGACTCACTATTGCCGCCTCAGATGTAAACTGATATTACAAGACAAGACGACACGGCACTAGTCAGTTAGCATGCTAATTCTAGAGATCTCTGTAATGCAATACATATCAGTCACAAGATGTCAGTGCTGTTATTCTTTTCACACTCTCATAATGCATAGTTAATTTGTGGATGTATTGCACTTCAAAAAGACACATAAAACACACATATTCACTTTACATGAAATGTACAGTTGGAAGGGAGCACTAAACTTAACAGAAGACCGTCTGACCTATGTGCGTGTTTATGTGTCTAAGTTATGGTCGAAGTACAGCTGTGTTAGACTACTGTGTAAATGCACCATAAATTAATCTTTCATCACAAATTTAAGAATTTGCTGCAATGAACCTTAATTCCAAGTCATATGTAAGGTTATTATAATAGCCAGCTATTTTTAAGCATGATGTACGAAACAGGGGTTAACTATGACTGGCAGATGAATACATTTATTTGTGTGATATGAACCAGAACCACGCTCTTACTTGAACCAAGCACCAGACCTCTAACGGTCACAACATGCAGCAAGCAAGGAGGATAGCGAGACAATCTGAGGTATGTGAATGCTTTCATTGGAGACTTGGATAATGAACCCAAACATTTTATTTATCGATTGCCTGAATACATCTTGAGTCAGATAAAAGTTTTATGACATTGAATGAGCTTAGTGCACGCATGAGCTACGCATTTTGAAGGATGAGTAAGAGACCTTGTGACAATAAGAGACAATAGCCTTTAATTGTTGGTTTCTGCATTTGTAAGCTTACTGATTCACTAAGCAGAACACAGTATGCATAGGCTATTACTTTTTTAAAATCTATATGAGGGGCAGATGGCTGGAGGTTAATAGAATTTATCTCACTTTTATGCAAATGTATAAAACGCAAAGCCTTTGTGAAATATATATCTAAGCATATTTCAAACAGGTAGAGGTAAAGCCGATGGGGGAAAACTGTTGGGTAGGTCCGGAAAAAAATAACATGAAGCGAAAAGACCTACTACTTTCCCAGTCATTCTTTCTCCCTATGCCATCACTTGCTCTCATAGTCACAAAACATGCAAGGGAATCTGTTAAACGTGAATGAATTAACCCGATATTTGTAGGATATGGTAAACTGATCATTCCATGTGAAGTGTCCAAATGCTCCCAATCAAGGCTTGCTTGGGTGTCTATAGTGACTATTGGAAAGAGTATTTTTAGTGGTGGTTGCTAAAATAATCATGTTGGTTGCTAGATGGCGGGTTGATAAATGGTTTAATATAAGTGAACGAACATGTCTGATCATAATTGACAATTTAAATGGTTGAATGATTAAATAGTCAAATAGTTTGCAGTTGCGAAGATGCCTGTGGTTCAAACATTAAAATTAAAATATGTGGTATTTCATTGCTACTTGAAAATTAAACACTTAATAGGAATGTAGAGAGAAACACTGTAGAGGGCTCCAGGGCTTTAGTGGGCGGTGGATGCGGGGGGTATGGAGTCCCCCCACTTGGTTCACATAATGGACCCATTTCACAGCAGCCAATTTTCCAGGAAGTAGCAAGGTAACCACAGGTGTTCTTGATGACGTCCAGTAAGGATCTGATTTTGTTACATTGTATCAGAATCTTGTTGACTGTCATTTATAACACCTGTCAAATGGTGGTGTCAAATTCCCATGGTATTTCTCACCATGTTACCATGTTCCTTTACAGCATTGATTTATCCCCACAAAAAAGCATACAGTAGCAGGGTGTAACAAATGCAGTGAAATTGTGTCCATTTGTCAGCATATTTTATGCATTAAGTTGTGTGTGTGTGTGTGTGTGTGTGTGCAGGTGCGCGTGCATGTGTTGAAGGGTAGGCAATAAACTGTGTGTATGTGGGTTGGGTTGGGGGGATTATTGGTGAAGCAGCTAACTGGTGATGGCATTGGAGGTAGGGAAGTGTGCTGTGTGTATGTGGGGAAGGGGCTTACTGGTGATGGTGATTTGTCTGATGACCTGTTTGCTTGCTTGAGTTTAGACTAATATCAATTTTCCATGGTTTGTTCATTTCAGGGAAACTGACAGAAGTGGTGGAGAGGAATGTTTAGTATGAATAGATGTCTGGTCCATGGAGTAGCAGGGGTTCTATAAATTAATACAAGTCAGTTGTGTGTGTATGTGTGCGTGTGCAGTGCAGTGTGTTAGGATATGTTTGTGGCTGTGGCTGTGAATGTGTGCAAAGTCAGTATAGTGTGTGTTTTTAAGCTTCAGTTGTCCTGAGGACAGAAACTTCGCCTGAGTTTCTCAGCTCATACTATGTGACTATATTCTTGATCTCAGTGGTTTGGTTTCAACCATCAATCCATTTTTAGGATGAGAAGAATCTTTTGGGCCCTGGAATAGATGTCTTGCAAAGCAGGGAGTTGAGCTCTGTGTACTCTCTGTACTATAATCACTGACTCTGGAGTTCCCAGGTTACTAGGTGATGTTGCTACCTGTTAGAACAATCTCAACAGGTGAAGTGTAGAAGGCCTTCAAGATGGATGTAGAAACCTTGAAATTCCTTAGACGAAGGAAGAAGAGTCGTTGTCCAAACTTCTTCAGAACATGTTAACAGTGCATGTTAAGTCTTCAGTAATGTGGACACCAAGGTATTTATAAATGGTGACTCTCTACAGGTTGCCTGCTGATCTTTAGTGGGGTGTAATTGCAACTCTGCTGCCTCCTATAAATCACTACCATTTCCTTGGTTTTACTGACACTCAGTGTCAAGCTGTTAGACTGACACCGCTATTCCACCTGTTCAGCCTTATCCAAGCATGCCTGTTCGTTGTTGTTGCTAATCAGACCCATGACCACTGTGTGATCTGGAAACTTGATGATGGAGGTGTGACTACTGTTGGCTTTGTAGTCATGTGTATAGATGTTGTACAGCAGGGGGCTCAAAACACCGCCTTGGGGGGCACCAGTGCTGATGGTTATGTGCCAGATGTCAGACCACTGGCTCTAACCACTTGTAAATGGTTACTGAGAGTCAAATATCCAGTGACAGTGTGGTGTTCAGTTCCAGGGTCTTCATGTTTGTGACAAAGGTGTTGAATGCTGACCTAAAGTCAATGAACAGCATTCTCACATAATTCCCCTTGCCCTCCAGGTGAGTTAGGGTGGTGTGCAGGATGTTTGAGATGGCATCCTCTGTGGATCTGTTGGCTCTATAGGCAAATTGGAGGGGGTCAAAGGAGCTTTGGAGGGATTTCAGAGCCACATTGTTTAGAATCATTGTGTCATCCCTAACCCCTTGTGATGCTTTGGCTGCTGATGTTAAATCCAGTACACTTTTTCATAGACTCTATAAGATGGTGATGTTTTCTGATGTTTGCCTTGCCACCCACCAGAGACAGCACAGCCTGGTTCACTGGTTTGTTCATCAGATTTTAAAGCCTCAAGTTTCCTCTTCATAGTGAACAAGTTGCAGCATTGTCGATGGTATAACACAACTGGCATACCAACATTACCACCAACAAGATTTTCAGCAAGCTAAAGTATAGGTTTATGATTTCTGACTTTCACAGCCTCCACTAGAGTTTGCCATGAGTAATTGACTGGCCGGATGATCTGCTCTGACAGATGAAACTTTGTGGACTCGTATTGAATGATGCATCTAGCTTCTTGTTAGAAATCATGTCCATCCATATTATGCCAAATGAATACTGTAGTTATAAAGTTTACACAGAAGAGAGAGAAATTGAGTAAGATCCATTGTACATATAAGATCATAGGCAGAGAATAAGATGAGATTTGCTTGATTTGTGATGAAATGTGGAGAAATGTGAGCAAACTCTTTAGCCTATTAATGAGAAGTTAGACGATAGTTAGCACAAATCATATGCTTTGGGATTATTTAATTGCAATATTAAATAGTTTTATGTTAACTATTGATAAAATTGGCAATTGTAATGGTGGAACTATGAAGTAAAATAATTATTAGAAATAATTATGATATTTAAACCTCTCTAGCAAGCTGGTGTAACAGCCAAAAAGTGGTTTAAGAGAAATTCTAATTTTGGCGCTTTCCCAACTGATAATGGTGAAATAAATACTTTCATATGACATAAATACTTTATAATACATAGCAAGGGCTGTCCAGTCTGTCATATACACACATACTCTTTAGTAGGTGTATTTAAAGCATTCTATAGGCTAAATAATTCTGTTTATTATCTAATATACTGTATTAATTTATGCCAGTGGGAGTGAAGAACCAAGCTGTAATTCAGTTAAAATGCTTCGCCTAGCGTCTAAATTAGACTTCACATTTACATTTAGGCATTTAGCAGACGCTTTTATCCAAAGCGACTTACAAAAGAGGATAACATTCAAGCTACAACACAATGAAAGAACTAACAAGGAGTGCATATTGCTAACATAGAATCTGCACTATTTTAAGTAGAAAGTGCAATAGTGTAACACAGTGTAGAGAAATTAAATTATTAAGTGCATTCTCAAAAATTTACACCAGGAGATATTCTTGGAAGAGCTGGGTCTTCACGAGTTTCTTGAAGGTGGAGAGGGTATCAGTTGATCTGGTAGCACTTGGGAGGTCATTCCACCAGTGCGGAACCAGATATGAGAAGAGTCTGGATTGACCTGCACAAGGTGTTGGCCGTGCTAGAAAACGTTCCTTAGAGGAGCGTAGCGGTTGTCGGGTGACACAGGGCTTCAGAAGATTATTCAGGTAGATGGGAGCAGAGCCATCATTCACCCTGTAGGCCACCATAAGTGCCTTGAATTTAGTGCGAGCAGCCAAGGGTAACCAGTGAAGTTCAATGAACAGAGGTGTGACATGTACCCTTTTTGGCTGGTTAAAGACCAGACGTGCAGCTGCATTCTAGATCATCTGTAGTGGTCTCACCGCACAGGCTGGTAGGCCTGATAGGAGGACATTGCAGTAGTCAAGACGAGACGAGTACTTCAATAAGGTAGACTGTGACCCCCCAGCGCATAATTTAGCAAACTGAAAGGAGAAATATTTTATATTGTTTTTATATATATTATTTTTTACTGAGCATATTTTCATTGTTTGACATGTTGTTACTACACTGTAAAAAATAATGGTTGAATTAACTGACAAAATAAGTAACTTGGTTGTTTCAAGTCTTAAAATAGACAATGCACCATTATTCACTTAGTTGCATCAACAGCATGTTGACTTAACTAATATTTCACATTAGATATGTTCTATCAACTACTGATTCCTTGTTACCATAACATTCTAGTTAGTGAATAGTGAATACTTCAGAGGTCCGAACCTATGTCTTTCTGAACATCTCACCTTTATCGGTCATAGCCAGCCTATACGTTTTGGTCTTAAACGTTTGTCAAGGCTACAAACACTGTGGAGTGATTTGAAAACTCCATGGATTTCAGGGAGCTGTAAAATTACAAAACTGCCAAATCCAACTTGTGGTCATGTAAAAATTTACTTATTTGATCATAGGCTATGTAAAGACAGATTCTCCTTGACGTGCAGGCGCTGGGCATATCTCATTCCAATCACACAGTGACCCTGATTGTTTGTGATCGGAGTATGCACTTCTGTATCCTGAATATGATCAGATATGAAGTGTCATGGCTTTGTGTGTATTTAAACACTGTATTCTGAAAGTTATCAGCACGGGGTCAAGGAATACTAAAGTGTAAATCTAGTCTCTTTTACACCACTTAAGGCTAATTTTGAATTTGTTCGACAAGTTACCTCTTAACTTTCAATTGTGTGTGGCAGTTGTAAACCTAAGAGATGCTGTAAGTTTTTTACAAAAATAGTTTGGGTATAAAGGGAGAAAAGCTTGTGATGGGCCAACATTATACCCTGACCTCAATCCAATTGAGAAACTTTGAGACATCCTTAAAGGGAAGAGCTTTGAGGGTGGGTGGCAGTACATCTCCAAAAAGAAACTTTGGGAGGCAATTATGGCAAACTTGGTAAGAGGTTGGTAATCTATTTACATGTTTAAGCGCTAATTCTGAAATTCAGAAGATGTGTAAACAGCGTTTACCTGTGTTTACCCACCACTACAGCCTTGTCTGTCACTTCATGTGACAGATAATGCTGACTGAAAATAGGTAATGCAATTAATGTGTGATCACTTAAATAAATTAATCACAAAACATGTAATTTATTTGACTTGATTGATTGATTGATTCATTCATTCATTTGATTAATCATGCTTCAATGTGGGGCAGGTGTCAAATAATGATATGAATAGTGTTTACATATTACATATTAAGTGCAATAAACAAAATAACAGAAACCCTACTTTGCAATTGTGCTTGTTTCACTTGTGTTTTGGAGGACAATTTGTTGATTGACTTTGATTCTGCCATAATTCTCTTGGTCAGTCAAACATTTTTCATAATTTTTTTATCCTAGTTTTTTTTACAAATACTTTATTATCATAGCATAATTACTGTTATTATACATGTCATTTTGTTGAGTAATACATATTTGTGTTAATAATGTTATTTATGTGTCTGTTATTAGTGGCTGTCTGTTCTCCATCCTGTTTCCACTCTTCATCATCAGCGCCAATGAAGCTAAGACTCCCGTAAAGTTATAGTGAGTATCACATTTGAATCATATTTATTTTATTCTATTTCACTTTTCTTGATGTAACTTTAATCGTGACATTTCTGCATTGTCTTAACAGCCATTTTCAGCTGCGTCTCTTCTCCCTTGTTGTGCTCATCAGCAACAAGCTGTTCCATAAAACAGTTCATCTACAGTCGTCTCTAACATCCTCTACCTCTAATGAGAAACTGCCTTCCCCTCATATGTCACCAGTTCGTCAGCAACCCATGCCTTTTCAGTGACATTCAGTAGTCACAATATAAAGAGCACAACCTGTTTCAAAGGCAGTGAAGTATTTATATGGAGATGTGGTTGAGCCAAAAAGGAATAAGTGTTCTGTTTGCTATCTTTTGGGGTTACACATACGTTTTAAATTCTTCAGCCATCTGTATACAGTAAAAGTAGGTTTAAACAAATGTTAATGATAAATATTAACATGTTCTACTTGATTTTACTGTTCCCAACTCTTTTTGTGTGCCATTTGAATGGAAGTTTTTAAGAACAGCATGGCCCAAATTCAAATTTGTTTGTCCCCAAACTGACTGTTAAGTTAACCTGTGGCCTTTTGATTAAAATGTATGCTTTATGTTACTTTTCTCAGTATGTCTAGCAAGGCAACAGAGAAACTGTTGAACAGCTGTGATTCTTACACCTTTTAACTAATGTTCCATTTATGGCAGACATTTAGGTAAGAAGAATTCTTTGTCTACTGAAGGTAATGTCAATGTCAGAATAATTAAAGGATTTTAAAGTGTTTTGGATGTCTTCATTGATGTTTTCATTAAACTGAGGAAAAGGAAAACATGGCAGATAGATTGAGTGAGTGAGTAAGTACAAACATACATATTGTATTTATCCTGTAAGAAATTCAGGCATCCCGTAGTTTCAATTACATGACATAAACAAGAGCAAAAATAGAAAGAAGACAGTTCTGTGCCGCTTGGTAGTATATACCAATTTAAAGTTAGAAAAACAATGCAAATAACTATTCCAATCCTTACTATAAGCTAGCACCACCTGTCAGTGCACATCGGTAACACAGCTGAGATTCCCAAGAAACCGAACTCTCTCTAAAACTAGCAAGGCTTATCGTATTTAGCTGGCTTGAAATACCGTGTGTGTAATTTTGTCTTTGGGAGACATATCCGTGGAGACAAAGAGGCTATAAAGCTCACCATGTTTCACATGCGTCAATCAACTATTGTCAGTACATTATGCTACAGTAAATCTACAATAAATCTGGGGCCGTATTCACAAAGAATTTTATCTTGGAAAGAGAACTTCTAAATCACGCTAAAAGATCACAACAGCTTCTCCTAAAACCTATTCATAAACCAGCTGAGACCAACTTTTAGTTAAAAATGAGAGTTCGTAGGATAAGATCAAAGCTCTTGTTATGGCTGAGGTCACTTCTCATGGACTAGCCTGCTTGCAGTTACCTCCGTGATTGATTGCTTGATGAGTGACAGGTCTGTGCGTGTAGGTGTGTGCTGCGTGAGTAGCAAGGTGCAACCATGGTGAGTGCCGATGGAGATATGACTACAAATGAACCAGACCCGGAAGACACTGTGGATTGACAAAGTATCTTTCCACCATTTTTTAAATGCACTCATAATAATGTTTGCATTGACAGGAAGTTTCAATGTATTATTTCATAGAAACTTCATTACGAAGAAAGTATACATACACTTTGACGAGTTTCAGATGTTGGTTGCATTATTGAATTCCTTTGCAAGCTGCAAAATTATTTCATGGTGATATATATCACAATGTAATTCCACATTCCACATAGGACATGGTTCATGCAAATCGCTGCCTCTCTTTGTGAATACGGCCCCTATTCGAATTGTGATTCAATGCTTTTGCTCTCTAAGAAACCACAGTGAAACAAGGTGTCATTTTCAAAACTCATGGAACAATGTGAATCAGAAGGCTAAACAGGTTGTTGTTAAAAGCATGTTCATATGTGAGAGACTGCTGAGAAATTTTGGACTGAACCATACTATTTCAGGCCAGAAACACGAATGAAAAATATGAAAAGGACTGACAATGACAGAAGTTCACCAAAATAAAGGAGTCCTTAGGCCCCGTCCCCAGTCTAGCCCCGGAAGAAGCATGCAGACTCTGGTCCTGCTGGAAAATGACAGTGGGGGTGGAGTCTACCACTTGAACTGAAGCACAGGAACCAAGCTGGTGGCGGTAGGGCCCACACAGAAATTTGTTGGGATTATACAAAATATATGGGGACAAGGTCCTTACATTATTCTATTTGGACTGATAAGAATTTTCAAGAGGACTTCTGTCAGGATACAGAGGAGGAGAACTTCAAATATCAGCACCTGAAGCCACAGGTACATAAGGTGAGTTATGAAGACAGGTGGAGACTGCTGGGTGGTTTACTCAGGGGTATGAATGAGTGAATGGCATTTGAGTCTTTGTGGTGGAACTTATGCTGGTGTTTCCATATATTTTGAACCTATGTAACAGTATGAACTAAAATGGCAAACTTATATAATGTGATCCCACTAAACACAACATTGTGTTCCAACTTAGGAAACAGTAATTCATTCTATAGTTTTCAAAGGTGTCATAGCCTTTCAAAGTAGAATAGTCTACCTGACTCATAAGTAACACTCCCCAGGCCAATCCCCTAAGTGTAAACAATATGCAAAGATTGGACTATAACACAGAGAGAAGGCTTTTTTACACACTTTGAAAGATAAGATGAATGGTAGGTTGTTGTACTTTGACCTCATGATGAAGTTACACAGAAAATGTTTTGGGGGATCAGTTGATAGTCTGTGAACTGGAAATAAAGTTTTTCACTCAGTACTTAACAAGTGCTCGCATTTGACATGATAGTTCAGTTTGTTACATTTTAAAAGGAAATTATATTGAGATGCACTATTACAAAAATAATTAAAATATTTATATTTATATTTATAATGAATAGAAACTTCATACAAAACAATTTCATCTAATTGGTTGTTTACTTAAAATTTATTACACATTCATACATGACAGTGTTGGATATTTTTCCATGCATGTGGTTTTCACATAATACCACGTTGTATCATCAATACACCAAGCTTTGAAATCTAAGTGGCCTTAAACATTTAATTATAGCCTATTTCTACACCTTCCATAGCTTTAAGTAGCTTCTGTGTACAGCATTTCACATTTTTGCAAATATTCTGTTATATCTTTTCATGGGACAACACTATAAAAATGAAACTTTGATACAATTTAAAGTAGTCCGTGTACAGCTTGTATGGCAGTATAGATTTATTGTCTTCTGAAAATAATTTGACATACAGCCATTAACATCTAAACAGCTGGCAACAAAAGTGAGTACACCTCACAGCACTACACTGCACAGAACTGCACAGAATGCACATTTTGTTTTAAATATGAACATATTCTAAGTGATATCAAACCTAGACAAACAGTCATGTTTTGCTTGGATGAAGGAACAAAAATAGGGGAAAATATATATATATATGACAATATTTTACACTGTAACTAACGTTGGAAGAGATAAATCAGTATGTGGATGGATCACTTATGGTGATACAAACATAGATTTACATGGTTACTATATAATTTTTATGGATTCAAATTTCCCATACAGCACACAAATGTCGGCACACCAACGTAGAAGATCGAAAATGACCATGGGCCATTTGATACACCGAAACGGCGCCCCTCCTGCTCCAGCACCTATATCTTTTCAGTGGCTGATCAGGTTGCAGGTAGACAGGCCTCCACCTGTCAGGTTCTCTCCTCCAGCAAGAGCCAGAAAAATACTAAACCAATTCACCATTGTTAGTTACTGATATGATTTTAATGCCTTAATTTAGTAAAAAAAAATACGGATCTTTATGTTTTTATCTTCATCAAAGCAAACTGAATTGAATTAGATGTGATGTTATTAAATCACCAAGCTGATATGAAATGAACAAATTCACAGCAACTGGCACAGAGTTTGCATTAAAGAAATTTGATTTCAAACTGATTTAGAAACGTGGTACTGCTGTCTTTGGAGAGAATAAACAGACCGTAAACTTATCGTTACTCAAAACACCAAAGGTGTCCATGAGCTCATTAATGTTAGCAAAGTTTGTTAACATTAGCCAAGCCATTAGCCAATTAGCATTAGCATAGCAATTAACATTAGCTGATAAGATCTAGCTAATGCAATGTTAACCTTTGCCTGTATGGAAATAACATTAATAAGTTTAATAGTTTACAAAATGCTATCCATACTTCAGATGACTTTGGAAAATTTCGGAAAGAGTTTTAGAAGATGTGTTAATCAAAGCATGTAGGCCTATGGAGACATTTCATTACAGGGCTAGCGATATCTTTTCTAAGTCTTCCAAGTCTTCTCATAGCCTTTGGCACAGCACTAGATCACAACGGCAAAACACATATTTATATTTCCTGCTGGGACAGGACCAGGGCAAAAGTGTAATCAACCGGCATCTCAGGCTGAGGTGACGGAGTGGTCCTCTTCTCTGTGCGTGTAGCCAGCCAAGCAAGGTTGAGTGAATGGGTGCTGTTTAAAAAAATCTGATAGCTCGCGAGAATCTTTGCAGCAAAGCAGGTATCGGCTCCCCAACATCGGCCCGATCATGGACCAACAAAAAGAGAAGCTGAGGCAAAAAGGAGAATTCAATGATGCACGGCCAATTTATGGAAATAACATTAAGAGATTCTAAGAGATTAAGAGATTCTAAAATTGTCTACATTTCGTTGATTTACAGCCAACGTTGGCTGGATGCATGTGTGCTGTCTGGCTTCATCTGATGAAGATAATGTCGTTGAATCAGTATTATCCACTGAGTTTAATCACATCAGATTTGATTTCTTTTAGTCATTTTTTTTATTAATTCATTCTCAGCTCCAGGTTCAGGTCATAGGCTGTAGCCTCGTTTATGGCTAACTTATGGTTAAAGAAAGCATCACTCATCAGTTAGTAGTATGGCTGTTAGTCTGATCTTTATTAATTGACAAGGTGTAGGAATACACACAGAAGTTGAAACACATGGAGGTTCTTCCTGGCTGTTTTAACTCAGAAAGAGCCTTGGAGCCGTTAGCATTGTACAGCTAGCTTTCATTTTAGCATCACATCAAAATCAAATAATTTTACATGTGAAGCACCCTGTACCTAGATTTTGCCATTGTTGTACACCAGAGAAAACACAACAATGCATGTCGGGCTCCATTAACTCCTGTGTGATGCCTTGTAAGAAAATTTTATGTGGGGCAATGCTAAGAATGACGACACAAATCTAGCGATGGCTAGTGACTTTCTGCCACATAGGAGGGAATTTATTGTACTTTTATAGTTACATCAGGTATATTAGTGTCATATATACATAATGAAATAACTAACATTTAAAATAATTTGAACACAATGCTTGGGAGCGCTTAAGGACGGTCACGTTTCACAGACAGTAGAAGATTTTTGTTTGTGTCATATCTCAATTTCTGTTGCTACATCTACTTGCCACGTTACCATTTTTGGGTTTGTCAGATTGTGACCACATTGGCGAGGAGTATGCGCAGTAGACACTGGAACTGAAATGAACTGAACTGAAAACTGAAAATTCAGGCCTTAAACGCCTCCCAGGGGGATTGACATGATCCCTCTGTTCACTTCTTTTACTGTCTATGGTCTGCTTGCTGTCAGGGTGGAACGCATAATGTAAAAACGCACTTTTTTTTTTGTAGCAATAAAACACTGCGTAGATCTACGGTCTGCCTTTAAAAAAAAAAAAAAAAAAATTCCTACCCATTTCAGAGGTGATACTTTTTTATTTTGATGTCAGCATTTAATTGTGATATGATTGTTATGAGTGTGAAGACCTCAAAGTCATTTGTCTTTGTCATTTTTTACTATTCAAAAGACTAATATGACTATTTTGGTTAAGGGCTTGTGAAATATGGAGAAATTCAAAATTCTGCTGTTTTTTCCAATAATAGGTAAGTATTTTATAATATTTGAACTACAGTTTTCCTTACATATTTTCAGAGTATGACAGCAAAATTAGGCTGCATATTATAAGATGTAAATTATGCTTAATTATACTGTTATAGCTGTAAATAGTTCTTTTAGATGTTCTGCTTACCGTGGAATTACATTAACTAACTCCATAGAAAACCATTTTGTCGCTGAACACTGGTTCTCTGTGTAATTGTGTCCAAATTTGTTGGTGTCCCTACACTGAAAGAATGCTAGTATAAAGTTAGTATCTCTCAAAAGAAGACACATTGTTATAGTGATGCTTCAAACTAATATTTTCAACAAATCAGTATCACAGATGTATTTATCCTTCTGCTCAGTCATTAATCTGAGACAAAAGTACCAATTTTGCAGGTCCATTAATACTAAAGAGTTTGTATAGAGCTCAGTAGTCCTGTCCACAACCGAGCTGGCTTCTGGAGCCAAAGAAAATGTTTTCGTTTTCTCCATTATTCATTTTCTCCATTGACTTCTCGAAAAGGTGATTTTTTAGCCTGGACACAGACTAATTAGAGGTGAAGTATATGATTACCATAATTTACTATGAGGGAAAAAAAAAACGATGCGGACTTTAAAATGTTAGCTATATAGTTAGGTATATTTCTTGCAAATTTGTAACTTCATTTATCACAAATTTGAAACTTTATAAAGCACTGACTCATATTGCGACAACACTGAAAGACCTGACCATATACAGTAGTCCTATTTTCACCCCCTCACCCCTCTGCAAGCACAGATATGCAAGTGATGGCTGAGGCGGGCTTTTGCCATAAACATTTTCATGGCAATGTGGATATTTAGGCTACTGGTAGTGTCTATATATAACTTAAAATTGTTTTGTCCTTCTGGAGTTACAGTGTAGTTTGAAGTCCTTATGTGGTTATAATCAAATTCTCAATGAATAAAATTACTGCAGTCTTTACCTCCAGAACCTCATGGTTGAGCTCTATACAAACAGCATCATTCAGGGTGTTGCCCTAAACCCAGTGTGTTGAAGACTGCACCCTGAAGAGGAATGTTTGTGTCACTAAACACGTGTTGTTTATGTCACTAAACTCTCTTCACATTCACCATATTTTATTATGGCCGTTATAGATTAGCAGCCTATATTTTCAGGCATTGAGTTCTCTTTTATGTCTTTATTTCATAATAATTCCTGCACAGTACATTAAAAAAACATTTGCATATCAACACCTTATAGAATGCATATAGCATATAGCTGAAATTACAACAGTGAGCTTTAAACAATTCCTTGCCCTCATCAATATAGGTCTATGTTATTATCAATTTTATAATTAATATGAATCATTATGTATAACTGTCATTATAATTATATCACAATAAGGACAGCCATTTCTGTTGGCCAATTACGCTTTTACACAACTTCCGTATTTTTGACAGGAATACCTAATCGTCATGAAATTCTACTTCAAAAGTGTCGTTGCTAACTTCTTTAGCAACTTTGTTGGTTTGACACAGTTGTTTGAATGATGAACTTATGACCCAACTGAGGATTGGGGTATATTATCAAGACAAGATTATGAATGCCAATAATGGACTAGCCAATTTCAAGCTTTATATTTTTCAGGAAATATAGGCTAAGGCATATTTGGCATTAACAACATTATTTAGTGATTGTGTACAGAAGAAATGCTAATTTAATCATTATATTCATTTTTATTACTTATTATTTTATTATTCATTTTATTATCATATTATAATAATTATTATTAAAGTTATAAAATAATTAGGGTACACATATTCACCATTAACTAGCAGCTTGTTAACATGCAAATTAGTAACATAGTAGCCATTTGTTAGTTGTTACAAGTCACTTATTAATACCCTCTACGTGATCTTATTCTTCCTATAGTAGACCATTCACTAGAATTTCTCCAATATAAACTCCTAATTGCTGCTTAGTTAGTTGTCCAGTGGTAGATTAGCTCAAAGACTGACTGCAAGTGAGAAGCCTCCTTATACTATAATGAAACGTGTTGTGGTCAGATTGGTGCGTCACTGATAAATACATGTTCTCTGTTTATTAACTGAAAAACTCAACAATTATATAGCACTGCAACTATTCTCATTACATAATAGCATGGTTTTATACACAGATAAGCAGCTATTCTCATTAGATAATACAATGACTTTATATGGCTCTATGGAACATGCTCTCCTGCGACAATGCTGTCGGTACGCCTGTCTGCATCTGTTTGAGGGTTGAGTGTGTGTCTTGTGAACATGTCAGCTTTTGTCAACAATCACCAGAAAAAGTAAGGAAGCATACAAAGTCATTTGGATCATATAGTTGTCACAGTGTGGATTATCTCCAGGGATAGCGGCACACTATTGCCTCAGCCAGCCGTCACCTGGAGACTCACTTACAGCCGTGAGGATCTGTTCTGACCAGCTCCAACCACCCACGCTTGACTGGATTAAACCATTGGTCATTCTCCCACAACAGATGCAACAAAGGAAAACATTTTTTACATAAATGACTCTAGGAGATGGCTGCAATGTAACAAAGGGTGAAACACTGAAAGATGCACTGTACTCCGTATACTCTGACGACACTGCCATACTTGCACTCTTCAATGATACTAACTCCAAGACTGCATACCACGACTCCATTTCCTACCTCACACACTGGTGCACATACAACAACCTTCACCTTAACATAAGTAAAACCAAGGAACTGGCAATCAGCAATTCCAGAACAACAACAGATATAACCTCATGTACATTAATGATGAATCTGTTGAAATGTTGGACTGTTTCTACTATCTTGGACTCACCCTGGACAACAAATTAAGATTTCATCAACACATCACTGACATCCACAAGCGCAGCCAACAGAGACTCTCAGCCATTCGCAAACTCAAAGCGCTCTCATTCGACCCACAGCACGTACTGTCACTGTACAAAAGTATAATACAACCAGTTCTATTACAGTGCGCACCCTGTTTCTTGAACATACTAACTGTCACCAACAGAAACAGACTCACATGCATGACCCATGTTGCAGCCAAAGTAATTGACCGCCCCACACCCAATTTATCGGACCTCAATAATAAAGCTACCAAACCAGACCACAGTCCATTGCACATCTATCTATCTATCTATCTATCCTATCTATCTAATACACAATGCCCTAATGGACATTTCACTTTTACACACAGTACAGAGTGGCTACATCGCAGAGAAAACAAAGATTGAAAATGGACTTTTGCATAACTGATAGTCATCGTGCTCCATGCATCATGCCGAATACACTCATGTTTTCTCAACCAACTATCATTGAAGTTCTGTAGAGTCATCAACTCCTTTAGTCCTCTTGAGATAATAGCAGTCAATGCACCAGAGGTGCACCAAGGTGACCACAACCATGTATGATGCTTGAGTAAGATAAATTTAAATTGTAGGAGTGGCAGTGGGTTAAATAAGTTGACCGTAATTTCTGAATTACTTTCTACAAAAACATTTCAATGTTTGACTACATGAGTGCTTTGAAGGTGCCCCTCTTTAATATAAAGATAAGATAAAACCAATTAACCAGGAGCAATTCTAGGATTGAGAGATAGGGAGTGCTTAGCCACATGTGTGTATGTCCGAATATGCACGCACCAAAACATTTTCATCACATCTAAATAGTCTACATTAAAGGGGACATAGAGCAGAAAACTATTTTTATCATGGCTTTGTTGAATTAGGAGAGGCTTTGACTACATGTGAGCTGTCATAAACGTGAAACATGGTTGTGTCCTCCCTCATGCAGGGTAAATCTTGAACTTATAAATAGCCCCTAAAAAATGGGACGGATTTGGACGAAGCCTGCCTGTGATGTCACGTCACAAACAAACTGGTTGCAAAAGAGGATGCGTAGCCAAAAAGAATCATTTTAATCCCCAGCCTAAATGTAAGTTTTTAATTGGGATTATAAGTTAGCATTTGATCTTATTTTAACTATATTATATTGTAACAGCAGAGACCAAGGTACAACACTCCATCCATCCATTCCATGTTCCCATTAATTTGCCTTGTTCTAATTCACCCCCTTTTTTTTTGTTACAGTCATGTTACATGTGAAGGAGGACACAACCATATTTCGTGTCCATATTTCATGCCTGTTATGTAAAAAGCCTACAGGTTCATGTTGATAATGTAGCCAGCAGAGTTGGCTAGGTTCGGGGATTTTACTTGACAATGATCATAAAGTCTCGTGCCATATGGCAAAGAGTCATTTGGTCTCGTCAGTGTTCATTCACGTCAGTGTGCATTCACATTTTTTTCATATACTCCAGTACTGGTGTAGTATAATTCCCTCAAGTTAAATTCCGTGATGCGTTGAAACTTTGCTCCAGCGGCAAGGCGATTGTCTCTGTCTTAAGTCTGCAAGCAGGTATGTTACAGGGCTATGTAAGGGAACTGAGGCTGTGAACGCTGGTTCTAAGAAGGTGATTATTTCAGACATAGTGTGTAACTGCGAGGAATAAGATTGCTGGTGGGTTAGTGCCTTTTACTGTCATCTCGGCCAGGTGTGAACATTCATTTTTGGTTGTGCAAGTTTTAATATTGTAAGCCTGCACAAGGCCTGGTCTTTATGGGGCCTCCTCACATGTGCTTGCTGTGTTTATGGTTTGGTGTGATACTTTACATGCTGAGTGAATTGGTTTATGCCATCCAATGTGTGTAGTGTTTTATTTGAATATATTTTGATTTTAATCATTTTGTTCTCTTGTATTGGTGTGAACTAAATGGGTGAGGCAGAACTCCTCAAATGATCATACTGGTAGTTGCTTGCCATTCCCCTTGCATACTCTAAGCCAAATTGTGTGTGCCCTGCTGTACATATCACTGCAACCTATTGCACATTCATTCCTATTGTCACTGCCTTTTCTATGAGAAGAATAGTTATGTCTACAGCTTTTTACTATTAAATTAATAAAGTGTAAACTACTTTGTATGGTCTTGTTATAGAGATTTATCCTTTTTATATTACTTTGCAACAAAATAAATATTACTGCATCAGCATCAATTTGTTTCCGGGGGGCCTTAACCTTGCCTTTTGGCAACATAGGGGGTTGTAGAGAGCACATCACACTAGCTAGAGGTCACAATAAAGACAGCAAAAATATCTAGCAATCGGCGTACATTCGGTCAAATATTTCTTAAAATGTTTTTGACTCGCATCTCTTCTCTATTTTGCCATGACTCCCTATAAAAGTCACTGATCTCCCTGTGACTTCAGATAATGTATAATATACAATATATTATAATATAATATAATTGCAAATGATAGAATGGTGTGGTGCATGTTAATTTGTTTTAGAGTAGCACATAGCTTCATTTTGAAAAAGCAAAGCACTGGGCCTATAGATAAAATGGCATGTATAGCGCAAGCAAGTAGGGTAGACTGAGTACATTTGGGATATGTGTAGAGTTGATACACCTTAAGTAGCCTGCTTGCACAACAAAGCAGATCTATGATATTTGCTCCACACGTGTGTGGTGTCCTCTTTAACCACAGGAAGTTTGGACACTGCATACCTTCTGTGTAAAGATATTGGCAAAAATATTTTTTACGAAATAAAAATGTCCCTTCCACAGTGAATATCTATGTATGTGACTTATTGCACGCCATGCAAAGGTCATTCTGTGCCCTACAAACTGACATATTTCATGACATCATATCATTCAAGGTGGTTGCATTATTTAGAAAAATGTGCAAGATCGTGAGCTGTATTTGAGACGCAGCATATCAATTGTACCCAGGACAGGCTTTAAGAATATAATAATTTCTTAAATGAGCCGTGATAGAACAAAGAAAAAATATAATATTTTATTATTTTTAGCTTTAAACGTTTTGTCCATGTTTTATTTCTTTATAAAAGAAACTCTCAAATAACATATCTTTAAAGTTTGTTGCCTTTGCAGGGAATGGCTAGTCAACCATTCATAGCTAAACTGAACTCTACATGGGTACGGTTGAGACAAAAATGCACCTTGTGTTCAAGAGTTAACTATGAAAAATATAAACAACTTTTGGACAATGTTTTGGTTTTTATTTTGGTTCACAGATAAAGGATATACCATGTGAGAAATCACTTATTTTAAGTGTCTCTTTAGTGCCAAATATTTGAGTGGTAATGGGGAAAGCAAAAACGGTCTTTACTGTACTCAGTCTACACTATGAATCTGTAGGATGACATTTACTTCTTTATTTGTTTCGACTCATGATAACCACCACTGCTTGCCTGCTGTGCAGTTGCAGTCACCAGTAACATCCTGCTCAACCGCGGAAGAAACATCTATCAGTGGAACGTCCGATTATTGCAGGGAATCAGATTATACTGGTCCATTACAGCCCTTTCACCAAAATAAGCTTGCTAAATTTAAGGTTTGAGGATCAAACGATTTCCCAGAATCTTAAACCCCTAAAAATAGCCTAAAATTGCCACTGCTACTAACATGCACCAGAGTGCAGGAAAGGATATCTATTTTCTTCAAAGTAGACCCCGATCCCCCACCATGCAAATATTTTTGTGAACCGATTACATGACCTGCCAAAATGGGTCAGGGTTAGACTACAGGACATGGATACAACAAAAAAAATCATCAAAAATGTTGAAATCTCACTCCAGCCAACTGACCAGAGTTGGCAACCCTGGTTTAACAATTTATGTAGTTATCAACATCTTTAGTTGCATAGTATGAACCACGGCATTGAGAAATAGTAATGCTGTAACTTTATCGTTGAAACCAACAAAGTTACTGTGGACATTAGCAATGACACTTTTGGGAAATGGACCCCTGTTTTGGTTTTACTAATGTGTTGATGCTTGACAGGAAATTTGCTCTTCCTTGATGATTATAGATATCTGGTTAGTGTGTAAAAGATCAATGTCTGCCATCCAACTAATTCAGATCTTTCTCTACCAACAAAAGTAGCAACAGAAGTACTGCTGGAACCAAGGAACAGCAGTGTACTGCTTGGATCAGAAGCCAATTTTAATTGCAGCCTTAAGGAGGACTGGGTGGTTATGACATGGCTCTTCAATGGCAATGTGATACTTACAGTTTCCAAGGAATACGGCGTCCTTTCCAATACTGCACGTTTCAAAGCATTAAATTACACAACAAATGAAAACTACAAATGGCAATTTACCATTATTAATGTAACAAGGAATGACTCAGGAGAAATCACATGTGATGTTCAAAGTATACAGAGTACAAGAGCACACTTGTCTGTTCAAGGTGAGTTTCCTTTTTTGAAATAATTATTTCAAGTAGAGTTTACAAACCGAAAATTAGCACACTGTTTATATAATGTTTGCTGATTTTATTGAAATGTTTGGCTTAAATCACTGGCCCTAATACACAAAGTCCAGCTGAAGAGCTCATGCAATATTATCTTAAATCTTTTTTCTGGATTGCTAAAATGCACTTAATGAAACTGGCATTGACTTCACCTTCATCCTCAGTTTCACACATTTTCACAACCTTTTCCAAAACATTTCCAATGTTTCCAAACTTCACTGGATTACTAGCTTGAAGCAATGGAAAACATCTATTCATAGCCAAAGATATTCTCTGCTTATGCAAGCATTTATATCTCTGTGTAAATGCATGCATAAGCAACACTGTGCAGTTGAACTTGTCTCTGTTCTTCACTGTGAGGTGTGTGTGCGGTAGTCACAGGCCGGGGTTAATTGCCAGTTGCTAACCCAATGTAACCAAAGGCTTAGCTTTGGTGGTGTGAATGCAGGTGGTTGTGTGCTGATGTGTCGATGTATTAACTCTGTCTTTTGTTGATATGTGGAGAAATGCATCCCATGTTTCTGTGTGTTTAACTCCCCTAAAAACCTTGGCCACCAGGGCGTTCATCTCGCAGAATACCCCAATGGGATTGCAAGTTCAACTGACATGCTTTGGTTTATCGCTGCAAATGAGTTTCCTTCAGGGCCACTCCTTGTTATTTGCTATGTATACTTGAAGTCATCCATTCAATGCACCAATGCTGTTGAAGGCTCTGTTGCGTATGCCTGACCTTGTTAGTGTAAGCAAAGTCTAAGATGGTTGATGATTAATAGCTCCCAGTTACAAAAATCAGGGCTGATTCACAACATTAAGAAGTCCTGAGATATGGTCTAAAGGTTTTATTTACTTTATTGAGCTTTAGGAAGCTGAAAAGAAAACTCTGAAGTTAAGACAGTACATTAATTCATAAAAATATAAATGTATTTCCAATATTAGTTTTAATAGAACAATTTACGATAACAATATGAGTAAGACTAAGAATGGTGGGTGACAATGCTGAAGAGAAGGGGCATACTCACCTTAAGGGATCCCTTATGTACAGTTACCACCCAATGCAAAGAGCCACTCAGGAGAGGAGGGTGAGAGGAGTCTGCCGGAATGAGGCAGGGATGACACTAAGCAGAGATAATTGTGGACAGAGGAAGAAAGTGAATTAGGCCAGGCTCACACATCAGAGAGCAAATGTGTAATTTGGGCATACATGTTTTTTTTTGTTGTTTTTTAATCATGAAAAAATAAGAAATCAACAGGTTTAATTCTTTTTTAGGTTAATGGTAGACCCTATGTGCCTAAAATATGAACAGATGAGCATTCATCTTCAATGCAAACTTAAAAATACATGAAACACTTCATTTTCTGTGCCGTCCACGATGTGATGGCTTATTTGGGTTTCAAAACCATGGATAAGGTCCGATCACGCGAACATGTCAGAGGATTGGCAGAGGAACATTAGCCTAATGGGATCGGTCTGTAAAATGACGATAATAATAATAATGATTTCACATGTCATAAAATATGATTTCACATGTTATGTCAAAGTAACTAATTATAAAACTAAATGAACAGTTTGCTCTGATGTCGGATTTCATGTGGCCTTTTCGGTTTTCCTGTTGGCGCGTCATCTGCAGCGTGTCGTCTTTCTTTTATCCACATCTCTGCGAACCTCTGCACAGGGAACGAACACACGTCTGACCCAATAACAGTGATGAATGATTTAGTTGGATGTTGACTTAGTCTTTTTTGTGCTGGTCCTGTGAAGAAGGACGATATGCTGCTCTGAACGCGTTTCATTTTCCCTCGTTTTTTATTAGTTCCGCGTAGAATGCAGAAACAATGCATTTATGTGCATGGGGACGTTTGCAAACAACAAGATTACCGACAATTCGGGTCAGGTTGAAAGTTAGTAGGCTACCAACAATGTAGATTATAAGAAACTGTCACAACCTGATTTGAATTTCAATCGTTTTTTTTTTAAATTATTGACGGGGTTTTATCCCCCCTGATTATTCCACAGGAGGGGTGCACGGTAACAACAGGCTCTTCCTCCTATCATAGATTTTGATATTCTTGGGATTACAAGGAGACCAGCATTTTGGGATCTTAGGGTTCTAGGAGGGTGGTAAGGGACAAGTAAGTCTTTAATATATGTTGGCGCATTGCCCTTGAGGGCTTTGTAGGTTAGGAGGAAAATCAATTCGAGTTTTAATGTAAGGAAGCAAGGATAGGAGAGATATGTTCATATTTTTTATATGCTTTAATTTATCGTAATGATGTTCAAAAAATTTGCTACCTTTTAAAAGGTTTTCCATTGAATTGTTACCAGCATTTTCAAATAAAATAATTTATTTGAATATTCTTATATTCTATATAAGGCAAAATTTGGTCTACAAAAAAAGTTAGTTTTTTTTTCCCAAAAAATGAGTTTGGAAAAGGGGGTCTGAAAGGGACATCTTATATCCAGGACTGCATTCTATTCAGGCCAAAATGGTAGTTTTGTTGTCACTGACTCGCGTTTTCATACTGCAAGTACTTGTAACTGTGCTTAGCAGCAACAGGGGCCTTAGAGAGCCTTAATTCACCCCATTATGAGCCATTTAAGCATATAAGTGACTATGAAGCTGGTGAATGAACCTGAAATGTTGTCTGGTGTGCCTTTAAGTGGATAGCTGGACAATGTCGTACTTTTGTAGTTCTACAGTCTTGACATAACACAAAAGGGGACATAGAAAACAAGGTACAATACTCCATTCATCCATTCTGATGTTGAAATAGAATATATTTAATTGCAAAATATTAAAAATAAGCTCAAGCTCAAACAGCTGATTTGTGAGAAGCGATATCACATGCAGGCTTTGGGGAAAACGGGAGTTGTAGCTCTGTGATGTAATGGTCCCTGCTTTTCAGATATTTCGTTGGCTATCTATTTTTCTTTTATTATGTTTTTGACAAACTTCCCTGGCTCTTTTTGAGCATCTTGTAAATTGAATTATTTTCTAATACGAAGGAGGAGAGTAAGCCCATTTTCCTAAATACCAAGGTACGTGTAAACGGGCCATTAGTTGAAGATTTTACATATGAAGGAGGTTACAACCATGTCTCACATTAATGACAGCTCTTTGGCTCACAATCTCCCTTAATTCAACAAAGCTAGGGCAAAAATTATTTTCCATTCTATGTCTCCTTTAATGTTTTGTCACCATTAGAGTTTCATTTTGCTTCTGTTGTTAACTGTTTTGAAAATGTGGATTGTGACTGTAATGTGACCTGAAATTAAATCTTCTCATTTACATGATTCAGTGAGTGAATTCCCAAGTTTACATTACATTTATTGCATTCTGTGCAGGCAACAACAACATACTTTTACGTTTCATTTCAGAAAGTGGAACCATTAGCATTATCGGTGGTAACTTGACGGTGAAGCATTTTGATCAAGCTGTTTTTGTCTGTGTTGCAACTGGATGGTTTCCTGACCCACAAGTGTCCTGGAGAATTGATGACATCATGGCAGACCCTGAATACTACAACACCACTGTTGATGCTGCTGGAACTCAATTTAACTCTTACAGCACTCTGTCAATTTCAGCAGTTGACAGTGCTCAAATTCAATGTCTAGCCAAAGTGTCTGCTTTGTTCACTCCGCAAACCAGCACTGTTTTCCTGAAAGTAGGTAAGAATGTAATTTTGTCTCAAAAAGTGTTCATTACAAAAGCTAGCAATTACAGTTTTTTCTCATTTGCTTAAAAACCAGACATCCCAGATAGCAGCAGGCTGGCGGTCCTCTGGCACTTTTTCCTCATCTGTTCTGCTGCTATTTCACCATGTATAGTATCTTTAAGATAGCAACACATGAAAAAATAACAGGGGTGGCCTCTTACATCTTAGCCTCTTACCATTTGTGGCAAAATAACAGTGGCCAGTCTCTTGCTGTCTGGGTATAAGTAGACTCATATAAGTATTCAAAGCCATAAGGCCATGTATCAAGGTACAGACACATTTCCCCAAACTATAAACTCTTCTCCAATTTGAACATGATTTCAATTTGTTAAGCATTTAAAACAGAACTGTCAATGTCCCTGCACTATTTAGAAAGCACTAGCATTCAGTATTAACAAAGTCCTTCTAAGACAGGCATGTCCAAAGTCCGGCCCGGGGGCCAATTGCGGCCCACGTTAAAATTTTCACTGGCCCGGAGCCTCTATTAATAATAATAATATTAATAATATGCGGCCCACCAGCACTGTTGACCACAGTATAAAATACGTGTACAAAAATTGCTATTTTACATTTCACCAGAAGATGGCAGTAGCCCTGTGGCCGTTGTGACCCATAGCCTGTGTGTGATCAATTCAGCCTAGCTAGCCCATTTTCTGACATGGCTACTATAGCTAAAAAAAGAAAAGTTGACAGAGAGGGCAAACGTTTCCAGGACAAGTGGAAATTGGAGTATTTTTTCACTAAAATACGAAACAACTGTGTCTGCCTAATTTGCCAAGAGACTGTGGCTGTTTTCAAGGAATTTAATATCAAGAGGCACTACCAGATAAAACATGCTAACTACGACAAGCTAACTGGGGGCGAACGCAGTGAAAAAGTGAAGCAACTGGAAGCTGTTTTAACGGCACAGCAGCGCTTTTTCACCAGAGCCCGTGAGTCAAATGAAAATGCCACAAAGGCAAGCTACGAGGTGGCAACGCTGATTGCCAACCACTGCAAACCTTTCACTGATGGTGAATTTATTAAAGATTGTGTGATGAAAATGGTTGAGAAAATTTGTCCTGAAAAGAAGCAAGAGTTTGCCAATGTTTGCCTGGCTTGTAGCACTGTGGTACGGAGAATTGAAGACGTTTTCATTAGATATTAGGAGACAGAAGCAAAAGGAGCAGAGCAGCATTTGACTTTTTTTCGTTAGCCTGCGATGAAAGCAGGGATGCATCTGACACTGCTCAGTTACTGATTTTTTTGAGAGGAGTGGACAATGACATGAACGTGAGTGAAGAGTTTCTCGACCTCTAGAGCCTGAAGGACCAAACAAGAGGAACAGATATATTTGTTTCTCCTTGTTCCGCTGTAGATGACATGAAACTACAGTGGAATAAAGTCACATTACCAAAAGCTGCGTGAGGACGAGACTAAGTGACTCTCACCTGCGTGACACCTTGCGCATCAAAACCACTGTTTTTTGAGCCAGAGCTAGACTACATACTGCAGTCAAGATCTCAGTATCACCCTTCACATTAGTGCAGGCAAGATATTTGTCTAGTCCCCTGAGGTGAATAAATTCTAAAATCTCAATTAATTGATTTTTTGTGATGATCAAAACCACAGTTTTGAATATGCACTGACCACTGTTTTGAATTTAGAAGTCTACAGTGAGCATTTAATAGTCAATAATATGTAATGTTTCTAATGATGTTAGATATGTTTAATCAGACTTTTTCTTCATTTTGTGGTCTTCAAATATGAAAGGAAGAGTGATTTTCATTAAAAACTTGAAAATGAAAAAAAGTATGCCATTTGCAATAAAGATTTCATAGTTATAGTATAGAATAGTTCATTTGTATTTAATGTTATTGGTTCAAAGAATGTCAGACTAAACGGTCGGCCCTCACACATCTTTACCTTACCAAATCTGGCCCTCTTGCAAAAAGTTTGGACACCCCTGTTCTAAGACATGTCTCTTCACTCAGCTGCCATCTTTGAACACCTTCTGGCAGCTATTTGGGATTAACAAGACCAGGCCCTATCAAAATGAATGAGGAGATATCCAAAACTCCAGATTGGCAGGTCATACGGATTTAAAAAGTATATTGTGTGAATCCTTCTTTAAGGACTACTCCTATACGTAGATCACTCAAATAAAGCTAAAAAAAGGCATTATTTAAAACGGCAATTTGCTCAATAAGCCTGTGCCAACATTCGCAGCATGACAATTACCACAGTGACGGAGATGGTAAACAAAGGGTTAATGCCATTCTTACCATATTCAACAATGGTTATGGTTACTTTCACTGCAGGGCAGGAATTCCAGTTTTTCTACTCCGCCATATTTGCGTTACGAACAGCCAACAGGCAACACTTACAGGCAAAATGTAGTGCTAATGGAGTTTGAACTCTATGCATCCTCCAGTGATCTGGAGGCTAATTCCAAACCATGATACCCAGACTCCTCACCAGGGTTGTTCACCAATTGAGGTCATCCTCAATTCCATCCAATCGGGCAAATCTCCGCACCCAACCAACTTTCATGTGCTCATGTCCTAACTTAACCCAAGGTTTTCCCCACTCCTCAGCATCATCTCACACCACGACCAGAAACCACTGCCGATACACTGGACAGCTGGTCCACGCAAGCTTTGTCCTAGGTTATCCTTTTCCAGTTGGTCTCCCACTGCTCCCACCTTATCTCCTCTTCCTCCTATCCTTTCTTCCCATTGACCTCCTCATTCATGGTAGTTATTTCTCACAACCAGCAAGTAGACTACTGTGGAAACTCCCAGATTCTAGTCTTCTTTGGTAGCAACAGTATCAGAAGTCCTGCCTTCCCCGCTCTCTTCTCTCCTTCCACCTCAGGTGGGACCTTATCCCAGGTTGTGTCCTTTCAGTTTGTCTCAGGCCCGTCTCCTTTCTCCCTTTTCTGAAGTGGCCCTGAATCCAAATCCCATGACTGTCACCTGTCATCCTTTTCACTAGGAAATGCACACAAGCATTAGCCAGCTCCTGTACTTATGTTCCCTCTACAACTCCCTCTTTCCACTTCCCACAGCTGGAGGCCAGTCCCAGACTGTACCTCTTTCAGTTATCCCCTCCTTATTTTTTCATGTCATCCATTGCATTCTTGGAGCTCTGCTTAACTTTTTTACTCACATTATTGGGTTTTCAGTGCCCAGTACTGTGGAACCAAGCATTCTATTCTGCCTATAAACACTATGACCATAGGAACTACTGCCATCTACCCAATAAACATACCACTATATGCCACTGTTCAAAACTTTGGGATGGCTTGGAAATTTCCTTGTTTTCAATATCTCCCTTAATATCAAACTGCACAATCAAGTCTTTATCAGACTCAAAACAATTGCTTGTGCCTTCTATAGCAGCTCCAGACATGGTTCCACTGAGGGCCCACTCTTTATACTGTCCATACCGCACATCCTAAATTCCCTGCATCCAACGACGAGGCAGGGGAAGAAGAACCATTTCTTCCGTAAAGACTTAGTAAGCAAGAGAGGACTGACAACAGGTTTAATCCAGAGAAGGAAATGTCAGTCTGTGGACGTCAAGACTGCGAACCAGCAAGTGGTGATGCCTGGAGGACACATAAAATACCAAACATCCCAGGCCCAGATGTTAAGTGAAAAGGATCAACAGAATGGTGGTGGAGGTTAGGAAGAGAGAGCACACTCTAGGTAGCGGAGAGAGGTGTTAGCCAGATTGATTTAGAGCACCTGCCAGACCTCCTGTTGATTGGAAAGAATAATAAAAAAAGAATGTTGATTGGATAGAAGCTAGAATTAGAAATTAAGAATTAAGTGCCAATGCAAGAGAAAACTATGACTGCAAGTGGGGAAGCAACGGTTCTCGATCAAACTGAATGATAAGCCCCTACGGTTCAGTATGCAGACACAAATCATGGTATTTCGGTACATTATTAAAATATTATGTTATTACTTTGTTTTCTAAAACTTGTTCATCATGCAGCAAGCTTTTGCAAATGGTGTCTGACACAAAGGGAACTCTGCATTTCCCTTCAACCAATCAGTGAGCTTCATGCAAAAAGAGATCTGGCAAGAATGAGAGAGTGAGAAGCTCAGCTGACAGTGAGAGAGAGAGATAGGCCTTTTGTTACTGATGTCTGAGACAGAGATGCACTCGGAAAGGCACTGCAGTAGGCTAGCCTAGGCTGTGTAATAGCCTAATTGCTGCTGTGGCTGCATTTACACAAATAAACCATCTTATGCTGCCTACTGGAGTCAGGGGTGCAGATGGATTTTTTGAAATGGGCGGGGGGCAAAGTGTCAGACCAACAAAAAAATTTTGATTAAAATGTAGAGCTGCAGTTATCGATTATTTTTGGATATGGATTGTTTCATTGATAAATTGAGTATGTTGATAGCAAATAACCTACATCTGAATCATTAATTTGCAAAAGCAGAAATAGACACATCAGGAGAAAATCACATACAGTTTGATTGATTTTTCAGTTTCCTTAACAATTTATCTCTCTTACATTATCATTGGTTATCACATTTTTTTCTGATTCTGTCTCTCAACAGAAGCCTGTTCAACATATCTCAGAATTCCATATTTATCAATGCCACAGTATACAGTGCTGCTTGAATTAATTTGGATGCTGTGCAATTTGCCTACCTGTTTTTTTGGCATTATTTGGTCATAAAAGTTTAACTATTTTTCATCAAGTCGCTAGAAAAGACAATCAAAAATTGCAAAAGAAATTACTATATTCCATGTCTTTGTTGAAAAATATCTATGGCCTAATGTTGGGTTCTAAACCTAGAGAACCTTTGGTTCAGTTTTATTCTTAGGATGGAATGTTAAAACAGAAACCTTGCTATGCTATGACACTAATAATCTTGAAACGGTCAATAGGCCCTATAGTCTATCTTTTGACAATAAAGGCCATATGCTGTTATTGTGCCAAAACAAAGTGCATTTCTCTGCGTTCCACTAATTCAAGTCTCCATTTACCAGCAGCTAATAAGCCTACATCCTAGCAAGCACACTGCATGCACTGGTAATTCCTTCAGGAAATGCATCTCTACTTTTGTTATTTTGTTTCTAGAGTACTTTTTCCTTTCTTTTGAGTGATTCTAGGAAAGATGGAGCATTGAAAGTTGAAATTGAAATTGAGGGCAATTATTTATTATGCCATTTACCAAATGATGAGGATTCTGAATAATTTTGTGTGCCCAAGGCAGCACAATTGTGGCTCTACAGTCCTACAAGGCTGGACAAACATCTGGCACAGCTGGCTCCACAATCCACATTATGGTTGTGTGCTTTTGCTCAGTTTCAGTTGTGCATGCACTTTGGCCAGCCATGTACTGATTTGTGCTGTCAATGCTGTTTCTATATGTCTACACACAAGTTTGTTTGTTATAGCAAGCAAGTATGACATAGATTTTTCTGATGTGTCAACTTCACTCCACCACCGCCAACCCACACCTCAAGTAGCCTACTCGCTAGTTTTAAGGTATGGACAGTGTTGGTCCTCCAGGATCATTTATAACATGTAACTAGCAGCAAAATGCCATTTTGTTTTACAAGATTCCAGGCAGAGATCTGTTTGCATATATGTTACATATATTCCTCATCGCGAGAACAGCACTGACTACACAAACTACTACTACAAACAACAAAACATGCTAATATGTATGCTATCACTTAACTCATCGCCATGTTTAATAACAGATGGCATGATGGAAAATAATGTTTTATTTTTCCTCCTTTTCTCATCTCCACTTTTACTTTTAACATGTCTCAACCCACAAACGCAACCAGACAGACGTCTTCATGATCTAGTATACTGTAGTCTGCATGCATTTTCAAGCAGCCTTCAAATTTCTTCCCATCTTGGACAAATTACACAAGCTTGTTATCTCATTTAATGTAAAAGGAGCAATTTAACACTAATTTTATTAGTAACTTACATCTTATCACATTTTAAAATAGTTTTAGGAATTGTATTAGTTTATGAATAAAGACAACATGATTGTATTGCTTACCTCAAATGATAGATATTGGTCCAATGTCATGTGGAATCAGTGGTAATTCTGTTTAAAATTTGGAAGGAGTCCTAAGCTCTCACTGACAAACTTGCCGCTAACTCCTGCCTTTGGGCCAAAGTCCGCAAATGCAGCGCTAAAAGTGGGATGGCCCCCTTGTCATGGGCCAACTGTGCACCGGTATTCTGTCATTACCAATAATGAAACCTTGTTTGTAACGTGGTGTTTTAGACAGCTGATGTGAGACTCCCTGAAATTAAATTGGAATGTCTTGCATGTTAACATTACAATAACCTAATTTCCTCCCTCTTGTGCAGAAGGGAGAAAAAGCAGAGTTAGACATGTTTTCTGACAACGCAGATCCTGAAGTTAGCAAGAATGAACATGTCGGCTACAAGTTAATAATAAAATAGGCCTTCGATAAGATATTTACTGGAATGAAAAGAATAGAGGGTTTGACAAAGAACTGATAGTCACCTGATAGTGTGTGTGTACTATATATGGTGTTATAGAGGCAAGCCGCTAAAACTGACCAGCAAAAATACCAGCAGACCACCAGCATTTTACAATCTGGGTTGCTCCATTCAGCAAAAACAAGTGCCTAAAAAATCACATTAACTTTTAATGGAAATGTGTAGTCCTAATATCAGCATGCAATTTTTTTGCACAAGTTGATAAATGTGTTTAATTATGTGCATACTATAAATTATACTTTAACACAGACATGTATTCACAAGAATAACAATTGTGATTAGAAAAACAAAAATAGTTTTTGCTACTAGCCGTGGTTTTAGTTTTCCGCAGAACAAACCCCCAATACATAAAATTTGAATAGCTTTCGTTACATTTTGTTTGTAATATTTTATAGGGGTGCCAATAATTTTGTTACATTTGTTATTGTTATGGATTGTTTTTCTTTTTAGGATAAATTAGCTCATTAGCTAATTAAATATTCCTGCTCCCCCCTTGTTTTTCGTTGTCAAAGTATTGATTGATTTTTAATACTTATTTTTACTCAAAGATGTGGTAATGTAATCATGATTGTGTCTAACAATCATGATTACATAATCAGATGTTGTGCATTTCCCTCTTTTCTAGATAAAACAGAGGACAATCTACAACCTGACAGAACTTTGCTAATTGCCCTAACAGTGACCATCAGTCTGGCTGCACTGGTAGTGTTGCTCATCATTGGTATCATCTTATACTGCAAAAAGAAAACAGCAAAAAGTTAGTATTTTGTAATTTGTGAGCACAGCCTTGCAAACTCTATATCCTTATATTATTGAATATAAAGATAACACATGAAGAAGACCATGGCCCCTGATGAGTAACTAAGCATTAAAATAATGAGAAATTCAAGTCTGGTTTTAGAACCAACCACAGCATAAAGTCTAATCTTGCAAAAATAGTAAATGATTTAAGACTTAGTGCCACTGTATACAAAACAAATTTTTACTTGGGCTGGCTCTGGTGATAGGTGCCATATATGGTTCTTTTTTATTCAATTCAATTCAATTCAGTTTTATTTATACAGCGCCTTTCACAATAGTATTGTCTCATGGCGCTTCACAGAAGGAGCACCCAAGAGCAACAGGGGCAAGGAAAAACTCCCTTATGTTCAGTTAATCTAGGAAGAAACCTTGGGCAGATCCACAACTCAAGGGGCTAACCCAACTGCCAGAGGTCATGGAGAAAAATTACAATCAGTAGTATGTGTCTATGTTTAAAGAAAGAATGTGAAGGGCCCACTGCCTCTATTCATGTAGGGCCCCAAAATCGCTAAATCCACCCCTGCCTGGAATTTATGTATGAGCTTGCTCTGATCTACTGATTTATGGACGATGGTGAGGCATAGACCAACTGGTCTAGTGGCTCTAAACCTTTTCACAGTTAACATTACCAAATAGACAATAGACATTAGTAAACTTTGTCTACATAACATTTTTATTTACATTTATGCATTTATCCAAAGCAACTTGCAAAAAGAGGATTCAAAGGCCTCTTCTCATCCTAATAATGGACTATTCAAACAACTGAGATCAAGAAAACGTCTATGTAGTCACAAGGCCAGAACTGAGAGACACAGAAGTTTCTATCATCAGGCCATCCAAACCTTAAACACACCCTATACTGACTTTGCACACATTGTGAAAATTTCTGCCATCCCACCCCACTCCAGTAGTGGAGCTTAAAAAAAAAATGTCATCCCCTCTGAATCCTGAAGAACAACCCGCTCCCGTCCTGTTCCCGTAAAAACTGCATTGCACGCCGCAAACTATAGCTGACATTCTCATGGTTCACCATTTGTCACACTGGCTCTTTCTCTTAAAGTAGGCTATCTGCAGCAGCCATCTGCAGGGACAGTTGATAAAGCTTCTAGGATCTTTGTGTGTGTTGCACGTTTATTAAAAACAGATCAAGATAAGGAACTTATATCAATGAAGTTCAAAGGGGGTCTTTGTCTCAAAAAAAAAGGAAAAAAGAAAATGGGCAAGCAGAATATAATTAAATAGCCAATAACCAAAATGGTAGCTAATCATCACCAAATTTCATCACTAGTCATGCCTACTTTCACCTCTCCAAATATCAAAACCGACACCAGTATTACAGGAGTTAGGCCTACCTACAATATGCGTTTTCCTCTCCATATAAAGAAAAAGTTTAACATGATTTTATGTCCTAAAACAACGATCAGTAATCACCAAAATTCTTATAGATAAGTCTTGCCAGGAACTTGATAAAAAAAATGCATTATAGGCTACGGAACAATGTAGATAGCTCTCTTAACATGGGGATTCAGTTCTATTTTTGGAGACGAAGGAGGGCTAGTGATGATCGTGAGAAACTTGGTGCTGACTGATCTAGAAAGTTAACATTTTTATCTAATGGCGCATGACTGGTTTTACACATGAATCTTAATTTATTTTCATAGAAAATATTGATTTGCAATTTTCTGAGCCTACATTTCAAATCAGTTTCACAATACTAGGGCGATATTTTTTGCAACTATGTCTGAAGCTTTTTATTAAGCTTTTTATAATTTTTAAATTTATGATTAAAATATAATGGCACATATGAGAGACCCCCACAGGTTTTTGATTTTGCCGCTTTTGTGGGAGCCATGCCCTCATCAATAGGAGCTCAGCTCCCTCTGGCTCCCACATAGAACACTGCTGTTATCTTACGTTCATTCGTCTGGGCTATTTCTTGCACTATAAAATAGGCCTGGGTAGAAATTATTTCCGAAACTCTGAATTATTTTCCCGCTTGATCCTGTTGATTTTTGCCACGGGAATCCCGAAAAATTGTCACCTAACTCATGACATCACCAATATGCCTCCTGACCTCTACATACACCTACATACACTCAACACACTGCCACTCCACCCCTGCCTTCACAGAACCCCCCCCCCACACACACACACACAGTTAACTGCCACCGCCTCAACCCAGTGTAGCCTGTACCTATGCCCAGGCCCATGAGCCCCCATCTTGGATAAGAGAGTTTTTCCCTGTCCCTGTTGCTCTTGGGTGCTCCTTGTTTGTGTGTGGGAGTAAATTGTCCACAACCCCTCCCCTGCTGCACTATATGCACTTTACCCCCACCACCCCACCACCGCATTTCATGTATAAAATAGGCCGACATACACAATTTCACTGCATTTTTCCCCCCTGTAACTACATGCATGTGGCACTAAACTTTAGTTGAAGGCATCTTTTGTACCAGTATTGTTAACTACCCCCTATTGAAACCTAAGCAATTATCAACATTTGATGCCAATATTTTGGGACAACATGCTAAAAGTGTTACCCTTACTTAATGGCTACGATGCCCATCTCATAAAGCGGCCAGGTTCCATTCCTACCCCAGGTCTCTGTCTCACTCTGTCTATCACTAGCCTCTCTGAACAAATGCAAACTATTCTAGCTGTTGTGGCTGTTGCTAATATTGCTAATTTATGCTAACTTATGCTAGCCAAATGCTAGAGCTAGAGACAAATAAATCTGGTGTCTGAAACCTAAAATTGGACATTTTGTGTTATTTTTGTGTTTCATTATGTTAATGAATACTATTACCAATGAATATATGACGATTTAGAGAAAAATTATAAAATTTTATCCTGCTTTAATAATAGGAACATTTGTAACTCCGTTACCATGACTTATGAAATTTAAACATTTTATAACCATGCAAAACATTTTCAGTCACAGACTGAGATCCGCATATTTGATGATTTTTTTAATGTACAAAAGATATGTTAATTTTCTGTAACTCCGTTACCACGCACTTTTGGGCTTAAAAATCATATAAAGACTTAATTATAACTTAGAACTTGTTCTGTTATCCATTAAGTATATGTAGGCACATACAAAATAAGATTTTGCTTATAAATAGTGGTTCAAAACTTGCCGAATGTCATTGAAAAATCTAGTGGCAGTGTTACTCTGTTACTGTGTGATCTTCCCTAAGCTGCTTTCAGTTTAGTTATTCTGTGTGACTCTGATGCACATTTACAAGGTTAAGAGGAAGCATCAGGACGAATCATGCATCATTTGCCCTTTTTGAAGTTCATTTAGCATTCAGGTGTCTTCAAAACTGTTATATCAAGGTGAAATTGTTGCCAAGTTACACACAAAATCTGTAAAATTAATTTGTCTTACACTGTGTGCTGTGTCAGTGATACAGATGGTAATATTAATGGCTACTGGAATATGTTCAAAAAAGAGATTTTGCAAGCCTGTTCATGATCTAACTTTATTGTTCCCAAGAGGCCAGAAGCCAGAAGCAGACTACAGAAGAAACCCATGGACAAGCAAACCTTGGATACATTGATGATGGGTATACAAGTAAGGCTGTGAAGTACACTCAAATACAAATCCATTTACGCACACTCATGTCCATTTCAGACTTTTTATATGCTGCTTTCCCTTGACAGATGATCACAGCAGTTCTGTTGCAGCAGAATCTCACCAGGTCAGACACTGCATGCATGACCATAAGGTTAAAGTTAACTACCATTATGATCACACTTGGCAAGTGACTGGTCACCTTTTTCCTGTGTGCAGGCATCTTTCAGCAGCATTATAAATCAAAAGTCAAAGTCAAAGTCCAAGTGTACTTTATTGTCAATTTACTATGTAACAAGCATTACAAAGAGGATTGAAATTGTGTTTCACCAAACACCAAATGTGCAATTGAATTAAAACACACACACACACACACACACACACACACACACACACACACACACACACACACACACACACACACATATATACATATACACACACATATAACACTCATCAACAAATACAATGAATAATACAGACATCAACAATAAATAGACATAAAACATACAGGTAAACATATAGGCCTCCAACAAGAAGGAAGTATTCAGGTAGTTCTTCTTGGTAACTGGTGAGATAAGGTGGAGTGTAATATGAAAAGTGCAAAGAAATGTACAATATGTAAGTTACAGAAAGGTGTAGGTGCAATATGTAAGGTACCTTGTGTATCCATCTCCTGTGGGCAGACAAATGTTTCTGTAATCTATTCAACTGATTGATGATTTGCTCTTTGAAACTGACTCGTCATGACCAGATGTTCTTGATCTACAATGTGGTTGAAATTGGTGGTGGGAAATGCGTGGTTTGGCAATACTTGACTATATCTCCATTTATTTTCATTTCACTGAGATAGTAGTCAGGTTATAATCAGCAAAACAGTCCAGTTCATGTACCGTATTGGAGACAGAGGATTACCAACCCTATTCTCAGTGATGCAGTGGTGGTAGTGTAGTGGTTCAGGTTCCTGGCTAGCATGGTAGTATTTTTGTAAGTTGCTTTGGATAGCGTCTGCTAAATGCCTAAATGTAAAATGTAAATGTAAATGTAGTAGCCTGAAAATTGTAGCTTTGAATCCTGACTGCTACCGTTGTGGCATTAAATAATGTAAAAATCCATACATACAGTCAGCTATCTACTAATATGAAGAGAGCTTGAGCTACTAAACATTTCCCTCAAAATCTTTGGATCAGGTCAAATTTGTCTGTGAGAATAGTAGTACATCCCCACCCCTCTTTGCTCATCCCCCGTTTTGTCTTGCACAATACCCTGGCAGCATTTCATAGGCTGTGCATTTGGATTTGTCCCACATGGCCAGAGGTGGGCATTATTTGAATTAAATGTGTTTAAAATATGTATTTAATTACAAAATACATATTTGACATTTACATTGCATTATGCATTTAGCAGACTCTTTTGTTCAAAGCGACTTACAAAAAGAGGATAAACATTTAAGTTACAGCACAATTAAAAACTAACTTAGAGTGCATATTGCTAAAATGAAATTTGCAGTATTTTGAGATGAAAGTGCAGTAGTGTAATAAAAATTGCAGTTTGGAGAGAGAGTAGGAGGTGCATTGTAAGTGCATTCCTGGTATTCAGAAATTTTAAGCCAGGAGATATTCTTGGAAGAAAAATTTCTTGAAGTTGGAGAGAGTATCTGTTGCTCTGGTAGTACTTGGAAAGTCATTCCACCAGCGTGGAGCAACAGATGAGAATAGTACTGGATTTATCTGTGTGAGGTGTTGCCATGTTAGACAATGTTCCTTTGAGGAGCAAAGTGGCCGAAGGGTAACATAGGGCTTTAAGAGGTATTAAGGTAGATGGGAGCAGAGCTATCAATCACCCTGTAGGCTAACATTAGAGCTTTGAATTTGATGCAAGCAGATTTTGCAATTTGTATGTTGTTAGAAAGGAATAAATTGGGTGTAGTTTGTAACAAAATACGATAAGCACTAGTGTTGATATACATGAAATACACAAAATACATTTTCATACATATGAGACATTTTTGTACGTATGTTTACACTGTGAAATGCTATGTTATTATTGATTTGGTATTTCTCACAGTGGCCAAACATCTCACAGATGCAAATATTTATATCCAACAATGTAGACAGCAACAACAGATGCCTTAGTGGGTTCAGGTAGTGGAGATGGTATTTGTGGATGATGGAGACTGTGGAGTTATAAAGTGGACACCTGCCTTTTTGTCATTGAATTAGACCTGTGACATCTCAAGGCTCAACAGTGGAATCTGGCAATGTAGACACTCAATCATACTGCATACACATACACACATCAGGATAAATCCAGAAAAGTGACTGTACGATGTGCTGCCAAAAACTGATCTTAACATCAATCTCATTATAGTATGGTACATCACAGGCTATTAGGGGAAGAGAAGCTCATTAGACACTGATCATACTCATTGACCCCACTGTTGTAGGTACTCGGGAATGGGAAATGAACTAAAAGTTCCATCATGTTTTAGTTGTTTTTCTGTCATGTGTCTGTCTGTCATATGGTGCATCATGACCTCTCATATTTTTTCTGTTTTCTAGATTCCTGACATGTGCCAGAGAGGCAGTAGTCAGCAGAATTACTTGAAGGCACATGAAGGAATGGACAAGAAAAAACTGAGACATGTGACGATTGTTTAAAAACTATTGTCAGTACTTTAGAATTTTGAATCAATGTGTTTCTGTACCAGCGTTATATCTTTAAGCGGGATTTATGGTTATGCACTGACTTAACGTGTTGCCTTGTCTCCATCATTTTCCTGTTATGGTTCTATGTTGAGTGCGGCCGTGTTTGTGTAGCACACTTCAGCAAATTGCTTTGAGTAGCACTATCTACACTTTGACCACACAGCTGAGTCTAGCGAATTCCTTTATCATGCTTTCATTTTGGTAACATTACTGTTAAAAGAGATACTGTATATTTCAATAACCTCGTTTTTGTAAAAAAATATATCAGAAAAGTTTACAAGTTTTCTGGACTGTCAGTTTATGTTCTGTTAACAAGTAAACTTCTCTTGACTGTCTACAAAGTACTGTCTGCTGACAAAGTGCTCAATTTAAAACATTATTGAAATACAGGCACAGTACAGTCGGGAAATCTTGCCACTAAATTCAAAATGCTGTCTTAAAATATTTACAAAGCTTAAAACTGTGGACTAGCATGTAGCTAAAAGTGCCTACAGTGGGCTGCTGAAATACACTAGCAAACAAAACAAAGTGAGTGGACGAACTTGACCAATCTCAGCCCTATCTAAATTTTAAGTCCCTCCACACTCAAGGACGTGGGAGAGAAGAAACACCTCTCCTGCATCTATGGAGGGCTGAGGGACTCCTGTCCATCTTTCCTGCCTGTGATTCAGTGCCAACTTGCTAACCCAATCTGCAACCCAGCTCTTGGTACAGACCATGGTTATCTATCACCTTGACTAATACCTCCTTAGGATCCTCCTAACAGGCCCTCCAGAATGTGCTATGAGACCATTGCAGATAATCCAGAACGCAGCAGCGCATCTGGTTTTCAATCAGCCTGTTCATTGAGCTCCACTGGCTACCTATGTCAGCTCACTTGAATGACTCTCAAGTGCTACCAGAGCAAGGGATGTTCTCTCTATCTTCAATAAATTCTTGAAGACCTAGCTCTTCCAAGAGCACCTCTTGTCCTAATATTTCAAACTACCTGGAATTACAATACACACACAAACACGCACACTCAAACTCTGTACTTTTACCCCAATCCTGCAGACCATCTTCTGCAAATTTCCTGTTAAGTAGTGGCACTCTCAGTAAGACTTCAATCGTGTTATGGACTGTTATGTTGTGCCTAAATTAAATAAATAAAAATTAAATTAAATAGATTCAAATATAAATGAATTAAATGAATATAAATTGAGATACTTTATTCTTTTATTTATTGAGCAACATTTATTTATTTAATGTTTGCAGCTTGTATAACACCATGAACGAAATAAATCTGTTAGTCACCCATCAAAATCCACATAGGAGGAATTTAGCTTTTGTTTTGTGCTTCTTTTTTGGGGAACATTGCTGCATGTGCCATTAAAAAAAAAAAGAATGTTCATTCATACTCGACACATCTTTTGAACCACAAGTCTTGCAGATTTCCTCCTATGCATTATTTTCACACATGTACACAGTCTGTTGAGTGGTATTTGGATTATGGTAAACAAAACCAACTAGTTGTCTAACGTTGTTAACTTACAGCAGAGGGATGGGACAGCCACACATCAAATGCACACAGCTTGCACATAACGTTAGCATTGTTTTGCTAACAACACAGCACTTTGACGTGTGTGGTTCCGACTTTGGGGCCAGCAATTTCAGGGAGCACATTGTTCGGTCGAAACATACAGAACCAGTTCTAAATTAGGCACTGGCACTGGCACCGCGGCAGTGGAAACTAGATAAATAAGGGTCCATTTTGACAGTGCCATTGTGAGGTGGGGTCATTCACAAGGCCTCTGGGAAGGAGAGTCGGTCCTGGTATGGCCGTCTAGGAGTGGCCTCTTGGATGGAGAGTGGCATGGGCTTTTCCGTAAGGTTGGTTATAGTCCACCAGAAAGAGGCAGGGATGACACTCAGCAGAGATGATTGTGGTGTTGATGAACAGAGGAAGCAAACAGGCCAGGCTCACACTTCACTGACCATGTGTCATATGCACATACATATATAAATTTATATATCATGTAGAGAGAGGGGAAAGAGAGTGAGAGTAGTATGGCATGACACTGACAGAAGACTTGACCTTTACAAGATTGACACAGGGAGACAGCCGAGCAGGACAAAACAGTAGTGGTGGCAAAAATTCAGCAACCGGAAACCAGAGGAACAGCTTAAATACTAAGTTTAACGAGAGAGTGGTAACAGGTGTGTATAATTAACACGACATTCAAACAGAAAACCAGGAAGTGTCCTGGCTGGATCAAGGTGCACCAGAGCCAGAACATGACATGAGTTTGACTCACATAGCGTAATGACTTATGAGGTAAAACAAAACCACAAGTTGTAGTAGCTTTATCAATAAGCAAACAGCTTAAACCAAACTAGCAAAGCCATTATGTGACCTACGGTCAGGGTAGGCAAGATAGGAAGTGATTGTTATATTAAACTCATAGAAATACACAAAACATTTTAAATTTGAAGTAATGTATAACTGAGCTAGCATTTATGTTTAAGTCCATATAAGCATCTAGAAGCAAATTGCTGCGATTTACAGCAAGCTTTGTTCATTTTCACAGATAGGATAAGCAGAGAATTTTCTGTTTGTCTCCCCATTGCCTTAACATTGCGTAAATTTTGGGGTTCGCGCATGTGTACTGAGTCTAACCAATTCAGTGGAAGAGCATAGCCAGGCATAGGCACTGCTTATGGTGGGTTAGCAGCGTGAAGGCACTGTTTATGGGCATGTAGAAGTGTACAGAGGGAGAAAGGTTTCATCAAGGCTATTAGCATTCAATAATCCAAGTTCAAATGTACTGATTATCAAACTAAGCACATTCGAAAGGCTACAAAAGGTATGTTGACCAAATTATATAATGTACAGACTTTGAGAAAACCTGTCATGGTGAGTTGCTTGCTAGCAAAATTGGCTAATTTCCCATCACAACAACATGTTTTAAAATTGGTATCTTGTTTCTAGCGGTTTCTAGCATGAAGTGGAAGTTTTTGTAGTGTTGTATAGTGGAAAGCTTTTCAGATTTATTTTTTTTTCAAAATTAATACATGGGCTACATGACATCTCTGTATCTACATAAGGTTTAAGACATTTCTGCTGCTTTCTGGCAGATGAAAAAAGACGCTAACTCCTTCAATTTGGCCAAGCTGTTTAGCTGCTGAAAAACATGCACTTGTGACAAAATTAATGTTATGGCAAGCTGCTTGTGCAAAAGCAGGCACAAAATGGCCATAGACCCAGAGGAATACAGTCCATCATTGATAACGTGAAAATATCTCATTGGATTGTTTTAGAAAAAGATAACATACCCCCTCTGTCTGCAGCTGTTTCACAATGGAAGTCCTCACTAATTCACTAATAAACAATTTAACTATTTAAATTACCCAACTGTAAAATTTCACCAACTATGACTCCAGCTAACTATATTAGACCACCATCCACCTAGCAACCAACATAGCAACCACTGAAATAAAGCACACCAACCGTTACAGTAACTCCTTTATTTCTGATAGTAGCCACCACATATCCTAGAAACAACTTAGCAACCACCACAGTTACAATCTAGCAACCAATGTAATATCCAACATGACTACTCTAGCAACTTGCATAGTAACCACTTCAGTTACTACTAGCAACCACAAAAGCTAGCAACAGCCTACCAACAATCTCAAATACCCTAGCAACTAGGGATGGGAATCGAAAACCGGTTCTGACTCAGAACTCAGAACAAATGTCCGATTCCATTGGAATTGTACACCTCCAGCATTATCAATTCTTCTGAACAATTGTCTTATTTCTCTGCACCATTTTCCAGTTTTCCTGAAATTTTGCGTTGCGGTTCATTTACGTCACTGCGACTTTGTTCTTTGCGACGTTCTCTGTCACCAGTTTTTTATTAATAAAGCTAAGCTACATATAAGTATTTCCCAGTGTCATGCATCTTAGATGATGATGACAAGCACAGCTGATGATGATGACACACATAGCTCTCAGACAGCTGGCCACTCGACATCGACAAGTTACCCCTTTCACGCTTGCTGCTCTGGGAACTAAGTGGAATGAGGAGAAAATGCAAGATACTATGTTCGTGGTGAAAGGCTTACATCCTTTCTCTACTGCAGAGCAACCCCATTTTTGTTAAGTGGTCTATGAAGGATACAGCTAGTATGTAATTTGTTTATTACAGTCCATTTTAGTCCATACAACGTACATCAGTTAACTTTTAGATAGATAGATACTTTATTTATGAAGGTGTCCTTACACATAGACCCACAGGCCTTTGACATCCACTCACACATACTACAAAAAATACAGCTTCACTTGTAAACAGAAATTAAGTTGTATTTTTTGTATTATGTGTGTGTGAGTAGATGTCAGAGGCTTTTGGGCCTATGTGTATGTATGATGTCCCACACTCACACATACTTTTAAAAGTAACATCACATCATATGTTTTTCTGGTAGCTAATAGATCATCAGAATTATATGTTACATGTTGTTGATTCTGTCCTAACGACTGTAGTATTTCATTTACACGTGATTTTAGGGAGATGACGAGGGTCTTACATCCCAGATATAAACCCCCATCAAGGGAAGCTCTTACAAATCATCTGATCCCTGCCTGGTACCAAATGGAAAGAGGAAACTTAGGGGCCAAACTCAGAGATGGAGTGAAAAAGGCAACCATCACAGCAGATGGATGGACAAGCCTTGCCCAAGATCATTTTTAATGGCCACTGTATATTATACAAAGCAGGGAAAGATCTTAGGTAAAGTGGTGAGGTGGGCTGAGGAGATTGAAGAAATACTACAGGAAGTCAGGATTAGTGAGAAGGTTGTGGCAGCAACTGTGGATAATGCAGGCAATATGAATGTGGCAATGAGGAAGCTGCAGTTTGTCAAGATTGGCTTCTTTGCACACACATTAAACCTCACAGCTCAGAAGATCCACCAGTGCAATGCTGTCACCAATTGGGCAGCAAGGGCACGTGTCGTGGTGAAGTGGATGAGGAAGTCTTCTATAGCCAAAACAGTCCTCCCGGAAAAGCAGTAACTCCTGAGTAAGTATCTATGCATAACTTTCACTAGATTCTAATAAGCACCTGACATATAGTGATGCACAACCAACTAAGTAATGATGGTTTATGGTTATACATGTGTGTTCATTGGTATGTGTGAATTTGTTTTTCAGACTTGCTCCAGCACCTACACATAATTGATGTGATTGAGAGATTCCTGAAGCAGTTCCCTGCCATTCAGGCTGCAGTAATGGACCCAAGGATAAAGAGGCTGTTTGAAAAGGAAAAGTAAGAGATAGATTCTGTAACTAACTTAAAATGGCCTTATTTTAAGACTGCAAGAGGACTTGTGTGTTTATTACTGATTATTTACTGTTTTAGATTGATGGAGAAATTGCAGTCTGATGACTTCAAGAAGGCAGAGGAGCTTGTCCACATGATGCTTGTGCTTTACACATCGACACTCTGTGTCTCAAGTGAGAAAAGTCCAACCAGTGGTCAAATTTTATCCATCCTGAAAAAGCTGGAGCACCACTATTCCATTAAGGCAAGGGACTCTGCATTCACTAGGAATATAACAGAGAAGACTTGGACTGATCTCTCTGCTCGTTACCAGGTACTATGACTATGACTATTCATTTGTAGTGGAGGTTCAAGCTGAAGATGGACAATGATGATGCCATCTGGGACAGGCTGACCACAGCAGGAGCAGAGACGCTCACAGGAGCAGAAGAGGTATTTAGATCATAGTCTGCGGTACAGTTCCATGCATGTGACTCACACAGTATGTTTATACTTAAAGTACCAATACTAGAAGACACACAGAGACAGTATGAGGACATGGAGGAAGAGGAAGACGAAGACGAAGGCTATGTAAGCACAGTTCATTATAATGACTATATGGTATATTCATAATAATCCATTCACACCACACACCTAAAACATGACTTTATGGTCCTTTTAATTTTAGAGTGTAACTGTAAAGCACCCCAAGACAGTCCTAGAGGAGGAGCAAGACATGCAGCAGGTAACACTCCAAGAGACCCAGAACATTGGTGAGCATCTAGACCTAGAAATATATAGAGGCATTTCTGCTTCCCATCTTAAAGTATTTGTGCACTCAGGCATCTTCTATTCCCTCGAAAAGGGTATTCTCCACAGCAGGAGATACAAAAAAATACTCAAAAATCTTCCCAGAAAAGACAGATATGCTTTTCAATTCTTGCATAAGAATTGTTGATGTTTATTAAGTGTACTCTGACAAGCCTACAGTAACGTTATTGTTAGGTTTCATGTCCCTCCTGGCCACTAGTGCTTGCCATTGCTCCTTTGTGGATCTGCTTGTTTTGACAGCATGTTTGTTTTTGTGTTCCATGTGCTTTTGTTTTCCATTTCCGTGTGCTCGTCATGTCTCCACCCCTTTTCCTTAGTTGGATTTCCTTTCCTTGTCTCGTCATTATTGAATCTTGTTTTCTCCATTGTGCCACACCTGTTCCTCCTAATTCAATTATTGGTGTAATTGATTTCCTGCTGTTCCTTGTTTGCCCTTGTATGCCTGTCCACTATTTAAGCTCTGTTTTTTGTTTGTTGGGCGCTGAGTCTTTATGAGCTTCTCAAGTCTCGGGTCAGTTTTGCCCTCATCAAGATACTAAGCCTTTTTTGAGTTCCTGTAGTATCAGCTCTGTTTTTTGTGCTTTTTGTGTTTTAGAACTTTAGTGTGTCTATCTTTGGATCTTCTGAGCTTTCTCCTTAGTTTTGATGCCTAGGTTTTGAGCCACTCTTTGGACGTGTTTTTTTTGCTTTTTTTGATCTTCTGATTTTTGGTAGAAGACTTTTGTGGATATTAAACCTTTTTTCAGCAAACCCGTGCACCTGAGTCTGATCTATACTCATTAGGACAGCATAGTGGTTAGACCTCCAGCCTGACAAACCAGTGACCTGGGTTCAATCCTCATTCTGGCGGACTCCTCTCACCCTCCCCTCCTGAGTGGACTACAACCAACACTACGGGAGGCCCATGTCAGGACCGACTCCCCATCACAGAGGACCTTCCTGGACGCCGATGCTGGGCCCGACTCCCCTTCCTGAGGCTTCGTGATTGACCCCCCCTCACAATGGCGCTGTCAAATGGACCCTTACTGTTACCCCCATGACCCATCTCACTCCTTCGAGTTTGTCACTATGCCTGGCCGCTGCTACATTGTCCAGCCATAATTCCTGATAACCACCTATAGACTGATTACCATGTAATGTAAAAGTGGGATAATACTCTATTATGAACTATTATGAACCTTAGCTAAACCATAGGCAACTTATAGTCTGTCATGGTTACTACTGATTGTAATTTTTCTCCATGACCCCTGGCAGTTGGGTTAGCCCCTTGAGTCGTGGATCTGCCCAAGGTTTCTTCCTAGATTAACTGAACATAAGGGAGTTTTTCCTTGCCCCTGTTGCTCTTGGGTGCTCCTTCTGTGAAGCGGCATGAGACAATACTATTGTAAAAGGCGCTGTATAAATAAAACTGAATCCCCAAGTTGCCCCTTAACAGTTGTCTTTAAATGTTAGGCAGGCATACATGCTTTATCTTAAGTGGATGTAGGTATGTTCACTGTTTCATTTACATTTTATGTCCCCTTTTAGGAAAGAAGTGTTATGGAGTAATTTTGGTTAAATCTGGTTTAAGCTTGTAGTAAGTTAAATCAACAATATGCTGTCATGGCATACATGATTGTTTTTCTAAAGAGGACTTGTATGTCCACTGTTACTTCATTTACAATCTCCTTTCTAAGAAAGGAGTGTTAAGCCCTAATTTAGCATGTTCAAGCTGAACCCATCAATTCCCACCCCTATTAGCAACACCCTATTAACCAGTTCCACAGGTCCAACCAACATATCTAAGATATAATCCAGCATAGCAACCACTCCAGTTACCATAGCCATTACCATACTTATCCTACTAACAACCTAGCTACCAATATCATAATGCAACTATTTGCCACAAACTCCATATCAAGCAACTACAGTATACATTTTCATGCACTTGTAATAATAACACTACCTGATATTGAAAAGTCATGGATATTTGGTTAACTGTGAAACATTGACTTGGTGATAGAAAATTCATCGAATTTATATTGACCAGGAAACATTTTGACGTATTCAGGCAACCGTAGCTGAACTTCAAGTGAACAGAACAGGTACATTGTGTGTGTGTGTGTATTGTCTAATCTTAGTCCTTTATTTTCATTGGTCAGCTAACATTAACCCGCTGTTAGATTCACTGCTAACACCAGTGTCACTAACAGTGCAGTTTTGAGCCTAATGTTAACTTTAGTTGACCAAATCATGTGGTATGTTTGCAGTGGTATACAAAATTTACATAAAGTACTCGATAACTTTACTGTCAAAAAACAGTGTGACTGTTAAAAAAAACAGTGTGATGTAATGTGTAGCTAACTAACTTCAAACTGATCAAGCTGAAGTTAACATAGTTTGGCTAATGCTAGCTCACATGTCTTTCATCTCGCCCATCTACGTTAACCTTGGCCATACATTACACTCTGTGTTTTCACAAGATCAGAGTTTAATATGACTGTAATGGGGATAGTTTTAAACCAACAGTAAATAAATTACAACGTTCATAAACTGCTTGATGGGGACTAAAGCACTGCTCTGGAATTGTGTCGGTTACTAGCAAAGAAACTGGGGGTTCATGGCTAAAGTGCAAAGACCTTTCACCCAACACATCATCTTTGGCTGGATTTTGTAACAGAGCAGTACAGACGATCCAAGAGCAACACTTTGCAAACACAAACAGTTTATTGAGTTCAGAGAGGAATGGGGAAAATTGCACCAGGCAGATGGTGGCTGAGTCAGAGATGAGATGCAGGACTCCGTAGTGCAGCAGGAATGGGATGAACCAACAGGGAGACCCAGATGAGGAGGGAGACAGAGCAGAGAGTCACTGGTACTGGGAGCAAGGAAACCTGCTGAGAGCAGTAGTTACTGAATAGCACAGAAAAGTATTCTGAACAAGATTAAAGAGGCACAGAGCGACTGACTGGAGGATTGAGAGGAGGATCGGGGGCAGCTCCGATGATTTGCTCTCGAACTCAGGGAGGAAGTAGGAGGCAGACTGTGGCTCCGTAGATCACACCTTACACACTACACCGTAGATCCTCTCCGTGGATAATCCAAATGCTGGAAACCAAGTATCGACGGGAACCACAGGGACTCCCTCGTGGAGGTGGCAGGGCAGGAAACACACGGGCTAAATCAGGTAGCAAGTCAGGCAGCAGGTCAGGATTACCGGGGCAGAAGAGCAGGGGTAGCAAGGTCGGGGTCGAAACCGTGAAGTCAGGGAAACAAAGTTGCAGAGCTGGATCACCATGAACTCGAAAACAATCTGGCAAAGACTGTCTGGAAACTGTGGGTTAATATACTGTATTATGGTAGGTGGGCATGGCAGGTGACTGAATGGGTGCAGTGTGGTGGGAAGTTTCTGGCTCAGAGTGAAACCATGACGGAATTTTAAAAAGTAGACTTCTGTTTATACATTTTAAAACAATTAAGCGATTCACTCAGCAAAGGGAAGTAGATCGGGTGGTCACTGGGATGCCAGAATAAGGCGGAGACAGACTTTGACTGTAGGACTAGTGAGCTGAAGCACACAAATTAAGTTGTGAATTAAGAATGAATAAATAAATGTTCCTTCAAGCAATTTAAGCTGGCCATGATCGTTTATTTAAGATTAAACGTAGCCCACATTAGGTATAAGTATAATTTTGTAACATTTATCCTGGTTGGAGCAGGATATGATTTTACTGTTGTTTTGCATTATTAAAAACTATTATGGCAAAAAGCTATTTGATTTTGACTACAACAAGCTAGCTGCAAACAAATCTTGTTTTCATTACTAGTATCCTCACCAAATAATTTACTAAATTATTTTGTAAGTCAATTCACAACTCTTTTGTTATACGCATCCTTGAACAGAACTTATTCAAACTAAGATGAATTCAGCCAGTCCTCAGTATGGCTCAGTCAGTGATTTCCTATCTTTGATGGGTGACTTTGACAGTTTGATGTATTTATTAATTTTTATAAATAATTAAACAAATTAATAAATAAATTAATAATAAAAAATTATTAAATAAATTAATAGACAATTAAAATTTTTAATCACGATTAAAAGGATTTCCCACCTTTTTGAGATATTTACATATTTGCATTATACCCCAGTATTATTAAAAAAAAATTATACCATTCTCTTCTCAGCATGTTGAGGACATTAAAACGTCTGGAGTCTGGTGGTCTGAGCCTTAAGACTACGATATCGCTTGCCGGATCATACCAGCTGAAACAGTCGTGCACCCATTCATTTCAATGGGAAATGCTAGGCTAGTGAATTCAGCCACTGAATGAATTTTTCAGTAGCAGGCAACGTTTCATATGTAAAACTTGTGCTACAACTGGGTGTAGGGCGAAATGCTGAATTCTTTCATAGTGGAATTTGCATATTTGAAAGCGTATTACGAGTGATCTGATATATTAGCCTCGATAATGTGTTGAGAGCGATAGGGTAATTGACTTGTGTCTTGGTGTACATCATTGCGTCGGTAGGATAACAGTAACCTAAACTTCCAAAATCACTGTAGTAAAATTCAATGCATCGTGTAGAGATGCTAAATCATTTCCCCTGGTTGAAATTGGAATGTGACAGGATAAGGTTTAAAAAAATTCTGGTATGGGATGGAGACCAGACAAGTGATTTTTCGTGAGAACAGACAGAAATACACTTGCATGCCATGCCCTGTAGATGGTCCAGTAGGTGTCTCCTATGAATAACATCTACATGCATACTGGAAGGAGCTTGTGAACAATACTAAACTTGCGCATGAGCTGAGAGGGGGGCACCCACCAATGACCATGGGGGAAATGGTGCTGGAAATCATGTTGATGTCTTGCTAATTGGCTGATGCTAACTAGCCAAATCCTGACCCCTAGTCCTTCCTTATTCTCTTGGCCTTCCTGATGAATTGCCTCTTATTTAAGTCCTGGATAGAGGGCAGATCACATCAACAGATGCCTTGTGCTGTGCACATGATTCTAACTAGGTCTAACTTGGGGTTGAAGTCAATTTCCCAAAATTAGGTGGCGTATCCCTTTAATCTCATAAAATTATGTAGTTAATCACGATTAATTGCAAAAAAAACACTTCTTTAAACATCTGTTTGAATTTCTTGAATATATGCTTGTAATCAATTCAGAGGCCTCGCCCATAGAATTTACATTATGAAGGTGCTTTAAAATTGCCGCTGGCCAATTTACCCCCCAATCTTGCTCAGCACAAAAGTATGTTACGTCACAATGTCACATCTTAGAACTGTACTGGCTACTGAATTTGCTGTGTAGCTGCACTGTGAGCTGTGACGCGGCTATGGCCAAGATAATCAATGGAACCTGCACTCTTGTGGGGCTTATTGCTTTTTCAAAACAGTCGCTGGTTTCATTAAACTATGACACATGATATGTAATTATTTGTTTTTTTACCCTTAACAATTTTTGGTAACAACTTTTGGTTCTGGAAATGTTCCATAAAGCTAGTTTTGGTTCACGAACTTGCTGGCTCGCTTTACTGCAAGTAAAGTTTTTTAATGGAAATTCAATGTTAGTTTGGTTGCAGAAAAAAACAGCAAGTAATGTTTTCCATCTAGGGTACAAGACAGACATATTATGTATTATCCTTATAGACCTACATTTGGTATTGGCTAAACTGTTTCTGATTTTTCCACTGACTTCGATGTGCTGAATTGTTGAACCGAACATCACAACATTCCAGGAATGCTCTGACACAGTTTCATAATAGGAATACCAAAAAATAATCAAGTGGAAACCTTACCTGAACCCATGGTTAATGGAAAACATACTTAAAATAACTATAGGAGAACCATGGGCCAACGTTATTTAAAGTTTTTGTAATGTTCTGTGTTAGCTGGGATCTTTCCTCTAGTTGAATTGTTTCCAAGCTATGTATAACAGCACTGAACTTTTCTATGGGACAGCAATACAGAATTAGATTTTTAGAATTGAGAGAATTTAGAATGTATGATGCGCACACCTCTTTTTAACCCTCTATTTTAATATAGTGAAGTGATTATAATGTTGTGCAATGTAAACAAGGCAGTCTGGTTATCATGTTATTTATTTTATCATTATGTTGTGTATTTTTTTCATGTCACATTGTTCTCAATACAAGTAGCAGAAGCCTTAAATTAGCAATAAACATTGAAGTAGGCATCTTCTAGCGACAGCAATAACAAAGCATGTTTACATTTACATAACATTGATTAATGGTGAATGTTGTTTTCTTCTTCTATTATATACATTGTGAATTCATTTGAACAAAAGCATACCAGAAATGTTGCATCACAAAACTGCAGAAATTAAATTATACCTGCAACAACTTTGAAGGAGAAAAAAAAGTAGTACCTTTACAAAATATTAGAATTCACAAAGATCAACAGTGCTTTAAACAAAGAGCCACATACCTGTCTAGATTTTATTGAGGTTTAAAGTTATTGTACACCATCATTATATGTGTCATTGAAATGGATAATATATAGATCACTGGGATTGATACCTGAGTCTTGAAACATTGTAAACATTGTAAAAAACATCAATGTCCAAGTTAGAAGTTGTTGAGAAACTGTATGAAATGGTATAAAACTGTACACTTAGATAAATCAGGATAATTCTCCCTGCAATTTTCTGCAGTTTTCTTTCTTTCTGTGCTATGTAAAACTATTCAGCCTCTACTCTAAAGTTGGAACCTCTATAAGTACACAGATTATGTATATTTCAGATGTTGTTAATTCACCCCTCAAACAAATGCATTTGAACAAAATACAAATTTTAGCATTCATCATTTAAATATAAATAAATCTAATATATATATATATATATATACATATATATATGTATATATATATATGTACACACATTAGTGTGTGTGTGTGTTTATTATTCAGATGGAGTAATGGATTTTGAGTTAAAATATTCACCCTTAACTTTGTACACTGTCTTGCTAATGGAACTGGACTTGAGTTACATTGGTCTGGTGACAAAGAGTTGACTCACTCGCTGTCTGCTACAATAATGTAGCATATATGTGTAGCTCCTCAAGGAAATGGCTCTTAAAATAGCCTTTCTACACCCACATACGCTGAAGCATAAATAGCCTACATATCCTTCCTGATGGAAAGAAGAAAACCATAGCAACCCATACAAAACACAGACAGAGCTCAAATTAATCTAGTTACATTGTACAGTAGACAAGTCAACACAGAACAGAGATGTCATCAGTTGGCTAAATGGGTGTAGGTGACAAGTTGTGATTTAGTGAACAAAGGGCAAGACCTGGTAAGCAAACAGCTTCAAGATGAAGGCTAGAGGTGTCTAATGAAAGCATGGACCTTCCTTAGCTTTCCAACACCCAGAACCCCAAACTCATGACTTCCATAGTTCCCTTATATCCAATGGTCTTAGTGAATATTAAAGTTGTTAAAATGATCAAAAGTGGCACCTAGTGCCCAGCTTGTCTCCACATTGTTCACTTTCTTGGCAAGCTGTGAAATAGGAAATATAACGTGTTATTTGAGGATTCTCACTTTATACACTAGAACAGGCAGAGCAGAACAGAAGCTTTACAGGATTTCACGCTCAACTGTATACATTTTACTATTTACTTTAGCACTACCTTACCTGCAGCACTGTGCTGTCCTTGAATCCAAATCCCTCTTTCAGAAGACATGTGATGTATGTCATGTCCATGCACAAGAATGGACTTATAGGGCGATATTTTGTCATCTTATTGCAGACTGCAAGAAAAGCACAAACACAGCCACACAAATGAGCTCAATTTGTCTCTTCTGAGGTTTAGCTGACTGGACAGGGGAGTTGTGTGTTAGGAGCACTTTGCTATGCCAGAGGGTCTGTATGTGATTGATGTCCTTGCCAAACCACAGGGGGCAAACTGCCAATTGTAGACACAGGGTGTGCCCTGTGTGTCTTCGCCCTCTTTTTATTGGCTGGTAGTGTGTGTGCATGTGACTGCAATTCATGTTTAGGTTTGTACATCTTCTGCCAGATCCCCCCTTTTGGCCAAACATAGTTCCTGAATTGGCACAAAAAGATCTTACATAATTCACCAACTCATGGAGCACTAAATCTGATATAGTGCCAGCAACTAATTTTTCATACTCTACTATGCCAACTTTATACTGCAATTGCAATGTGCACTGCAATGAAATTGTTTGGTGTCGATGTAAAGTGTCATGACACTGAAAAGAAACAGCCAAGTAAGCTGGTTAGTGAGATTTTAGTTACTTGAGAATCTCACACTGGGTCCATGTGTTTGTGAGAGTACAGGGCGTATTTTGCAAAAAGACCTTGTGTTGGTGGGGCTGTCGTTTTGGGAAGCCTGTGTGATTGTTAGTGGTCTCCCAAATGCAAATAAGCACAGAGAGTTTATGTTTGCACAAAGTGTACAGTCTGAATAGAATTGAGTGGAAGAGCAGGGAAAGTCACAGGAGGGCATCATCTCTCACCTTCCTTGGCTTTTTTTTTGAAGTCCCTGACCTCCACCACACCACCACGAGAACCATCTGAAAACAAACAAATAAAAATCAGCTGCATCAAATCTGCAACCCAATTTCTAATAAACATGTTTCTAAGACATTCTGTGTTCCCAGACAGGTTGGGATTATTCCTAGAGCCTTGATAGCAGATAGCATAGCTTTTAATGATGATTCAATTGATCTTGGCTGTGAAGAACTTCTATTCTGCATTTATGACCTCTGAGTCTTTTAAAATCTCAGAAATGATCTGACTACTCGCAATGACTATCTTTAACATACCTTGTAAGTCTTGACCAGTCCAGGCCTAACAAAACATTTGTACTGTTTCATGTTCATGAATTAATAGAAAGGATTTAAATAAATTTAGAGTTTTTTGTTTTGTTTTATTTTGCCACATACCTTAATTTCAAATGGCAACAAAATTTTGTATTTTTGTATTTTGTTTGTTTGTGATCCATCTAAAATGGACTGCATGGTAAGAATCTGAGTTATTTTACTGAATTACACTTGGAATATGCCACTTTTAAGAAATTATCAAATTAGCATTTGATATCTCAGCTATGGAGTCAATGTGCATTCTGCTGGGGGTGTTTTAGCTTTGCTTGGCACAGCTTTTGACTCCATCAAGTCTGTTAGTATCACTCCCAAAACTGATCACAGAACTCAGATATTTTTCCTATAAAAAGTTGACTTTTGTCTAGTTGACCGACTGTACTAACCAACAGAAAATTAGAGATGGCAACGGGCTGCATAGAAACAAGAAGGTAATACCAAATTATCTAACTCCAAGAAATATAGCAAATGAAAGAGAATTGGTATGTCCCTTTGCATTGTTGCACTACTCTCACTTTGATTTGTGGTATTGAATTTAGGAAAAGAATCAAGTGATGAGGTCACTCACCAATAAGCCCAGAGTCAACTGCTCTGTCATAGTAGTAAGAGAAGGCATAAAATATGCTGCTTCCCTTCACTTCATAGGGTTGATGGACAATATTCTTCACCACACGCATCACTTCATAGTAGCATAGCTTGTATCCAGCATAACCTAAACAGAAAAATAAATTAAATATAATTAGATTATAATTACATTTTCTCTCATATCTAAACGATTCATGACTTTCATGACAGTGAAAATAAACCAGTCTCTGCACAAGACAACTGCTCTTGCCTCAAGTGTGTCGACGTGAACTACAACAGATAACATTATGTTAAAAAATGTTATGTTCAACTTCAGAGCTCTACAACACAAACACGGCATTTGTTGTCTATGTGGCATTAAAGAGTAAACACATGGCTATGCAGTGTATCTTAAAACAATGTCTATTGCTTTAAGATAATGTTGCAATAATGTCTGGGCATTATTTATTTCCAGTCCTTTCTTCTCACACATGCTTTCACAAGTCACCAAGTGCCAATTCCAGCTAATAAAATACATGCTATAACCATATAACTGACTTTAATTAGAACATAGTGCCTTCTATAAATTGTGCAACTTTTCAGTAGATTGAAATAGATGACTTGATTGGATTTCATTTCATTCCATCACAAAGGTATCTTGTGGCCACTACATTTTGATGTTCATTCATGCTGTTCTATCCTCATTCACATACACTTTCTTCTACCCTCCTCAAGCATAGCATTGCAATTGAAGTGTAAATTACAGAAGCAGAAGAACAACAATTATATGGTATATTTATACTATGAAGTGTGGTTAAAATATCAGCATGTTTTTTTTTCCTTTTAGCAATGCTTTTGTGTTGGTTTTGGGTTGGTTTTTAAATGAAAAAATATGGCACACATGAACTAGGTAAATCTCATAAACTATCCCACAGTCATAAAGAAGCTATGTGTAAGAAGCTATGTTTAATGTGCTATAGACCCTATATGAATAAATGCAAAGATGAGTCAAAACAGAAAGTATTCCACAAGACCTTACACATAGCTTTAAGACTTAATTTAAAACATAATTAGGGGACCATTGACCGTAGCCTCACCACAGGTGACTCTTACAGCTAATAATCACTTCGCATTTTCCACTGAGTTCACTAATGTGGACGTTCCATTCATTCAACATCGATTTTGATAACATCACATTTGCCAGTTCTCTCCAGAGAAAACGTCTTAATTGAGTAGTGTAAATATGCAGCTTGGAATTTGACATACAGACAAGCAAGCAGGTGTAGATTATAGATGCTGTTTCAAAACTTCAAAGCAGTTGATTAACTTTTGCATCACTTGGCAACAGAAGAAGTCTGGACCTATTTTGGGGGGTGGAGAACGAACAGACATGATAACTAAACAGTAGAAAACACAACTCGATGTCTTAAAACTTTATTAGCTGGTAATGGAATTGTTGTATTAAAGCAATATAACACTCGTGGTCATGGGGTTGTTCGCGGATAAGTTTTGAATGTGTGAACGTGTGGCAGGAAGAAGTAGTTCTGCAAACGGGTCTCTTAGCTATCAAATATTATATATATTATATATATTATATTATATTATAATATTATATACATATTATTAGGAAACCCATTAATGCAGATGTGGTAACAGTGGTATAAGTGGGATAATGAACTCCACAGCATTTGTATATCTGAAAATAATGCCCACATAATAATCTGTCGTTCATTATCCCTTACATAATCATTTGTTTCCAATTATCCGCCAAGGAGGTTATGTTTTAACCGCCGTTTGTCTGTTTGTTGGTCAGTGTGCAAGATAACTCGAAAAGTGCTGCACATAATAACATTTTCAGACAACGTGGGTATCAGGATAATGAACAGATGATTACATTTTGGTGGTGATCCCAAGCACTGTCTGGAATTTCCAATGTGTCAGTGACTTTATATTGCCTTGGCGGAGGTCTGCGCTCTCTGAATGCTTTTCTAGTGTTATTTTGGTGATTGATGTGATTGTAATTGAGCAATAATGTATATCATAATCAAAATTGGATTAATGGCACAACCCTAATACAAATATGCACTGGAGACCTACATAAGCCATTAGTTTCACAAACCCATGCCATGGTGGACACCCACCAACCTGACATCATTGGTTTAATTATAAAATTGTATTGAAATTGTAGACCATTTGTGAATTCACTCTAATTTGTCAATGTGTGTCTGGAGGGGTACTTTCAAAGTTTTCGGTAACAGTGCATAAGCACAGACTCTCCAACTTATCTATACTGTAATTTGCGTGAGACACACGGAATGTTAATTGGAGCAAAAATGGGACAGCCATTTGAAATATAGCATGGCCCATCTTCCACTACTTCAAGACAGAGCACAGTGCTTTCAGCTTGGAACACATTTTCATGCTGATTTGTTTTTCACATTTGAAATCATGAGCATGCACAAGCACTGTCATCTAGAAAGTGTGGGATTTATCATTGCTGATGACTTACTGGACCAGCCAGTGCACATTTGATAAATACCGATTTAGTTGTACAGTACTTCCATACATTTTAAATTTGACTCGTACACTATAATTTAGAATCATTTCTACACACTGTTGATAAATGAAGGCCTTTGTCTTTGTACTAGACTCCTGAATATTGAATATTTGAAGCTGCTGTCACCCTTCCATCAGAAGACAAGTTACTAGTTGAGGGATTGCATTTGTATTCTTGGTGGAAGAAGGTGGAAGGTGGCTGCTTGTAGGCTATTCCTTGAATACTGCTACCCATTTATAACAAAATGACAAATAATTTTGCCTATTTAAAAAACTCTCTGTGGACTAAACTAAACAGTCCAATGGGCCCCCAGTTCTTTCCACTGGTCACCTGTTCACCACAAGTGATTTCAAACTTGATGACATGATTTCTGTGTCAAAATGTATCTATATCTCAAAGAGGTGTCAAATTATATTGTCTCTGGAATTACACATGTATGGAGCATTACATTGTCTGCAGAATGAGGAAAATATCAAATTATGCTAAAATCTAACAAGTTTTCATACCTTATTGGATTTCCAATGGTAATAGGTAGATGGGCACAACAGATGGGGAATAACAATATAATGTAATATAATATAATATGAGTTCTTTGCAGATGCTTTATAACACTGATTGAAAAACCAAAGGTCTTCAACATTAGAGTTATGAACTATTATGATCCTTAGCTAAAACCATAGACAACTTGTAGTCTGTCATGGTTACTACTGATTGTAATTTTTCTGCATGACCCTTGGCAGTTGGGTTAGCCTCTTGAGTCATGGATCTGCCCAAGGTTTCTTCCTAGAATAACTGAACATAACTTGCCCCTGTTGCTCTTGGGTGCTCCTTCTGTGAAGCACCATGAGACAATACTATTGTAAAAGGCGCTGTATAAATAAAACTGAATTGAATTGAATTGAGAGTGACACTGTAGGAGGAATGTATAAAGTATTTAGATATCTTAGGGAAACCCATCCTGATCTGTGAGCTGTGTGCTCTACAGCTCAGTATGGCCATCAACAACAGGCTTTCACCCCTGACGCAATGGATGTGGGCTTAACTCATATTTTGTTTCAAATTGTGAGATGTTCTATCTTGTCTTATCTGGTTTTAGATCCGTCCAATAGGGTATAGAGGCATTTTGATCTACATTAGTTGATTACACAGTATATATACCAAACTCAATCTCAAATTGAGGCAGTCATGACAAACAGGCATTTTAGTATACACACATACACATAATTTCTGTGAAAAATCATCTGCAAACCTATTACTTTTTAAACTTAAGAAATAATCTTAATCAAGTATCACTTGAATACCAAAATTACTAGCAAATGTATCAGCAAATTATTCCCTTACCATCTGGGATCCCACTGATTTTGTATGTGATACCACCGAAGGTCCAGTCCTCTCTGAATTTCTTGGGTAGACAAGAGCTTGTAAAAACTTTCCAGTCGAGACCTGTGAACAATAATTGAAACCAAATTTTAATAGTTTAACAGTGCCTTTATACATGTGTATTTATACTGGTACAGTTCAGAAGAATTCAAATTGATAATTATTAACCAAACAAATTTACCATCAGCACCAAGTGCCCCCAGTGTAGCCAATCGTGCAACAAAGAGTCCATTGCCAAGATAACTAATTGGAAAGAATGGATTTAAACAGGTATGATCACTGGTGGCTCAGATTCCTTCCTATTCATAAAATAATTGGTAATAGGTCTGCTGTCAAACTGATTACCTGTGGGTATATAATTCATATGTGCCATTAAATAAGTTGAATCTGGCAATGTAGCTGGGAGGGGCAGTCAATACAGTTTTCTATGTAAAGACACACATAGCAATCAAGATGTGACTGAGGCCTTGGGCAAGGTCTAATATAAACAATATATATACACATACTGTATGTTAATGTGTACCTCAGATGTATGATCACCATATACATGATATGTTATATAACCAACCTTTGACTTAGGGAGAAATGTTATCTGGGTAGACCCTCCACCTAGGTCCAAGATGCCAACTGTCCTCTTAGTCTTAGCATACAAGTGACCTGTCAAAAGCAAGTGACAAAGTGTCAAAAAGGTGACCAAGAAAAAAAATTCTATTGTACAACTGTTTTGTAATTGAGGTTCAATGTGTAAATAATTTCAGAGTTGTCACTTTTGTCACTATTTGGAACCCACAGACTGGGTTATTGCACATAAAGTAGGATATGTAAGGGATAATGTCATTTTTGTGGAATAACTCCCGACAGAGTGATGCAGGACTCTGAAAGGAGTTACATGGCTACCTATTGAATACATCAATGACATTACAACAAAGCATGTTTATCATTGCTTCCATGGTAATTTTAATGATTAACAAGGGTAATAGCTTCTGCGAAAAAAGTAGTCTGTTAACTTACACATCAGCTGATTGGTTTCTGCAATGTTCTGTTTTACTTTCCTTAACATCATCAACGTCATCAACAAATATCAGATCATAGATTGTTGGGAAATCCCACTGATGTGAATAGAGCATTTTAAAGAGCTGTGTAATAAATGTTTTTATCTACAACTGGGCTCTAAGCTATTTTCCCCAAAAAGTTGGTGTGTTAATACTCGAATACTGCTCTACCAAGGACTTTGGGAAAAAGTAATGGACCCATGGACTAATTAAATGAGACTAGTATTATGCAAGAAATAGTAGAGTAGGGCACTGTAAAACCTGGTTCAAAGAATGACATGAGCTTCTTACCTGTTAAGAAGTTCACCGTTACCCAAGCCAACACACCTGTGAGGGAGGAAGGTATTCTTCATATTAGAACCTTTAGTATGGTATACTTGTATGCATACAAGTAAGTTAAACTATTTTACTTATGACTGTAATTTCTAATTTGACCAAGAAGCTATTGTTTGTAAAACATTGTAGAGTGGCATATATATGGCAAAGAGGTGCTGCCATCACCTGCAAATAGCTGATATCAGACTAGGCTAGAGCGTAATTCAAAAAGAAATTATGTACACCTATTATATACCTTCATTTGTGCCATTCATAATTGACACACTGTTATTTGGAACAAAAAAGGGTGACTCGTTAAAGACTTCTTTGACCTGAAAGGAAACAAGAAAAGATACCGGTATGTTATACGTTCAGACCAAAACAGATTTATTTACCTGATCAAAATGTTGTAATAGATCAAATTATGTGGTAAATGGCCAGGGGAACATTGGGATGTGAACAGTATTTCAGTAGGCTATGGTGTTTCTGGTCTTCTGAAATGCACAAATGCATTTCTTGCCTAGTGACATCCTAAAAAAATCGTGGTCTGAGGGTGTACAAGTGCACAGCTTCAGTGATAAAACACAACTAAAAGCTACACGCTCAAGACAGCCACAGAAGACGTTCTAGAACCCTTGAGTTTTACACACCCAATATTTCTGTCTGTTTACTATGTTTTTGCTCACATTTCATAAATTTCAATAAAATTGGTTTTATTTGTTGTCTTTTCTGCAAATCCAACACGCTTATGAGAAAAATAGAATAACAATATAGACTCCCATGTTTCACCTCATCTAGAAGGGCTTTGGCCTTCTCCTCCGGTAGCAGGCGGAGGCCTGCTGTGGCTTTCAGTATTACAGGGGTCTGTTTCCACTCATTCTTGGGCACAGTCTTCTTGGCCACCTTCAAAAGCTGCCTTATGGTGTCCCCACCCTTGTTAGGAAAAAAAAATATGTAAAACTTACCTCAAGGAATGAACTTATTATATGACCATCAGTCTACAGTGTTAAATGTAAATATGCAAATACTTACATTACCTGTTAATGCATCTTGGCTGACAGTAAGGTTATATTCATTAAAGAAAGTTAAATTCACTATGAACCTACCACATCAGGCTTATCTGCATATGCAGAGAGTCCAGGCTTCACAGCATGATACATTTCATTGTCCAAGACCGGTAACCCAGCTGCAACAAGAATCAAGGAATCTTGAGTAGGCAAACGTCAGATTTCCTATACCGACTTTTTCATTATAAAATGCTACATTGCCTATACCTCAATTGATGTATAAATGAGATGTATAAATCTTCTTTTAGTATATTATAGACAATATCACAGATTGAATGAACAAACCATTATGAAACTTTCTTGTGCTAAATATCTGTCTTCATGGATATCAGTCACCTGAATTTACATAATAAATCTGTTGAAAGCATACATGTATTTAAAACATACTGAACATGTATTGATGTTGCTAAGATGCTGCAGATAAGTAAAACATCAAAAATCTTGTTTTAGAGCAACAGCACTTACCTGGGTCCTTTTGGATGAACTTGTAGATATGGATTCGTGTGCCTGTGCTGCCAGCATCAAACATTATCCCAAAGTACACACGACTTACATTTACTGGCTGCTGCATGTCAGGAGTTCCAGACACCTCTGGAAGCCCAGAAATGTCAGTACCCCCAGAGACCTCCGGAGCTGAAACGGGAACATGTGGCTCAGGTGGAAGCTGGTTGTCCATGCTGCCATACTGTCTAGGGGCAGGATGACTGGGCATGCGATGACTGATGACATGGGAATTGTAGATGTGGTGGCCGTAGTATGTCCCCTCCACCAGGAAAAGCCCACACATCAAAGCCCATATGGGGACTAAAAGTGTGAAAGATTTCTGCTGAAACATGTTATCAAGCTAAGAGCAATAAAAAAGAGGACAGAAAGGAAGTGTAGGAGCAGTAGCTGTTTTGCTGGAAAAAGTTTTCTCTGGCTTGGATTACTGGCGCTGACAGTGAGAAGTGACTGAGTGGGCAGCCTGAGCATGCAAAGTGGGGATGACAAGGGAATGAAGAGTGAGAGAGTCAGAGAGGAATAGAGGCAGAGACAGAAAACAGGCACACTCAGGACTGGCCAGCCATCTGTTTACAGTATTTAAAGACACACAGGCCTGGCCACATGCCCATGCTGAGCAAAAAGATCCACCAATCCCGTAGTGTTGCATCACAACTCATCAAGAAGAACCCCTCCTTTTAGAACAAAAAAATTACCTGCTCAGCAGCAACTTTTTCTAGAAGAGAGGATTTAGCTAGTCCTCCTTCCCCCACCATTACCACTTTTGAATGGTTTAACCACAGCTGGAAAAGCTCCTAAAACAATGACCAAGACTACACTTACACATCAAAACAGGTTCGCTGTGCATAAAGTAAAAAGCATGGTCTTAAAATACATTTTATATGTCTGCTTAATTAAATTGTAGACACTCTCATTCTAACAAGGATCTCAAATTTCTGATGAGTTCTTAGTTACTGTGTTAGACATCACTGCCAAAATGAAGGTGATGTCATGTAGTTATAGTATAAAAAGTAAAAAAGAAAACTTTAAAAAGGCAAAATACCATATATATTTAAATCTCTCTCCATATATAGTGGGAAGAAGTATACATGCCCATACACGCATATGTTTAAAAGTGTACAGTTATTTATGTCATGTATTATTTCCTGTGTTCTCCCTCTTAAACCGTGTAGTTAAAATTTGTGTGTTAAAAAAGATATGTAGACATTATCTAATTTACTGTGGGACTTTGTGGTAAGGTTATAAACATCATTACTGTTCGAGAGTCCTAAAGCACTTCTGCAGAATGCCCAACTTAGGCTGAAACTGTGAGTCACTGTAGGACAGGGCTTGTGCCCCATGTTTCTGCACTTTACCACCTGACCTGTCAGCTCCACAAGAAGCCTGTGAAAGTTGCACTTGTTGGTGAGAGCCTCAACCCACGTGCAGCTAGGCAGACTAACAAAATCTGCACACAAGACCATTTACTGCTCCAATATCTGTGTCAGAATTTTATGTGTGCGTGAAAATCCGTGGTATGTTTTGCACAGACACACACTCTTCTCTCACATGAGCTGGCATACTCTGTGAACTTAAGAACACATGCTATTGCTGTCTCCCACTGACCATGGGGACAACCACAAGATTTTCAAAGTAATTTTTTTTATAAAGAAAAGCTTTGAAACATGTATTTTTTTTCTTTTTCTCAATTAAACTGGACTGTTTGTTCCAAAAAAGAAGAAAAGCAGGAAAACCAGAATGTAAAACAAAAGAAACTTGAACACATATGCACTAAGAGTTGCTTGAGACCTTATCTGAACTACAGTGTAAGTGTGGGTTTTCCTCTCTCCAGAGAAAGTGAAATTCCACCATCCCAAACAGAGCCACATGTACATCGTGTTATTTCTGAAAAACTCTGGCTCACCGAGAACGTTGCGTGACCTCAGAGTAGGGTTTTCTTCACTCAGTCACTTACCTTCTAACTTTCCTTTTGTTCAACAGTACACAAGCACACTGATGAAAAAAGTCTGTCCCTGACGCCATGAGCTGAGAGGGAGCTGAACTTGGAGGTAAAATCTGCAAAAGCTTTTTTTAAGAGAGTGGCAAGAGGGTCCATGCAGAGGGCAGAGGGGAGGAGTAGAGTTTGGCATACCAGTCCCAGCTATTCAACCAAGCAGCACAACTGTTCCAACGCTGTAATTTTAGCCTAAAAATATTACACTTTCTTTCCTCCTCCCTCTTCTTTTTTCCTAAATACTGTGGTTTTCTTTCTTTTTTTCTATTTTGTGGTTCTCTGTTAAGGTCTTTTCCCCTTTGCCAAGCATGCATGTGTTGCATCCCTCTCTAACATCTGATCATTTGGGGAGCATTCTGGTCTCTGCCATGGCAACTACATATTACGCCAGCTATGAGCTAATTCAGTAGGTGGCTGGCCCTGATTGAAGTATCATAAAATCTGACTCACACTTTGTAAAGGGCAATAATATCCGGTCTACTGTCTCCTCACATGGAATCCCAGCAGATATCCTTTGTTGTCAGCAGTAATGACTGCAACAGCAGTCATTTTTGTGTCTTGTTTTGGTGCTTCATTTTTTTCCCACACACAAGCTTGCCAAGACACACTTAGTAATTATGTTCACACATAACAGACAATTGCAGACAATTACTGAAAGGGCAGTCTCTATTTCTCAGGGATAGAACAATACAAACATAAACTGCTTAAGACAACCAAATTGCTGCACCTGGTGCAGGAAGATAAGATGTTAATAGCAGTAGAAAAGGAGACAATAGCATAACATCCTTGAAACAATGATTACTTTGTTGTCTGTGCTGTCTAACCACGTGTTGTTGTACTGTATTCTGTAAAAGTCAGTATTCATTAGAGTGTGTCTTGCATGCTGCCATTCTAATGAATATAATGTGTTATGTTTTATGTCAAGTGTCAACATGCACTTGAAAGATCAAGCAAATCAAAGAATCCATAATCAACAAGTACAGTGTTTTAGACTTATTTTTTATTGACTGCAGATACACATTTATTTTTTATTGACTGCAGATACACAGTATTTGTCTATTGACTTGAACAGTATTTAATAAAGCCATGTGGTAAAAAGTAGTAGCAAAGATCAATCACCCTTTGTAGGTCACACCCCTAAAAAAACTAATGATTTTTTGGGGGGCTTTTCCAGCTCTAGTAAGCTCTAATAACACAAATCAATTATTTTTATTTTGAACTTACACACCTCTACCAAACGGTTGAGCTGACCTAAAGGGGGCAAACTTTTCAGCAGTAGAATCTGATGGACTGATCTATATTGTGTAGCAAAGAGGACCTCTTTCAAACCAAATCTCTTTTTGTTTAATGTGAATTAATAATTATTTCAAGTCCAAATAGGGGGACACTGTAAACATATAAAATAATCAGATACAAAACTCTAAAATAAAAAAATTAAAAAATTCTATTTATGCTTATTTTGGCCAAACACCATATTACAAGGCACCCTTCATTGCTTTTTCATCAAAGTATCTAATTTCTAATATGCTCCTTGTTACACACACTAATAGCGATCCTATTGCAATCTACTTGGTACATACCTTTATGCCCAGTCACCAAAAGACAGGCCAAATTTTGAAGTGGCTGAACATGAATGTTGCAGAACATATGCAGAAACCAGGAAAAGAAAATTAGTATGTTTATGACTATGAAAATATGTATATTTGTGGAAACAAGAATTGCCACACAGAAAACCATTATATTATTTGATATTGCCTACCTTTAAGTGCTTAAGTGAACTTTCTTGGGAGGGTGGGAGGCCTTTTGTACACAAACATGAAGTTTAATAACAAATTTCTATTTCTATTTTAATATTTGAAATAGCAGCCCATTGATGGCCATTCATTTCCATATATTACAGTACATTTGTAAACACATGTAGACAGTTTGAGGAGGTAGTTCTCCATGAAAGTACCATAGGAACAAGTGTGACGCTAGACAGAGATTTACCATTGACATGGAATGTTGCACAGGACATTTCCGATTTCACAATTCAAAGGAAACATTCTCCATGAAGGTTAACTCTGTTTAGGTGAAAGCACCTTATGTTTGCATACCAACATAGCATAGGCGTTGTACAAATATTTTCAAAAAACAAAACATCTGTGTCTCTCTCAGAATATCTCAATGTCTTCAAATATACAGACAAAAAACCTGTACCCTTCTTTGTCCTTATGATCATAAGAGAACATAAATGATGAAATGATCATAAGAGATTTTTTTATGATGTAAATAATAATGTGTGTGATGTTTTGTGTGTTTTCAGCTGATTAATGAAAACTTATGTTAAATAAAAATATCACTATGTTTGTTCGTGTTCTGAGACATTTTGTTTAGTGATGGGCAAATCTGTAATGCTGAAAATGCCCCATAGTACCTTTAACCAGTAGCCTGTAACACTGTAAAGATTTGGAATATCCTTCAATCATTTTAAAATAATATTTACAAATATTTCTTTCTTCTTTAATCTTTAATGAAGAGTCTCAGAGATCATCTTGTAACACATACACTGATGAATTTAAAATAATAACTGTTGTATCGTCTGTGTAGGCATAGCTGCTCACAGCTCAGTACGTGACAAAACACAAACACTAACATTATTTAAACTTTAGTACAATATTCAACAGTCACTACCATCACCACAGTGTGTTACTAAGCACCACTTTTTTGCAACAATCAGTATCCAAACACCATCAAATTTGATGCTTTGCTCGACGTTTGTGTTGGCCTTCTGCATTGCCAGGTTAACTTCAGTACATTCTATTCCATTGGGTCAGCTACTGTTGTATTACATGTTAGTGGTTCAAATGGTTCAGTGTCTTATTCAAGGACTTCTTGACAGGGTCAGGACTCAAGCCACAACCTTCTAAACTCCTTTTCCCCCTGAGACACTGATGTACTGATACAGATTGGTTATCATTTGTCCTTGTCAGTGTAAGGACATGTCAGATGACATATAAGCAGTAATTAATCTGAGGTAAATGTAGTATCATCAATTAAAGCAGACTACAAATTATTAAAAATAGATCTATGAAGCTGACTTATTGCTAATTGCACCAGTTTAAATGTATTGCTTTGATATTATTTTAAGTGGTTTGTTTCAAATTATTCTTTCCTTACTGTGATGGCAGAGTGTAGGGCTGTGATTTTATTTGTGGTTTTGAATGACAAGTTTTTGATACACACACACAGAGGTACATATGAATCTGAAATGTTCATGCATTCTTAAGAAGAAACAATGAAGGAAGATTTTACTGCAGTGAACAGCATCGAGAATCAGTTTAGATTAAGAAAAGATTACATAAGATGTGCCTTAGCCACATGAGTAAATTTGACAGCAGTTGGCTTAACATACTGAGAAACTGAAGGCCTTCTGAAAAACAATGTAATCTTAGCACAGAACATAATTTCAATCCAGGCAGTGGCACCGCCTATGCACTGCATGCTTTTACTTGAGTCCTTTGTTGGTTTTCAAGCTAGTCATTTTTGTTTTTACTTTTCTGACAGAACTGGATGGAGCCCAGGGAGCATTCCAGAAGCAGCAGAGGCTAACGATGAAAAGAACATACTGCAAAATGTCAGGGTGTAGCTACTGTAAACTTAATCTTATAGCTCTCCTCACTGGCATCGTGTATGGAGTTTAGGAGCTAAATATAAAGGTAATTGCTATGACAGAGACTCCCCAAAACAAGAAAGAAAGAGGAAAACATAAATAACCTACAGCATTTTCAAAGCTGTGATTATCACTAGAATTGTAATGACAAGGTTTAGGTTTCCTCAGTTGGGCTTTTGGGCAGAACACCCACAAGCATGGAATTCCTTCAAATTGAGATTACAGGACATTAATCAGAGACTGCAGGCCTCCAGTTACAATGGATGTGTAGTAATGCAAGTCGATGTTGTAGAAACTAATCAGTGCTTCCAGACCAAATGTATGCCACATTCCATATACTTTGGTTCGTGGTGTGTGGTCGATGTTACACAGCTCAAACAGCTTTTCCAAGGGTTAGATGTTAGATGGGTGTTAGGAAATGTGTTTTCTGATTTCAAGAGTGCTGTTTCAAATTCTCATGAAAATAGTTTTGAATTGCTTGTGAGTTCATTCTCCCAAACAGATTTAACCACTGGACAGCAGAATATTTGAAAACAGTAGCAAAATATGGCAAATAATTCTCAGCTTACATTAGAATGAATGAAGTTATTGCGTATTTGAAGCTCATTGCCTGTGCTAAAACAATAAGCCTCAACAAATTAACTCTTCAACATTTTTGGAATGGTTTGTTTGTCAGTATGATTAAAAATAAACAACATGATTTTCATTTTTAATTTGATGGAAAGGTGTAGTATGAGTCAAAGAGGAACCTGTTACATTTTGATTCAAATCATGAGGTGGATCCAAATTATTTTCACTAGTGTTAACACTGCAAGAGCAGATGTCTGTGCTCATTTTTTTGTGTCCCTCTAGGATAAATTGTATAGTTGAAACAAAAATGAAGTAAAACATTAGCCTTAGCCCTAGCAGTAGCAAATAGCTTTGCTTAGCCGGTACATCTAGCCACGAGCCATTGGGAATCAGTAGGTCTTCTTCCAAGGTTTGGTCAGACCAATCACATTGCTCTGTCTTTGTAGACCAAGCGATACCTTATCAGCATGCATAGGCAGTCTGAACGAAAACCGCTGATACCGTGCCTTGGATTGAGCCCGGTCATGGCCAGACTATACCTTTTGATGTTATAGCCTGGCTTGTCAGGCTACTAAAACATGTCTCTTGCACACTATCTAGCTGGCCCCAGACCTTGGACTGAGCCTCCCAACATTTGGTTGAAAAATTGTCCTTTCATAAGTCTAATTCCTCATGCAAAATAATGAGTTAAGTACTCATAATTATTCATGAAAATCAAGAAGCCGCCATTATGGACAATAAGTAAAGTGGTGTGTTAAAAGGCCAAAGAAACTTATAAGGCTTTGTGACGCGTCAAGTTATAAAAGCTTATATGATAACATTTTAATGCCTTTTGAGTACAGTCATGACAATGTATAAACAGCTATATTTACAAATGTCATTAGGTATGAAGCATTATGAATGCATTATAACTCTTTATGAATGAATTTATGATGCTTTATGAATACTGGGTTCATAGAAACTGTTACCTATCTGCAAGTAATGGACGGCTTTGTATTATGAATAGGATTTTTAAAGGCCTGACATTAGATCTGAGATGGTTACTTTTTTTTTAGTACAAGCTCTGCGACCCACCCAGAACGACTCCACGACACACCCCGAACCACCAGTTAATAAACTGATGTATGACAATAACATGAGTTATTATGTGATCATTATTAAGTTATTATTATTGTGTGTGTGTTTATATATTTATATGCAAATGGGGGTGGGGTGCAGGGATTGGATGGTAACAAAGCTGTCAGGGATAGGGGTGAAGGAGTGTCTGTGTGTGTGGGAGGGGGCTTATGATCTGTGTGAGTGTATCAGTATGAGTGCACATGTATGTGTGTCTATGTCTGCCATGTCTTCCAATGACTTGCATTTACCACCTCATTTATTTCCAATGTAAATATCTACTTATTAGGAACAATTCTAAGCTTTTTAACACTCACAGAAAACAGCTGTAAAATCAGTGTTTACTTTTCAATACAAAATGTCAATTGCGTTGACCTTGACTGGGAGCAACCTTATATTTGCAAGTTTTCTACGAAATGGATGTTCTATGTTTACTCACTTTTAATGGATAAACATTGTCTTCAACATCAACAATTAATATTTAAAGGCATACCAGGTAAGACTGTGATGTTCTAGCTCCAGAGCTCCTCATACAGTCAAGAGTTGTTTTTTTTTGTTTTGTTTTGTTTTGAAATAGCAACTGCATTGTACATTCTCTCCAATCCATGTGAATTTGTTTGCAAACCAAAGAATAGTAACCAGTGATGATTGTTGTTGCGTTGCATTGGCTGACAAGCTAGTAATACACACGATTTCAGTTTCTGTTTCTTTTTCACTGTTAAGATCCTGCAAGTGCAATAACCGTGGAACTTATGCTAGGTGGCCGAGAGAACCTTCGTTTACCACGTAATGAGCCATTTAATCATCAAAGTGACTATGAAGGTGGTAAATTAACCTAAAAACATTGTCTGCTGTAACTTTAACTTTGAAATGTTTGCTGTAAACTAAGCTACCTACTAATCAATAGTAGCTTAGACAGTAGCCAAAATATTTTTGAGACCCATGGTGGACATTTATGTTGCTTCTGAACTACATTGGCTTCTAGAGAGCTAGGTTTGGCCATTGTCAAGTTATTCTTTTTGTTAATTCAGCTATTAGTAGTTTACAGTTTTTTACTATTGTATGTCCGAGCATAACTCACCTCTGCTGACACCTGCCAGTAACCGGATCGGAGGTCCAATGAGTCTTTGACAGCCACATCATTAAGCCACTGAAAATAACTGTTACCATCCTTCTTGGAGACAGTTGGTTCTTGGAGGGCTCAATCACTCCTGCTGCCCTAATTTCTTCAAGGCACTGCTCTGCTGCCAGCTGCCGAGCGTGGGATAAGCACTGTGTGACGGTGCTTATCCGTGTTGACGGATGGGTGCTGCATCGCCCATACTGATGGTGTGTTGCACTAGCTGAGTCCGTCCAACATCGCCAGGAGAGGCAGCAAAGGCCGTGTGGTGATGGTCCGGAAGAGCCCACAATTTCTGGCTCTGTGACTCTTCAAGGCCCTCAAAGCAGTTCGTCCATAGCTAATGAACCATCAGCATTTGCATTGGTGTATTTTGGACAGGCATCATAGCCTCAGGGTCAGCCAAGGAATCAGGCCCAGCAGCAACTGTGGAGGAGGATGGCACAGGGAATTCTGAGGGTGTGGACAGGGTACACGGAGTAAGCCAACACAATGATGGCAAAGGGTGGCATTAGGGGCATTGAGCTGACAGAGATGGTCATTGCATTTGCTCCTAGGAGTGTGAGGCATGCTACTCCAAGGTCAAATCAATGAATCAGTGCCCAGGAGACACTGTTCTGGAAGGTCAGTGGCCCAGACACACATGACAATTGAATGCCTGGTTATCTGCATTTTCTCCTCACAAAAGCCAGCCATTGGAGCCCATTCATTGGTGACAGCGATTAAAGGAACATTGGTGGGGTGGATGACTTGATTCAGCATGAGTGTACTATTGTGACAGTGGACCCAGTGTCAATTAAGCCACCATTTGTTGACCGTCAACAGAAGCAGAAATGCAGCAGCACTCGACTAGACAAGAAGGGGACGGGGCTGCTCTGCTAGGAGACTCTACAGTGACATAAGGACCAAAAGTGTCTCCCTTTATTCTGGTCTTTCCCTGTTTCCCTGATGTGCAGAGGTGGCTGCTCAATCTAGTGTTGTACAGTGACGGCGCACGTGGCCCCCTCTCCACAGCGGCAGCAGATGACATCACGTTCTCCAGCAGTAGGTCCAAGAGCATACCCGTGTTCCCTGGGGTACACTGCAAAGGCCCTTGGTTGGTCTCTCCATTTCAATTCAATTCAATTCAATTCAATTATACTTTTACAGCACCTTTCACAGTAGTATTGTCTCATGGTGCTTTACAGCAAGGAGCACCCAAGAGCAACAGGGGCAAGGAAAAACTCTCTTATGTTTAGTTAGTCTACGAAAAAACGTTGGGCAGATCCACAGCTCAAGGGGCTAATCCAACTGCCAAGGGTCATCCAGGAAAAGTACAATCATGATAGACTACAAGTTGTCCATGGTTTTTGCTAAGCATCATAATAGTTCCAAAATAGTCCCATAACATTACATGGTAGTCAATCCATAGGTTGTTATCAAGAACTATGGCTGGAGAGTGTAGTAGTAGCCAGACATAGTGTTAAACTCAAGGTGTGAGATGGGTCCATTTTGATAGTGCCATTGTGAGGGGAGGTCAGTCACATAGCCTCAGGGAAGGGGAGTGGGTCCTGGCATGGGTGTCTAGGTAGGGCCTCTAGAATGGAGAGTTGGTCCTGGTATGGGCCTTCTGTAGTGTTGGTTGCAGTCCACTCAGGAGGGGAAGGTGACAGGATGACACACAGCAGTGATGATAATGGTGTAGAGAGAAGGCAAATAAATTAGGCCAGGCTCACACTTCACTGATCATGAGTCATTTGTTCATACATATACGTACATAAATATATAAATAAGTAAAGAGAGAGAGGGGAAAGACAGAGAGGGGGAAAGAGAGAGAGTTGAATGGCATGACATGAAAGATTTGTGGCAGCACGAGGCTATAGCAACATAACTAAGGTATGGTGCGTGGCTACCCAACACTACTGCAGGGATGGTCAGTTGCCATCATGCCTCACACCTGGGGGCAACAGCAGAGGCAGTCCCTCCCAAAAGACCCATGAGAAGTGATGATTTGCCATGCACCATCCCTAACTATGGGAAACAGTAAAGAGGAAGGTTTTGAGTCTAGACTTAAAGGTATTGAGAGTGTCCACTTGTCGGATGTGGGGTGGGGTATTATTCCACAGGAGGGGTGCACGGTAACAAAAGGCTCTTCCTTGAGGGAGAGCAGCCTTAAGAAGATCCATTGGGATAGAATCCAGTAAGCATGTTGAGGCTTTAGCTGAGGAGATCAAAGATGTAATTTCTGATACATTGGTGGGTGTGAATAAATCAAGGTATGCTACAGGTTGACTAGAGCTAGCTATAACCATTACATGTGGTCCAACAGGATTTGAGGTTACAAGGGAGTTGTTTTTTTACATCTAATAGATTAAATTTTGTCATTAAAAAGTCCATGAAGTCATTAGAGTTATTGGAATGGAGTGGGTCTCCTCATTCCTAGTTTTTGTTTTTGAAATTTTGGATTATTTTTATTATTGTGTATAAGTGAGGAATAATATGATGATTTGGCATTGTTATGTGCTGTCTTGTACTCTTTTAAGCTATCTATCCAAGCAAGGCAGAACACGTTAAGTTCAGTGGCATACCATTTCCTTTCAAGTCCACACATAGCTTGTTTCAGTGAGCGAGTCTGTGTGGTATACCATGGGGCATTTTTTTTTCTTGTTTTCTTTTTAAGTGGTGCAATGGTGTTGAATGTGGAGGGTAGTACATTAACAACACTATCAGTTAATTGATCAACTTGGGTTGGGCTTGGAGTAGAGCCTTCATTTAGTGGGAGGTATTCATCAGGTTTTAGCCAGGTTTCTGTAAGACAAAGTATGTGAATTTGATTATCAGAAATAAGTTCATTTGGTCGTCTTTCATTCACAAAGTCGTCTTTGAGGAGAGCGAACGAATATTTAGTAAGCCAAATTTCAGTTGCGATTTCTGGCTATATTGTTTATTGGTGTCTGGTTTTATTTTATTAATATATAGAAACTAATCTATTGCATGTTAAATTCAGATGAATTAGACCACTTTGATAAATGCAGTATCCTGATTGAAAATTAATAAAATGAATAATAATGTTTTATTAAAAAAAAAAACAACTACAAGTAAGAGCCTATAGCTTACTACTATAGCCTACTACTGTCAGCCGTTCACTTGTCCTCTTGGCTAATATTTTGGTATCACTGTTTAACACGGTGCTAATATGTCACATGACAGCTTTAAGGCATTCTTTCTTTCTTTCTTTTTAAAGCAGAAAGAAGCAAATGTCATGGACTGGAGGCACATTGGAATAGGTTCGCAGAGACAGACTCTGGGCTATCCCATAGACACTATCCTAACGTGCACGTTGCCTAAATGCACGTTCTCTGTCTGGCTACATGGGTCCTTCGTTGCTGTGACAACACAAGTAAATAAAAGATTAGGCCTGCTACAGCTACATGTTACCTTGTCTTCACAGTCAGTAACGTTAGGACCATGCTTAAGAAGAAAGGGAAAAAGGGAAAGAAGGGCAAAGGGTAAGTATTCCTGAGGCTTAATGGATGCACAAAGTTAATATTAAGCCATCATGTAAACTGTTACACTGTTAGAAATAGGCTGGGCTACGACCGTAACTGTGTTCACGCTCATTTGTTTTTCATCCTCATCCCTGTAGGAAAAGTAAAAAAGAGGGAAAACAAGAGTCAAAATGGGAAAAAGAGTCTGAAATTGAAAGGGCGAAAGCAAATGCTGCTCTTTGGGAAATCAGATTGGGTATCACCGAGACCTCACGCTTGGAGTACCGCGAGGCCGCTCGCAGACTTGCCCGTGCAAACGAAGAACTCACAAACCAGCAGTACCGAGCTGAGAAGGAGGCTGTCGATATCATTGCATTCTTGAAGAAGAAAGAAGCAGAAAAGGAAGCCAAGGTAAGGCAGTCAATCCACACTGCCACACTTGGTTGAGTTGTTCACATAGTAATAGTTATTTCTAATTAGTTCAGGGCTAGTCTGGTAGAAAAACAGCTCCTCGTTCTACACTTTCGTTTCGTCGTGAGATTCGATTGCTTGCTTGAGGTGTTTAAGTTGGATCAGCCCCTGACTGATAGCTTGCCTTGACTCATTGCATTCTCCCTATGCATTCACAACGCCTCCCTCTGTTTGGACAGGTTAAAATGCCTTTTAAGACAAGAGCTCAATGGGATCAAATCCCAAAAAAATCATGTTAACAAGGAATAAAGGCATTCCCACTATGCATGCCACACCACCACCACCACCATGCCACACCCCTTTTCTCTACCAAATGGTGCAAAAATAACGATTTTTGGGCCTAAAGAAAATGAAATTACCTACTGTCATTTTACTAATTATGTATTATTGTGAAGCTTTTTATTAGTATATTATAATATAATGGATAAATACTTGGTAATATTAACTGCAAAGCTCATATGTGACCCTCCACAGCAAGGATTTTTTTCAAAATTAAGTTATTACCTTGCCATGAAGGGTGACACAATACACTTCCAAACGATACCTATATCAATAATTGACCAATAAATTACAGAGATAAGGGCGTTCAAAGTGTTAAGATGTTACAAGTCAGAAATATGGCTGTGTAGCCGATCATAGGGGGAGGGAGCTTCATTCAACCTGGCCCGAGTCATTTAACCATCAAAGTGACATGAAGTTGTAAAATCAGCCTAAAAAACATAAAACCTTGCCTAATGCCTAATAGCGTACTTTTTGTCATAGCCCTCCTCGCATGCTCAACGCATAGCTAGAGAGTGAGAGAGAGGTAATCGGTCTTTGCCGTATTGCTATCTATAAGTAGCATCACAAAATTCCATGGCATTTAGGTTTAAAGGTGGCATGTGTAAGATTTTAAGTTTAAAATATCCAAAAATGACCAAATCCAGAATGTAAAGATATAAGTGCAGTCATGTCACAAAAAATATAACAATGTAGTTGGCTGATGAGATATCTACCCAAATTTGCACACTAAATGACTAGCCTCAACCTGTGCCGCCTAATAATACAATTTTTTGCCATGTGTGGCGGTCGGAAGTAACACAGCGCCCAGTCATACAATGACACAAAGAAGTTGCCACCAGGAGGCTTGCAACATATGCTTGCAACGCTTGGCTTGTACTTGAACCCATGTATGGGCTATTAACTTTACTGTCTATGACTATTAAACATTCTCAGAACTAGCTGTCAATCCTGTGGAAGATACAATGTCCCATGTTGCCATCAGGATGGAACAGAAAATTTAAAAAGCAACGTTAAACACAAGCTGAGCCATACTAGGTTAGCTGAAGGTAGCAGCGAAGCCCTACAGACGACACCACCACCACCACAACAGTTGTCAGTAGCTGGGAAAAAACTCATTTAAAAGTGAAGAAAAGAACAGATTGAATCGGAATAAAACCAGGATATATATCAGCCTTGCTGGAAACAGCTTGTGGCAGCTAAAAACAAAGAAATGAAGTTTGATGGTGAAATTACAATGCTTCATTTCGACGTGTAAGCAAACCACTGCTAATATGTTTTGTGAAAAGTAAAATTCACCAATGGCTATAAAACGTAATGATGCTAGACTAAGTCATCTTACCTAATGTTGGTTGCTTGTCATACACTGCTGACCTGTCAGGTAGCAATAACATAAAATTATATCTAAGGCCATCCTGTCATGTTAGTTTTCTTATGGTTAGCTCTCCTGATATGCCAAGCTCATGCTAAAATGTTTGCTAACATCTAGGCATTGCTTCAGTTGTAATGAAATGGATCTCGTAACGTTACACCTGGTCAAAAGCAACCAATATGAATAGATTGCGCATTGTCAGAGAAGTATTTATGTCTGTGAAAGCATCAGATGTAACAAAAAACATTGTTAATAGTAATAAATGATGACAAAAAGTTACATTTTGAGCAACGATAACATTACTTGATTGCTCTGTAAACTGTGAAATCACCCGGACCTTAAACGTAACCTTATAAAAGAATCAATTTGAACCCTGAAAAGATTACACTGGGCATTCAGGATCAGATGAAGGGGAATATGTAGATTCTCGACGGCTATTTGAATTCATGGGTGGCAAAGAATTACATTTGTGCACAGGGACATTGGGAGGATGGGATGTGAATCATGGGCAGGCTGCTTACAAATGACTGATGTCCAGAGTCAAATGCTTCTCTCGCACGCTGGGTAGTTGTGCTCCTATGGAGAGAGCCTTCATTTCAGTCTTGAATTTGTCTATGAATTTGGTAAAATTTACCAAAGGTAAGTATTGGCAAAATTTAGTAAGAATGTGAAAGTGTAGGCTTTATACTGCCAAATTATTAATTTTCGACTTATTTGGTGCACACATTCCAAATCTCAAAATATCTCGAAATCAAAGCTTGAAACTTCTGACTGCTTTTGCGGTGTAGGGTCACATATGCATGATATGGTGATGAGCAAGGAGGGATCTGCATGGAGCCACTACACTAAATTGGTATTTTCTGGTAACGTTTAAGAAAATCATGCTAAAATCATGTTAGCAAGAAATTTATTCATTTCCACTGTACACAACTGCACCTCTGTAAAAACAATAAAAAAAAACAAAAAACAAAATTGATTGCTATGGTCTTGGAGCCCTGGTTACAAAAGGGTTAAAGGTGCCATACATCTATAGGGTTTAAGTTGTTCTCTGAGGTCTCCAAAGATGTTCTGAGTCTACAGAAAAGTGCCCTCATTTTTCTGCCTATGCTAATGAGCTGTGTTCTGATTTGCAGTAGCACGTCAGCGTTGCAAGGCACGTTGAGTGAATATTTACATTAGTTCGCTAAAGTGAAGAAGAGCGAAAAATTTTGGAATATTACATATCAGACAAAGCAGAGGAAGACATAGGAAGACAATTGCTTGGAGATTATAGACACTTTGCAATGGTGAGCTTGTGGTTTTAAACTAGCCAACATAGCCAGATAACTTCTTTGTTATCACAAGGTTACTTTTACAACCACAGGTTATGCACTGGACACTACTGGAAATAATAATGGACTTCTCCAAAATGCAGTTGTTTGCCCCTAGCTCCTGTTATTTAGGCCTAAAAACGAGACTTTTGCTGTTCTGCGTGTTCTCTTTATTTAGTGATTTAGTGATCTGGCATAGTAAGGATTCTGTGGGGTGGGCGCTAATCAGGAGAGCATAACTGAGCGATAACTCAGTGCTATCTGCCAATGGTTAGAGGTAGTTTTATGTAGCACTGACCAACTTTTCTCATTGACCTGATTTCTCAGTTTATAAATTTTTATTGGCTATTGTAGCCAGTAAAGATAGTATGAAATTTTCACATATACCATAGACAGTTGTGTGTGGCATGGCACCTTTAGAAAGAACCTTTACTATACTTTACACACCTCTTTTTGAACCTTTTCCATGATGTCCTGTTGTTTTAACCTGAGAGTACATTGGTTGATTTGAATTTGTTTAGTATCATTTTCACCTCTTGGGAGAATCATAATTTGAGGGTTAATCATGCATAAATGTTTCTACTGATAGCCTAAACAATATCGCAACTGGGATTGGTGGCCTAGATAGGTCTATTGGGCAATGCGGCATGTTATCACACATCACATAATACACAGCTTACAATTAATGATAAATCACATGTTACGGGTAGAAAGTTTCAAAAAAGTATAGTTCTGGCTGGTTAATGATGTCAGTAATACAATACAGAACTATATGGAGCAAGAAAGGTTAATCCAGGCATTCCAAAACGTAACAGTGAGGAAGGATTAAAAAGCCTTATTATAACTTATTATTATGACTTATTACATGGCTCTTTATAATGCTGAAAAATGCTCCATTCACTTCAATGGGACTTCCCAACATTCTATGGTCTGATATTTCTTGATAATGAACTGTTGCTAAGTATATCAGACCACTGTTATGGAATGTGAAACAGAATGTTGCCATAACCAATCAGCTGATCTGTAAGTTAATGGACTACAGTTTTTTTTGTGGAAGCTATTATCCATTTTAATCATTAAAAGTACTATGATAGCAATGATAAACATATTTCGTTGTCATGTTATTGAAGTATTCAATAGGTAGTAAGCGGGGTAACGATAACAATCGGGCTTCATCACTCTGTCGGGAGTTATTCCACAATAATGTCCGCCTTGCAGAACGTTGTCCCTTACTTGGCTGCTTCATGTTTAAAAAGTAGGGGGCAAGGCAAAAACTCCCTTGTGGTAGTTAGTCTAGGAAGAAACCTTGGTCAGATCCACAGCTCAAGGGGCCAACCCAACTGCCAGGGGTCATGCAGGAAAAGTGCAATCATTAGTTAGCATGATAGACTACAATTTGTTCATGGTTTTAGCTGAGCGTCATAATTCCAAAATATTGTAAAACCATAGGTGGTTGTCAAAAGTTATGGCTGGTCAGTGTAGTAGCAGCCAGTCATAGTGTGAAAGTCAAGGAGTGAGTTTGATCATGGGAGGGTCCATTTTGACAATATTATTGTGAGGAGGGGTCAGTTGCAGGGCCTCTAGGAAGGAGAGTCGGTCCTAGAATGGGTGTTTAGGAAAGGCCTTTTGGAAGGAGAGCCGGTCCTGGCATGGGCCTCCTGTAAAGTTGGTCTCAGTCTATCCAGGGGAGGTGGTGATGGGAGTCAGCTAGTGACAGACAGGGATGACACTCAGCAGAGATGATTTTGGTGTAAGTGGACAGAAGAAGCAAATGAGTTAGGCCAGTCTCACACTTCACTGAAGTATGTGTCCTATGCGCAAGTATATAAACTACTGGTCAGAAGTTTTAGATCACTTGGATTTCCTTGTTTTTCATGGAGACACTCATTATTTTTTTTGTCAATATGAAACAGAGCAAGTGAACCAGGCATACAGTTTTTGTAAAATAATTAATGATTTTATTTAAAATGACAAATGTCTCGTTAGAGTTTGTGTCAATAGTTACTTTTTAAGTAATCTGATGAGATTTCACCCCATTCTTTTAAGAGCATCATTCACAAGATAGATTAACTCAGTGGACACTTCCTCCATAGCAAACAGTAAGGTTTCTCTGACAAAAGCCCCATAATGTTCATATAAAGAAACAGTTGTGGCTACACCATTCAGAATTGTAAACTCTAAAAATTCGTATTGACCGATTTTCTTTAAATGTTGCTAGCATTGTTTGTAGGTGTGTATTGGGTTGTTATTGTAATACAGGATTAACTTGGCCCAATCATGTGCTGTCAAAGGGTATTATATTGCTTTGCAAAATGTTATCATATTCTCCTTTCCCTTAAGTCTCTTGAAATCTGTACAAATCTCCCCTTTTACCACCTCTAAAGCATCCTGAGATTGTTAAACCATGCTTGATTGACGACATTAAGAACAGTTCTGGCATTTTTTAATTCGTTCTGTACCACACACACAAACACACACACATATTCATTCACATTCATATTGACACAGCAAAACCTGTCTGTAGTTGATAAGACCTTGACTTCTAACTACTGTATGTCAAGGTTAGAAACAATGCGCAAAACACAGTGGATAGCCTACAAAATCATGCCAGTTTTTCCAAAAAGCTTAGTTTCTGTCTCAAATCCCGATGAAAATGTTGCTATCAGAATGAAAAGTTTGAGTTGGTTGTTATTTGAGTGAAGTTGCATCCAACCAGCAAAGATTGAGTTGGGTAGTTTTGGCCTTTGCTTATGACCATGGTCACATGTTTTACACAAATGCCAGAACTTTGCCTTTGGACAGCCACCAGTGACAACATAGCCCTATGGTGGAGCCTACAACAATCACAGGAAAAAATACCACAATAAAAGTAATTCAATTACATTTTTTAAGCATTAGAGAATTCTTTATTCTTTATTTCTTTCTTTCCAGTATATATATAAGGCCTAATCCTACAGGTTACACTTTTGTGTCATTTACCTATGTCAGTTTCTGCTACAAGGATATTCTTTCCTGTGTGTATGAATGCTATTTGGTATCATTTTTTCCCTATCAGATTGCAGAACTTGAAGAAGAACTACAGAATCAAAAAACAAAGGCCTTGGAGGAGAGAGATCTAATTGTAAGTGATCAAAATGACCACTTGGCTTGTTTTTTAGAATTTCAAAGAAATGTAGCCTAAAATTAGAGGGGGAAGGAACATGAGCAGAAGTGCTTAGTCTGTGAATATGCAGAGTCTTGACTTGAGCAGAGTGCTTAGTGCAAAGTGCTGTTAAATATGAAACTTAACACCCTACCACACTCTGCACAATGTCTACTAAATCACATTGTCATGCTCTCCAGGGTGCATCTTGTTTTCTTGGGAAAAAAAAAACTGTGTAATCATACTGGATTTCTAGTGGTTTTGGAGTTGAGCCACTCTTCTCTTTCTGTAATTACACTGATGTAGTGTGCATACATGAAGAAGTAACAAAACAAGGATAAAAAAAAAAAAACAGAACCCTTGCATTTTGTGTCTTGTAAGCCTTTAACTGTGCTGCTGGGGGAAAACCTGCAACTTGTAATTAAAACCCACACGTTTGGAAGACTCATACCAGCTATTCATCCCTCACGTGTCAGGGGTTGTATTTTTTTATCTCAGTAAAAGCTTTTTATTGCCCTGTACCTGAGTGTAAACGTGCCAGTCTATGGCAATTTGTTGGTTTCTCTGGTTTGAACAATTCTTCAAAACAAACGAACTGGTTAAGCTACACTTTTTGTGAAAAGCTGTTTTTACTTCTTGATTTTTTTTTAGACTTATTTCCAATAAGAGCTCAGAATAGAAATAAACTGGGATAAAAGTTGGAACAACTTGAAATATCCATTTTAGAAAAGCATTGGCAGCATTACTGTGCCTGTGTAGCCATGTAGCAATATTCTGGAAAATATGTAGTGGTTAGCTTTTGAAATGTAATGTGAAAGCCAGGACCACGTTCTCAGACAAAAATCATGTTTTTAAGGAACGCTTTTTAAAAGTAACCTGGATATACACACTGTTCAATGAAGACGTGAGCAACAAGTTTCTGTACATGTAAAACTGTAAAACATTTTATGCCTGAAATATTTTTTGCAGTTATTAGCCTACAAACTTTGCAGCATTCTTGTTTCTTGTTTCCTTAGATAGATCTTGCATAATTTAGATCAAAGCTTTGGGTCACTGCTCTGTATTTGCTTCAGTCAAGTGCTGTGCTAAAAGGGTCTTATGGCCTTCTTTCCTAATGATTTTCTACCTGCACCAAGGCCACCCTAAACCATGGTTAAGAGCTGTTGTCAGACAGTTCACAAATGCTCTGTGCCTCAGCTATTTCAGATTCATTTGACCATTGGCCATTAGAGGGTTAGCCAGAAGGTGGTGGTAATGTGCCTAAGCTGTTTACTATCAATCACACTATCAGCACCACCAGCCACTATCTACACTAGTTGTGTTTACATGGACATAATCTGATTGTAACTGGAATAAATTGGAGTAAAAAAGATACAAAGAAACTAATTTATGCAGTGGCGACTCATGACCTCTGTAGATGGGAAAGCCCCAATTATGTTGTTTCACCAAACCCCCGCATGAACAGGGTGAACAGCAAGCTAAAAATAATACAAGTTATAATTTAGATAAATAACTAAATATTGTTGTGCATGCTTGGAGTTAAATAAAGATGACAGACAATTTCTGCACTGCTGCTACTGTAGGTCTTATAATAAATAGGTAGGCTGGAGAACTGTGTTGGAAAAATTACCATTTTCTGACTAAATAATTACCTGTATTCCTGGTAAATCTGGTTAAGCACAAGTTAATGCACCTATCTCCTATCACCCATAGAAATTAAATACTGCTTTGTAAATAAATAATCTAGGTCAGGGGTGTCCAACAGGTAGCTCAGGAGCTACCAGTAGCTCTCCAAAGGGTCCAAAAAAATGTAAATAAATCTCATGAAATAGCCACAAAAGGTATTAAACCTCTTAAGAGTCTGGTACAAAATGAGCCCAGTGTTACTGCACTGTCACTGTTGATGTTTGTAGTGCACACAAGAGTTGGCGCCAGTAAAGGAGAGACAATATTTTTCATTCTACGAATTTTCATGACACAGATGAGTGCTTGCACTGCGCTGTAAGTGTGTAAGATGGTAAAGGATGTAACATTTATACCCAAGTACAGATGTAAAAATGTAGTGGAGTAGCTCCTGGCCACGTTGATTTTGTCAGAGTAGCTCTTGGAGGAGAAATGGTTGGAGACCCCTGATCTAGGTCATTACCTATTTGACTCTATCTGACCAGCACTGAGCGATTGACTATCGAACTGAAAAGACTCCAGATGATGTCATTATTTGCATTTCTGACAACATGAACATGGCTTCCCATGCCTGCCCACTTGTGATTTTCTATTCATTTTTGTGGAACCCAGCAGTTGCAAGGATTCCTCTAGGAAGTCTTTTACTGTAACTCATCTGTACCATAAAAAGTCCAACAACGTTGGTTCAGCATGACTTGATTTGTCTTTAGTGTACTTGTAACCTTTGCCGCCACTCTTGGTCAGGACTCCCTGGAAGAAGAGAACTCAATGCACCTTTCCTAGGTAAATAAAGGTTAAAGAAAATACAATACAAATCCTATTGTCCAAACTCTGGTTTGAATCCTATCTCACTGAGTGGTCATTCAACACAATTGTACTCATGTAATTAGTAAACAATATTAAAAATCTGGGACTAAACCCCTCTCTCCGCTCATGGATCCTAATCTTCCTAACAGACAGAATTCAGATAGTAAAGACTGGATGCTGCATCTCCAGCATAATCTTCCTCCACACGGGTGCCCCCCTAACATGTGTCCTAAGTCCGCTGCTCTACTTCCTCTGCACTCATGACTGCACTGCCACGCACAACTCTAACTCTGTGGTCAAATTTGCAGATGACAGTGGTGGTTGCCTAGATCTCATATCCAACAACGATGAGGCAGCCTATTTAATTCAAGTGTTGTCATCATGGTGTAAAGAACTGGTGGTGAACTTGATGAGAAACAGGCCCATTACACTCCACTTAAAATTTATTGTGGAGTTCACATCTCAGAGGATCTGTCATGGACTTCACATAGTGAAAAGGGCAAGACAGTGCCTACACCACTGACCAGATCTTAACTGAGCTGCAAAAGACTTTCTGTTCAGCCACCATAGAGTCTGTAATAGCTGGAAACATCACTACATGGTATGGAAATTGTAACTCTTAGTAGGGACAAGATGATTATAAATATTTATGGTACGATTATTGTCTTGAGAAATAATTGCACAATTATTCTTGCACAAACAAAATGTGAACACATACAGTATATGGCACATAACAATGTAGTGGCAATTGGGTTCTATTGAGGATAGTTTGAGTGCAAGACTTTTTACATATACAGTCTGTACCTGAACTTTATTTTATGCTGTTGAGAGCTTGGAACCCATTCACATATGTATATTTTTTTTCTTTTAGAACTGATCCAAGGACCCCCGGGGGAACTCATATCCCAATTTGATAACCACTTCCTTATTAGATACATCTAGGCTTTAAGATAAAAGTACTATATTATTACTTATATTTTTGTTATCCTAGGTTGCTGAATACACCAAAAAGATCAGTGATATGGAGGAGAAATTTAAGAAGAGACTCAATGAATTTCGTATGATTCAAGGGGAACTGAAGACAATTAAGGAATTTCGTAAGCAGAAAATCCACATGGAACAAGAGCTTACTAATGTATGTTGGACAAGAATCCTTACTTAATTAATTGATTGATTGATTGATATATAGATATGTAGATAGATAGATAGACCCTGTAATGCAATGGGAAATCTTCATTTCCTTTTACCCAATTAGTGTGCTTCATGCAAAAAGTGGTCCTTGCAAGAGGGAATAAAAGTTCAGCTCAGCTGACTGTGCTCAAAGGTGAGGTAGGCCTAACATTAGGAACAATCGTGACAGAGATGCATATATGGAAAGGCACTCCAATATATAATAATAGATTTTATTAGACTGCTTTGAAAGCTGCTTGGTTAACTGCATTAACTGAAGCATTGTAAGCTGTCTAATGGAGTAGAGAGGCTTCTAACACAGCGTGTTGTTAGACATCACCGGTTGTCAGACATCCCTGGAGCTCCAAGTGTCTGCTGTATTTAGATAGCGGTTCCCAAGAGTAGGCTAATATATCTCACGCAAGTCACACAAATTTCTGTTGCAAGTGGGAAAACCAGTCAGAACCACTCTCTCATTAGGCTATTCAGTCATTAACAGTAATGATAGCTTCTTTGCAGTGTAGTGCTTTAAAGACAGCTGATTTGAGACTCCTTGAAATAATTTTCTGGAGGTTGGGATGTCTGCCTATGACGATGTGTGGTTTTCTGACACGGCATATCTCCTGAAATTAGGCAGAGTGAAACCATGTTGAATCTGCTTCAAAAAAGCCTTCCCTCCCCGTCCCCTCCAGCATACATTAGGCAGCAGAACGTTTGTATTCTATGAAGTATCAGTGAGAGAAATTTTAATTAAATTGGTAGACACCCCACCCCTCACTAATGGTCGGAAGTCAACTGTTTTAAACTTACAGATGATGCCTAGTCATTAAAAAAAAAAAAAAAAAACACTTAAAAAAGATACTGAAACCTGAAACTCTACCGTTATTGCGGCCCAAAGTAAAGGTACTGAACATTTTATTTTCTTTTGTTTAGATTAAAGAAAACATGTACATTGAAAATCGTGAGCACAAAGAGATGCTTGCAAGAATGGAGCACAAGTTTTTCATTGAGAAGGTCAGTGCCACTGGTATTGTAAAGACAGTAAATTACAAGGATGCAGTCTTTTTGGTGACTTTCTCTTTTCTTACATCTGAAAGTCTGTGGATGAAGCTATGATCCAAATCACATTTTCATCATGCAGCTGTTTGTGAATGGGTTAGAGAAGTTGGCTATGTTGAGTTTAATAATAAAATCAGGATGAATCAAGTCTATTACTCTAGCCTATTGCCTATGAGTGACAGGAGCTTCTGTTACTTCCAAGAAGTGTCTTTAGGACTGTACAACCGAAATTTAAGGGGATGAAAAAATTGGCTTTAGTTCCTATTGTTGTCTGTACACATGCAGGTGTATGATAGTGAAGATTGTGCAGCACCATTGATGCAGAATGAATTAACCGTAGACATGGTAGACTGCGTTCTTGGTTAGTTGACAGTAGGCATGATATAATTATCTACTGCTCAGATACTGGACAAGTTTTGGAGGTTGTCTTGATAATTATGAGGGATGAGAATGAGGGAGAAGATGATGAAAGATGAATTTAGAAGAAATGAGTAGAACTTGCTGAATGTATTCTATTGTTAGGTTCATCTAGAGAAGGAAGCAGAGCAGAGAATTGCTCAGTTGGCTGAATGTGCCCATAATGAAGCCGTTGTGTGAGTATTTCCTTTTCATGTATCAGCATTTGAATCACTGGTCACTTTCAGATAGCGAATCCAAAATAACCTTACAGAGAAGATCACTCTTTACACAATGTTTAAACTCAACCAATCAGCAAAAAACCAGATGGATCAGTGTAGTCTTGGATTGCTGCTGTAATCTTGTAACCACAATCACGACAAATGTAACCTAGTGTTTAGTAGATTTACAAAATAATAATTAAAATATAAACAAACAAGAAGCAGAAATTAAACTAAATGTGGCAGATAATTTTGACTCGGTCATATCAATTATAGCTCATGAGCTAAAAAAGGTTGGACACTCCTGGTATAACCCATAACAGAAAGATTTTCACTGAAGTATAAATAAAATTCTGTTTCATTCTTTTCTTGTTTGAGCAGGCAACTAGATGATGCATCTTGTTCAGTATTCAAGGAGAATTTGCGACTCAACGAGGCTCTCAGTTATCATATGAATGAGGTAGAACACCTGAAAGGGAGAAGTGAAGCCCTGGAAGAGGAGAATGCATCACTCACCCTGTATAAGGTACACATCACATTAATGGACATTGATGTTAATTTCTATTATAAGGAATATATGCATTACTTAGGTCTGTTCTTGACACGTTCACGCCTTAAGGAAGGAACAGACCTAATTTTCAACCCTGATTCTTATACAATGGAACGTTTGTATCATAGGTAGGCCTAATCTGAAGTAATTAACAGTAGTTATGGTGTTCAGCTGTAGTAGAGGTTGTTATGTGTTTTTGGGTGGCAGATTTCAAATACACAATAAACCTCTTTGTTTAGATGTGACAGAATGCGGGGGAATTTTGTCTCGTTCTTTGTTCACCTGTGTCTCTTTGATATGGTTTATCATAAATTTCATAAAACTGCATAGTTGGTTTGCACTGTACTAACCCATCATCCTTCAAATTGAGACATGTTCCTCCTATTCACATGAGTTTTTAAACATATACTAACGTGTTAGAATGATTAGATTGTTGTAGGCATTTCTGCTTACTGTGACTATCTTCTGCAAGTGAACTAGCAAAAGCTTAGGCTACATTGCAGCCCGGGAATATTACTGTGTAAAGCCATGTGTTTATTTGTGATTTAAAATGAAATATTCAAAATGAAAGGATGTGGGGACACACTTACACATCCTTCTGCTTTAAGTTTAGTTTTATCAATCTTAAGTTGCTTTATTTTAGCTATGGAAAGTGTAGACTGCTATAATCAGAAAGGAGATGATGCAGCTTGCATAGACGCAACCTGCAGTGATGCTGATTCATAATGTCTGAATAACAGAGTGCATTAAAAACACCTGGAGATTTAATTGTCACCGAAATAAAACACCGCAATCCACGTTGTTATTCGGCCTGGATACTACCATTTATGTTGGCGCTGTTTCTATAGTAATAACGTATTTCAGTACCCAACCCTAAGGAACGGAAGATGCAATCTTCTGCTTGTGATATTGCATCACCTACTGCTACTAGTGAGTGTTGCAGTTTTCAATTCACATGATGTAGGCCTACGGGCTCACTCTGTGGATAAACAGAATCGCTAGGAAGGCTACTCTTCACTGTCGATTTGTTTCACTTGTGCACTGTAAGCAGTATCAACCAAACACATGTTTGAATTCACAACATGGCTTATCAATTTACAGTTTTTTGCTTGTCAGAAATTCTTTGGGGGGAACGGGTTCGAGTCCAACCCGAGGTCATTTTCCGATCCTGTCCCATCTGTCTGCCACTCATTTCCTTCAACTTTCTGCCACTGTGGGTCGCAGTTTCTCCTTCCTTCAGTTTAAATGTGTGTACGCATTGGTCAGAGCTTGTATGGAGGAGCACACAAGTCTGCATTAAAGGTGGCGCACGCATTCTTTAGTGTGCATGCAAAGTTTCTAAATGAACCCTTAGGAGAGGAAAAAAAAATGCAGTTCTTTGCATTTGCCATCTAAACTATTTAACGACTAATGGATAACAGAGAATTTTTAAAGGGGCCCTATCATGCTTTTCCAGTTTCCAGTACAAGTATACATTACAGTGTACTTTGCTAAGTTTTCCACATTTAGAACAATTTTCTAAGGCCCACACAACCAGTGGGCGATAATGGAGTTGTTTTGAAACTGTCGTAGACGTGTCAGGTAGGCATTGGCCTTAAAGAAGACATAGAATGGAAAACCTTTGCTCTGGTTTTGATGAATTAGGAGTGGTTGTGCATGGACAAAGAACTTTCAGAAGCATGAGGCATTATTGTGGCATAGCAATGGTTGCCACAGGTAAACATATCTATACAGAACGTAGCAATCATTGAGACAGAAGTAACCACTAGCTTAGTGGTAGCAAGTCGCTGGCGATAGTTAAATAACTTTGCTAGGCAAATAAATAAAATAGTGATATAGTGATAAATAGGTAAATAAATCACATCCTGCAGCCCTAAAACACACCGCCTGAACAATTATATTTGAGTTAAATGTGACTGTCGTCATATCTATGACGTCACTGTCAAAATAGGCTTTGAATGCTTGCTAATAGCACTGTTGGCCCTATCTTTGCTAATGTAGGCAAATGAAGTGGGAAATTCTTCAAATTAAGTTGTTAGATTGGCTTGTTACATGTTGAATTGATTAGCATCAAGTCAGACATTACAGTTGTCACTGAATGATGGTGTTAGCTTTGTCTTTGACCCACACCTGGTGTCCTGGATAACAGGCTACCTCACCATGAGACCACATTTTGTGAGACTGTGATCAGTAGCATGGGTGTTCCACAAGGAACTGTTAGTTCTCTTCTATTGTTCATCCTCAACATGTCTTCAACCACAACACAGTTTTGCTACATGCAGAAGTTCTCTGATGACACTGCTATTGTGGCATACATCAGGAATGGGCAAGAGAGGGATTACAGAACCAAGACCAAGGAGATGGTGGTGGATTACAGGAAGTCCAGCTCCCCTCCACTGCCAATTTACATTAAGGGGGTCAATGTGGAAGTTGTCAAGACCTGGGGCTGCACCTGGACAATAAACTGGACTGGACAGCAAACACAGACACACTTTAGAAGAAGAATCACAGTCAACTGCTTCCTGAGAAGGCTGGGGTCTTTTAATGTCTGCAGTGCTATCAGTCCAACTGATGTTCTGCCAGCCTGTCATCGCCAGTGTTCTTTTCTATGTTGTGCTATGCCTTTGTTTCTTGCACCATTCAGCTTTTTAACTCTTTCCTGAAGTGGCAGGGAAAAATTGACTACTGGGCATGAGACTGGCTCTCTCCTTGCCACACACACCACACCATCTGTTTTTAAAGCCTAGATTTGCACATTTCATTCTTTTATGTCCAGACAGCACAGCAATCAGTACTTTTCTGTTCTGACTGACATGTATATCTGAACTCCACTTTGCACTATCCCTGGAAATACAGACTTTGATTTTAAGCCTAATCCCCGCAGACTGATGGACACACTAGTAATTGACAAATTTACATTAAAGGAATCATATTTTCAAATTCCATGAAAATCAACAGGGCACCATCGAGTTGCCTGCTCATTCTTAATGTTGAAAATTCGAAAAAGACCAATCAAGTGATGGAAAAAATACAGGATTTTATGGGGGGATTACAATGCTCTTACATTAGCCAACATAAGCTCCTCTGGCTAAATGATGGGTTGTTAACAAGCTTTATTGACATGCTACAAAACAGAATGCCTGATTTACTGCAGAAGACATCAAATAGACTTAGGTAAGTAAGAAATAAGTCACGGATGCACATGAAATCTGGCCAGAACTTTGGTAAACAGCAATACGAACAATGTCATTAATAGGCTGCGTCGTTTCACTAATAGACAGCATTCTTGTCAGAATTTATGACCACTTTGGAGCAACATACATGCACCATCTCTCATCATGCACCTTGGTTCTAATGTATGCGGTTTGATTGGCCCACAACTTCATGTCGTGGTTCTACACCAAAATAGACTCAACAGTGGTGAAAGAATTTAAGATAATGCAGGCAGCGGAAAGTTCTGCCACTCACGACATGATTGGAAGATATTTGTGGTAGAAAAAGATGACTGGTAAGACTTTAGCTTGTATACAGTCTTTTCCTGACAGGCTACAGATATTTAAATGAGAGCACCCAAAAAGTCTGATTGCTAAACAAGCCGTGAGGGGCAGAATATCTCCCAACACAAAATGGTTTCCAAACTGAAAGTGAAGTGTATTCCCTTCCATAAATTAAATATTCTGCAACATTGCAAAGGAAAATAATTGTCATGCACCTATGTTATAGGCCTACTGTAGTATATGAAACTAACGTTAAATTAAACTTATGGTGTAGTGCTATGCAATGCATTTGCCGAAATTAGACTGTAACATTGGCGATGTTGGTACGCTATACATCGCTATAGATCAACCTTGTTGTATGCAGTCTAGCGGACCTAACCTAACATTTTTTTGTTGTTGTTTTCAAAAGGGAGACCTGAAGTACACAATTTAAGAAACTGAGATGGTAACATGGGTGTACTGGTACCAGTATCATCGGCCGACCTCTAGTATCTATCTAATCTAATCTTTGAGTTTCTCTGAACCCACCTTAAAACTGACTTGAGATATTTTCGGAGGTAACATACTGTTTTGTTTTGCTGACAGTATCTGACAAAAGTGAGTACACCCCTTATGTTTTTGCAAATATTCAGTTTTATCTTTAATAACTGCCTTGCTGATAAAACTGAAGATATAAGTGATGGACTGGCCAAGTACTGAAACTCATTTGAGCACCAGTGTCGCATCCTTAAGTGAAAGATGGAGGAGAGAAAGGTATCTAACATCTAGCAACTCATCAGGAAGGAGTGGGAGAGTATTCTTGAGCAATGCTGGTTTTACTCATTTTATTGGACACTTTACTCATTTTATTGATTCCATAAGGACAAAAACAAAATCTTAGCCAAGTTTGAAAAATATTTTGCTAATGCCCTGACAAGAATCAAGAAGAATTCATAAATGACAAGGCCAATAATGTCATCGATAGTAACCTGTCTGACATTTATTGTAGGTTCTAAGTGACTGTGTGTAACAGAATGCATAGGTTCTTAGAGAATCTTGCCAACAACTATGTAGCGAGGGAAGCGAGATAGAGAGAAGGCGAGAGACAGAGTGAGGGGGAGAGAGTAACAGTTAGCCTGTGCAAACTTTAATCCACCACTCACGACCCAGCCCCACTCCAAAGTCATTCCAGAATCGTGAGGGCCACCAGCAACAAGCACCGCATTAGCGGCCTCAGTTCCACTCCACTATTACGGTTCAATATCTGACCACTCCAAGTAGCTCAGAGAGACATCAGGCAACTGGGACTATGGGATGGAGTATGAGAAATCAGTTCAAAGACAAGTGGGTGGTGATCATTATGACTATAGGAAATAGAAAATAGCTCAAGTTCCTTTGTTCCTATTGTTTTTTATTTCTTTTTTCACTGATTTTTGGTCATCTGTCCCTGAGGCACTGAAACATTCGTGAAACGTGAAACTTGCTGGACGTATAGATCCACTTGAGTTTTAATGAGTGGTAGTTTTTGGCCCTGGGAGGCCAACATTAATTGATCTGACAGTTTTCATTGAATAACTCAAGAACTGTAGCGCCCCAGCCCAAAAAAATTTAGGAGTCTATAGGTCTCAGAAAGTCAGGTGCAATCAGATGGACTATTAGCCTTCACCTCCATGCTACTGTCTTTGTGGACTGAGGTACACCAGCAACAAAACCCTTAAATTGTATACCTAAATAACAGGAGGAACAGGGACAAACGGCTGCAGTTAAATCCAACTTCCAAGAAAGAAACAGGTTTTTACTGTCAACAAACAAACTTGAGGTTTCTACATACCTGTGCTTGTGCAAGTAAATTTTGTAATGAAATATTTTGTGCATGTGAAAAAAAAAATTGTCTGTATGATTTGCGCATGTGTAGAGCAGTTTTGTAGTTGTGGAATTAAGTTCTTACCTGCAGAAATATTTTGTACACATGTGAAAAACATTTGTCCACTGCAATTTGGGTCTTTGCGTATAGATAGAAACTGGGAGAAGTGCGGCATCCACTGTTTGTGTGCAACACTGGATATACAAGGTACAAAACAACAATGGTTACTTAACATAACCATGGTTCTCTGATAACATTAGTGAGGTTTCTGACTATCGGAAGTGCCTTTGGCATGATCGACCATGGAAACATGTATTGCACCACATCTGTCTGTAGATGGACGTCAGACCTCTGGCCTCATACGCCAATCTAATAGCATCAACAAGTCAGTGAGAAATACGCTGTTTCGAAACAGGTTTCCCTGTGTGAGGAGGATCCTAGGAGAATGGTCACTTCTCAGTACATGGACAGGACACAGTGAATGTAACATTTACTTCACAGAAAAGAAGTAAAAAGGGGGAGAAAAAGATTGGAGCTTGACCAACATAAGGCAAGTCAAATGAATGCTGGGTTTAACCTCAACGTCACTGCTGTGCGTCCCTCGTTAAATGTCATGCAAAGAGAATGAGTCAAAGTTTGCTCACTCTCTTCACTGAAACTTTTAAGATGTTTTATATCATATTTTCATATCAGTGAAATCCAACCCTGGGCTCGAGCACTTTGAAAGGTTGCAATGACCTCGGAGGGGGAAGGCCAGCTGCATTCAGATTTAGCTTCTCACGGGCCAATCCCAGAGCACCAGGCATTCTGGATTGGGATGCAGGATCTGACCGTGAGCTTGGGACAATATGTCCCTGCACAGAGGGAGAGGCCACGGCTCCCCCACTAACGTCTGACTGATCTTGGCCAGCCATAGCCTTCACAAGAAGGAAAAGAGTCTGTTTTCTCTTGTGAGAGTTGGAAATATTAGGTGAAAGTTGGAAATATTAGGCTGAGCTGCAGAAAAGCATTCAGGAGCACATTCGGCCATTGTTGTGCCAAAGCATACACACCCAACGGTGCATCTGCATCCATGAGAGAAATGAACAGTGGCATTGAGTTTGGACATTGAGTTTGTATGTATTGTTTTTTGTTATGTTTGTATTTCTGACAAGTCATATACTTGGATTATTACACTCCTTGTACTGAGACAATAAAAATTATACCAAACATGAATACATTCACATTTCATAACATACAGAAATACATTCCAAATCTATCTGAGGTAAGGTCAAAAGGTTCTACCCAGTCACAGGGGAACCAGCAGTTAATTTACATTGATCACCAGGGGAGGATGACTCCTTTTGTTTCTGTGCCATGCCAAATGGTGGCGGCTCCTGGCTGTCTGAGGCAGAATATATTTCTAAAATTATTGCGTGTCTCACGTGTCTCTCCCAGATCTGGTTGACCTCTTGAGGGTAAAGCCTCCATTCTCCGTAAAGGGTGAGATTTGCCCCGGTGTTCATGATTTGGAGAGCAGAGGGTTCCCTCTCACGGTTCCGGGAATGAGCATCATTCAAGGACCTTCAGCAACATGTTGCGACAATAGTCACAGCTTTCTGGATCTGCCATCAATGCTTGGGCATGTTTAGTGCCCATACATGCGATGCACAAGGTGATGTGAATTCTTTCCCGAAACCTTAGAACTGTAAGCGACAAGGCAACAGTGCAATAAAGCATCCTTAGCCAGATCAGATGGGGGAGGCCATCTCTTTGGAGTTCATTGAAGGCTTGTTTTTCTCTGAAGCTCGCCTTCAATGTGTTGAAAAATCTTGAAAAAGCTTGAAAAGTGCTTGTGAAAGCACTTAGCACAAAAAACTCAGTGAACTGAGTAGACAATCGTACGCCTGATGACAGACCTTAACTATCTGTGGACAATTCAGTAGGAGTCATATGTGCTGAGGAAGGGTAGTGGTCTTCACCGGGAAGAAAGCAAGAATGATGATTGGGGGTTGTGCAAGAATGATGATTAAGGGTTGCACAGCCAAATATAAAGGGTTGACGTAGACGCTCCACCTACGTGCTTCTGTGGTCGGTCATCTTTCCTAAGTTGAAAAATGACTAGGGCATTTGACTTTGTTTCATATCAGTATTTATATCTTTGTGAACCATGAAGTCATGAATTACGACTAGTGTTGTACAGACACTGGTTAAATTTAAGAACCTGAAAATGGATAAAAATTATTCAGTTACATTGTGGTGCGTGTTTTTGTAAAAAAATATTTATTTCTTTTTGATGTATTGTGTTTTCTTCAATTTAACATAAATAACAAAAATATTTTTTTTTACCAGGGGTGCCAATAATGGAAGGTGCTGTATTTTTATTTGACCACTTCTTTGTCTTTTTGGGACTTAAATGTCAGATTGGGCAACTTTGATGCATACCCCCCCCCCCCTGCCTTTTGGAGGACAACTGTGTTGTTTATTACAACTTTGTACATATTCTTAGTAGTATTTACATTCACATTTGTATATGTAGAATGGGGGGTTCATATATAATGTACAGAAACAGACATACAGCATGAGACAAATGACAGGAAAAGAAGATAATGGGACTAGAACACATTGTGAGTACAGGACAAAGAGACAGACACACAAGAGACAGAACAAAGTGACAGACATGAGACAGTGCTTGGACAGGGCAGATAAGTAGTTACTGTTGGAGATGTTGAAGTTGGTCAAAAGAAATATGCATAGTTACAGGCTATGTTTGGTTGGATTTGAAAGAGGTTATGAATGTTTTCCAGATATCTTCAAAGGCTGACATATCCTTCCTTTGGTGAGGGTGTTTTTGGTTTTATAATTATGATGTATTCTGAAATTAAGTTGGTCCAGGGAGTGATGTGATATGAATTCCTTGATTTCTTGATTTCTCTTGAGGACTACTTTCTTAGCAACAGCTAGAGAAATCAGCAAGGGGTTTTTGAATTTAGATGAGAGATGTTTATTAGAGATATCACCAAGAAGACAGAGTGGTACTGATGTTGGGATTCTACAACTCAGGATGGTGGCTAGTGTCTCATTGACCTTGGTCGAGATGGAGTGAACAGGCTGACATAGCCAGATGGCGTGAAGATTGTTGTCTGTGATCGTTAAAGTGCATTGTGAACAAACCTCAGTGCCAAGCAGTCCAATTTTGAACATTTTGCTTTGAGTGATGTGAGTTAACTGTGAATAACTTTATATTGTATCAGCTGCAGGTTTGAGTTAGTGGTCATGGTAAAAGTGTTTTTACATGTTTGTTCCTATAAATCAGGGTTAGGGGAGAGCTCCAAGTCATTTTCCCACTTAGTTGTTGGGAGTGTTATTGTACTATTTAAGGTGGATATAAGTGTATGTAATTTGGAGATCAGTTTTTTATGATTATTGATTTGGATTAGTACTTCAATTAGAAGTTAGAATTAGCAGATTTTTTCTTTAATTCTTTAATTAGTTAATAAAGTTAATATAGTTAAAGTCTATACAAATATGAAATAGTCTTGTCAGTGAATATTGTCCACAACTGTTATATATATATTAGTTGAACATGACAATATTGGCGATGCCCGCCCACGATATTGACACGCTTTCTACTGTGAATGCCGAATGCGAAATACTCTTCCAAAAATATGGAAACTTTGCAGTTTGTTTTACATTAGTGTGCTTCCATCATACTATGGTGGTTGGCGATTTTCGCCAAGGCTATGAGGCCAATACTGAGTGTGCGTAATGCCCCCTGTGCCTGTTGCGCATTGTGACCCTTATCAGACATCTCTAGTTTTCTTTGCCGTAGTTGTCAGTGATGATTTTAATTTGGAAAACAGTGCAGTGTGTACTGAAATTATGGCAGTAATTCTGGACTTGATCTGCTTTAAAATCAAAACAACCTTTTTTTTATTAATCATATTGATCTGACAGCACTAATAATGATTTATGTGGTCTCTTTTTGATCTAATCCTCTAGGATACAAGTGAGCTCATGATGAAGCAGAATGTTTGCAAGATGGCTACCCAAAAGAAAGAGATCTTTGAACTGAGGAGTAAGGTTGATGTTTTGGAGCGGACACTTAACATCATGTCAGTGCAGTTTGAGCGTGAGAAGAACGAGATCCAGAAAAAAAATCTTTTTAGCTCACAGACCAATTGTGTAGAGCTTAACAAGTTACAGCGGCTATTGGCACTACGTGAACGTGAAGTGACTCGGGTCAAGCGTCTTGCTCACACTGTTCTGGAGCAGCGCACTGAGCTAGAGCTCTTCTTTCATGAGGCCCTGGAACAGGTGAAACAAGAGATTCTGTCCAACCGCTTGCAATATAGGTAAATATCCAGTCACTTTACCAAATGCTTCGTCCTATTTTATTTTTGTCCTTTACAGAAGGAAATAATTGTTATGGAAATTGCTAAAATCTGTACAGACAGGAAGCACTGGAAGCATACCATCGGAGGATAAATGATGCACGAGCAGGAAGACAGGACTATCCACGCATCCGTACATTTCATGGGAAACCCCATTCTACCAATAGCGTATTTACTGATCTAGAGGAGGCAGAGAAATGGTGAGTCAATGACGTTACCTTAAACACACACTCATGCCTGGACAGCAGACTTGTTTTTTGGAAGCATTCCACACAAGATTGTGTAGAATGAAATGAAAGTTAAGGTGACATGACAGATGTGTCATCTGTATTTTTATTGGCAAGATACTTAAAACTGATTAAGTAGTTATAAGGGGGTATTCCAAGAACTGAAATCGAGTGGGGAAAAATAGGGTTTTCTTGATCAAGCTTACCCAAGCATAAGGGACAATGAGGGCTCAAAGGCTAAACAAAAAAGTTTCTATACATTTGCTTGAACTTCTGTAATGTTCAGATGAAATCAAATAAGTACATAAAAGTACAAAATAGCAGACAAGTAACAAATAAAGTAATGAAAGTGGATAAACAATGAACATAACTTGAGAGCAAAAAGCAAAGAGACTCTGCTTCAACAACCACACAAACATAACGTGATCTAAATAATAGACCAAGTATAGTTTGATAAAAGTCTACTGAGCTAAAGTAGTTTATTAATTTAATAGAAAATAGTTGATTAGTTTGATAAAGTTGATTGCTTACAGGTAGTAGTCAGTAGATAGGCAGATTACAACAGGAAATAGAATTATAAGTTAAATAACAACCCAAAGACTTTACATTAAGTAAAATTAATAGATAAAAGTGGAGATAATGAAGTGGTATTATAAAATACATGAAAACAAAAATATTGAATAGAGTGAATTCATTAAAAGACCTAGTTTGGATAGATGAAAAGAGAATAAGCTAAAGTAATTCATTAGATTGATACCCAGGCATTACACAGTGCATGCAAACATCTGTGTTTTTTTCAATATGCAGTTTTTGTGCACAAAAAAATGAAGTTGTTGTTAGGAGATTTCTAGGGTAGTCATGGTGGTTGCTATTCTAGCCACTACTGTATTAGCCCAAACATAAGACAATATTTTTCTGTAAATACTTCTTTAAAAAGGGGGGTTGTCTTATATTCGCAGACTTTTTTGACTTATTGGCCTGCAACTACTGCACATGATGGAGAGGTAAGAGATTGTCTTGAACACATTCAAAATTAGCCTTGAGCTGTGTAAAATAATGACTGGATTTACATATACTTCAATATTCCTTGAACCGGTGTTGATAATATTCAGGATACAGTGTTTAAATGCGCACAAAATCGACACTTCTTATCTAATGAAGATGCGGCGCAAAGGACTGTCACTGTGTGACGAATGAGTCTTGTCCAGGGCCTGCACAGACTTCAAGGAGAAACTGTCTTTTCAGCGGTAGTCTATGATCAAAGTAAGGAAGACTAACTCATACAGATGCTATGCAAACAGTGTTTTTCTACATGCCAACACCTGTTACTGTTGCAAAGAAAGGTTGAAAAACAGTCACTGTGCGTTTGAAATGAGAGAAGTGAAGCACTGTTATGTTTGAGTGTCTCGCAGTAGGGAGCCAACTCGACACTTTGACATGCTGTAGCAAGGCTGTAGCTTCTATGCAGACTTCTATGGGGAACACATATGGTTTTCTGCCTTGTAGATAGCCTACAGTGTATTGTTGGCACTTTCATGGAAAATTATCATTCATACGGTAGTCTACTATTCATTCAATTTAAATGTGACAAATTACTCATACAGTTTTTTCCAATAAGTTTTAACCAGCATTTTCAAATAAAGTAATTTACTGGAAAAGGGGGGACGTCTTATGTTCAGCATCATGTTATATTCAGGCCAATACGGTATTGGAATCATGTTAGTTGCCATGTTGGTTGTTTGGTGAGCATTGTTGAAGTGGTTGCAATAGCACAAAATTGCATTTTGGTAATTCCAAAAATTGAAGAATTTCATAGACAACAAAGATGAACACAGGTCGCTGTGAACAGAAACTCATGCACATACTGTTAATAATGTGCATTATTTGCTTAAGATCCTATTTGAAAGTATTGTTTGACAAGCTTCAGACGGAACAGCAACACTCGTTTTAGAATGCTATCACTGAACAATGGCGATATTAGTGCAGGACAAAAAGGGAGATTGTAAGATGTAACCGGTGGCTGTTGTTTATTAATTACAACTGACAATTTGTTGGATGGTTGGATGCAGCTAATTGGTAAAAATGTTCCAATAGTTGAATTGGTGGAGATGGTTGGTTGGCATATTGTTCCTACAGTGACATAATATTGACAGTTGTTTAACAAGTTATTCATTGTTTTAATCAAGTTGTCTATTTTGGTTTACTGTATTCCAAGGCTATTAAACTGTTGATAATTGATAAAAATGTTTCAATAGATGAATTGGTAGAGATGCTTGGATGCAGCCTCTGGGTATAGTTCCACCAATGACATTGATGGTTAATGATGTTGGTTCCTATGTTTGTTGCTGGGTCATCATTGTGGAAGTGGTAGCCAGGAAGTGCTTGTGGTGGTTGCTATGCTGGTTGCTAGGTTAATTGTGATGGTTGCTATGTTGATTGTTGGGTCATCATTGTGGATGTGGTTCCCAGAAAGTTGCAAGGGTACTTGAGGTTGTTGCTAGGCTGTTACTATGCTGGTTACAGTGGTTGCTATGCTGCTCGCTAAGTTAGTCCTGTTGATTGCTATGCTGGTTGCCAGGTTGTCATTGTGGAGAGGGTACTTGAGATGGTTGCTAGGTTGTTTCAGTGGTTGAATTGGTAGACAAGGTTAGATGCAGCCTTGCAAGACTGCATCATATTGCTCAAGCTGTGACATAATGTTGATGGTTAACGATGTTGGTGTCTGCGTCACATTGCTCTAACAGTGACATAATGTTGACAGTTACTTATCGAGCTGTTCATTCTTTTAATCAGTAATGGTGATGGTTGATGATGTTGGCTCCTATGTTGATTGCTTGGTTGTTACTGTGGAAGTGGTTGCAAGTAGTAAGGGTACTTAAGATGGTTGCTAGGCTGTTACTAGGGCAGTTATGGTGGTTTCTCTGCTGGTTGCTAGGTTGATTGCTGGGCCGTTGTTAAGGCGAATAATGTCCCTACTCTGGTTGCTAGGTTAATCATGTTGGTTGCTATGTTGATTGCTAAACCATCATTGTGGAAGTGGTCCCCAGGAAGTTGCAAAGGTATTAGAAGTCATTGCTAGGCCGTTGCTAGGCTGGTTACAGCAGTTGCTATGGTGGTTGCTAGGTTAGTCATGTTCAGTTCAATTCAATTTTATTTATACAGCGCCTTTTACAATATTATTGTCTTGTGGCGCTTCACAGAAGGAGTACCCAAGAGCAACAAGGGCAAGGAAAAATTCCCTTATGTTTGCCATGTTGGTTGCAATGTTGGTTGCTAGGTCGTCATTGTGCAAGTGGCTGCTAGGATGTTGCTAGGGTGCTTGAGGTAGTTGCTAGAGAAAATTGGTAGTTACATACTTTTGACATTTGGTAAATTATTGTTTATTGTACTAAAAGGCTGATAATACACTACAAATTTGATGTGTTTTATAGTTTGATCAGTACTACAGAAAGGACTGTGGAATGTTTACACAGTAGACAGCTGACAGACAACAATAGAGAAATAGAATTTTTATAGAATTCTGTGATGCATATGCATGGCTTATGAGCATGTAAACTAGAGATCCAGATGTGAAACTGACAGGAATTATGGTTACTGTACAAATTTAAACTGCAACAGATTAATTAAGCTGTCTCCATTTCACAGTGCTGTCAGTCATCAACGTCATTATTGAAAGATAGTCACTCAAATGGCTAAAAGTTGAGCCTAGAAGTTCCCAACCCATACAATTTGTGCTCCCATCACCCGACAAATTACCCAAGCAAGAAACAGAAACAGAATAAAATAATATATAAAATAACATTTTAGGCATAATACTTTTGCACAAGTTATCAATAATGCATACAACTGAATGAAGAATGCTAATTATTTTAGAGTTTACTGCAGGTCCAGGATAGCCTATTGATTTCATGTTTCTCAAAAAAAAACAAGCGGATCTTCTTCGCTAAGCAGAGTGTAACTTACCATTATGGTGGCACCTTCCCAAAATGCAACATTTGAAGAAAGCTGTGACGCAACTCCTCACTCTCAATTGGGGCTCAGCCATCGACTACTGTGTTCAGTAGCCTAGCCCCATTATGCGTGTCAAATGCACTTTTTTACCATTCAAAGGAATTACCATGTCTCACTTCAATGCCTATAAATTGAATTTCGCAGATCTTGCAACATGCCAACACACACAAACACATATGGGTAAGCAATCCTTATATCTAAACAAAATAGCTGCTGTCTATACCAATTGCTGTCTGGAAGTGAACTACAACAGGTCACGTTATGTTAAAAATAACATCCAAGCTCTACAATATGAACATGGCCTCTGTTGCTCTGAGGCATTAAATAAGTTTGCAACAAGAAATACACAAATAGGCTATGCTGTGCGGCACAACAAATTCATTAGCGGCAATCCAAACACGCAATTTCAACCCTTACTAACTTTATTACACCATTTTTGTTGCCTTGTTGCAAATAGAAATCCAGACTATGTGGTGTATTTACAGACAACATAAATAATACTCAATAAATAAAATTGATGAACCATTCATATAAAAGAGGATTATGATCAGGGTGTAAAAGGTCATTTTGCTTTTACGTTGATTGAAAATGATCAATTGTATGGCTAGACCTAATGTGGAAGGGGAGACAATTCCAGAGTTGGGCACCAATGTCAACAATGTCTACATCACTAACAGAGAAACCAGAGGAGAGCACAAGGTCTAGCGTGTGGCCCTTTTGATGTGGTTGGAGCCGTTACAGATTCTGTGAGATTAAAAGAGTCCACTAGGCATAAAAACCCCTGGACCAAAGGTTTAGATGATGTAGTACTGTATATTTGACATTGAAACATGATGGGCTACTGAGCCCAAAACTGAATTATATGTATTTATGATATTTCTTTTTGTGGTCTAAGAGCACAGCTCTCCAAGGCCAGCAGCCAATGGACACATCTGCGGTGTGACGCGAAAAAAAAAAAAAAATAGAACTCTATTGTTTTAACGGAGCAAAGAAAACTTTTCTAAAACCTGTGTCAAGCATTACTTGGCTTTCTATCAAATTCATGTATATTTGCTATGTCTGACCATTTGGGCAGAAGTTAATAATACCGTTGGTTAAAAACAAGATTTTTCTTCCCTCAACAACCGTTGCCATCAATAAACAAAAGTAACTAATGCAATATTGATGATCTAACTCATATTTGGCTAATAAAAATGGCAATTTAATTGAATATAAACATTCAAAGAGCCATTGTCAATCTATTTATGCCTTTAAGTAGTACTAAATTGTGTCATTTTGCTACATTTTGATGGCAGCACTGTTAATGGAAAAATTATGCAGAATGCTAGATTCATTCTATAACCTCAATCTAATGCTCGGTGGGCTTCGGCCTTTACTCTTGCAATCATATGCATCTATTACCTATAACTTCAAAGCATTCCTCAAGATTGAGATAAGCAAGTTATACCTTTGTTATAGTTCAATTTGGCCGGATTGGTAATGGGTATCAACTGATATTCAAAATTCATGTATCAGAATCGGTATCAGAACTAAAAAAGTCAGATCGGTGCATCCCTAGCAATAATAGAATAGCTAGTAGGCCACAGACTTTCAGACACTTTCAGATTCATGTGTAAAACTTAAGTTCATAAGTTTTAAAGTTTAGTTATGAATAAATATTGAATATGTCTAGTCCAGGTTTATATATCTTGGAGTTCACATCTCTGAGGATTTGTCATGGACTTCAAATGCCTTGGTGAAAAAGGCTACACAGCGGCCATACCACCTCAGCAGGCTAAGGATGTTCAAGATCTCAACTGAGCTGCAAAAGACCATCATAGAGTCTACAATTGCTGGAAACATCACTACCTAGTAAACTGTCACTCTCAAGACAAGACTGCCCTCCACAGTTTTTCTCCAAATTCATTTTGCAGAAAAAAAAGATCACTCTGCCAGGGTTACAGGGAATATACACAATGCATTTCAAGACCAGGGCAAACGGAATCCTCAAAGATGCACACCACCCCAGTCACAATGTCTTTCAAAGCTGCCTTCTGGAAAGTGCTTCCAGTCTTCAAATGCCAGAACTGAAAGATTGAGATGCTTCTTACCCCAAGCTATATGGGTCATATAAAATACATAATTTACCCCAATATTTACAATACATAGTTCACCCCAATATTTATTTTGTTTTATTTCTATTTAAATATCATTCTATTTAGTGCTATTTAGTTCTATTGAATCTTAGTGCTGCCTTTGACACTATTGACCATGGTATCCTATTACACAAGCTTGAACACACGATAGGCATCAAAGACTCTGCATTAGCCTGGTTCAAATTGTACCTCTCTGGTCTGTACCAGTTTGTACATGTTCATAATGAGTCATCATCCCACACCAAAGTAAAGTTTGGTGTACCCCAAGGCTCAGTGTTAGGGCCCCTGTTATTCTCTCTGTATATGTTACCCTTTAGGATCTGTTATAAAGAAACATGGCATTTCTTTCCACTCCTACGCTGATGATACCCAGCTTTACCTTTCTATGAAGCCTAATGATTATATGCCAATAACTGAACTTGATGCCTGTCTCCTAGACATAAAAACCTGGATGACTAATAATTTCCTATGTTTAAACTTTGATAAAACTGAAGTTATGGTGATTGGCCCTAAACAGCTGACCAACATTCTACCCCTTCACCAAAACTTACTCAGTGGCCTGTCACTGTCATGCAATGCAAAAGTTAAAGGCATCGGGCCAGGATTGACCAGGACCTCTCTCTAAATAGTCATGTAAAACACATTTCAAAAACATTTTTCCACCTACGAAATATTGCTAAGGTTAGAAAGTTCCTATCCTTTGAGGATGCTGAAAAATGAATACATGCATTTATTTCTTCCAGGCTCAAGTATTGTAATGCTCTGTTCTCTGGGTGTAGTAATACCTGTATCAAAAACCTACAGCTAATGCAAAATGCTGCGGCCCGACACTCACTAGGACTAAAAAATATGAACACATCTCTCCTATCCTTGCTTCCTTACATTGGCTCCCTATTAAAAGTCGAATTAATTTTAAAAATACTCCTCCTAATCTACAAAGCCCTCAAGGGCCATGCTCCAACATATATTAAAGACTTAAGGCCACCACACACCAGCAGCGACGCGACGGTCGAATTTGACGATGGAATTCTCCGGTCACGTCGCATCGCTTTATTACACACACCACTTGCGATTCGACGCGCTGTATTTTTTTGATTTAACAGCCTACTCGTGTAAACTTACTGTAGCATGCTGGGCCTTAGCTTTGTATAGTGTGTTCAAGATCAATTTGCCCCATGATAGATCCTAATGTCAACATCTATCAACTAGGCTACAGTATGCTCTTACAGGCTACAAAGTTGCATATACCTGTAGCAGGCGCGTAAAACGTAGGATTAAAAAGTAATTAGCAGTATCCAACGATGTCTGGCCCTTTGATCAGAAGAAGTTACGTTTGTGTAATATAATGTATTTTGGTCTACAATGAAAAAGAAAGACACTATAACCGGTATTTTTAATATCTGCTTTCTCAGATGAGATTTTACAAGACCCAACAAAAACTGCAGCCTTGCTGCTTTTACTGCGCCGACGAAGAAGAAGACATGGTCGGTTGTGGGTTCATCCACTCAATTTACAAAGGCAGAAGCAGGGGGACTACCATAACCTTGTCAGGGAGCTTCAGCTGGACAGAGATAGGCACCAGCGGTACTCCCATGAGGATGTTCTCGTGAAGATGTTCTACTTAAACTGCCCAAAATTTAATATACATTAAATATACATTAGACAATTTAATATACAATAGACATGGTTAAATAATTACACAGTCAGTTTATTTGGTTTTCCCAAGCAGTGTAAGGAAGTACATCAATGCTGTAGACAGTTGGTGAAAGTTAAGACACATCGAGTGCCCGTTAAGATAGACAGCACTTGACAATGACAGGTCCAAGTGTTTCCCACTGACTAGGGTGACCAAACATCCTATTTGCATATATCCCTAAACCAGATAACATTAATGGAAAGCTATAACTTCTGTTTACTTTTGTTAACTCTATGATGGTAAACAGAGGTAGCGTACAGTAGACAGGTAGACGCTGATGTAGCTTATTGAATATTTTTGAACACCATACAAGACGTGCCAGTTGTGCGTTTGTTTTTGCCCTTGGCGAGCACGGTTGACTGTTCGCTGCGTGTTTGCCAGATGATTTTGGTGGCTTGTTTACAGTACAAAGTACATCGAATTAATCGAAATTTGCCATTTGTTTCTAATAAATATAACACAGTGTAACATCAAACGTTTGGTAGTTTGGCTATATGCTAAGATTTTAAGTCTTCATGCTGTCAAAAGAGGTTGTAAATGGTTTAAACACTTCCATATACTCTAAAATATGAATAAGTTCACGATGGTCTAAAAAATGTGAATATTTTTCTTTGCTGTAGAAAAGGATCCAATTATCAAATGAACGTGTATGAAACGGAGTCGCGACATTTGGTCAACACTTTTTAAGTGTGCGCCAATTTGTTGACGCTAATGGGTTAGAGCAGAAACTGTCCTGCACTGATGTATGTACATAGCCTACTTGATGTAGAATTGTATGTTGTTGTCATACATTTTTACATAAAATCTTTATCTATTGAGGCACCCGTCTTCAGCAATCCCAGTTCTGAGCATAGCCATCTGGCTCTGCCCCAACCCAAATCCACATCCTACGGCCATACGTCATAATACAAATCGCCGGCAAAAATAGAAACGGAGCGATAGGACCTCGGCGACGGCGACGGTCGCTCTGTCGTTCCACTTGCTGTGTGTGCGGACTCATTTAAATCAATGTGTTCTATTTCATTTAGCCGTTGCCGGCGATAAAATCGCAGTCGCGTCGCTGCTGGTGTGTGGTGGTCTTTACTTGTCCCTTACCACCCTCCTAGAACCCTAACATCCCAAAATGCTTGTCGTCTTGTAATTCCAAGAATATCAAAATCTACGATAAGAGCCTTTTGTTACCGTGCACCCCTCCTGTGGAATAATCTCCCCCCCACATCCGACAAGCGGACACTCTCAATACCTTTAAGTCTAGACTTAAAACCTTCCTCTTTACTGTTTCCCATAGTTAGGGATGGTGCATGGCAAATCATCACTTATCATGGGTCTTTTGGGAGGGACTGCCTCTGCTGTTGCCCCCAGTTTCGAGGCATGGCGGCCACTGACCATCCCTGCAGTGGTGCTGGGTTGCCATGCATCATACCTTAGTTATGCTGCTATAGCCGAGGGGCGCCACAAAATCTTCATGTGTCATGCCGTACAACTCTCTTTCTCTCTCTTACCCTCTCTTTCAATATTTTTATATATATACATATATGTATGCCCAAATGACACATTTGCTCTCTGATGTGTGAGCCTGGCCTGGACTCCTCTCACCCTCCCTTCCTGAGTGGACTGCAACTAACACTACGGGAGGCCCATGTCAGGACCGACTCTCCATCATAGAGGCCCTTCCTGGACGCCCATGCCAGGCCTGACTCCCCTTCCTTGAGGCTTTGTGACTGACCCCCTCACAATGGCACTGTTAAATGGACCCTTATTGTTACCCACATGACCCATCTCACTCCTTTGAGTTTGACACTATGTCTGGCCGCTGCTACATTGTCCAGCCATATTTCCTGACAACCACCTATGGACTGACTACCATGTAAAGTGGGATACTATTATGAACCTTAGCTAAAACAATAGGCAACTTGAATCTGTCGTGGTTGCTACTGATTGTAATTTTCCTGCATGACCCCTGGCAGTTGGGTTAGCCCCTTGATTCGTGAATCTGCCCAAGGTTTCTTCCTAGACTAACTAAACATAAGGGAGTTTTTCCTTGCCCCTGTTGCTCTTGGGTGCCCCTTCTGTGAAGCGCCACGAGACAATACTATTGTAAAAGGCGCTGTATAGATAAAACTGAATTGAATTGAATTGAAAAAGACATTCACGTGGGAGAATTAGTCACAATGTTCATTTCACTGTTCTTTGTAGCTGTACATCTATGCATCTGACAAAAAACATTTCTTGAGGCTTGAATGGCTTTTTTCTCCATGCCAGATGTTCCTTGCATTAATAGATAGATTTGGCAGTTCGCCAGCATTGAATTACCTCATGCAAATCTGACCATGACTTAATAGCATTGTAACTGTTTCCTGTGCTTTAAATTTGAATTGATGCAACCTGAATAAACCTGCCTGGATGGACATCTTGGCTACATACTTTGCACAGAAGCTGTGCTCATCAGCCCTTACTACAAAAAGCTACAAGGGGACAGTACTGTACTCACATGCACAGTTCTCTCTTGGTCCAGTTAGGTTTATACTGTGAGATGGCCTATGAATCGTTGCGTCAATCTATGGATTGCACACCTTCAATTTCTAAATAGTCCACATACTAGAAATAATTCCTTGTTTATGTTTTTCAAACATGGGCATCTCATGGGTAAGATCTGAGAGAACAAGGCTAGAATGCCCTCATGGTGTTTGTTGAAATGTGCTTCAAGTAGGCCTAGGCCTATTACCTCATCAATTCAATTACAATGTTGTTCAATGACAGTTATGTGTTATAAAATGCTCTATAAACAAACCTGAACTTGCTTCTACTTCATCTCCAATATTTATCTTTTAAATAATTTATCATTATTATTATTTTTTAACTCCACTAATAAAAGCATTAGCATTTGCTATAAATGTGATCTATGGGTAAATGCAAGCAACCCCATAGCACTGCCCCTAAGGTTTACGAAGTCCATGTCCACATATGAAACAGCTATTCATTTAGGTTTCAGATTGCTCCATTATTTTTAGAGTGTTGTGTTTTAATTTGATAATGTATGAATATATGTGCACAGTGATTCTAAAAATCTTTATTAATAATCATAATAATAATAATTTTAATAATAATTCTTTTTTTTTTTTTGGAAGGACAAACATGGCAAGCACCAAAGTAGACATTGCTGAGCTCACTTGGGAACAGAAAGAAAAGGTCCTCCGATTGTTGTTCGCCAAAATGAACACTCTCAAATACAGGTAACCAGTAAATATAAGATGCATGATTAAAATAGATTTTACATTTACACCTGTACTTTTACATACATGGAAAGACTGCAAACAAGAGGCAGAGTGCCATAGTATGTAGTAATATTCAAATCACTAGTCTGCCTGACCTCACTGTCTACCTCAACCATACATATTCATCAATTCATATTGATGAGTTGCATGTCAATACTAAAGACATCCACAGATAAACAGCACAATCAACCCCAAAAAGTGGCTGCACTTTGCACTGCCAATATACATATTACAAAATACGTAAGCATCATTATACAGGCTAATGAGAGTAATGGATAGGGCTGCAAGGGTTGTGTGTGATAGTGTAGGAATCCAGGTTAGGAGGTATAGGAAATGAACCAAAAGAGGGTAAGAGAAAGGGTCCTTAAAAGTTACCAAAACCAGATTAGAATAAGGGTAAGAACTACAATATGAACAATGGTAATCCCACCTCCGAAGAGAGCACGGCCAGAGGCCAAACAGCATCCACTTTCATGGAAGTCAGAAAGTGATGTGGATATTACTCCACCACCACTCCGGTTTCTTCCTGCAAAGGAGCCTGGTGTGCAGCTGAGGGCAGAGGACAACCACACTCCTCTGGATCTCTTCAAGCTGTTCTTTTCAGAGGATGCTGTGGAAACCCTCTGCCGTAACACCAACAAGCAAGCTGCAAGGAGCATCGCTAGAGGTGCAAAGTACAGATGGGTGGATGTTGGACTTGCTGAATTCTATAGATTTCTTGGGCTGGTGTTCTACATGGGCATGATAAAGATGAATCACTTCAGGGACTACTGGACACAACATCTTCACTGTCGCTTTCCAAGCACAGACAATGGCAAGGGACAGATTCAGAACCATCCTTTGGAATGTTCACATGAGTGACCCAGATGAAGACAGAGAGAATGATGCAAAGAAGGGAACCTCAGCCCATGAGAAACTGTTCCGTGTCAAACCCCTCATGGACACCATCAAGACAGCCTGTAAGGCATTCTATCATCCCCGCAGGAACCTTGCTGTGGATGAACGCATGGTGGCTTCCAGAGGCCACACTATGAGACAGTACATGAAGGACAAACCAACCAAGTGGGGCTTCAAGTTGTTTGTGCTTGCAGACTCCAGCAATGGGTACACCTCTGACTTTTCTGTATACACAGGCAAGAACAACTTCCCCACAGGTCTTGGCCTCTCTTATGACTCTGTCATGTCACTGACTAACAGAGGATATTTGGGGTCTGGATACCACGTGTACATGGACAATTTCTACACCAGCCCAAAGCTTTTCAAGGACTTGTATGCTGCCAAGTTTGGTGCATGTGGAATATACAGAGAATCCCGGAGGGACTGCCCACGCAGTAACCTCAATGCACTGACAAAACGTTCACCCAGAGCTCACTGCACAGCTGTGTGGTGTACCACTGACTTCTCAGCCCCCAAAGGCACCTGTGCAGACAGCTGGAGAGACTCACATTCCAGTTTGTGGGATTGCGCTCAGCGCAGATGGAAAGAGGGACGGTGATGGTCGCAGAGCCTGTGTGTTCTGCAGGCTGCAGGGAAAGAAAACAAAAACGTTGTGGAAGTGCGATACATGCAACGTCTACCTTTGCCTTCAGCAAGACAGAAACTGTTTTTCTGCTTGGCATCTTAGATGAGAAGCTCTTTTCACAGCACAATCTAAGCTCTTTTGCAAAGCTCTGGGACAATGTAACAGTTTCCTGGCAGAGCCATTGACAGGTGGACAATGACAGCAATTGACACACAGACACATGGACAATGACAGTGGGGAGGGGGCAGTTACAGGTGTGATACACCCATCTAATCAGTATTCATTTGAAACAGCCACTGGCTTTAGTTTGTCCTACTTTTTTTTTAGATTACATGATTAGATTCAACTTTATTGTCATTACACATGTATAAATACAGGTAACGAAATGCAGTTTGGCATCTAATCAGAAGTGCAAAGAGCAGCAAGTGCAGTATATACAGTATGCAGTATGTACAGTTAAAGAGCAAATTATATACAGATAAGAGTAGTAGTAATAAATAGGCAGTAGAGCAATATACATGTAAGGTGAAGAGATAGTAAGGGTAATATACAGATGTGCTATAGAGGTTCAATGTAAGGGCAATATACAGATGTGCTATAGAGATAGTTATGTACAGATGTTTTAAGTATATACAGATGTGCTATAGAGACAGTTATGTACAGATGTATTAAGTATATACAGATGTACAGATGTGCAGTCCAAGGGCTATAGCAGCATAGCTATAGCAGCAAAGTGTGAGGTTCAGTGGGGGGCAGAGTTCAGTAGTGTGACGGCAGTGGGGAAGAAGCTGTTCTTGAACCTGGTGGTTTTAGTCTGTAGGCTCCTGTAGTGCCTTCTGGAGGGGAGGAGTTGAAACAGTTTGTTGGCAGGATGAGAGGTGTCCTTCAGAATGCTGTGTGCCCACTGCAGACATCTTTTCCTATGGACATCCTCAGTGGCAGGAAGTGGAGTCCCTGTGATTCTCTGAGCAGTTTTCACCACTCGCTGCAGAGCCTTGCGACCAGTGACAGAGCAATTTCCATACCAAACTGTCACACAGTTAGTCAGGATGCTGTCGATCGCACAGCGGTAGAAATTGCTCGGGATGCCAGTGGACAGGTGGTTTTTCTTTAGTTTCCTTAGGAAGAAGAGGCGCTGGTGGGCCTTCTTGACCAGGCTTGAGGTGTTGGTTGACCAGGACAGGTCCTCGGAGATGTGGGTCCCCAAGAATTTGAAGCTGGAGACACGTTCCACAGCCATACCATTGATGTGGATGGGGTCGTGGGTGTTTCCCTTCTCTTTCCTGAAGTCCACAATGAGTTCCTTGGTCTTGCTGGTGTTCAAGAGCAGGTTGTTCTCAGCACACCATGCAGCCAGGTGCTTCACCTCTTCCCTGTAGTCAGACTCATCGTTGTTACTGATGAGTCCAATCACCGTGGTGTCATCTGCAAACTTGATGATGGAGTTGGATCCATACGCAGGCCTGCAGTCATGGGTGAAAAGGGAGTAGAGGAATGGGGATAGCACACAGCCTTGTGGTGCACCGGTGCTCAGTGACAGGGTGGTGGACCGGTTCTGGCCTGACCTAACAAACTGGGGTCTGTTGGTCAGGAAGTCCATGATCCAGTTGCAGATGGGGTTGCTGATTCCAAGGTCGACAAGTTTGGCGATTAGCTTGGAGGGGATGACTGTGTTGAATGCTGAGCTGAAGTCAACAAACAGCATTCTTGCATATGCATTCTTACTGTCCAAGTGTGAGAGCACACAATGAAGCGCTGTGGATATGGCATCTTCTGTACTTCTGTTGCTTCTGTAGGCAAATTGGAGAGGGTCCAGTGTGGGCGGCAAGCATTTCTTGAGGTGTGCCAGGACCAGTCGTTCAAAGCACTTCATCACTATGGGCGTGAGTGCTACAGGGCGGTAATGATTCAAACACGTGGGTGATGTTTTGGCACTGGCACTATCGAGGTGGTCTTGAAGCATGCTGGTACTGCTGCCTGGGCCAGGGACCTGTTGAAGATGTGTGTGAAGACCCCTGCGAGCTGCCCAGCACAGGCTCTCAGCATGCGTCCAGGAATGCCGTCAGGTCCAGCGGCCTTACGGGCGTTGATGTGGCTCAGTGCGATGTGGACATCTGTGACAGTGAGTGTGAGAGTATGGTGGTCATCAGAGGGGGGGTGATGGCAGTCTTATCCTTGTTGTCCTTGTCAAAGCGTGCATAGAAGTCATTTAGCTCGTTGAGGAAGGACAGATCCATGGCTGTCTGTGTGGAGTTGCTGGGCTTGTAGTTAGACATGGCCTGAATGCCCTGCCACATGCGTCGGGGGTCAGATGTTGTGAAGTGTTCCTCCACCTTCAGCTTGTAGCTGTGCTTGGCCTTTTTGATGCCCCTCTTCAGGTCAGCCCTGGATGTACTGTAGGCCTGTGTGTCCCCTGATCTGAAGGCACTGTCACGTGCCTTCAGTAGAAGCCGCACTTCCCTGTTCATCCATGGTTTCTGATTTGAGTACGTGGTGATCTGCTTTTCAGTAGTAACACTGTCGATTGTGGTGTTGATGTAATCCAATGCTGAGTAGGTGTAAGAGTCAATATTCACATGGGAGCCTTCAGTGGCCACTGAGGTAAATCTGCACCAGTCCGTGTCTTTGAACCTGTCCTGAAGTACAGAGTCTACCCCCGCTGGCCACACCTTGATGGTCTTCTTTGTTGGTTTCACACGGTTGATGAGCGGTGAATACCTCGGGGTGAGAAACAAAGAGAGGTGATCAGACTGTCCCAGGTGGGGGAGGGGAGTTGCTGTGTAGGCACCAGCAATGTTGGTGTAGACATGATCCAGTGTTTTGTCTCCTCTGGTGCTGCAGGAGACATGCTGGTGAAATTTAGGTAGCACTGTCCTCAGGTTGGAGTGGTTAAAGCCTCCCGCCACAATAAATGCTGCCTCCGGGTGTGCGGATTGTTGTTTACCAATGGCTGCCTGGAGTGTGTCCATAGCAAGTTTGGCATTTGCATCCGGAGGGATGTATGCAGCTGTTACTATGGTGGAGGTGAACTCTCTCAGAAGATAGAATGGTCTACACTTGACCATGAGATACTCCAGGTCAGCTGAGCAGTGTTTCCCAACAATGGCAGAGTTCGTACACCAAGCTTTGTTTACATAAATGCACAGTCCTCCACTTCTTGTCTTACCGGAATCATCTGCCATTCTATCCGCCCGAAGTGTATGGCGTCCGGCTAACTCGATAGCGTCTCCTGTTGTTAGTGTTAGTTTTTACAATTTGCATTGAAACTACAACACTTTTCTAAATGCTCTTCTGACTTTTATGTAGCCAACACTTATGTTTACAAGGTTCAGACTTCAAAAGTCTTGGCCAGATATATTTATAGTGTGTTTTTTTACAATGTTTGAAGACCTTTGAAAATAGGTTTTTGTGTAGTTGTATTTACACAGGATTTTAATAAAAACTAATTTCATTACATTCACTTTACTCTTATATTATTATTCCTTACGATTCTGACGACATCGATCACAAAGTGGGTCCGTGTTTGGGTAGACTCAGGACAATCTAGCTTTTCTCCAGTATACACTGTACAAGAGTTTACAATGGATAACCCCATGCCTAGCACAGATTGAAGAGGGGTGCACATGACCAAGAATAGGCCCCCAGGCAAGAGTCAAATCTATGCTCGAATTCTGGGACCAAAGGGTTAAAAGAATCCTGTCTGAGGGAGGGCAGAGAGACAGTATGATGCAATAAAGTGAAGTGAAGACCATACCTTTCATTGCCAGGGGTGCATTTAAAATTCTATCAATAGGGTTAGTTCCAGGCATATGTGGAAAATCTTTCCACGTTTTTCTATAAAAATCTCTTGCTTGTAAATGCCTGAAAAGTGAGAGCTGGAAAGCTGAGACACCCTCTATAAACAGGTCACTGACTGTGCATAGGCCTCTCAGCATCCACAACCTGAAAATTGAGGGAGGGAACAAAGGGTTATTACTGAGTGGCACAGAAAGTGAGGGGGTATTAATTCCTAGGTATTTACAGAATTGGTTCCAGAAGCGCAGGGTGAACGAAACTAGCATATTTTACCATGCTTAAAACTAGTTAAGCAAGGGGAGCAAGTAACTAGTGCATATAGAGAAGCTGGTGTACATAAATGGGCCTCTATTAGACACCAAGCTGGGGAGCTGCCAGGAACCACCCACGTCCAGTACATCTATCTATCTAACTATCATCTAACCATCTGTAGGTTAGCTGACCAGTAAATCTGTAAAAAGTTAGAGCTTTAGATTAATTTTGATGTGTTGGCCTTAGCAGAATCCTCAAATTTCTGCTGTTCATCATTCTGCAGGGTGATCCTCAAATACCTGGGATGAAAGTAGCTATAGTCCTTAAAAATTCCCATGCAGCAGACATTTGACCCCAGCAAAAGACTGAGCAGCAGTTAATTCAGGGAAAATATGCACCCGTTTTCCTTCACATTTCAAGGTCACCAACTGTTCAGGTTTTGTGAAGTATAGTGGCTCTGTCTCGTTGATACAACAGTCTAACAATGACACAGTGCTTCTCCACTTTTTGGTTTGGGACGTAGAGCTCCATCAGCTTGATCAATCTCAGGCTCAACATCAAGATCCAGGGTGTCACATAGCCATTTTGCTAGCCACTTAACTTAAGAATCTTCCTTATCTTCCTCAGGCCAATTATCCTAATATTATTTCACCTAGACCTGCTCTCTAGCTCCTCACATTTGGCTTTCAGAGATGTTACTTCACCTGCCAGGTTGTTAATGGTGGTCTGTAGTTCCTTAACAGAATCCCCACAGAAAACAGCAGTATTTTCAAGTTCGCCTAGTCAGCTAGCATTAGCTTGTCTCATACTGTTGATGTCCCAATGACCAAATCTATTTTTCCAAATATATCCATCTTCAATAGATCCAATTGGTGAGTGATATTTGACAAATTCAAAGGAGCATGTCAGTCTTGGATAGATTTCTCACCACTGTTTGTCTTTAGCCTGGTGCATTTTGGTGTTAGGCATGGTTCCAACAAAACATCAAAGAAAAGTAGTATTAAAAAGTAAAAAAGTAGTAAAGTGAGTATTGAGCACACCAAGAAAAAGCAGTAGACCAAGGCACCGGAAATCAGTGCATATAAATTTAAGCCCAGATAGTAGATTTTGGTGGATTACAAAAAGGTTTTTTGTTGCAAAGATGTTGCATAAGAAGATCTCATGATTGGTAAAGACAAAAAGCTCTCAGCAGACACGTACAACCTTATTGTTGCCGATACATAGCAATACAACTGCTTTTAGATATTTTTCAAAACTTCAGATGCTTCTAGTAAGCAACATTGGCGCCATTATCTATTACTCCACTATCAACTGGCACTCAGAAACCACTTAGAAAGATTTCCAGGACTAGGAGGTAGGAGGTATATTTGTTACAGAGGAAATAATGTACTTCACTTACAGAGGCAATGGTGGTGTAATACGCTCATTTTCTGTGTAACAAATGTAAAAAGGTAGTAAAAATTCCTACTGCCCCCAAGTATTTATTGAGCTCTTTGTGAGTGGTCCTTGGCTCTTGAGGTACACGTCTAACTACCCCTCTGGATAGGAAACTTGCAAAGAACCTCTTGAGTGTTAGATAGTAGAGTGATACTCCTTCAACATGCAGATAGTGACCCCAATGGTGCTTATTGGAGGGGTCAGAGGTTTTGAAATACAACAGCTGGATTGATATATATTTGCAACAATAGGGTAGCAGAAGGGGGAGCTCTTTGCTTTCACCACCAAGAGACATTCCATACATGGGAAGCAGAATTACTTTTTAAATACTCTTTGATTACAGTTGGTTCCTTGCAACTTAAACAAGTTAAAACAAAATGTGAAACTGAGTCCACTCAGTGTGTACATAAATTCAAAGTCATTTTGTATGAAAATACGCTTATCTCTCATCCACACACAAAGTTTGGAAGTTCAGGTAGATCCTAAAGAAGTCATTACTAGCCGCTTCTTCAACTGATTTGCAACCTGTCTATTCAGTACACAAGCTTTACATGCACAGCATAGGCAATTTGGAATAAGGTCAATATTTTTTTTACAGCAGTGCAGCTCAATTATTTTGTCATGCCACCCTAGGAAAAAGAAATCATTTCGCAATACATTAGAAGTATACCTCTGCATAACGTTGTATTATTATTAACATAAAAAGAAAAAAGAAAGAAATTTATATCAACCTACAACAAAGAATAACTTTATTAACATTGTTTTTGGTCTGCAATAGAAAAGACATAAAAAGCATCAATTTGCCTGAAATTAAAAAAAAATCCTTATTTAAACTACAAACATTTTGACCAACTGAACCATTTGATACTGAGAAATAAAATTAAATGTAACTGCATATCCACTACAGTAGGTGACAGCAGCATATGCTGCTGGGAGTATTAGCTCTATGGTGTAGGGTTATTTGCACTGAGAATGAGCAGAAGATATGAAGTGCAGTGAACAAACCCCTAAGAGACGCCATGGAAAAATATTTAACAGGGATGAAAAGAAAGGTGGAGAGGGATGGAGGTAATGAGACAGTCATCCGAAAGCTAAGACAAGGAAATATAACAAAGCATGTGTAGCACTTGGCTTCCCTGTGACTACAGTCATGTTTTCATGCTCAGGCTGTTCTGAACAGCGTTGGCTGCCTGGGACACAACTGCAATATAGGGCTAAAACATGAATTGTGTAAACATGAGTTGTGAAGTATTGTAAGTTTTATGCCGATGAGAAGCCCATGGGGGATAGGCTAGTTCTCAGCTGCAGACCATGCAGATAAAATGTGGACATTTATTCCCAAAATGATGAAAAGGGCTTAGGCTATTAGATCAGCTGAAGACTAAGCAGCAGTGCCCCAGCAAGTTTGTGCCCCAAACTACTTCCTAATACTTGCAATATGCATGATCCGAAATGCAACACAGTCTGTCAGGCATTTATGCCTTCAATTTACATTTACATTTATGCATTTAGCAGATGCTTTTATCCAAAACGACTTACACAAGGAGGACAAACACTCAAGCTACAGCACAATTTTAAACAATTTTACAACTTGTTAACATAAAATTTGCAGTACATGAAAGTGTAGGAGTGTGATAAAAGTGAAGTAGAGAGAGAGTGGGGGGTGCATTGTAAGTGTATTCCAGGTATTCCTAAAATCTAAGGTAGGAGATATTCCTGGAGGAGCTGGGTCTTTAAGAATTTCTTAAAGGTGGAGAGGGTATCTGTTGCTCTAGTAGCACTTGGAAGGTCATTCCACCAGCGTGGAACTACACATGAGAATAGTCTGGATTTACAAGGTGTTGGCCATGCTAGAAAACATTCCTTGAAGGAGCGGAGTGGCTGGGGAGTAACACAGGGCTTTAAGAGGGTATTAAGGGAGATGGGAGCAGATCCATCAATCAGCCTGTAGGCCGACAACAGAGCTTTGAATTTGATGTGGTAGCTAAGAGTAGCCAGTGGAGTTCAATGAACAGAGGTGTGATGTGCTCTTTTTGGCTGGTTGACAACCAGACGTGCAGCTGCATTCTGGATCATCTGTAATGGTCTCACAGCAAAGCCTGGAAGACCTGTTAGGAGGGCATTGCAATAATCAAGGCACGAGATAACCAGGGTCTGTTCCCGGAGCTGAGTTTCATGTTGGGTTACAGAGCCACAGAGCCAACATGATCAGCAAAGATCAGATGGTCATCAATCATGACACCCAGGTTTCTTGTAAGCTTTGTAGGAGCAACATATAGAGAACCTTAATGCTGATGTTATGATGTATGGTTTGCTCGGCTGGGAGGACCAGCAGTTCAGTTTTGGAGAGGTTCAAGTGGAGGAGATCATCCATGCAGAAATGTTAGATAGACAGAGATCCGTGTTGACACCATGGAGTCACCAGGAGAAAAGGACAGATAGAGCTGGGTATCATCTGCATAGCAGTAACAGGAGAAGCCATGGGAGTGGATGATTGGACCCAGTGAGATGGTATACAAGGCAAAGAGAAGGGTCCCCAGCACAGAGCCTTGGGGCACCCCTGCATGCCGCACAGTTTGACTGAAAGTTTCCACAGTTCATAACAAGTTCAGAGATGTAATGTTTAACATAGCAGCACCTAAACAAAAGGATAGATAACGTCACAGTGGTAGTAAACTTCACGGCTGTATTTCTCCATTTTTTCCTTTGCCCAGTTTATAAATCCTGACTCTTTGAATGGCATTATCTCTGTATTTTGTTGACCAGTATTATTGATACAGCTTTCATTTGAAAGCTTACTTTGTGCTCTTTCATGAAAATACAATAATTTTATTTTGAAAAAATAGGCGATCTGACTGCTTTTGCCAAGGAGGGTCACAATTGCATGTTTTTTTGGTGTGATACTGCCTTTAAGCAGAGATTAGAACCATTTCCTATGATTTTTTATGAATAAAACATTCATTTTAATTAAGGAAAATTGCTTCCGAAAATAGTCCCTCGATGTGTCTACGTCAAACTACTACGTCTACCACTGATCTCATGGTAGGTTGCAAAGTTTCTTGATATTTCGCCAAAGTATAGATCCATGTCGTATCAAGTTTTAATGAGGAAAAATATCAGAATTCAGGTGCAATTTAACCTGACCAAGGCCTAACCCATCCTATGGCAATAATCTGCATGATGAATTCTCCGCTATTTTGTGTAGAACTCTGGTATACTGGATCTGTACTGTCTAATTGGTTAGGACCGTTTGCATCTCTACATCTCATCTTTTGTTCCATACTTGGCTGCAGCAGCTAGCCAGGCTCCCCTCCCAACATCTCAAGAGCATTCTAGTCAGTTGACTGAGCTGGGGCTTGTTGGTCAACTGGCTCGCCTCCCAATCTGAGGTTGCTGTGAGGTTGTGGGTTGAAGACCTGGACTGGACTGCACGGGATGACCTTACAGTGGTGTCATGACCCAGATGGGAGTGTAACGGATGCCAGCTAGCTTAGCATAAAATTAGCAGACCTCCCTCCCTCCCATCTCAAGAGTGTCTTAGTCAGTTGACTGGGAGCCTGGATTTTTTGGTTGACTGGCTTGGGCATGTGACCCAATCAACGAAAAGCCCAGGCTCCCAGTCAACAAACTTCTCTCACTGAATCTTCTCCCAGATGACAGGAGTTAGAAATGATGGTTAATTGTGTGTGGTGTCCTGTGATATGTGATGCATGTGATGGCCTTGCAGGTTTGGAGTTTGTATACCAACTATTTTTGTGGCTGTGGGGGTCTACATTGACTCTGGACAAACTCTTTACTTTGTGATGATGCAGTTTTCATCACTGATGATGTGGAAGTCAGAGGCCTTAAGTCTAAAGAATATTTGACATAACTTTATGTTGTCAGCAAGTAGAAATAGGAAAGTACAACAATGTCTTTTTACCTCCCACCCTGTTAATATCTTCTCACACCACTGTATCATTTCAACATTATGATTTTTATTTTTACTGCACTATTTCTTGTTTGGTGTTGGTAGGCAATTTTGTTTATTTTCCACAAGTTGGAGAAAGTCATACTTAAAATTAGATCTAAAAACTAAACCTACAGTTCCATTACACATTTACTGCATGTTCCATTATACATTTAATTCATTCATAATTTCATTGCTTTTGCTCCTGAACAGAAAACCAGCTGAGACATTAAAAGCTTTAAGTGATCAAGACCAAGGCAACACTTGTCCAGGGTAAGTCTAACCTGATTGGTGTTTTCATGCCAGATTACTCCAATTCCTTGAGGGTAGCCCCATTTTCAATGATACTGACATAATAGTTAAAAAAGCAATATTAACGATCACTTCATACTACTAAAGGATGAGATTGGTCTTTATGGCACAGTTTTAAAATGGTTCACCTCAAGTGATAGAACCTTTAGTCAGAATTGGGAACTGTTCTTGGCCAACTCTGGCCATGTGCACTGAACATCAACATCTTTGTTATTTGAACTCCCTGAATAATGACGGTAATAAAAAGTAAGCATTCTGGTAGTTTGGTCGTGATGGAGCTGCTTCTACAACCACTCCAAATACCAAAATCTCCATCAAGTTTTTGTGAATCAGTTGGAGAGATTTTGATGTTAGAAATCATAGATGATGTCAGGTGTCAGAATAGGGAATAGGGAAAATTGAACAGCACCACCCATAGATACGTATAGTAGTTACTCTATATATGTATAACTGCACCCCACATCAGAAAATTCTGATTCACTTGCTCAATTGAAGATCCGCCATTTTTGGTCTGTCATTTCATTACCAGCAAGTTATGCATGAAGTTATGCCCCCAGGTTGTCAGTAGCCTATATTAGCCAAAGTCACAAGCATGAGGGAGACTTGAATGACAAAGTGGAAAGAACTAACCAGTCTGCGAATCAGCTCCTTCTCAGACTTGCATCACACCTCTTTGGCCGGGTACAGAGAAAATCAAAGCTGACGCCTCCATTCAGAAAGTGACAACTTTAAAGTCTGACTTGATGTGAGATACATGAAGGCTAATCCATCTAAAATGCCACTCTAACAAGCCTAATTTGAAGAATTTTCCACTTTAAATACACTTGTCTACATTAGCAAGGATAGGGCAGTGTGTTTTAGGGCTGCTTGATGTGGACACAAAAGTTATTTTATTCACAGTAACGCCATCACTTTATTAACTAGCAAAGTTAGTTAACTATTGTCAGAGATTAGCTATGTTCAGAACAGATTTGTTTATTCTTGCCAAGCATTGCTATGTCCTCTCATTAGCTGAGTGAGAACACTGTAGACTCATGGTCTGGTTGTCAGGGGGGCGGGAACAGTGGTCGAATGATCATGCACATCAGTGGAGAAGCACTGTTGGAAGTAGCTAAAACGGCTTAACAATAATTGAATAAAAGTAAAACTGAATAAAACGCATATGAGTTTGGTGTATGTTATGGGGCGTTAACCAGACATTGAGTCTACAGCGTTCTCACTACCCTCTGCCAAGGGTTTGAATCTCTTTGGATGCTGATCCAGTTGCTGCCTTCCAAAATTCTGTAGCTATTCAACAATTGAATAATTATGTTAATCTCAGTGATAAAAAAAATGCACACAAGACTTGTATTTAACATTGGTGCAAGTCAGCTTAGAGTGAAATTCTGGCATTGAACCCTCATAGCCCTGGTAACCTAGTAATGCGTAACACTACCACTACACAAACTCATTAGGAGAGTACAGCGGCAACAGAATAAACAAAAAACTAAACGTAATTTTCACTCATTATCTACATTTATGATATCCTAGGCTCACACTGGCAATAATTTCAAATAGTCAAACTTACTGTGTCAATAACGCATTAACGCAATGTAATTTTATTGTGATTGGGGAAAAAAAGGTAGGATATTTTGTCAGAGAGATGGTATGTATTATTTTTTAATTGATAAGAACAGAACATGGAGGCTGGAGGCTAGCAGTCTTGAGAATCATAATTTAAGAGGCATATTCAAGTAATGAAACTACCATGATGTAGATAATGTCTCCTGTGATGATCAGAGTTATCATTTTCCTTAGAAACTTGTAAGATGAGTAAAATTCGACAGTGATTTTGTGAGTAATCACAATTAAGTACATAGATTTTATGCAGTAATTTTGATTGAACCCCTTTATTAATTACCGTAATTTCTGGCCTATAAGCCGCTACTTTTGTCACACGTTTTGCCCCCTGCGGCTATTACGACGATGCGGCCAATTTATGGATTTTTACCGGCTGCCTGTGCCAGGTGGTCCCATCTAAATCTGCGTGTAATGGTTTCAGTGCCTCTGAGAACGAGGGCGATAGCGTCTGGTAGGCTAACTGTTAAACTAGTCTGTGTGAATCGCTGTGTGCTTGTGAAAGTTTCTGTTAAACTTTCTCAATGTGATTTTAGGTCGATACGTTTGTACGCCTGTTAAAATGCTGGTTATGTGTTAAGAGCATTTGAAGCGTGAGCTGGTTAATATAGATGGCGTCATACCAATAATGAATGGATGAATTGTGAATGGCTGTGTGTTTAGGAGGCGAGCTGAGGGGAATTGATGAGAAGTTTGAAGGGAATCCCGTAGGCTACTGTTGAAACATTGCGTTTTTTTTTAACACGAACTAATTAGCTATATTGTTAGAAGTTGAAAACATTGTAACATTGACTGTCTGCGGCTTGTGAGGCGGTGCGGCCAATGCGTGTACTGTTATTGATTTTTTTTTTTTTTTAAACGGTGGGTGCGGCTTTTACGCCAGTGCGTCTTTTAGGCCGGAAATTACGGTAATTATGTAGAATCATTTTAAAATATATAGAAATTGCAGTTTCCTCTGTCAGTTGATGATGCCTTGGGTAGAGCTCATGCATGAACAGACATTAAAGCTGATTTAAGTCTCATTTCAGTGAACAAGAAATAGATAATGCAGTTCACAGAATAGCTTCTGCCTTAAGTTAAAGTTGATATTACTTCAAATGAGGAGACTTTGATAAGAATATCCCCCTGGTGTGAATACTCCCTTAATTTCTTCAGTTTTTTTCAATTGCAGAACTACCAAGGAGCTTTCCTACCACATTTTCATCACGCAAGCTCCTGTAACAAACCTGAATTCTGATCTTCCAGATCTACAAACCTCTTGATTTGCCAGCTGAATTGGAGTCATGCCTCAAGAACAGAAAGTAAAAAGGCTTTTCTGGAATCAATTTTCATTGTAGGTAAATGAATAGATAAATAAATAAATAAATAACATTAAAGCACCACACTACAAATTCTGTGCATTTTTTCTTCAAAGTCATCCCTTGCAATCAGTAAGCTACTCACCACATGAACAGCCCATGGACCTGCCTCATCTAGAATTCCCAGGAAATTCCCCTCAGGGGACACAGCACTTGGTTCCAACTCAGCTAAAGTCTCCACTAGAATGAACATGTGTCCACCATTCTGGTCACCACAGACAGATCAGTGTCCTGATCAGAACCTTGACTGTACTGGGCAAACAGCTCACCACATCATCAGTAGCTTGAGTTGCAAGTAAAATAGCATGAGGCAACTCCACATTCTCCTCATGGCTCTACTGAAAAGCCTGACTAAGGTCCAGGGTTGTACAAAATTTAGAACTGAATTGAGAATTACCCCTATATTCCAATTGAATCCTTGTATTTAAATTTGAATTGAGGTTGCAAACAGGAAGCAGAATTGCAATCCAAATTCAAATGTCAGGAAGTAGAACTGGAAAATTACAGGATTGCATGAAAAAAAAATCATGATTCTTAATTAAGGTGTTAACAAGTTTTACGTATTATATTATATATTGTTACAACATGTATTTCATACACATATTATTGTATGGACTTTATGTACACAATACTTTATTGTAGAAGATAGGCCTATTTTTTTTACAACAAATTAAAGCACAGTACTAGCCGTGGCCGTGAAGAATTGTAGGTGCATGCTGTCAGTTGCTTATGGTTACTCACTTTACTCACTTTCCTAGGGTACGCTACCAAACCAGTTACATAGTGCTGTTTTGACTGATAGAGGGCTGCAGTGGGTTTGAAAGATGTTGTTATGATTTCATGTGGTATCAAAACGATTTTGGAAGCATTATTTTAAGGTAAGCCTTTGGTGTTGCTTTAATTTTAAAAACATACACTAAAACAGATCATTAAAATTGTAATAACTTTCAAATTGTGGAAAATTATAAGACAGCACTTCATTTCCCAGAATACCTTGCTTTATCCATATCTTCAAAATGGTTGTCCAAACGGCCATGTTGCCATACATATACCCCAATGTCATTCAGTCAACACAACGTTAGCTGTTCTTGTATCGGTTAGTCTACTATACGATATAGGCTTCTATACTCTTTTGCAAGTAGCAGGCACTTCAGGCAAAAACCTGGCTAGGCAATGTACTGCCAAATGAGGTACATAAAGAGCACTTACATATGTTCAATTTCAGCAAGCTGCATCCAAACATTTCTGTTCTTACACAGCTGCAGATAGTTAGCTTACCTCTACTGAAAAAAGCCAGACACTAGTGACGGGCATTTTGGACATAAACCGGGCTACAAATTGTTCTGCTAAGACAGAACGTACTGCCAGGTTAGGGTTACTTTTGCATGCTTCGTGTTCTCAGAGCTCTTGCCATTCAGAAAAGGTTTACCCTGGAGTTTCTCAGTCACTCCTTCCTTACGCATCCTACAAGATTTCTGAACTATATTTATAAACTGGTAGGCCTAAATAAGCATGCAGCAAGACATGATTAATCCATTCTCCATTTCATCTTTCCCAATTTCATAACATCTTTGCACATTACATTTTAGGCCTACATTCAGAAATGCATTGTACATATATGGCTCTGCATACCATTATGTGTTTTCGCCACCTACTAGCTACTAAAATTACAAACTCTGTTTTTGTGGAAAGTGACTGTTTTTGCCAAAACAGGTCAGTCAACCAAAACAATAATTTCTCAATGGTTTAATGACTATGAAAATGTTGCGTAGGGTCTCTTTAATGTTAGTATCTGTACTTCCATTTGGTAAAAAAAGTATGTTAAAAGTATCACATTCTCACTGATATTTAATAAGAATGAATTTCTCTGAATTGTAATGAATTCAATTCCACTTCCTGTAATTCAAATTCTAATTCAACTTAACATCCTGTAGGGCAGAGCCAATTCAAATTCAAATTAACTCATTGCATTGAATTCATTTTTGAATTTTGCACAGCACTGCTAAGGTCCATGTTTAAAGCTGCCCAGCAAAATAGCAACAACTGAACAAGACAAACTTTAAGTAAAACACTGCCACTGACCACTGACTTGTTCTTATAACCAAGAAAATCCCAGCAGCACCTCCAAAATATACCTACTTACCCAGCACAACACAACAGCCTAAAACTAAAGCTGAGGCTGGCACTATCCACCAGTTACTATACTAAGTGACAATAAAGACTGGCGCAACAGGATCCTAGCTGCTCAGTGGTGGAGTGAACGGGCTGAGATTCCTGATACCACATCTTAGTTAAACAGAAATAGTATAATAGTAATGATAGTAGAGGTGAATAATTAAATTTAATGTGCGGTGCCTCCACTGTGGAAAATACTACACTTACCTTAAAGCTAGTGTCTACAAAGCTGGCAAAACGGCACCGTCATTTTGTTTGTGGCAAATCAGCATTTTTAATGTTCTGGATCCCAAAGGAAAAGTCCATGGGGAAAATGAATTCAGTTTCTAATAGTATTGTCTCGTGGCGCTTCACAGAAGGAGCACACAAGAGCAACAGGGGCAAGGAAAAACTCCCTTATGTATTATGTGGGGGACATCAATAAAAATCATCACAGATCTCAAATATTTGACTGTTGCTACGTCTTTGCTACCAATAAGCTAGACTGAACTACACAAATCTCTCATTGCAGCAGCCGGTTTCACCAGTTCCATCTTAGCTTAGTTCCAATGTAAATTGACCTTACTTCAGAGTTTAAAAGCTACTAAATTTTAACAGGTTGTACCACACAAATGAGTTCCAACATAACACTAAGTTATGTCTTAAAATTTACACCACCACAGGCCCATCATAAGTCATTTGTTAACATGTTTATCTAATTTAAATGGCAGGTACATTTTACACAAAAGGAGTTGCATCAGAACCAATACACATTATTTAGATAATTTTATCGACATTTGAATCCTGTTTGTGATCACTGGAAAACATATGGGTTTAACAATGTACAAATACTAAACATTCACCTAATGTTAGCACGCAGATGCCATAGATTTTAACGAAGTTGCCCATATCAAATAAAGAAAATTGCTAGTGCTAACATGACTTTTACCCCACAGACAACAGTTTAACTGTAAGCCTAGAACAGTGACGTGAAATAGTACCAAAACATTAATTCAATAAAAGAACTAAAATAAAGTGTAAAATTAAATGTAATTTTATTCCATACAACAATGAAACAACTGCACAGATTATGCTTCAGCATACACCAAGAACATACGCTGTTCTCTGACTTGCTTCCTACATCAAATGGTGATATTGATTGGTTGGCAATAGTGAGGTCATTTAGTATCTACTAACTAGCGATGGTGCAACTAGAATAGAATGCAGATCTAGTTTTAACTTTTCTTCAAAAATCAAATGACGTATTTTTAACTCAGCCGACCAAATGCGAGGTTGTCTAGTCACGTTCTGTTGCTCACACCTTATTTGCGCCAGGTGGGCTAAAAAAAAAACAAAAAAAAACATTGGCTTTCCCTTTTGGAACCAGGGGCGTTAAATGCTAACACACACACACACAAAACTACTGGATGCCGGGTTTTAGTCTATAGTGTCTATAAATTACTATACACCAGTTAGGCTAACCAAACAGCTCTTTTCATCAGTAAACCTTGTGGGGAAAAAAAAAGATCTGCCAAGAATATTGAAATATAGTAAAAGAATGTTAATAAAAAGTTTGCTAGAGGCATAGAATGAAATCAAAAGAATAAAGAACCGCTGCAATGCCTATTGTTAATGGCATGTAGCTTGTGGCGAAAAAACTGTGTATGTGTGACTGTGTATATGAGTGTAAGTGTACTCACAAATGATCCAACGTTCCACTCAGCGACACAGTTGCAGAACACCAAGAGTAGCGAGAGGTAACACCAGGGAGAGATTGGTTGTAAGCGAGTCCTTCTCCAGAGGATTGTGAGACTGGATGCGCAGTCAGCGAACTGCGTTTAGGGAAAGTAAGCATGGTAATGGCCCCTGAAGCGCAGGTGTGGGTTGTGAAAGCCTCTGGTAGGCCCAGCATTGAAAAAAAGGACTCCAATTCGATGGTGACCCTTGGAGGAGATTATCAGCTATCAGCATCTAACAAAGAAGTGCAATCCAGTGGAGTAAGAGCTAGCAAGCATGTTAGCTAGCAAAACGACTGCTAAGCTAGCGCTTACAAGCTATTAAAGCACAATAAGAATAAAACTGCATTATACATATAGCCAGAAAACTCACAAAAGTGTCATTAAGGTGCAACATTCTTATAGCTGAAGAGAGCCTAAGTACTTAGAGGTCTCCAACTAACCAACACAAGATGAGTAGACAAAGACGTGACCTGTGTCCTCTGACTGCAGGTCTGGATTGAGATCTTCTTGTGAGGTGATCCTCACGATTTCCTGCGCATAAAAAATATTTAGTAACCATCATTGGCTGATTCAAATAAAAAATTCAAATAAAAATACACACTCAAGGACAGTGAAACCACTACTACTTCAATGAGCTCTCTCCATCACATGTAATCCTTGGCAGCATGTTATGCTTCTCTCCATGACATGTTAATCTTTTGAAGTTCCTGTACCACATTTCTACGCCAGGCGTTTGTGAGTCTCCAAAATTTTCTTTTGCTAGGTGATGTCCATCTTAAAGAAACTTTTGCGGTCCAGTCTTGCTCCATTCATGGAGGCATTGTGGTAAACAGAGTTAATTACTCTGCTAAACAGAGCATTCCAAATGTAGTATATAATAATACCCTTATTTTAGAGGTCCTTACAAAGTATGTTAAGCGTTAAGAGAGAGAGTGTGTGTGTGAGGGAAAAGAGAAAAAAGCAGCAAAAAGACTGACAGGCAGACTTAGGCCGTCATAGTTTCAGTGTTCATAACTCTTTTAGATTCTGGTGGTCTGAGCTTTAAAACAATATCGCTTGCCAGATGGTAGCAGCTGAAACGATGCATGAGTAGGATGGCTGGGGTCCCTAGTGATTCTTTCAATGGAAACCATGGTTCCATTGTAAGTTGTTGCATTGGTGTGAATGCTTCATTTGCTTGGTTGGTGCTGGTTTGCTTGGTTTCATCAAGGTGCTGATTTTTAGGACTTGCCTTATCATGAATTTTTGGTGTGGAGTGTCCTTTACAGGTAGTTTCATATTATAATGTCACCTAAAGTAGAGAAGCTGTTCCCAAAGCTAACATTTAAATTCTAGAATGTTCTTGAGAAAATTCTGGAGGGGAGAAAAATCACTTAGTTCGTTATAAAATGCAATGATGAGATCATCACCTCCAAAGGTCACCAGAAGTCAGATACAAAATGCTTCCACGTCTGAAATTAAACCTTAGGGTGTATAGAACACATTGGGAGCACAAATGCACAATTGTTTTGCTATGTCTGCTGTCCAAATTTATGTGACAGTAGTGATTACATTACAGATATGCCATTACTAATCTGAGTGCCGGTTTTAGTTAAATTCCATTTGGGAGCACCACTGTAGCTTGGAAAATCCTGAAACACAAAGTGTCTTGCTTGAAAAATCACAACGATCTGTGAAGCAGCTGTTACTTGTCCATGCCCTTGGCTGGAAAAAGCAAGACACGTATGCACTTGTATAAAAATAGAAGGGTAGGGTAGGGTGGGGTGGGGGTGGGCTTTACTCAGTATATTTTGTTGTTGGTTGATGGAAGACACTGGAAGTTGGCACGGACTCAGCTAATATTTGCAAATGTGGTTATAACCTCTAGGCTGTTCTGCTGAGAAAAGCATGGGTGAGGAAAGCAAAAGAATATTTGTTCTGGAGGGGAGTGGACAACCGTGTAAACTATTAATGGTATAAAATATGCACAAGGTGGCTAGTTAGTGGCAGCCATTTACCTGATGAATTACTGGACCCATATCACCCTAAGCATCCAAGTGCCCTCCACTGGGTTCCCTAGATATTATCTGGAGGTAGTTCACTCAAATATCTTGAGTGTTTTGTTTGTCGTTCCACCCCACTGTTCACCTGCATGCTTGCTACATTTTCTTGCCCAAATACACATTTTATATTTACTACTGTTTAAATTTAGTTTGAGTTGGAAAAAATGCAGTGTGTGAGGACAATGTTCAAACCAGCAATTCTTGACCATAAACAACAATGTACAGCAAATGAAACACAGAAAAGGCCTACATTATATTAAGCTATGACATGCATTAAGTGTCACCAAAATATCTTGTCTGTTGTTGCAGACCTCTGTGCAGTACATTTAGTTTGCTTTGCCCTCATATGACATCATAATCTCAACATTCACACTAATCCAAATTGCTTTATTTCCACACTAAATAACTGTCAAAAACAAGATGATATGTTGTTGTGGCTCTAGATTTGAATATTTCAAATAACAATTCAGTGCAGTTTGTAGTGGTTATCAGCAGTGGGGAACACTCAGTTAGGTGGTCCTGAGATACAGCAACTCCAAGAGTGCCAAGTGATTGATTTCCCATTTCTAGGGGTGAAACGACCAAACTTACCAGACTTACCAAAACTCTTAGGAAGTAAACCTGTTTTAATTGCAGTTGCTTACTTAAATTAAAGTAGTAGGCAACTGCACTTAAAGTGGCGCGTCATGAAATATCTTGCTCTGCCTGGCTATTTCTGGTTTAACCACTGACAAAAGATCAAAAGATGTACTTTTTTGTGGCATGGCCCAGTGCACACTGTCAATTTCTGCAAATGATTAGGGCCAAACCCCTAATTTCTTTTCATTTTAATTTCAGTTCCTATCACAGTACAATATGTCTGGACACAAGGAACGTTTTTGGTAGAATATTTTATTGAGATTTCATTTTTATAGCACTCGCAAGCAATATGCAAAAAAGAAAAAATTATGAGTAAAGAATGATTTATGCATTTTTGTACAGAGGTATGCAACGTGTTGATATGGTTATACACTTGTTGATGTGTATGGGGAAAAAAATAAATGCACATTATTAATCTCATCTAAAACAGTGCCATTAGCTTGTGGTAATATGCTTTTTGGATATTCCTATAGTTAACCATCATGTAATATTTGTATGAGACTTACTAAGACCCCTCCTTATGAACTCATATATCAACTTTTAGAGCACAATTTATATTTGAGTTGTGAAATGTTCGTGTCTTATTAAAAAGCTAAAGCACAACAGCACTTTCTCCTAAAAAGGACAATAGAATGCTGACTACAATGACTTTATATTGCTATTATTTTATTATTAAATTAACATCAAAACTAGACAAAATAAAATACATTTTTGTCATTTGTTGAGTGGGTGGTGTATATAGTCAAGCATTCTCTTTCATGTAAAAAGTTGATTTTTATAATGTACTCCCTTTCTTTTGTCATTGTCAAAAGGTTTACATCATATTCACAAGATAGAGCACTAAGCCATTCTGACACATAGGCTGTTCACTACAGTGTGTGCCACTCAAAGGCAAACATCACATTCAGAACCTCCAGACTACGAGCAATCTCCTCTGGGATACAGTGTTGTAGCCAAAGATATTGCAGCTTCCTGTAGCGCTCCGGGCACAAGTGCAGAGGGTTTCCACGGCTACAAACATAAAAACAAGTAAAGTTAACTTGCAAAAATGCATTTACCACCATTATCAGCAAAATGTATCTGTCTTAATGTCTTAAAATGACAGCTATGAATCATCTGCTCAGAAAACACCTCACTACATGTTCCTACAAAATTACTTCCCAGAAATGTAATGAACCAGAAATGTAATAACACCTACACTTTGTTAATATAGGAATTTGGTAACACTTTAGCACATATTTACCATTAACTAGCAGCTTAATAAGCAAATTAGTAACATACCAGCCATTTGTTAGCCATTACACTTATTAATATCTTATTCTGCATGATCTTGTTCTACCCAAAATAAACCATTAACTAAGAATTTCTCTAATATAAACTCCTAATTACTGTTTACTCATAGTAAAAACCCACAACTACAAGTGCCTAATAGTGTCCAAATAAGTCCCAATTACATCTTTTTGATTGAGAATAACTGTTCCTGTTGTTCACAGCAACTAGCCTACTTACTATGAATAAGAAGTAATTGGGAGTTTATATTGGAGAAAATCTAGTTAATGGTTTACTATGGGTAGAATAAGCTCATGTGTAATAAGGTATTAATAAGTGACTTGTAAAGACTAACAAATGGCTAGTATGTCATTAATTTGTGTTGATAAGCTGCTAGTTAATGGTGCATATGTGTACCCTAATCTAAAGTGTTACCTTAATTTGTTACAGTTTCATGGATAACCAAGTAGTTCTGCAACGCCATTTGAACGTGAAACATTCTTTAGAATGCAGCTGATCTCCTTTCACGTTCAATGAAGTTCCACTGGGATAAGTAAATGATCTCTACTTGCGGAATTATATACAGAAGTAAATTTGAAGCAAAAAAACTGCTGCTATCGACAGTGGTCATTACACTTACGTATATATACTTATACACTACCAGCTAAAAGATTTGGGTCACTTGGATCTCCTTGTTTTTCATGGAGACAGACAATTCTTTTTCTCAATGGGAAACATAGCAAATGAACAAGGACTCATTCATCAACTGTTACACAACTCACCATCAGCCACCGTCACCACAAATGGATTATCATCTCAAAACTTCACTCTGCACAGGGGGGCTAGACAAGGGTGCTCACTCTCACCTTTATTATTCCCCATCTTCATTGAACCTCTAGTCTGATAGCAATAATTTTAGAAGTATATTCTGCCTCAGACAGCCAGGAGCCGCTATGCATTTGCATGGCACAGAAACAATAAGAATCATCCTCCCCCAGTGATCAATGTAAATTAACTGCTGGTACCCCTGTGGCTGGGTAGAGCCTTTTGTTCATATTTACATTGCAAAGACCTTACCTCAGATAGATTTGGAATGTATTTCGGTATGTTATGAAATGTGAATGTATTCATGTTTTTACCTAGGAATGTACAAGGAATGTAATAATCAAAGTGTATGACTTGTCAGAACAACCCATGAGTAACATTTCTGGATCTTGGTGTATACGTACAACTAGTTAGCCACTTAACAATACTAATTGCCATAGGTGTGTCCTTGGGCCATTAGACAGAGTGGTGCTAGGTAAAGAACCAATCACCTTTCATTGTACTTCCTTCAATTTTATGATTTAATGGTGAATGCTTTCGGGCTGAAACCCTTAAGCCATTGTAATGATTAAAACTGTTTCCTGAAGTTTGGAGCCACCAGTCTGCAATTCTTCCAACAAACCGGAAGCTATTAAGTTGCAGCCATACACCAAAAAACGCTAAACACAGGTATCCAGACTAAAAATATGCATCATAAAATTAGCCTCTATGCAGACAACATACTACTTTTCCTTCAAAACCCTGTGATTTTTATTGCAAGAAGCAATCAAAACCATACATTCATTTGCCAATATTTCAGATAACTCAATCAATTGGAATAAATCATCAGCTCTCCCTCTACAACCATTAAGTTGGAATGCAGCAGCCAACACACTACCTATATCACTATGTCAGTTTCCCCCAGGCTGTCAGACCTATTCACACTAAACTTCAGCCTTCTTCTAAAATCAGTTCAGGATGATCTTCAGTGCTGCACGAACCACCCACTCTTCATCATGGGCCTTATATCTACTATCAAAATGACAATTCTACCCAAAGCAAATTATCTCCTCTCAATGATCCCAATACATCCATCCTGGTTCAAATCTCTAGACTCGGCAATCACAAAATTCTATTGGAAGAACAAGACACCCAGAATCAAACTAGCCACCCTTCCAAAGCCCAAGGCACTAGGAGGATTAGAAGCACCAGATTTCACCCTGTATAGGACCCACCATAACCAATCTGACATTACCTGGCTAGACTTGGAACAGACAATTTGCAACGACCTCCAGATCTCAGACTTGCCCTTTCTTACTCCAACAATCAAAAAACACCCACGTTTCAAAGCCCCCACCATCAGCTGACAGCCTGGTGGAAATTCCACAACATTACTAACACAAGGCACTCATCCTCAAAACTCACCCTGATTTGGAACAACTCAGATTTCACTTGCAACAAACAAACACTCAATTTCTGCACCTGGCAAAACAAAGGCATTACACATCTACAACACCTGTTTACCAATGGCAAATTCTCCATGTTTGCCGACTTGGTCCAGAAATTTGGCATCACCAACAAACACTTTTTACAATACCTGCAGATTAAATCGACAATTAAATCCATAGTGAATTCCCCAACACCCAATTTAGAACTCACTACAAGGACTTCATGTATTGTTCTTTTGCAATGTTTCCCATTCACATAAAAACTGGTAAACTTCAATTGTTTTCTGGGTAAAAAGTGATATCTTCTGGTTGAGTCAGAGAGTGCGGTGAAATGTACAATTCTTCTGTTTAACCTTTGCCATTTCAACACGAGTGCACTGTAAATCAGGAGGATAACGCCGAAGCCAGTACTCGAAATTTATATGAAAAAGAAAACAATTAGAGAAGTGAAGAAAAAAAGAGCGGAACAATATTTATAGTGTCTATGTGCAGCAACGGCTTGGAATATAGACTGGCTAAGGCTCTGTTCAGACCGAGCATGGTTTTCACCTCTAAACGTGTTTTATTGAACAAGTGCTCTAATATAGTGAGTGACAAAAACATGCATAACTCCCTAACTTAGATACATAACTAGCAGCTAAGCGACCCATTGTTGAAGAAAACACAACTTCAAAAGCTGAACTATTTTTAACTTTGAGCACCTTTTAGGCACCTCGCTTGTTTTTCATCCTGCACATCTCTCATATTCAACGCAAGACATGTAGCACCATGTTACATCATGTAGCGTCATGTTACATCGTTCCACAGGGAAACAATTGAATTTGACTGCCATGAGGTGAAAGTGTGTCAGTCTCAACAACGCCTAAACCAGGTGATGTCAATTTTTGCCCAGAAGGCATGAGATGTAACAAACAATGTGACAACAAAGTGAAAGGATTTTCTGTAACTTAATAAAATGAAAAACATTTTGAGTGTTCTGAATTTGCTTTTATATAGCCAATGCCAACATCAATCTTATACGGACATGTCTTACACATGTCTGGCCAACATAAAGAGCACATACAAACATATCCTGCATTTAGATTTAGCAGCAATCAAACTTTGAAATAAGTTAACAAGTTAAAAAACTGACCAAGCTGTGGTGACTGTGTAGTGACTATGTGCTAGAGGTTTCTGGTACAGCTTGACAGTCCATAACCTCAAAGTCGTTCCACGCAAATGCCTTCACTCAGTCGCTAACTTTATATTCATATTTGGAAATAACAAGACCAGGCCTTATCTAAATAACTAGGGAGATTTCCAGATTAGGGGGACTGACTTAAAACGTATACCGTATGTAATCCTTGTTTAAATCTGATTTCTACATGTCTATAGAGGATTTTTAAAGTAATGTGTCTCCTCTTATTAAAGACTCTGCTACCCTGAGGCGGAGTTAAAATGGTTATAGGAGCTGCGGTACAAGGAACTACAATCGGCACAAATTTCACCCTGTCTGTACAAGCAAAATCTTAAAAAGGTTGTAAGAACTGCAAAAGTTACCACCAGGGCGTAAGGGACTATAGGCTCTAAACCAGGGGTCAACAACCCCAGGTACGCAGACGGATTCTCACTGGCATGCTGGTGCGCAGCCCTTGTTTTTATATATTAGAAAAAGTCTGGCCATCTCATCTGTTGAACAGCCATTAGCTGTTGTAGGGTGTGTCTTCTGTAGTGTGACAATGGTAATGCACCCTACTGGCTTTAAACATTTTTCCATGAGTCGAGTCCCAGCACAGCAGTTGCACCAAAAATCGTTCATCAGGTTGCGCAGCAGTTGCTGATGGCAAAAAAGGCCTTGATGGTTCGGATGTTCTGGGTTGAAGTGCTCTGTACTTGCTGTGTGCTTCTATTTTTAAAGTTTTGTTGCATTTGCCCAACATCCACCATTGTTTTGAGACAGAGCACAAAATGACAAGTTAATCAAATGCAGGACTGTTCAGAATTTAAGGCTTTCAACTGGTTCCCAGAACAAAAACGAGCTGAATAATGCTAGGAACTTTTTAAAAATGTAGCAATATAACATGAGTAGGAGTTTGCGCAAACCCGAAATAAGTGATTGCACTTCCCGTTATGCAAGTAAGCCTGTTGTGCGCATTTTCATGTATGAAATTTCAAATGATTTATTTATTAATTTGTTAAAAAGATGAGATCAGCATATTCCTATTGCTGCTTAGCATTCAGCCAGAATAGATTCTACATATTTTTTAAATGTGGTGCCATAATTATGCAAAGTCAAAGACAAATGGCCTGTTGATTGACACACAAACAAACAAGACCATTTTTTATTAGCACTAGCATTAGCATGTCATATAGGTTTGAAAAATCCACTTCTTTCCCCTTATCCAGAAAAGACTTTCTTTTCGCCGAACCTGGTGCTATGTAAGAGCCTTACTCAGATGAAGATGACTACAATGAACAAAAATATTGCAAGGTTGTTTGCAAGTGAACTTGTCAGAATGGTAATATTGCTTGTCTTTCTGATCACTGTGGACAGCATGGTTTGTATGAAACAGCAATTTAATTGCCAAAGAGATTGCAGCCATACAAAAGTGCATCTGTGACAGTGACAAATCCAGATTTGCAGAAACTAGCAATGAGTGTATGAGCACTCCCTGTAATGCAAGTCAGAGTGAAGTACAGATTTGATTTAACTTATTTTTATTTAATTTTGTACTCCACGAGGCTGTAACTAAATGTCCTCGAATATATTCATTTCAATGAACAGTTTGGATCATAATATGTAAACAGTTTCAACCTACAATAAGCCTAGGTATAGTAGACAATATATAGCCTGTTCTGATTTGTTCATTCATTCATAGTGGTAACAGTTGACAGACTAGGCTTTACTGAAGATATTTGAATATTGACAGTTTTCATTACTTTACAGTACAACAATGTTTTTTCCATTCTTTACTTATTGGGCACATGGGAGACAACAATACAACAAATGTGTGCCCACGATTTAGTCAGTACCAGGGTTGTTGGGCCCAGATAACGCTTTCAGTATTTTCAAAAAAGAAAATAAAAAATCCAATTGGGATGTTTTCGCAAATTTGATTCAAATTTCTCTACTTCATAGTATTCAAAACTTTTGCTGCCCGATGCCTAAATTTTTTATTATTCGCCAACTTCCAAGATCAGGCTCTTTTTGAAGCAGATCCAACATGATTTCACTCTTGCTATATGCCTTGAAAGAAAACAACCTGTCTTTGATTTAGCCTACTTTTATTGCCAACTATCACTACGAAGGAACAGTAGAGAGATTAGCCAATGCTTTTTCTCCCTGCTGCACGAGGGGAACATGGGCATACGATTGTAATGTTAACAAGCCTGATATTCCAACCTGCAGAAATTCATTTCAAGGAGTCTTGCATTTGCATTATGCCTCAGTATTATTCAAGAAGACGCATACCATTTTCTTCTCAGTGCGTTCAGTACTTAGATTGCCATCATTAGTCAATTAGCACAAGTAGATGGTTTCATTAGCATCAAACTCCAAATGTCCACTTAAGGAAATTAAATCCAATTTAGCACTTTGGTGAATTGTAGGTTAATTTAAAGGTGCTTTATAAGTAAACTTTCATTATTGCTGATGACTGAATAGCTTAATGAGAGAGGCAGAGGTTTGTCTACGGGTTTGAGGTTTACCTACACATGGGCATTCAGGAACCGCTTTCTAAATACAGGACACTCTCGTAGCTCTCTATATTTCAGATGTCTGACAACCAGATCATGTTAGAAACCTTTCTACTTCATAAGACAATACAAAATGTTATGGTTATAGTTTGTTTGTGTAAATGGTCTTCAGTTTGCACTAAAATCTTGCATAGCAAATATTACATGGCTTACTAGAATTACTAAAATAGCGTCATTAATATTCCATACTGTACTGTGTGCAGTGTATGGAATTGTCTTATCTATGTATTTTTAAATAAAAAGGCAAAATTAATAAAATAAGACAACACATAACATCTCAGCATTTAGAACTCCCAACTAAGAAAAGAGGTGATCTCATCTCATTCTCAGAATTTAGCCTTATTAATCTTAAATCTCTTCATAACACTATTCAGAGCCTCAGCTCTTCCAATTATAAACATCACTAGACAAGAGTTTTTTCCAAGACCCTTGAAAAAGCAGTTACAAAGCCTCTATATATTTGTTCAAATAACTTTTGACAATTTTTAATCAGGTTTTCGGTCTAACTGCAGAAATGAACCTGCTCTTATAAAAGTTATCAATGACGTACGTCTGAATACAGATGATAAAAAAGCCTCTATTTCAACATTGGGTTGGTTTCTCGGGTACAGTGCTCAACTGGCTAAAATCCCATTTAGAAGACAGAATTGGAAATTATATATAATAATATATAATATATAATAATCCATTGGAAATTATACTCCTACATCAATGCCCTTGATCTGTGGTGTGGTGTTCCTTAGGGATCGATCCTTGGCCCTCTGTTATTTAACCTATTTCATACCTGCCAACCTTAAATATGTTTTTTGAGTAGCACCTCGTTGACGGAAGAAACAGTGGCCTAAAAACACAACCAAGTACGCTATCGGTGCATAACTGATTTTGGATATTATACATCAAAGTCATCAACATCTTACAGGCAAAGAATCCCCTGACATAAAGTAGACATACCCGATAGGCTATTACCTAGAATTTTACATGGAAGGACTAGGCCTACAGCTTCAGTCAGCTCAACTAGGTCAAGGGTCAGACATTTCACTAATGTCTTGAGTAATCAACAAACTAACATCAGTTATCAGCAAACTAATATCAAAGACATGTTTGTTGACAATTTTTTTTTTACAAATTTTACAATTTGGCAAACCACATTACCTATGAGGAGTCACAGACCCCTCTTTTTAAACATCTCTTTATTTTTTGATGTTATAAGTTGTACACAAAAAATAAAAACTAAACCATTCACAGTGGATCACATAAAAACATAAAAATCCTTGCCTGACAATTATGTTCTCCGATCATCAGAAACAGAGTTGCCTTTGTTTTTTTCTCTATTGAATTTTTTGTAACCATTGTTAGAATATTCTGATTGTTCTAACCTCTTAACATGTCAGATTTTATCAATAAGAACAGCAGATATCTCCTTTATGACAACATGAGAACTTCATGTTATTCAAGTGCCCAGAGACATGCATATGCTTATATGGGCCTATAAAAAGTAGTGAATTGACATTTGTGTTGCTGTCTCTTAATTCCAAATATTCAAATTGGACATTACATGTTAGCATTTTATGAAATACACATATCAGCACCACAGTCCACAGGCTACAAAGTACAAGGGAAGTCATGAAATGCCATAGCCATTGGGCTGTTTTTTGTAATGCAAGTTAGGCCGAAGTAACTACCTCCATGATATTAGTGATGACACAACTCAACGATATTAGCAGTTTGCCTGTCTCTAAAGGTTTATGAAAAAATTGTCTGATTAACAGGCCTTTTAGTTTTAGACTACTTTTGTTAACTTAACAGCTATAAACCACATTCTCAGGATGTGCTCTTCATGTATTTATTAGGCTATGTCTGTCATGAAAAGCAACGTTTTACGTAACACACGGACAATAACTAGCTAGCTCGCTAATACACCGCATTGTTAACGTCAGGCCAACATTAAAACTAATTTGACCTAATTTATAATCTCAGTTTCCAATTTCCCTCCCAGACTGCTTACCTTTGCAAAGCAGCTCATAACCTGACGCAAAGAAAACAAGCACAGTGGGGAGGGGTTGGGGACTCAAGAGGTCAGCGCTGCCGCTGCGCTTCTATCGTTCTTGCTTGATATATCTTTTTATACCGGATGGCCAGAGAGAACAAATACTGCACTATGATTGGTCTAAACTTTTTTAGTAGGCAATCTTGCATACATTTAGGTGGCAATGCTTATCAATATATTTCAGTGTCAAAATTTGTGACTGCTACGCGAAATGTGTACAGATTGGCAGGTCTGCTATTTATCCTGCCCCCTGGACAAATCATCAACTAAATCAGTTACCACAGCTATGCTGCTGATACACAAATTTATTTAGCTGTGCCACCCAACGATTACATCCCCATTGATTCTCTTCTTTAATGCCTCAATCAAATTAATGACTGGATGATGTCATTTTCTTAAATTAAATACAGAAAAAACTGAAGTAATTATCTTAGGGAAAAAGGGCTTAGGCTTGCTTCTTTTCTCAATGCTTAGGGGCTTAAACCTAAAGACACTGGACACAGCGACCTGAAATTTAGCAGCTACATGAGGACAGTTACTAAATCAGTTTTCTATTCAAAAAACGTTTCAAAACTGAGAGGTCTTGTGCCTAGTTATGATTTAGAAATACTTATTAATGTTTTTATTTCCAGTAGAATTGACTGGCCTTTTTACAGACCTTCCTAAAATGACTACCAAGCAAGTTCAACTAGTACAAAATGCAGCCGCTAGGGTGCTTACTCGAGTTAAAAGGACTGATCTCATATTGCCAATTTTAAGGTCCCTTCACTGGCTCCCCGTTCAGAGAATAGATTTTGGGCTGATGTGAATACAAGCACTCAAACTCTGGTGCGGTTTGTTTCAGGTGTGAAAGTGACCTGATCTGCAATTGTTGCTAAAAAAGGTAAAAGAGAACTGCACCAAATATTTATATTTTGGTTCGGACCAAAGCAAGTGAACTGACAGACCTTCCTGGTGTGAATACCCCCTTAATCTCTTAATGGATCAGGACCACATTATATATCCGACATGTTACAGAAATACACCTCTATCAAGTTGTTCAGATCACAGACAAAAAACCTTTTTACAGGACCTGCCGTAACCACCTAGAGTGAGGAAAAATCAAGACTTTAAATCAAGACTTGGGACCAAACTTTTCTCTAACCTGTAATTAATCTAAACTTTTTTTAAGGAACTTACTACCATGTGTTTTATTGTTGCTTAATCTAATGTGTTACACATGTTTATATTTTTTTCATTTTGTGACACATTTTGCATTTTATCATTTTTGTCTTCATTGTCTGTGGTTTCCCTCCTGGCAGACTCCTGTTACCTTTCCCTCTTGAGTGGACTGCAACCAACACTACACGAGGCCCATGCCAGGACCGACTCTCCATCCTAGTGGCCCTTCCTAGACACCCATGCTAGGCCCGACTCCCCTTCCCCCCTTACAATGGCACGGTCAAATGGACCCTTATTATTAGCCCCATGACCCATCTCACTCCTTGAATTTAACATTATGTCTGGCTCCTACTACACTGTCCAGCCATAATTCTTGATAACCACCTATGGACTGACCACCATGTAATGTTATGGTGCACTATTTTGGAACCATTATGATGCTTAGCTTACCATGGACAACCTGTAGTCTATCATGGTACTGATTGTACTTTCCCTGCATGACCCCTGGCAGTTGGGTTAGCCCCTTGAGTTGTGGATCTGCCCAAGATTTCTTTCTATAGTAACTAAACATAATGGAGGTTTTTTCCTTGCCCCTGTTGCTCTTGGGTACTCCTTGCTGTAAAGCGCCACGATACAATTCTATTGTAAAATGCGCTGTATAAAAATAATTGAATTGAGATACTTGTATGTACATCGTTTCAAGGGATACTGTAACTAAATTTTGCTTCACTTAGTGTCCATGAACATGGCAGCTACTGCTGAGCTGATGCTTCAGACTAAGTTTAGAACTTGGATTGTTGGAGACCTGTGGCTTGGAGCTTGATGGCTTACTGGAGTTGAGGAGGGGTCTTGTAGGCTGAGCCCACCCAAGTCACCTCAATTATTTTAGATGAGCTAGCTATACTACAAGCCAGGGTGCCGCTGTTTCTGCCTCACTTAGGACACTTCGACTCGGTGCTAGATACACTGAGTAATTTCATAACTTCATCATATGGTCTTACCCAAGTTGAGGATCTGTCTCTCCATAATCATCCAGATAAGGAGCTGGATATGTGGTCCCACGTGTTTTACTGGCCATCAGAACAATCTCGCATTCTCTCACCCTGTTAAAGACAAATGAAAAAGAAAAGGAAAAATCAGCACTACTATAGAGTTGGCATGAAACCCTGGAGGCTTGTAGTTTTTCATGTTAAACACCCCCAGGTTCCCAAGGTGAAAATCGCTATGAGAAAATGAAAGGTCCTTTTGCATACCCAGCTCATAATAAGGTGCAGGTGAAAGCATGTAAGTAGATAACCTTAGCATTCAGTCAGCAGAGTTAAAATACATATCTCGTTTGATATTTGATCAAAATGTTTATTTTGTCAGTCATAATGTTGCTACCAAAAAGCTAAAGCAAGAAATCTAGCGATCTACAGAGTGTCAGTTGGTATGAGTGGCAAGCCTCGGATTCAGTTGGACTTGGCTGGTATCCAAGGTTACTGAATAACTTTTTACTTACCTTGTTTTCATGTAACTTCTTGCGACAGCCATTGTCTCTTAAACAGTCTGTTCACACTAATCTACAGACTATTGTGATCAAACTCTTGTATAATCAATGTTAACCTAAGTTAACTCGATAAGTCATACAATTATCAATCGTAACGCTAACTACAGTTACCCTCTGCTGCTTTGGTGACACACTAGCAAAATGACCTGGGACAAGGGACTCCTGTACTCCAGTCTGGCTTCCTGATAGCAAAGGCGTAGCATCAGTCAGATATGTGATATTTATCTTTTTTGTTGATTTCCCGTATTATTCATTCATTTTCTCATAGGAATTTTTTGTTGTGAGCCGGAACATTCTAAATGCTAATGCGCCGCATACAAAATGACGGTGGTGGCTTGCCAACTCTATATCCACTTTCAGACATAACTTCCAACAATTTACTGGATGTTTACTCACAGGTATTACACTAAACAGAATATTTAGACTTGACCCTCAAACTCTGTCTCAGACAGAAGCATATGGGTAGCCAGGAGAGGGAGCTCTGCAGAGCCATATTGAATCAACAAGCTTTATAATACTTTGTAGAAATAGCGTTTTATTTTGGACAGATATATTAACATAGTTATATGTTTGCCCACAATTCTGTGAGATGACAGAAAAGAATCATCCCATGCTATGCCCAAATTTAGGCTAAACTCCTGAATTACTCTGCTAGCATCATTTATCTCAAACGAAAACCATTCAGTGGACTAGTCTAACTCATAGACACATGGCACTTATGGTATGTACAAGTGGTTATTTGTCTAGCCTGTTGTGGCAAATCATATTTTTGATGTCTTCAGATGGAAATTTTAGGAGAAACTTGGAACTCCTCTGGGCACAGTCAAGGCTTTACTGTAATCAACAGATACTGGCGTTAGCACAATATTGGCAATGATAACTAGCAGTAGTAAGTTGCAGCAGGCGCTACACCAAAGCAAAGAGTATAGAAGCCCAATTAGCAAAACTCAATAGAACGCTTTATAGCAACAGTTGACCCCATAACATGACAGCGTGGTCGCTATTATGGACTGAAAAGTACAGGAAAACGGCAAAAAATAAAAAAAAAATGACTTGAAATAACACACTTAGAGTAATATTATTTTTTTAAAGGTGTCTTATCTAAATGTGAAAACAATTTAAATAACAAAAGTGAATGTATATAATGAATATATATATATATATATATATATATATATATATATATATATATATATATATATATATATATATATATATATATATATATATATATACATACATACATACATACATACATATACACACAAACACATCTGTGTGTGTGTGTGTTATTTGTCCCTCCTTGGGCTACTTCATTACCACTTTTGCAAAGTTTTGCACAGTTTGCCAAGATGAAATCATAAAATTACTTGACCCCTCCTTTACCCATATTTATGTTCTATAATGCACTTTCCTTGTTTCCTTATTCATGGTTTGTGGATTTAATACAACCAGACACAGTAATAATTTATTCACAATGTTGAAAATTTGAAAAAAAAAAAGAGAAATAAATAAAAAATGGGCCAACATTTCTAAAAACGGTTTCAGTTTATCAAAATATCACAATATAGCCTATTAACAACTTGTTTTTTGAAGATTTCCTAACACACACAGCGAAATTTTCAATTGCAAGAACAAAAACAAGGCGTAAATGTACTTGCACAAAGGTATAATAATTTAATAAAAAAAACCAATTATGAACCAGTCAGGGAGATAATTGTCTCTGTAACTTCATATTGGATTAGAGCTACATGTACACAAGAAGTACACAATCACACAAACATCATCAACAGAATGTATGGAAATACAACTACTCCAACTATTAGAAAATGGAGAATCAGTGTTATTGGCCAAGTGTATTTACACACACACACACACACACAAGGGACTTGGTCTCTGCACTTGTCCCAATTGGGAATTATGAAACACACAGTACACGTCTGTCAAGATTCTCATTCATCCAGGTCATGATAGTCAAAAGTGTTAAGGTGTATGCAACTGGACCTCTTGTGGGAACTTGAACATTCAAAAAGTCCAGTTGCATACAACTTAACACTTTTGAGCACACAGTGTTTCAGCACACAGTGAAACACTAACCTGGGACAGTGGGCTGCCTGCTACAGCAGCATCTGGGGAGCAGTGAGGGGATAAGTGCCTTGCTCAAGGGCACTTTGTTGTGTATGAAGTGCCATTTAACAGTAAATAGTAATAGAGGTCAAAATCAAATTAATAGTAACAGAAATAATAGTAACAGAAATCAAAACCACCAGGGGCAATTGTGTATGAGAGAAGAGATTATAAAACAGCTACTGTAACTGTAAACAGTAACAGAGAAAGAAGGAAGTGGTAGTAAGAGCTCAAATCCATCGACTGTGTGTGCATGTGCATGATAGAAAATATAAGAGACTGCAAAACATACAATTTCTATACCTCTACACATTCAACGGTAAATAGTAAGAGAGAAAGAAGGTGGTATGGCCCCAAAGAGAAAGAATGTGTTTAAGAAGGTTAGTTAGGCCAAAAACTAGGACTAAAGCGACATACAAGGTACCAAGGTGAGGTGGTTAGTATCAACATGTTGGATACAGATACATTAGGTCAATATACATCGCAATTTGGAGTAACTGGAGACAACCTGTACACCACTAGTGACACAGCATTTCAAGCAATTCCAACAAAAATGGAGAACGGGCAGATGCATTACAGTGCACCAATTTGAGCTTGTAAGAATCCTTGAGCTTATTGGATTTGAAGCCGTCGAAGAGGCCATTGAACCTGTTGGCCACTCTTGCTTTTGAGCAAGCTACTGAGATCTTTTCAAGGTTAGAAGACACCTGACCTGGAGATGTGACCTACGTAGAGCTTTGAATACCATTTCCAATAACAAGTAGGCCTACTTGTACAGAAAGTAGGAGTGATGTCTCATTATCCTGCTGAATAACAACCAGTTTAGGCAACATCTGCGCCAGATTATGATGAAATACTAGCTGATATATAGTGTATAAATAGATACTGGTGTGTGAAATACAAGAAGTGTGCTGTAATAATTTGGAATAAAGATCGGTGCTCCACGCACCACCACTGCAACCATAGCGGGTGATGAAAGACCTGCAACCGCATCCTCAAAGAGTAGCTGTTGTAATGATGGACCTGCTACTGCATTCTCATGAGTCCATATGATGAGTCAGTATGATGAAGACTCTGCTGCTACTGCATCCTCAAAGTGTGGTTTATATTATAATGAAGGATTGATTCGGCTTCAAGGTGTCTGTAAAGCAATGAAATATGTGGTATTTATTTATGTGGTATTTATTTCATTGCATCTTTTGTATGCCAATTAACTCAGTATTCCAAGGCATAGGCAGAGATCTACCATCATTTCATGATTATCAAACAAGGTTAATACATTGATTTTGCTAATTTTTTCATCTATAGGGTTAATACAAGGGTGAGAGCTATACACAGGCCTGCATTTCTTTTCATCATTCTACTTGATCTGATCTGATTATGATTCAATAAGTAATGTTTAGTGGACTGAGGTTAATACAGCAGTGAGGTCAATACATGGTTTCGTTTTTAGTTTGCCTAAAACACTGACCTGAGGTTTATACATGGTGTGGCTTATATTCGGGAAATTATTGTAATTTGATGATGCTGGACATCACTTTAAAACAATTACACACTGACAGACATTCAATTAGCATTGGGTAATGCCATTTCCACATATGAATTACATCTAACCTTTTTAAAGCTAAACTGGTGTCATATTGTACATACATCAATGTCATCACTGTAGTCACATTGATGATACCATAGCATTTCCTTAACTTAGCAGTATTTCCAGCCAGGTGATCATGCAATTAAAATAAGGTGTCACTATTTCAATGAACTCATAATGAAATATGCATTTCTGTCTACAAAAACACTATCAATATTGTATAGACATTACTGGCATCATTGTGTAAGTGCTGACATCTGCATGTTTACAGCAGCAGGCATAAATATTATTACATTAAATAACTTCAGTTTGCCCTGACAAAACTAATTTCTCACTACGTTCAATTACAGTCAAAAACAGTTATGATACAGGTACGTTTGAAAGCGGAGTAGTCATGTTTTAATAAAGTAGGTTAATGGCTAATTAGGCTATAATGACAATAACATGCATTTAAAAATAAATGCAATAGGCTGTACATTGTACAGTTACCTAATAAGTAAACAGAGACGCTAGCATTCTAACACTGGCTAATGCTCATTGCCGTTCTGCAAGTGCAAACATGTGCACTACATCCAGACACATAAAACAAAACATATCCCACTGTAATAAAGTATTTAGAGAATTACTACCTGTGTGGATCCTTAGGAAAGCTATGGCATGCTGAAACACTGGTGTTGCGTTGATAACTGAACTGTTTGCAGCATATTTCTTCCACTTCTCAGAGTAGCGAACTTCCTCAACCCCAATTGAGGGACACTTTCTTCCACTTTTTGTCTTCATTCACGCTGGGGTCCTGCAGCTTCACTGCTAGATGCCCAATAAAATGAGTAGTAACTGAATTCCATGTGCATGGTGGAAAGAAAATAACAATAGGCCTACATTCAAATTTTAGTTGACCTGATCATCTGACTCAGATGTGCAAACTTAGTTTCACTTTCTCTCCAGCTCTCATGCACCCATTTTATTGTCAGTGTTCGAGATGGACCCCATTCCAGGACAAATTAAGCAGATGTTTCGTAACCTACTTCATTCACAATGTATTACTTTACTCTTTTAGCATGGTACTTAAATAATATTGGACTTGAATGGAGACTGTTCACTGTTGATGCAGCTACAGCTATGGATGGAATAGAGGACCATGGTGATTCAAGCGGTCCTAAGCGTTTGAACAGTCTGCAGAAATTCACAAAAATATGTTATTTGTATCCTGTGAAAATATCATGGGAAAGGTCTGGGTCCAAATGAAACCTACTACGCAGATGTGGCGTAGTAATTAAGGAACCTGGCTAACATGCTAGTAGCTTGGAAATTGCGTGTTTGAATCCCGGCTACCACCGTGTGCCCTTGAGCAAGGCACTTAACCCTAAGTTGCTCTAGGGGAGACTGGCCCTGAACTAACTGATAGTTGACAAATGTAAGTCCGCTAAATGCATAAATGTAATGAGTCCGTATCCGGACCGGGGTCCGCTTTTTGAATACCCGAGGTGTAAAAGGACAAACCACTATTGTACTTGCATGGACGTATGGTTTAAAATAATAGTCAAGACATTTATTACAAGTTGGCACGTATACCGTAGCCTATTATTGGCTGACGAAGCTGTAACTGGAATATGGCACTGGAGCTGTCCCTGACAGGACAAATCAAAATTACCTACAATTCAGGATGTCCTGGACAATTCAGGACAGTTCACAATCCTACCCTAGGCAACTTTTGTCTGGTTTCATCATTGGGTTTCATAGACAGTGCTCGCGAACTCCTTTCTTTTCCGGCAGCTTTCAGTCCATAATGCGCCATTTATAAACTGTTACCCATAACACAGATTTTTGCCTCTTGGCCTCTATACTTGTGACCAGACAGTTAACCTGGATACTGTACAAAGTATCATGTGTCAGTAGTGTCATGTCTGGGTGTAAAAAATCCATTTTGTTCACACATGCAGCCACCCCGTTTGATTCTCAGTAGATATCCAAGTTTCAGCATACATCTGAAAGCAGCTTATGCATATTAGCTTGGAGGTCACGTAAACTACACTGGCCGAACTTACCTTAGGAACAATCCCACTCCAGCCCCACACACAGCTGCATGAGCTGTGCAGGCACCAACATATTCCCCATCAAGCTGCTTCTGACAGCAGGTGCTCTGAGAGCACAGCATATCGCCACAAAAGAGACACAGTGTAGGGTGTTTTCTGTCATCATCTGATGAGGCAGGGCACCTCAGAAGAAAGAAGCACAGAAATTACAAATTGGTAACAAAGCAGATGTTTTGCATTGCACTTACCATACAAAGTGAGACTAGCGCTGTGTAAAAATAATGGCTGATCAAGATGGAATTAATTTCTATTCACTGCATTTGTGCTTTTATGGATCTCAGGTACTGAGATTAAAATATCTATGAATATCTACCAGCCACTGACAGATAAATTGGTGAAATTCACCAGCCATTCAGTAGGATATCAGTATTTTCTGTGGGAAATCTACCAGTCATCTTCAAAATTTACCAGCATTTGGCTGGTGGCTGGTGCTAATTTTGAGCCCTGGTTATAATCCCCAGAGAAAAATCTAATCAATATTTCTTTAAATTAATTTTCTTGATTTCATTTAATTGGAAAGTCAACAAAAGTAACATGTTTAATCATCTAACAAGGCGTCTCCCCTCCCTTTTTGAAGACTTGGTATTGCTCAACCTACCATGTCCTCACTTCGCATTGGCTGGGTCAATACCATTTCTTAATTCATCCTTTCTTTCTTCATACTGTCCTTGCCCCCCCTCCCACAAAGGAAACAAGGAAGGAAGGAAGAACATAGGAGTATGGAGGAATCCAAAGTCCTTCAGGGCAAATTCCACTTTGCGGCCATCTTGGTAAAGCCCTCAGACATCTATTTTGGATTATCACCCAGAGAAATGTTCTGATGTTCTCATTGACTGACAGGGTGGCCATTATTCCCTGATAACAGAACATCTATGACTCCAAATCAATGCTCTTTTGAACAGTAACTATAACAACAAGGGCAAGGGCAAGAGCAAGGGACCCAACCCCTCACTGCAGGCAGCCCACTGCGCCAGGTTAGTGTGTGCTTCACCTCACTGTGTGTGGAGTGTGTATTTCACCAATTCACGACTGGGATGCAGAGACCAAATTTTCCTCACAGGATCTATTATTATTATTATTATTACTACTTGTACTACAATGTTAATATCTCTAAGGCTGCCCAAAATAACACTAAAAGAGATGTAATTCTAAATGTAAATTTGCTCACTGCACCTGCATTTGGCACATGGCTATTACCATGGTGACAAAGAGAGTAAACAAAGGTTAATATTGTGGGGAAGGACTCTCTCTACGGATTGGGACACAAGGTTTCAGTTTTGTTTTTCTGCGTGCCCCTCAGAGATAGCTGCTGTCTCAGTATTTGGTATACATAGTACCAAATTCTCTCGTTCTCATGACTACCGACAGCACATGGCAATTTATTATTATATAATACAAATTATAATTATATTTTTAAATTATAATACAAATTATTATTCTACATATATTGTCTTTTAGTCTCCATCATACAGCAAACACTACAAAAGCACTACACTGCCTCCTTATGCATCAGCGTCGTTCTTATACACTGCAAAAAACTGCTCTCTAACCAAGTGTCATTGATTTTACATTAAGATAAAAAATGTAGTTGGTATTGTTTTTAAACCAAATTGGCTAACAAAGAATTGCACTGCAATAATATTTTTCCAAATCTAAGATAAAACATTCAAAATTTGACAGATTTGGTTGCCAGTGCATTTATGGAGATGTCTGCAACAGAGCCAATTCCAGCACACTGATGTCAAATTTCATTCATTCACACTAACCCAAACTAGATCTGCACATCATTTGGGTGTCATAGTTGATGATGGATCTTTTTCTGAACATACCGCTGCCGTGTAGATACACACTGTACAATATCATGATGATCAGACCTTATCTCACAGTACTCAACTCAACTTCAGGCTTCAGGCTATGGTCATTTCGAAACTGGATTATTGTAATGCACTTTTGGCTGGACTCCCTGCATGTGCTTTGGAACCATTGTAGATGATCCAGAATACAGTGGAATACTTGGTCTTTGCTCAACCAAAAAGAACACGTCACTCCACTATTAGTTTTTTTGCTTAGCTTAATTAAAATAAGACTTCTTACACAGGCATTCAGGACTCTTACTCCTTCGCTTACCACTTTGCTTATTCAACGAGTGCTTAGTGTGTCGGCCGACTATCAATGCTAGGACGTCTCAGTCAAGACTCTTTTCTTTTGTAGTACCTAATGAAGGAATGAACTGGACGTTGACATACATTCTTTTTTACCCGTCATGTAATTTATAATTTGTTTTCTCATTAGGGCATTTCTGGCTTGACATAGAGCATTATGGGTCATGGGTATAGCTGAGCCACCAAATTAGAATATCTATATACTAGCTAGAAAACACCTGTACACTATAATAGAGTTTAGATGCAAAACCCTCTCCATTTTCTCTCTTCCTCTCCTCTCCAAAGTCAATTTTCAGAAATACGCAAACATTAAGTTGTTTTAATAGTCATTTCCATGTAGTTTCTATCAAACTGCAACTTAAATATTATTGGCAAGTAAAAGCGAATCAAGCCAAAACAATCTAATTGGTGGTGGACTGATAATAAAGTTAATCAAAATTACATGAAAATATTTCGTTAAATTTAGGGTTTTGCATCCATAATCTTCACTTTGCATAGGCATAGCTGAGACACCATATTAGAATTGCTGTACTTATTTATTTACCAAATGTTTGTTTTGCATTATGAATTTTAGCCATTTTAAGTACTTTTTGTTTTAATATAGTGTTTTTGTATTGTATTTTGCTTTGAATAAAAGTATCTGCTTGCAACCTATAACCATAACTACAAAAACAAATAATAGTTTTTGAATACATAAACATGATGAATGAAAACATAATCCAACTATATTTAGCCAATCAGACGCCACTGTCCCTAGATCGCTTCAGTTCAAAAGGTTCAAGATAAAAGAGCACCAAGAAGTATCAATCTGACTGAGAGCTAAAAAGTATGCGTGGGAACCCTGCTTACTCGTGCAGGTTGTTGTTTGCCCCAAACTGTTGCAAGATCTGCAAATTTAGGCAATGTATACGTTACTATGGCCAGATTCAAAAATTTCTTAGAGCGTTCTTTTGTATTTCATATTCAGACATCTTAGGGCCCTTATATTCCGTTTTCTTTTAACTCTATTAATATACAGACTATTTGTCTCACCTGTTTTTGAACAGAGCAAAAAAAAACAAAAAATACACAAACTACTGAAATACTGTGGGCAATCCATCAGATATTACCAGATGTAGAACTATACAGTCTTGTATCATTGAGTGTAAGCTGCTGAATTTGTTATGAATGTGGGATGGTGAATGGCGACTTGACCACAGCTATGTCATAAATAAAGCTAAAATCTAGACAACTTTAGGTTAGTAACAGCAGGATTAAATTTACTTACTTAAAGTGACTGGCCTGATTGAGCAGTACACTGTAATCCTCTGGCAGATTGATTAGTCGATTGCGTTTCCTTGGATACCTGATGCCATGACAATTTGTCAAGTTGTTATCATAGCATCATAGTGGCAGATTAACAACTATTTAATTAATGTGTTTAATTTAATGTGATTAATTTCATTGAAATATATATATTTAAATATACACATTATTAATTCAAACATTTACAGACACTGAAGTTTTCCCATGTAGAATAATGAATCAGAATGCATAATGTATTTTTGGGACTGGCAGGGTTAATAATATACATTCATTAGATTATCCCTTCCTCTGACTTATAATTATGAACCTGTCGGGCACTGAACAGACAAGGACTTGGAGAAATAACCCCATCAGCAACAAATCAAGTAGGATGGAAAAGTGAAAGGAACATTCTTAGTGAGTAAGCTAACATTCAATACAAGCAATGAAGTAGTTTACATCAGAACATACCAAAATAATTAGAATGAGAAAACAACTGAATTCTGTCAGTGTAGCAGGCATTATCTGCCTAATCTAAAACTGCCCAACACTAGCTATGTTACTTGGACATCTGCAAGTTGTGTTGTTTTTCTGGACTTGTAACCAGTCTGTTTTGTAGAAAATGTATGTTCTTTTACTAGTTCTTCACTGTGACGAAAACAGATTTTGACCTGTTGACAATTGTAGCCAGACTATTGTGTTCTCAGTGATTATCAGTGAGGGTATTGTATTTTTTAATTGCATTATTATGCATTTAAAAATAACTGGACAATGATTGCAGATGAAACTGATTGCAGATGCTCCATGCACCAGCAACAGGGCAGCTAATGACAAGCAGAGATGCTTACTTTTGATGATTCACTCTCTAATCACTAATCTTTCTAAATTCATTACTGAGCAATATCATGTGTAAAATCACTGACAAATTAACCTGCAAGCTGCTCTTTAAGGCTGTATATTTTTGAAGCCTAATCATTCTTCAGTCTATCACAGGAAACGAAAAGCTTACCTGATGGCTTGTAACTGGCCACTTAACACTTTGAAAATGGCTGGGTTGCCACACCATCTGAGGCAAAAATGATAAAAATAAAACTAATCAAATGATGATAGCAGTCCTTATCAAAAACAGATGTATGTATTTTGAAGTAAAAGTTGTGTACAGACATATTTGCCCTGTGTACCTCTGTATAAGGGGGTCAACCATGTCTGAGTAGTTGTTGAATAGTTGGAATAAGTTAGAGGGCAGAGCAAGGTAACAGCACAGTGCCTCTATTTGGTCCTCTGAAGTGACTACAAAGAACAAACAACCAAAACATATTGTGGATAATTTTGTTTCATACAGTGATAGGGTATCAACCTCATACATGTTTAAGTATCATAGGCATCAACAAGCAAGACAACAATAGAAGACTTTGTTGAGAACCTTTGACATTCACATTACACCCCAATACAGTTTTTCATCTATAGAGTTCACCTTGTCAAGAGGTTAAAAGTTCATTGCTAGAGAGGCAATGGCTGTGAACCTGTTTAATAGCTGCTACCTGACATCAATCTTCGGTTCCTATGATTCAGCACTACATTGACCATTCTGAGTCAAGAGAATAGAATTCACACATTTGAGTGAGTCTAACATCCCCAGTTCAAATTTTTTTCTGTAGTTTATACGTGGTGTCGCTTAAATTCAGGAATTTACAGTAAACCCCTGTATCAAACAGCATAGAAAATAACATACAGACAACGAACTCTCATACCAATGTTCAATCCTTACTACTTAGCACCAAAACAACTGAAATAATCCAAGGTGCTTCGTAGTCACCTTAAATTGAAGGGTTTCGAAATAGCTCATGTAACACAATGCACATCTTCTATGAAATACAAACAGGCGAAGATCTAATTTCTCCTGCAGTGGCAACATCACAAATCAAGGTATAATTACAACACATTATGATTACTATTATTAATTACTAGTCACACATTCTGGATGTTACCTGTTTTATCCAAAAGCTTCTCAGGGGGAGAAACTCCTGTTAGGCAGTTGAAAAACAGCGCAGCACAACGTAGGAAGGGAAGCACCCCTTTTTTCACTGACTCCACCACAGAAAACCCCGAAATGTCAGTTCTTAAGCTAAGAAGTAATTACATAATGGAAAGATCATGTAACAAAGAAATGATATATTCATAGTCATTACATTTGCAAGTTAGATAACCTTCAAAGATACAGTTGTGTTCAAAATAATAGCAGTGTCTTCAAGAACGTGAGTAAATCTCAAAATCCTTATAACAGTTTTTATGTCCATGCATTAGGAACACTGCACATTATTTTCTAAATCAAAACGTGAAAAAATGTATTAATTATTTAATTACTTAAGAGAACATAGGAAAAATGAATGTTGCGCTGTTCAAAAAAAATGTTAATGTCTTAAAATCTTTTCTTTAAAAACTCAAATATTTACTGTATAAACTGAAAAACCCTTAAGATTTAGCACTCCTGTGAATCAATTTAATATTTAGTTGTATAACCAATATTTTGCAACAACTTCTGGCACCTGGTCAGGTATTCCAGCCCAAGATTTGACAACATTCCACAATTCCTCTGTACTTCTTGGTTTTGCCTCAGAAACAGCACTTGTCACCCCACAAGTTTTCTTTACAGGTTAAGGTCGGGGGCTGGGCTGGCCATAACTTTAATTTTGATGGTCTGGAACCAAGATGTTGCTCACTTTCTGGTGTAAATGGTGTAACCTTGTTTTTTCTCTTCAGCATAAGGCAACATGAATCTTAACTTTTTGATATACGCAAACTGATCCATGACCCCTTCTATGCGATAAATAGGCCCGGTAAGAGAAACATCCCCATATCACTATTCTTGCACCACCATGTTTCACCATGTAGATTAGCTTCACAGAGATGTCTTCTAATAGTCACAGTATGCACAGTATAACTTCAGACTGTCTTTGATCACCCTTTCCATTTAAAAGCATTGTAGATCATTTTAGCTGAGCAGCCTACCAATTTTTTCACCTTTTTATATGTTTTCCCCTCTCCTATCAACATTATTATCAAAGTACGCTGTTCTTATGAATAATCTCAAATGACCTATTTTTCTTAGGCTTTCAAAGAAGAATGCATGTACAGGATGTGCTGACGTCATCCTTAAAAAGGGCACTGGATTGACATCTGTTTTTTTACCTACTGGTAAATTATTTGGCATATGATGTCTAGAAAAAACAGTGATTGATTTATCATTAGTCATGCTGGACTGCTATTATTTTGAACACAACTGTTTATAAAAACAGAAACACTTGTAAAGTGGGGAAAAGTATAAATGCTCTCATTGTAACCTTTATAGTTGTTTATACCATTATAGTTGTTTGCTCAGTGGAAGCAGAGTTATAGCATTGCATTTATGATTACAAAAAGAAGACCAAAACACCTTTCATGTGGTACCCAAATGGTTTTAACCTGAACCTTGCTCTGTCCACTGCTGTGGTCCTAAGCTTCCCTGAGTCTCCGATTGTTACAGCTGTGCGATGGTCTCCATTCTCACATGGGTGGGCCAAGTGATGTCATCTCCATAACCACCTTTACTTAAGAAGACAGCCTATCCCATATGTGACGTCACTACAATGTCCCGAATTCAAAGCAGGCACGGTCTCTGGAATGGGGCTGGATGCAAACTGACTAACCACGTCTGGGTCCATAGGATCCACATGGATCCTGATCCCATATGGACCAATGCCCATTTGCTTTTGCTGTATCTTTTTTTTCTTTTACTAAGCTAGTCCTCTAATTTGTGCAATTTTACTACATTTCTTACGTAGGTATCTCAATGTATGTGACAAATAAACTCCTTGAACTGTAGTAGATCTACAGACCAAGTCAATTCGTACAAAAATCTATTGTCTAACCTTTTATGGAAATAAAAATAAAAAATACTATTACTTTTACTATTATTAAAGTTAGGGTACCAAACCATGGGCACACTGATGGTATTCTTTGTAAGATTTCTTTGTATCTTGTCAGTCCTCTCTTGTATGTCTTTTGCAATTCATAGCTACTACAGTAGCAAATTAAATAGGTACTGAGTTATCAAAAGCTTTTGACAATCTGGCCATGTTGTGCTTTGATGGTTTCCTTCAGATGTCTTTAAACCAGATTACCACTGAGGACTGGTAAGAAAAATGTGGGCAGGGGAAGTGGTTGAACATTGCTCTGTCTTCCCCACATCCATGGCTGAAGTGCTCTTGAGGAAGGCACCTAACCCCTAACTGCTCCTCAGGTGGCCCCAGGCTGCCCACTGCTGTAGGATACTCACTCTGTGAGGCCACCAATGGATGGGATAAATGCAATAAAATGAGACCAAATTTCCCTCACAGGATCAAAAGAGGATATATATACTGAATAAACAATGGTTGATGCCAGTATGCCATATTGGTGCCAGTTTCTCTTTCTAACTATACTGTAACCCAATACATACACCTACAATTGCACTCTGTATCATCTAAAGTGTGTCATCCAATAACACACATCCCCTAATCGGTACAAACTGTTGTCTGCCCATCAACTAGCTAATGATCTAGGCGCTGATGGAGGGGTCTACCTTGATACTGTGTAGGTTCTTTCATAGCAGTATCAGTGTTAAAAGGCCATGTAGGCCATTACAGGATGGCCATACCAGTCAAGTGATCATGATTGTGCCGTGTTATGCAAGACTTTGGATTGTAACAACAGCACTAACAGCATGACCAACATGAAGTGAAATTCATTCTACATACCCTTTGGTGTACTTTGCCACAGTTGAGTATACAGCAACTGCCGATTTAGCCTCCTCCTCCTTGTCTCCCACCATCCCAACCGAAGGTTCTTCTCAAAAGCACAAATCAGGCAACAAATTATAAATATATAAATTTCAGACTAAAACAAATTTGACAAAACAGCTTGAGGGTGTTTATTAGATAGTATGTATTAGGCGATTATATGGATTACCTTGTGATGACAGCAGAATTTGCAAGACATGGGCCATGGTGACCAGGTGCAGCAGATATAAGTGGTTATAGGCAGTGCTTATGGATGAAGGTTGCAAGTCAACTGCCTCTTCCTGATACAATGAAGGAATTGCTAGAACCAGACCCACCTGACAGAGAGAGAGATCAAGTGTAAGAGAGAGAACCAGAGACAGGAGTTAAAGTAGTCTACTGAAACTCTAAAGTCTACTGAAAGTCTACTGTAGAGACTTAATTAAACTCAGAAAGTAAAAGTTTAAACAATGTTTAAGTTTAAACATTGTTTGATTAGCTTAGAAAAATGGTTTCATGCAATTCAGAAATACTGCACTATGCAGTATGTATCAGCCTATACTTGGTCTTACATGGTTCAATAGCATGCCCTAAGCCTGCCGCTCAAATTTTATGATCACTCTATGGTGTTGCCACCTGCTATGCAAAGAAAATAAAGCACATCTACCATTTTCTCCTTTTCACTACTCCTGCAACGTCCTGTACACTGCAAGTTATGCCTCTCAAGTCTTCTACATTCTCTACTCCTGGAACTCTTATGTGCCTTTGAAAGTCTTACATGGAGGGCTGGGTGATATGAATAAAATGATATTACAATGTTTTTGTCTATTTTAGTATATGCAATTTAGAGACCAATATTTTGACATCTCATCTAAAGGAGGCTTACACAACATACAATTGTCTTAAAATATGTAACACCTTTTTAGTTCAAAGACATTCTCATGTGAACTACAGATTTTCAAAGCAATTTAAAGACGCAGTCCACCTCCTACCCAGGCAGAGCACCTCTGCATGTTTTCTACCTCAGCGGCTCAGTGCAGTGGTCCCTTCCCAGTGAACACATAGGCCTGGCGGCGTTGTCAGAGGGTGGTCGTTTGGTCACCGTGACGTGACCTTCTAGAGGTTGCCAGTTGGTATGGTGCATAACTTGACAGCGACATCATGTCATTCAAGTTTCTGTTTGTTGCTACCATGTTTTACAAAGTATAGGGTATTTTTTATTATCCTTGATTAACTACTGTGATTAAAGTCTAGCTTGGTATGTAGGACTTACCCAGCTGGGTATGTAGGAGGTAAACTTTACTTTCTGAGCTACAGACATTTGCGTCAAAGACTAATGAATACTGCTCTGCTCCAACCCTCTCTGTGCGTCTTTCTTACTTGTGGTTACCATACCGGTGAGTTGCTGCTGGAACATAAATGGTATATCATATGGCTATCTAGCGATATCTAGTTCTATGACCAGTGAGTTGCTGCTGGAACATAAATAGTATATCATATGGCTATACTTCGATATCTAGTTCTATTACTTTTATATAAATGTCTATGGCTTAAATGACAAAGGTAGTCAGAAACATCCAATGTGTATTTCAAGTATTAACCTTAGTTTGCCATCATGTTCCTGGTGTTTAGCCTACCTTATGGTTAACAGGGTTACTGGGCTAGTTAGCTAGATGCTAATGTTGTTTGCTGTCAAAGCTGTTCAGCATAGGAATTAAAACTGGTTAATACTACGGTTCTTAATTGTTATTCTGATACGTTTACTAATGTCTATGGTCTAATCTGGTAATGTTAACTTGCTGTGATGTTTTCTCGCTTCGGGTAACAAGTAACTACGTTTTGTAATGAAGTGTTTTCAAATAAACCATAAAGGTGGACTTCAAATTGTTTCAAGCCTGTAAATCACATAGACGGTGAATTACATGAATCATGAAGCATATTGAAAGTTCGGGAAATGAAATTCTGAAGAACGAAAAATAGGTCACCAGAATGTCCTCACCATATCCCACGGAACTTTTTCATAAAAAAAACTCTTCTGCCTAAGGCATTCTCCATGTAGGCTAAAACACTCCAATGAAGTAACAGTATGACTGTGTTGAGGGTCTTCTACTTGTGGTTAGTTATCCTTTTCTCATATATTTCACAAATGCACGCACACACGCACAATTATTCAAAATCCCTCTTATTTTGGCTCAAGTAGCTTTCTGGGGGACAAACTCAAAATTCTACTCTTCTATTCTTTCCTCTTTTTGTTGTTCACTGTGTAGGAGAAATATGTCTTATTTCAAATTTTGCTTTAAAATAATTGTCAAATCTTTCCCTTTTCTCTCTTTTCACTGGCTTGATAAAAACATTGCATTGCATAATTCAAACATAAAATTCACAATTTAATTACCCTCTAAATTATATACATCCTCATTCTGTAGACTATCTTAAAAATATCATCTTCCAAACTAATGCAACCTTGCTTATAAAGGTTTAGTTAGATCACAGCCATGAAGTAAATAGTTTACTTCACACAAGAGCAAACAAGCTCTCTGAATATTTAAAACTGGATTACAGTAGCCTAATGTATAATTTTAAGCTGCAGCTGTGCTCAAAATATCTTAAGATTTGGATTCAATAAGATTGTTTAGAAGTTTTGACATCTCTTTCAAAGTTTGTAAGGTTCTTGAGCTACTGCACTAAGAGGAATGCAGTTATGCAGAATAAAATATGATTACATGCAACGTATTTTCATAGTTAACTGTCTGGTGGACCATTTATCACAGCAACTAGTACCATTGCAAAGTTCAGATTGTGTACTTTCATGATATGTGGTATGCTAGTGTTACGAATAATGCGAGTTGAACAGAGAAAAATGGTGTTGTTTTAGAGAGGAATGCAATATGCTCAATTGATTAAATGTAACTAATTTCAAAGTCATGTGTAACAAATACTGAGAGAGCAATCTAATGGTGAGATGTGGTGATTATGCCTTACGTCACAAACGGTGGTGATTATGCCTTACGTCACAAACAGGAACAATCTGTTAATCATACTTAGCGGAAAGCCTACGGAGCGTAAACTTAACCCCAATTCATTACGGATGTGACATTTCTATGGAATTCACAGACTTCACAGACAAATGGCTTTTAAATTACGTAAACATACTGTTAAAGCAAACAAAACAAACTTTAAAGCCTTTGGCCTTTTTAAAGCAATGTTAATGTACTTGTGCACCACTCATAGATGATTTAAGAAATGGAATTATCTGTACAAATTTGTTCAATATTTTAACATCAGTTTTGGTTATGTGTATGTGCACAACTTATTTTTTTCCATGGTAAGGATGACTTTCACGTGGAATTGCACATATATACATAAATATATTAGCAGACCCCCTTCAGTAACTCTAAGGACCCTCTATTGAATACATACTCTACGATACACAATTTTCTACTCTAACACTGTACAAACCAATGTTACTTGAAATTACTGCTACGGGAGCTGCAAATTAGCTTACCAAAAGGTGGAAAAAGTCCACTTCCAGAATAGATGGTGACCGCTCTAGATTGGCAACAGGCACCAGAACTACAGGAGAACACCATAAATACAAAATCAACAGCTGGAATTAAAACGGTATTGACACAGGCTGAAATACAGGGGAGAAGACTGCATGTTGTCAACCTTTTTGTTAATTACAAATGCCCAGTTTAAACAAGTGCAGGTCTGTGCACAGCAATCACCTTACAACCGGACTCATGTGTGATTAATAAAATGTCAGTATGACTCCAATTCCAAGTCCAATAATGCATGATAGTTGGTAAATGTGGTGTCTGAAAACAAGTGTATTTCAAAACTCATGACCCAACAATCATGCAACAAGTTAACTTTGACATCCCTAAAATGAGGTTCAGAGGTTTAAAAACAGTTACACACCGTGTTTTTTACTATACAATTATCACATACCTGCTAACATGTTGGTAAATTGTTTTTGGATCATAACCTGGGAACTCCTTAGCCTCTGGGCAGCAGAAAACTGAACCACAGCCTTCAAACCTGCCAGCTGAAGCAGAGCAGTCCAAATCAAGCACTGACACACACATACAGAGGCCCACCATTCATGTTGTAAAACATGACTAGATGCTTGACATACTTGTCTACTCTGTAATGAGCCAAATAAGGCTTTTCCCTCCTCCACCAACATGTTTTCTGAGGCAGGAACACAGAAACACATCAAATTAAAAAAGGTGATAAGAAAGGAAGATGTTATATTTCCAAAGAAACTTGACATCATAAAGACAATAGCATAACATATGGGAAGGGAAAAGAAGGGGAAACAATATATCAATAGAGCAAAATGGAGAAGCATAATGACAAAAAGTGAGAAGGTAAAAACACATACAGTTTCATACCTGTTGCCTGGATGGTGTAGGCACAAGTGTTCCATGACATAACAGGTACATGGGGACACTGCTCATTGGGAGGTACCTGCAGGCCAACCCGGTGAACAGTTGTGGCACAAACCTGCACCATTTGTAATATGCTGTCAGAGAGCTTGCGCCTGGAAAAGATGAATATCAAATCCATTATTGCCGATCTGCATACAGCAATTCCAACTGCAGTTCATGAGGTTCAATGATTAATCCTTGTGTATGTCAATAAAGTTGAATATCCAAAGTATCTCAAAAAACTCACGGCTCCTGCACACCAAAGCTGAGGATGGAGCGAAACTCTGCTTGTTCCTTTCCAAATGTGTCCAATTCAGCCACAGCGGCACTCTCACCACTTTCCCCTGTTGCACAAAAGTAAACATAATATTTAGGAGGGGTTCTTTGTTAGAGCTGCATGGGCTAATTTAATGCAACTCTACAAAAAAGTGTGTAAATGTGTGTGTTAGGTTACCAGTTTCCTGTGTTTCAACCCCAAGTCCTTTAATGCGAGCAATGATTATATGTATCCATCGCTGAAAAGTAAGGAGCTGGCCAACTATCTCAGCACTCTCACTAAGAGAGATAGAGAAAGACATTCAGTGAGGATTTTCAAAATGTAGCCAAAGGCAGTGCCCACACAGACACTTTTTTACCTCCAATCTTCATTAGAAATCCAAAACAGAAAAGAGCAAAAAGTTGATGTTTTTGTGAAAGTTTCAGGTTTTGGTACTGTAGGAAAGTACATGGGTGACTACTCAGTAATTACTGGAAATTAATACTGGATCTTACATCTCATTACTCCATTTCAAATCTTACCATGACATCACACCTTGTTATCACCATTTTGTTACTGACCTATAACCACATTAACATGTACTCTGTTACATATGTGTAGTGGTGTCTCGTAGGGAACCAGCACATGCTGCTTAGCACTTGTAATAATATTCTGAGCATGTTAAGAGGCAAAAACATGCATAAAGTGTGTCCCAAGAGGTTATTGTTGGGTCTCGGTGCTACCAGGGACATGGTCTCTTTTTTTCCTCTTCCATTATCATTCAGGGAGTTTAAATAACGAGATATGTGTTGAAAATGACCAGATTTCTCCTTTGAGAAAATATCTTTTTATGGTTACATGTACTTGGCAGCAAGCCTCTGAACTGGTTTGTAGAATGTAAAATAATTAATAGAAATAATTTTTAGGCATTAGAAAAATTTAAGAACTTTATATTATGGAACCTTTAAAAAATGTGACTGCAAAAAACATATTCAAATGCAACATAGAAGGATGAGGATTGCTTAATTTATCTACAGGCTATAAGACATAGGTTATAAGAACTACAGTGATGTAACTTGTAGCTAAAGGAATGAGAGAGGGTAAAAGCCACGGCTGACGCACTAGTTCAAGCAGACAGGCTCCAGTGGTATGAGTGGGATGACTGTGTTGCATAGTGACTTGCAGAGGGGACAAAGATATTCCCCATTCTCCAGGTCAATAATCAATTCAGCATGGAGCCGATTCCGAGTGGTGTTCTGAACTGCTTCAAAATACCTAACATGAAAACAATATATAGACAAATACATTAAGTTTCAGGTCAACAGACATATGGGTAGAATATGATTAGACTAATATTACTCCCGTGGTCATCAAAAACATAACAGATAATGAATGTAGTAGTAGTAGTAACTGCAGCAGCTGTCCACTTATTTTCGATGATAGATGCCTTTAGACTGGCCTAAACCAAAAAACAAACATTTTCCGTCATTATCACAGATTTTGCCCTCCCGATCAATATAGACTGAAAGTCGTATTTCTTTTCGACATCGAAACTAAGAAGAACAAATGTGCACTACCTGTTTCACTACCTGTTTCAGTATTGCAACACATTTATTTTCAATGGGCTGCTATTCATGGGGTTTAAACAAGTTGTGCATCCCAAATTTTCAATGTTAAAGGAGAAATCCAATGTTAATCAATAGCCTTGTTGTCCACATCACCAAGTAGGAAAAAGAACAAGAAAATTTGATACAACACAGACCAAATAGTGAACTGGCAACTAAGTATAGGATGCTTTCATTGGGCAGTGGGGGGTGCACAGTACACCTATCTGGCCCACGGCCTAAATGGACTTGTCTTGGATTTGTTTGCCTCCACCTCATCCATAAAAACAGCACCAGTTATGCAAGTTATGTTATGTAAAACATTTATATATTTTTTTCCACCGACGAAATATCGCTACGGTTAGAAAGTTCCTATCCTTAGAGGATACTGAAAATTAATGCATGCATTTATTACCTCAAGGCTTGATTATTGTAATGCTCTGTTCTCTAGGTGTAGTAATACCTGCATCGAAAACCTAAAGCTAATACAAAATGCCACGGCCTGAAAATTCACTAGGACTAAAACATACGAACGTAACTCTCCTATCCTCGCTTCCTTACATTGGCTCCCTATTAAAAGTCGAATCGATTTTAAAATACTTCTCTTAACCTGTAAAGCCCTCAATGGCCATGCTCTAACATATATCAAAGACTTACTTGTCCCTTGCCACCCTCCTAGAACCCTAAGATCCCAGAATGCTGGTCTTCTTGTATTCCCGAGAATAACAAAATCTATGATAGGGGGAAGAAACTTTTGCTACTGTGCGCCCTGTGGAATGCCTCTGCTGTTGCCCCCAGCTGTGAGGCATGGCAGGCACTGACCATCCCTGCAGTAGTGCTGGGTTGCACCACACCTTAGTTATACAGCCATAGATACAGATATTTAACACGTAAACATGCAAACATGTCAAAACAGCTGGAATAATTCTATTTTATCACTTCGAAAACAGAAAAAAGTCACCAAAATATCGTCCTCCCTTACTCCCTCATTGACATCCATTATAAACACTACTCTTTTAACATGGAGTCAATGGCAAAAAAGGAGGAACGTCCTCCCTTTGGGCGGGTCAGTTCAGAATGCTCGCCTGTCATCAATCAGCCAATCACCGGAGCTGCATTCGTCAATGGGCCCAATCAGAATGAAAAGGTCGGTTGACAGGTTGACACGCAAGGTCTTGTACAACTGTTATTGTCGATAGACCTGTCATTTGTGATAGTGTGGAGAATTACAGCCTTTGTAGAGTTTTGCTTTGTTGTGTCAATAAAAAAAAGGATGGAAAAATTCATGTATATTCATGATGTTAAATATCCCATTTCACACACTGGAGTGCGATGAGAAGGTAAAAACAGAAGGAAGACCAGTTCCAAAAATTGACATTGAAAAACCGAATGGTAAGGTCAGTGTGTAACACCTCAAGGTAGTGTTACCACCAATCGTCTATATTGCTAGCCTTGTCTGTTGGTAGGGAAATCTCAAACATGGTCTGTGCAGGGATTTAGTGACCTTAAAAATTTGGACAGGGCCACCAAGCGACACGACAAGTGCAACTACCACGGTGCAGCTATTCGCGTAAAATTGCTAGGTAGCCTGCCAGTTGATCAACTTGTGGACGAGGGTGCCCGGTTGCAAGTGGCACAGCACAATGCTAAAGTGCGTCGTAATAAGGATACACTGATTGATGCCGTATTTGATCGCGTTTGATCGATGATGTATTTGGGCATGCAGGAGCTGGCATTTAGGGGATGGGATGAAGGTCCAAATTCAGATAACAAGGGCAACTATAGGGAGTTTGCAGAGCAGTTGCAATCTTCTGGTGTTTCAAAATCATTTCTGCCACTTTCACAATATTGCAGTGTAAAGCACAAAAGACAACTGACATTACCACAAACAAACTATATTCATTGCACTGTATGGTATTTCCCATGCTGACATGTGTCCTCAAAAAACAAATTAATTTTATTTAACACAATCCTCCTAAGAGCAAGCACCAAGACACCTTTTCTGGTTTTGTAATTCTTTCTCTCTCAACCCATCTACATTTACCCACTCATTCACCCACCTGACCACTGTACCCCGTCCTTCCCTATTTTTGTGACCACCAGTTGCCACTTATATATATATATATATATATATACACACACACACATACATACACATATGTATACACAAATGACATATGACTGACAGTTATGACAGCTATTTGTGAGCCTGGCCTAACTCATTTGCTTGCTCTGTCCATCTACACCACAATCATCTCTGCTGAGCGTCATCCCAGCCTCCTTCCAGCGGACTTACTTGGGTGCTCCTTGATGTAAAGCGCCATAAGACAATACTATTGTAAAAGGTGCTGTATAAATATAATTGAATTGAATCATTACAGGGGGAAAGGAGGGTCTCTTGGGCCATCTAGCACAGTTATTGGCACTTGCAGCTTCGTCTCAGCGAACCACAAAACCAAAACCAAACGAAACTGAAGTCTCTGATCACTATACTATAAATATTTCAGAAATGCAAAAATTATGTGGCTTAGTCCTTGGTACTCTGTTGTGCATGCTATCTCTCCAGTATCTGTTGCACCACATATAAGGCAGCTAGTTAGAATCTTTTGGTGTAATAGTCTTTCCATCCATTGGGGGCAACACTTTATAATTAAGATGGTTGAGATTTCAGTGGGTCCTCAAACAGGCATTGTGAAAATGAAACTGAAAACTGACATTTTTGTGCCCCATTCAGCCAGTGTAAGTGGCATGTTCATGATTCAGTCGATGCTGTATTAAAATTGCGTTCAAAACAGCATTCAGTGACCTAGAACAACAGGGTTATGGATTGATTCATACTGGATTTCTCCTTAAGGAAGCATTTATATACATAGCTGTATGAATGTGCTATATACTTCCCATCAAATAAAGTGATACCCTTTCAACTAGAAAAGGTAATGCAATTAAAAAACTTTGAATCAGAAAAATGCCTTTGAAACATGCCTTCCACAGTCCTTTAAGGGCTTTTCCTACAGAAACAGGCACACTTACCCCACTTTACACTATAATATGACATCAAAAGAGAGGAGTTCCATGACTCACTTTTGCCAGCAAGTTGCATGCATTACATGTCCACAGCTGCCTGTGTGTGTCCCAACCGCTAAATCAGTGGGCATGAAGAGGGGATAGTAGCCATCTGAGAAATACAGAACCACACACAGACACAGATGACAGACACACACACACCCCTTAATCAAAAGTGCGAACCACAGCCAGTGCAACAACAAAATCCAGCTGTCTATGAATTCACAGCAACAAGATGAAGCATGACATGATTGAAAAAACCTTAGCACAATAAGTGGTTTACAATGCTTACATCTGACATTTTTCACCCCCCCCCCCCCCCACCCCTTTAATTTCAACAGTATGGAGTTTCCTCTACCTTTTTGTTATAACAGTGGTGCTGTCAGTCCCAAACATAGTTAACCCACCTATGCCAGAGGACATTTTTTACTTTTAAATTGTGACTTCTGGGGAGTTTTCTTTAGACTTACAAATAAGATATAACTATTAACAGATACAATGGATCTGGTGTGAGAAAGATGGTACACAGACTTTCTTAGTTGTATGTCTAGGCCATTCACAATCACATTCTGAGTTTCTGTGATTATATAAAAAAAAAAACCTCACGCCATACACATTTTATTTTACAAATCAAGTTACAGAGCTCTGTTCCAATTTGCAGAAGACAGCTAATAAGAACCAAGAGATCAACTGCTTCAGGTCAGCTGATCTGTTTGAACTGAGTGCTCTTACGAAATGAGCACAACTGGCATGACATTTCCGGACAGTATGCCTAGTCTAGGCTACATCAACGATGCAGCTCCACTTTGTCATCTGCACTGAGAGATTGCAACTTTGGACTGTGTTCTCTATACATGGCCAGAAATGTCACCGACGCTTACCATGCCGTAGTCAGATGTTCTTCAGTTTAGCGACTGACCTGCCGGATGGTTCAATCTCTGCCTCCTCGTCTATGGAGACTGATGAGCACGCATGTGCACACCATGTCTACATTTAGCCTAGTTCACTGTCCATGAACTGTGTTTTGTCTACGTCTTTGTGTCTGTTTTAAGGGCTTTGTGTTGAAAAATGCACTATATAACTTAGCCTACTTATTGTTTGATTGTATACTCAAAATCAACCTGTAGCCCTGTTGTTTCACATTTTCCAGTGCTGTTGGTAGGTATGAGAATGACGAATATGATACAGCATAGACCAGGGGTCTCCAACCTTTTTTCCTCCAAGAGATACCTCGACAAAATCAATGTGGCCAAGAACTACTCTACTACTATTTTACATGTGTATTATTATAGTCCTAGAGATAAATGTTATAACCTTAACCATCTTGCACACTTTCCATAGGTATGGTGTGCATTACCAACAAGTGGGTAAAACTGGGAAATAATCATTTTGTAAAAACTGGGCAGGATGTTTTGAATTTGATTTCATAGAGATTTTAACAGGTTTGATACTTGTTGGGACTATGTTATGATATTTATTTGCATTTCCTGACACTTTGGAGGACTACCCTTAAGCAGGTGGTGGAATACCGGTAGCTCCCGACCTACCTGTTGAGACCCATGACGTAGACCAAACAACAAAACGGCAGCCAATGCTAACTGATGAAGGCAGTTCGCAAATTTGGTCTACGTCGTACCAAATGCTGTCATTCTTATACCTACTGATCAGTGGCGTTTTCTCCTGGAGGCCAAGGGAGACGAGGCCTCCTCATAAATATTCAATAAAGAAATATTCAGGAGTTTAGATTAATAACGCACATTTTAGATTCCAAATTTGCCGTGTTAAACTTACTGTTGTCCTGTTTTTCTTTGATTAGCGAGCAAAACAGCGCCCCCCAACACTACATTTATGGGCTATAGCCTACGTTATGTTTCAGTGCTCAGCTCTATCCAAGTTTATTCGCATTAACAGAGTATAACTGGTGAAATACTGCCATCTAGGGAGGCCAGTTTTACTTGAGACATTCAAAGTCCCAAGGCTGCCCGACGTGAGTAACTTTTGTGGTGTAGCCCCGAATGTTTTAAACAGCTAGCAACGCCCCTGCTAATTTGAATTTAAATTCATTACTGACATATATGGGTGTGACGTCATTCAGTAGCTTGCGATCTCTCTGGCCTCCTCTGTAAAATTGGCCACGCACCGCCACTACTACTGATTGACACCGGATTTTTCCTGTAACCACTGTATTTAATTGTAAATGCTCAAAATAATTAGGCTTTTTTGTTAAAAGCTGAACTTGTCCTTTTGTCCTTTGATCTTGAGGTAGTGTATAACAGGCTTTTTAAAAACAATGTTTCTGTATTGGTGTACTACTCACAGGCGTAAGAAATGCAATTATCTGTAGAAATCCTTCAGTAGGTGTAACATACAATAAAATATAGAATTCAGTGAATATTTTATCAGTTTTTATTTTTTTCATGGTAAGAATAACCTTTGTGTGAAATTGCAAACACACATCTTAACATATTACATTTTTAATCGTGATTCATCTCATAAATTTATGAAGTGAATTGTGACTAATCCCAAAATTGCAGAGAAAAATACTTCTTTTAATAGCTCTAAAATTGTATTCAGATGTATTTCTATAGAAAATGTTAGCTCTAAGCATCACAGCAGCCTATATCTACAGTATAGCAGTTTAATTTCTTCAATATATGCTTGTATGTTCTTATAAATTATAGTAAGGATCATCTGCTCTACGATAGACAGAGTTTTCCAGAATATGATGCATGAATATTTGGAATTGGGATTTTGATTTTAGGCCTAGGTCTAACAGGTTGCTATGGTAATGGCACCGCACGATGGCTGCCTGATACCGCAGCTCCCACTCTTGTTTTCACCCTTTCCGCTAATTTTCACAATTTTTCAGCTTTTGTGACTAGCACTACACTGGATCATGCCTTTTAATATTTTGTTACTTTTTATTAATTTTGTCAGTCTCCAACAGTTCTGAAAGTTAAATTAGGATGGCATTTTTTTCGGCACGCTTCTAAATAATGTGCTCCGACTAATCTGTTTGCATACAAAACGAAGCTCTCGCTCCACCGGGCGCTTCCATTTATGGAGCTGAGGAGTCTTTGGCTGTCTGTGGCAGAGACGGATTGTAGCAAAACTGGAGCCGAAGCTGTGAAGGTAGCAGTGAGACGTGGAGGAGTGGTGGCGGTGTGTTCGAATGCATCGTTCACCCATGGTTCGAGTGGGGGCCACGTGCCTGCAGAGGGCTATGTTCTGATGGCCAGGTTCGGAGGACCTAGCCCGTAGCCCGTTTATGGGCTATAGCTTCTCACATGGGTGGACCAAATCATCCCACCCCCATAACCATCTTGACTGAAGACGATAGCCTATCCCATACACAACCTCACTCCTCGGTTCCAACTTCAAAGCAGCCATAGTCTCTGGATGCTGAACACAAACTGATTAACCATGTATGGTCTGCAGGCTACAGGGATCCTGATCCCATACAGACTAATGCCCATTTATTTGCTTTTGCTTTTCCTGTATCTTTCTTTTTCTTTTTTATTGAACTAATACTCTAATTTATGCAATTTCAGTACATGTCTTACATTAGTATTTCAATGTATGTGACAAACTGACTCTTTGATCCTTGATAATCTTTCCAAAAAATTACATTCAAGCATATGTGCAAAAATAGATTTGGAGAAATAACAGACAATAATTTTGCTTAACTGTAATGCTGCAAGCTACACTTGCACTTCGAAGAGCAAAGGACTTTGAAGAACAGAAGACATAGCGGTTAAGGAACCTGGCTAGCATGCTAGTAGCCTGGTAAGTTGTGGGTTCGAATTCCGACTGACACCTTTGTGCCCTTGAGCAATGCACTTCACCGTCAGTTGTTCTAGGGTAGATTGGTTCTGATGTAATTGATAGTTGAAAAATGTAAGTCACTTTGGATAAAAACATCTGCTAAATGCATAGATGTAAATGTTTTTTGGAAATCCCTAAGCTGCCTACTGTCTACAGGTACAGGTAAGGAAATGTGCGCAATCACGATTTTGGCCATCAGCCATCAACCATAGGAGAGTGCCTCTGCATTTCACCCAGAAAAGTGAAAATAAAGTAGCAGAGCGTCACATATGTAGGCTACATAACAGTTGTAGAGCTACACAAAGTATATTATAATTAGCTTTATTTTGCATGCTAGTCACCTGTGAACATCTGTGTTCTTCCTTACCAAGAATAGCTCAGGTTACTGTTGTTTAAACACACTGCATTAACGGTGACAATTTTTTTAGTGCAATAAAGTGAGCTTGCGTTCACACACTATGAATACGTCAACTTCGAAAGGTCTAATTTTTACAAATTCAAGAAGATGTCTATATGCAGAAGTGCCTTCTATATGCTATTTTGAGCCTTTACGAGTGCAAGGCTCAAAATGTCACTTCTTATCTGGGAACTAAAATAAACTTAAGTGTGTAGCCCGCTAGTCCTTTCCTGGATCACACTTTTTTATGCATCTCTATTTTACAGTGGATGTGTGCACCATTTGACCCCCTTTTGAAATTATAAATAAACTCCCACAGGAAAACAGAGCAACATAGTTAGCAATTTTCCAGAATGCCTGGTACAATTTATTTGCCAATTATTTGTTGCAATGTAAATCACACTCACTAACCTGGAATGTTCAGGGGGCGACCATGGCTCTGGGTAAGAACAGTAGACCTCTGAACACAAGCAGTGAGCACCATGGAGGGACCACTAGCCATAACCTCCTGTTCCTCTTGGCACAGAATGCATGTAAGAGACTCTCTTTCTGCTATTCCCATTCCTTGGTGTGGGCCAACAGCCACACGACACTCTCTGAGCTCCATGGGACTATGGTACAGACACAAACATAAACACCTATAAATGCACAAAATAACATTTGCCATTGTGCTAGGAATACACATAGCTGAAGAAGAGTAGATTTATTAGTATGAAAAGGAGAAAAATTGATGTTCAACTGTAGATAAACAATATACTGCATGCACCTGTATGACTAAATTAGAAGTTACAGTTGAAAATCTATTACCAGGATTCAAATTTTTAAAATAACACAAAAAAAATGTCACATCATACAACTGCTTATCCTTAAAATTATTTGATTTACACAGTGTATCAATTTCAAAGTGTTGCAAACAAGCACTACGATTCTGTATTGATTAATGGTCTAATGTAAGATAAGGTCGGTGAAGCTGATAACTCTGAGGACTGATTTTCTGTGTATATTTGTGACTTGCAGTGATACAACATATTCACTAAATGAATATGTTAAATTCAGATAAAGTTTACTTTAAATTATTTTGGTATGCTGATTCAGAATATTCTCTTTACCAAGCAGAATTCTGAGTTTTAGGCCTGTTAATGCTTCTGGAAAGTTAAAGTCTTCTGCAATGCTTCCATTTGAATGTGGGGACCATGCTCCTTCACCAAAAACGGCTATTATAAGACTACAAGGTAACCTCTGCCTCCTTTTCCGTTTCTTTTCAGTAGTGTAGCCGGAGATGGTTCTAAACTATCTTGGTGTAATGGTGGCTTTACAAGCTAGATTGCAAACTAGGAATTCTCAGGGAATTCTAGCCAGCTAGCTCTAGCTATGATGATGCCAATAGATTACAAAAAAACTACCTAGTTTCCAAAGATATTTGGTGATCTTCCTAATGATGGACTCGAAATAGTGAGGAAAATGACCCAAATTCATCTCAGTTCAAGTGATGGAGAAATAATATCCTGTCTGAGCCACGCTGGATGATGGCTATATTATGATAATGGGCTAATGCATTTGAATTTGATTGAAGAACATTTTACTAGCTGACTAAAAGTTCTGCGGACTATCTTAAATGTAGCCTGATGAGTCAGTACCTAAATGTAATAGGCCTATGTCTTGTTTGTGATCTGGGTAGCCAAAAGGACATAGTAACCTAACTAGATGTACCGCATAGCGATACATGGTATGACCGCCGCAATGTATTGAAATGTGAGAACTGTGGGAATTAGATTGGAAATTATGTCTTGGAAGTGGGTATGGATGTGTTTTTTTGAATGAATGAGATTGTGTGTGATGTAGTGTGTAGGAGTGATTTATGAAAGGGTAGGTGTTGTCATAGTATGTATGTAGCCTACATGTGTTAATTTGAACTCTTGCCACTTGGTGTTTGTGTAGAGATGGTAGTCATAAGATTGTCTTGTATGGAGTATTATATAAATATATATATATATATATATATATATAGGTCTTTTGACACCTATATATGGCGATAAACAGCGCCCCCTATGACGAAATGTCACAAAATTTAGTACACATGACAAGAAAGCTGTTTAGAGATGGCATGTCAACTTTGACCAAATTTGAGCAATTAAGAGCCAAGATATGTACTTTTGAAAAATTTTAAGCTACGTGTTCAATGTTCATTGACGTGTAACTTCGAAACAATTTATCTCAAGATAAATCCTTTGATAACTTTTTGTCAGCATTGTCTGCAGATGACGTATACCAAATTTGGTGAGATTCTCATTAACGGCCTATGACGAGTTCGTTCAGATTCGTTTTCGCAATGTTCAAATTTCATGTAAATTGTTTTCGTTGGAAGTGGGCGTCGACCAGTGTTTTCCATGCGTGAGGTTCAATAGATTTCACGATAAAAAAAAAAAATGTTGTAAACATTAGCATTCTCTATATAATAGGCAAAATGACATTTTCTACAATTACAGCGCCCCCTATGGACCAAATTTTATGGCATGTGCTGTGGTTTCAGAGGTCTTTGTGGTGATCGTGCATGACATATTTCGTGCAGTTCCCACCTTCTCGGCCCAAGATATTGGCAACTCAAAATCCCAATTTTTGCATTTACCCTAATCACTAGGTGGCGCTTTGCTTCACGTGAGCGTTTATGGGCTGGGTCGATACGTCTCTGTAACACCAACATACTAACACAAAATCGTTATCTTGGGCAAAAATGTTAACGAGTTATTTAACAAAAACTGTTTTTTGACACCTAGCTTCGGCGATAAACAGCGCCCCCTATGACGAAATGTCACAAAATTTAGTACACATGACAAAAAAGCAGTTTAGAGATGGCATGCCAAGTTTGACCAAATTTGAGCAATTAAAAGCCAAGATATGTACTTTTAAAGAATTTTAAGCTACGTGTTAAATGTTCATTGACGTGTAACTTCGAAACAATTTATCTCAAGATAAATCCTTTGATAACTTTTTGTCAGCATTGTCTGTAGATGACGTATACCAAATTTGGTGAGATTCACATTAACGGCCTATGACGAGTTCGTTTAGATTCGTTTTGGCAATGTTAAAATTTCACGTAAACCGTTTTCGTTGGAAGTGGGCGTCGACCAGTGTTTTCAATGCGTGAGGGTCAGTAGTTTTCACAATAAAAAGAAAATTGCTGTAAACATTAGCATTCTCTAGATAATAGGCAAAATGACATTTTCTGCAATTACAGCGCCCCCTATGGTCCAAATTTCATGGCTAGCTTCGCTAGCGGCGGTCATAATAATACAAATGTCATTATAGACAAATTCTATGTCAGCTTCCCTTACAGTGTGGTCTGGCTTTCAGCGGAGGCGGTCGCATTCTTCGTCTCTCCCTCTCCTCCCCTTATCTTGCCTGCTTTGCTTCTTTTGTCTCTTACACACACAAACTTCCACACTTCTACTGATGTGCAATCACCACCCTCACCCATCACCCCACACCTTCGCCGCTTCATAGCCCCAGCGTGACATGCGGGTCTGTGACCAGCGGCAGGTTGGCTGTGGGACCAGACGCTGCTTGCCCATGCTGTCTTATTTCCAACCCCCTACATTGTGCTCCCCACTGTGCCCATTGGGTCCCCATTGTGCTCCTCATGTAATGCTGTATTGTGCCTTTCATCCGCCAAAACGTATATCGATTCCTCTGTATGTCTTGTACATGTGAAGAAATTGACAAATAAAGCTACAAATACAAATACTTTAGCGAGTAATAGCCACCACTGTCATACACTCATTACTAGCATTACCAAAGTATTCAGTATAAATGCTAACGTGAAGTCAAAATAATTCATTTTCACAGATAGCAAGGAAAGAGCTGGTCGAATCTAACCTTTTCCCAGTTTAGTTTTAGTTTTATCAGTCATGCAAGCTACTCTATTCATCATGGTACAGTGTGAATTGATTGGCTGGCCCCCGATTCTTAAAAGAAGACATAAACATAGGTTTTTCTTGGTGTACAAAGCAATAACTTGACAGCTTTGTATATACAGTATATATTCTGTATAATATTATTATTACAAAATCAGAGTTTTGAAGGGCAGCTTTTACTTACAGTGCTCCAGCTACACAGAATGAATTGGAGACGGCTAAAATCTGCTAAAATGAAGGTATAACAATAGTAATGAAGCCAACCACAACTGAAATTGGCATGGTGTGCCACCTTTCACTGGCAGAGGTGAGATCAGTGGTGGGGTCCCCTTGACTTCCACTGTCTGGCATATTGTCGTAGAGCATCTTGTGGGACTCAATGAAGTTCTTCTGCATTGCAGACATTTGAGCCATGACCTTCTGTCTGTGTCTTTTAGCAGCCTCTGCCTTCCTTTTCCGCTCTGCCTTCTCCTCATCTTGTATATTCTAAGACATAGTGGAGAAAACACCAACAAAGACATTTAAAATGAGGTAGTATAGATATTCAGTGATCAAAACAATAATGGTTTTAAGTACCAGTATGATAACACTGGTAAAACAACAAATCTAATAATGATCCTCAAATAGTCCCAGAACCATATTGTGAACTAATAATAAATAATACCATATGTGGTCATACTGAACATTCTGCAGTTGTTTGATATATTGGATTGATGATATGTGTGTGTTGAACTATGCCAACATTTTTGTACAGTCAATTGGTAAAATAAAATACAGAAGATATACAACATTAATCATGATTCAGAGGCACTTAAAAAACAAAATACACCACATTGTTTTTGAAAGTAAATGAAAATAAATTTAAAAATCTCTAGCTGGCTGAATACCTGCTCTAGTTTTGACTGCTCAACAGTCTGAGAGGGTGTGGGGCAGGAGTTTTCTCGAAGGCATTTAACCATTTCAAACATCTGAAAAAGAATAGAAAATGTGATATAATTCATGATATTCAAATTATGTTAACAATTGTGGGCTACAGACAGTGCACCGTGTAATGTAAATACAGGCATTTACAACAACTGCATAAACATGTGGCACATCACACAACTGTCACCTCACAGTTGTGCCTGTGTTAGATATTAGCAATGCAGAGGTCTTATTTTTTCAGTCCTGATACAAAGCCTGGGCTGGGTACCTACCAATTTAGGGGGCGGTTACACCAATAGGGCATACACCTGGTCTTAAGCTTGGTTTGTCTTAAAGGCACAAAGGCAACATTTGATGCTGTTTTGGGGTTAATTTACCAGCGTCATAGTCACTTTGAAGGTTAAGTGGCTCATTACGGGGTGAATGGAGGCTCTTCGTGCTAGTAATCACTAGAGGTGGGCAAATTACCACTTCTCAAAACTGAGCCGCTGAAACTGAGTGAAGTCGAAATAGTGTTTTTTGTTTCGGAAAAGAAACATTTATTTAAAATAATGCTAACCAGTTAATACTGGTTCTTTTTTCGTTCCTGAAAAGGTTTATGTCTGCATTGAAATGGTGAGGTTGACCTTCTGTCATTCACTAAATTCATAGTGAGAGCAGACAGTCATAAACCAACCAATCATAAAAATATTTGTCTTAGACACGGATTTCACCTGTTTTTTCACTTTACTAGGCCATGACGAACATTGTTGAAAACAGCTTAACATTAATGTTAAGGCTAATGCTTAAATTTTTTTGATAAAACTTAATAGTTGTCATTTCTGGCATACCAACAATTGTGTTTAGATGGGAAGGGATCACAAGGATCCTGTATTGCGGCACCCTTTAAAGAAAAATATATATATATATATATATATATATATATATATATATGATAGCATTTTTTTGTTTGACAAGGAAGTTATTCAGTTCACGACAGTGATGCAGCTTGTATAAAGCAGAGGCCTAGTGTTTTATAGTGTTTGCTGTTGAATAGAAACTAAAGGAAAATGCGGTGACAACTAATAGCCAATTTGAGAGCATACCTATTTTAATGTCCCACAGCTGACATGGAACGTTATCAACTGGTTCAGGAACAATATTTTTTTTTGTTCTAACTGGTTTGGGTGGAATCTAGCTTGGTCATGCCTTCCTATGCACTTCTGCTCGATTATCATCTCTTTATAGTACTAGTCTGGATTTCATCTGAGATTGTTGAGATTGTCTCAGTAGGCATTTTAACCCATTCAATCAGCGAACAGAGAGGAAGGGGTTGTGAATGCTATCAGTTAAGGCAGCCTATCAGGCAGCTTTTCACTCAAGGGCTAATCCAATCTTTTTATACTTAAATGCCACACTACCGGATGTCCAGACCCTCTGCACAAAAAAAGGGGAAATCAAGGGGCTGGTTTTATTAAGCTAGGTGGAACCCAAAACCAGAAATGTTAAAATACTGTTTCTGTTCGGAACAAATCAATTGGGAAAGAAATCTGGTTCAAAGCCCTGCCTTGTTAGTCAACATAACTCTACGAAAATCCTCTCAGGTTCCTATTCTCTGGTTTGCAATCAAATCCACATGTATTAATGAGAATTTACAATGTCGTTGCTGATTTAAAAAAAAAAAACATATATATATCTGCGGCTGTAGAGGAAGCTCTGTAGGTTAAAAAATAAATAAATAACTAAATAAAAATCACAGACTTGCCTGGTGTAGCTCAAGTTTAACCTAATAGTTAAGCCGGTTGCAACATGTAGGCATACAGTCAAACTAGAAAGTATGTGAACCCATTTGAATTTTCTGGTTCTCTGTAAATGTGGTCAGTAAATGTGATCCAATCTTCCTGTAACTCACCAGTTTGACTAAACACAATGTTTAGCTAATACCACTAAATACAATCATTGTATTTCATGTTGTTACTGAAAGAATCCACAATGTCAAAATTTCTGTGGGAAAAAGTAAGTGAACTCTGTAGTTCACTTCAAAGTAGGTGAAATTTGAAGATAAATTACATGTTGACTCTCCTTTTGCAGGAATAAACCCAAACCAGACTCCTGATAACCTGTATATACCCTGAGAGGATGCTCGGAAGGTATTTTAACCAATTATTATTATATTATATAATTATTTTGACCAATTAATGCAGAAAACCAGAAATTTCAAAGGTGTTCACATACTTTGTAGTTTGATGTAAGTCACTATTTAGGCACTTCTCACAAAGTAGTTTTTGCAGTTTACATATCAGCTGTGTAAACTAACTACATTACATCGCTAACAAAGTTAGCAACCCCTTGAATAAATGTCAAATTTATCCCTGTCAACCAAAGGCTTTCCTACTGATATTCTGTGATAAAAACCTCTCTTAACATGTTAAATTCTGTACATTCCTTTAAGAATAATGTTGTCAGTCTGATAACACTTCAGAGGATGTATATCTACCACATTACATTATTCAAGGTCTTGGCCAAAAGATCCTCCTAAGAGGCCTCAACTCTGTGAGCTCTTTCCGTAAACCTTCTGTCAACAGCTAAATTATGAAATATTGCTTTGCTTTGCCTCTTACACCACATAACAGCAAATATCAGAGCCTTAACTTACATATTTCCACTGTCTCCACTGTTTATTTATTAAGGAAAGCATAACCTAACGTTTCTGTTTTTATAGAGTTTCATCACAGTCACTTTACCACTGTTTTACCTGAAGGGGGACATGGTCGTTCAATGACCATCGGTTGAATCTTTCCAACAGCCATGGGAACGTTCTGTCATTGTTCCACAGGCAAACACATGAACACATATCGCTAAGACACGGAATAGTAAAGCCTATGTTTAAGTCCAGTTGGTACAATGGAAGTAAAATCCATCCCAAAGACTGGTCTTAACAAAGGCCAATGTAGCATTCAGTAAAAACCAGTTAGTAATGTCAGCAGTAATACCTGCATAATTTGCTAAGTCTTCCTCAACCATACAACCAGTAAACCTGTTACATAATTAGGTTACATACATTATTTTGTATGTACTGCTGATGCCCTGCATACATATGTCATATGGATCGGTTAGCAACCTACCTGTAATGTCCATGCTATCATGTCCTTCTGTGCCTCCAAAGATGGTAATGACTTCATTTTGATCAGGAAATGAAACAAGGACCTGCCATGCTCAGATCCTATCACTGAAAATTTAAATATAGAAGTACCATCACAACTAAAGTTACAGATAAGGTAATACAGCAAACGTCAACATAAGTCTATAAGCTCAACATACATGTCTCTGAAGCAGCTTGCTGAAAATACCTCTTGGATTACTTGGACTACTTTTGGGCCAGGACCACAAAGTTTTGCTGTTCATATATGTCCCATGGTAAACACAGCCATATCATAACCTAGGTTAGTGCTTCATTGTGCTCTGCTGTAATAGATGTTAGCTGGTTGAAGGCTGAACCTATAGATTTGATCTTGGTATTGGTATAAAGCTTTTGCCCCCCCCCTCTTTCTTTCAGCAGCATTTGTTTAGTCATATTTATCCATTTTGAAAATGCTGTCTTTATGGAATTAGGCTACATGTTCAACATAAAATGGACAGGATTGACAAAATAATAGTAAATAATCCCAATTTTATTGTAAATACATTTGCTATGAAACTGGACATAATACCGATCAAAATAATAATAATAAAAAAAAAAGAAAAAAAAAAAAAGCTTGTCGATTGCCCCATACCACAATGGCAGCTCCATTGGCACATTGGTTCCCATAGACATCAAGTGTAGATCTATTTAATGTGGGTATGAATGATTTAATGTATTATTTTTGTAATGATTGATCTGCAGTCATCAAATTAAATGAACTTGATAAACACTGGAATCAATTAAAGTTCTAAATTGAATACATAGCATTTCTGAGAAAATGTGGAATATGGTGGGCAGATGCTGCATCAGGTTGTGATGAATGTCATGAAGGCTTCACCCATGTGTATCAAAGCCTACCTACTCCTTTTGCACTAATAGAAAGCTTTAAAACAATTTCCATTCAACTGCCCGTAACACTGAACTACAATCACAATAATGTGGGCTTGGCTAATTCATATATCAGTCAAAATTACAAACTCACTGCGCGCCTTCAGACTGAAGTTAAAGGTCACATCCTCCACACTGCCAGATTCCAACTGGGAATTCTCCTCCACAAGCGCCTGAGCTATCAGGTGAAGGGCCTATAAAATCCCAAAACATTAAGAATAACTGACACCAAAATAAATAATGTAATAATAATAATTAATTAAAATGACAAGCTGTTAAAACAGCTTGTTGCTAGTTAACTAAAATGGGACCCCTGACAATCCAATACTGTAGTTAAATAGTTTACTATAAATTCCCAATGAAAATGGCCCAACCAAGCTACTAAAGATACAAAAAAATATAAAAATAAAGCCTCACTTCATCATGCACCTCACTCAAGCATCATTACAGAAAAAAATAATTTCACTGCTTGCCCTATCTCAAGGTAAGTCTCAAAAATAGGAAGTAATCATATTCTCATATTATAAAAGCAATATCACTGTGTTCAGTCTTCTTAGAATTCGTTGCATATCGTAACTTAAGACGCACTTAATATCTTGTCATAAATTACAAATATTGCATTGACACGGTCTTCAACTGATAGAAAGAGTACACACCCTCTGTATCATGGCTTCAGTCCAGAAAGGGGCATGGTCCTCGACAACTCTCTGAAGCACATGTCTGAGCACATGAATAAACACATCACAGCTTAGGAGATGTACCACGCTGAAGAAGGCTTCAGTAAATGCAGGAGGTACAGGGGGCCTCAGCACTGAGGATAGAAACAAGAGCATATAAGAATGGCATTCCAACTTTAACATAAAATGTAACATATCCATGACTTGATAGTATTGCATTTCACATTCATGAGTGGCGATTGGATGTAGTGATAGACTCAAAGTCACGATTTCAAGATCACAATATGTTACACTCACAGTTTTAATGAGCTGCAGACAAATTGTGATTGAAATTAAAAATGTCAACAAATTATGCTAAAAAGGCCGCAGTTAAATAGGGTCAGAGGGTCAGAAGGTTGATCATTGCATCTCTAGTGGCAAACTATTCTGCATTTCTGTCTAATCCCAAGAGCTACAAATGCCAGTTACAAGCTGAAATATTCTTAAGTCCAATTGTGGCTAAACTTCAGAATGAGAGCACTGCACATACAATTATTTTCTCCAGAATATCCCAAAACCATCTGGTAACATCTGATTGTTGTCATTTACCTTTATCATTTCCTCCCTGCACTCTTCTTTTTTTCTGTGTGTCTTCAGCCTTTGAGCAAAACATTACACGTTTTTTTGTGTGTACATAGTCATCACAGTACACAAGCCATTTCTATTGATCTGAGAAGGAATTACCTTGCTGAACTGAGACTTGGTGTAATGATAGAAGAAGGGGTTAAATTCTTGTAGACATTCCTTTTTTACCTCATACAGTCCATGCCCTGATAACCCTGGCTTCCTGTGTCAAGAAAAACTGGCACACTCAGAAAATTTCAACACTTCTTGTTGAGACTTAACTTAATGTGGGCTATGGATGTAACACTGGTTCTATGAAGAATAGAGAGGATTCCCGATTCCCAAACTGTTGAAATATAATCCATGCATACCTGCTGACAAGTAATATAAACCTTCCCAAGTTACTACATTAGCGGTAACATTTTAAATTGTTATTACAATAACCTCCCACAAATGTAATAAATCACTGATTTGGTGAAATTGTAATTGTTTTATCATTTGTAAGAGTATATTTGGCCTACTGATCTCAAGTGCTCAAGGTCTCGTTGAGACCTAATGTAAGTCTTTTAAAGATTTTGTTTTTGCATAACTGTTTACTTAAAACTTAACCATTGTCCATATCATGTTTACTTTACTAAACTCTCAAGATGTGAATTAACATAAAAATCACTCTTTATTAACAAAAACAGCTTTTAGGGAAGCAAACAAAATAATCATGGGAACTTAAGACCACACTTGCATGCCATTGTGACAGGTTTTAAGCTCTCACAGCAAGTTTCTGGTGATTTGGTAACACTTTAGATTAATAAGTGACTTGGTTTCTTAAGTAATAAGTAATTAGTTTCTTTATGAGCTTTTCTATGTTTCTCTATAACAAGCTTTTCTATGTTTAAATTGACATCTATTCCTTACACGCATGAGTTTCAGCCGGATGATAAGTGGGATAATGGCCTATATAACGAGGTGTGCTGTTATATGGAATTAAAGATGAGCACACCTCGTCGGCCGTTACCACTTACATAATGCTCAGAGTTCACTGCCAAATATACCCTAACACACTTACATTTGTAATTTCATTTCAAAATCAGTGATTTAATACATTTGTGCAAGGTTATTATACATTTTTTTGTTCAATGTTCCCACAAATGTAATAATTATTACAGTGATGGGAAATGTCTATTATGTCTGCAGTAGGCACCCATTAATACATTTGTGGATAATTTTTACAATGATAGGATTATTATGTTAAAATTGCATATTTTTATTATGTTGGTGATTAATACATTGGTGGGAATTTATTATGTTGGTGGGTGTTAAGCAGCCTAAATATGATAAAACTACTCAAAGTAAAGCAGAACAATCAGATTCATATTTGGTACATTCATCAAATCTCATCATGAATATGCACAAAAATAGCCATCCTTCGAAATTTACTGCTTTACAGTAATTTCCGAAACTCTAAAAATCTGTCGGTAGGTAGCCAATGTTTTTTTTTTTTTTAACCCTCATTTAAGTCATTAAAAAAAGAAAAAAAGTGGACACGATGATGGCCTGGTGTGTCCAGATTTGTAAAGGCTTACACAATGATGACATTCAAGATGTGATTGCTCATGTCTTCTTGTCTACAACATGCAGAAAGGCCTATCATTTCTTCACTTATGAGTTGCTGTCCGTCTTGCAAGGCAGAGGAATGATTAGGCAATACAGGAATGTAAACTAAACATAATCATGCACATACTTGAAAGTTGCAACTTTAGAGATAACCGTCTCCAGTCCAGTCTCATGGCTTTCCTAAATGAAGAAAAATCACATGGATAAAACAAACTTCATTTACATCACACACTTTACTTCCTAAACAGAAATATCTATCTATCTATCTATCTATCTATCTATCTATCTATCTATCTATCTGTGTGTAATTCCATGCAAAACTGCTTGTAGAACAAATGTTATTAAACTTCAAATAATCATTCGTATCATACAAATACCATGGCATTTTGTTGCTGTTATGAACGTGACACAAAAAAAAGTAATAAATTATATATACACACACACACGTATGTATACTTAATACTTATGTGTATTATATATATAAATAGTCCATATTATATATGTGGACCATTTTTAAAAATGTACATACCGTAATTTCCCGATTATTAAACGAGCTTAATAATGTATTGATTTTGCATCTATGGGATTGGGAACACATGGGTGAGGTTAATACAAGGGCGAGGTCAATACATGGTTTTGTTTTATTAGTTTGCCTGAAATGCTGACCTGAGGTTTATGCATGATGCGGCTTATATTCGGGACATTACTGTGCATGTATGTATGTGTATGTACATATATATACAGTGGGGAAAACAAGTATTTGATCCCTTGCTGATTTTGTTGGTTTACCCACTAAGAAAGACTTGATCAGTCTGTAATTTTAATGGTAGGTGTATTCTAACATGTGGAGACAGAATATCAAAAAGAAAATCCAGAAAATAACTTTTAAATATCTATATTAATTTATTTGTATTTTATTGAGAAAAAGAAGTATTTGATCCCCTAGTAACCATCAAGAGTTCTTGTTAATACAGACAAGTTAGACTCTCCAAATTACCTTGTCACCTAAATTGAAGGCACCTGATATCACTAATGACTTGTAATAAAAGCCACCTGGCCACAGAATCAATCAGTTTGTCAGACTCCAAACTCTCCAACATGGGAAAGACTAAAGAGCTTTCTGTGGATTTAAGGGAGAAGATTGTAGACCTGCACAAGACCGGTATGGGCCACAATACCATTAGCAAGAAGCTGGGCGTTAAGGTGACAACTGTTGGTTCATGAGAACGGTGAGAAATAGACCTAATACAACACAGGCAGAGTTAGTGGATGATCTTAAAGCAGCTGGGATCGCAGTCACCAAGCAAACAGTTGGTAACACTTTACACCGCAATGGTCTCGCAAAGTACCCCTGCTTAAGAAAGCACATGTGCAGGCCCGCCTGAACTTTGCCAATGAACATCTGAATGACTTGGAGAGTGACTGGGAAAAGGTGTTATGGTCAGATGAGACCAAAATTGAGCATTGAATTGGCATCAATTCAACCCATCGTGTCTGGAGAGAGAGACATGCTGCTTATGACCCCAAGAACACCATCCCCACTGTCAAGCATGGAGGTAGTAACATTATGCTTCCAGCAGGACAATGACCCAAAGCATACAGCGAAGGCAACCAAGAAATGGCTGAAGTAGAAACATATCAAGGTCATGGAGTGGCCCAGCCAGTCTCTGGACCTGAATCCTATAGAAAGCAAAGGAGAGTGGAACAAAATTCCTCCAAATATGTGCAGAAACCTGGTCATCAACTACAAAAAACATCTGACCTCTGTGCTTGCTAATAAGGGGTTTGCCACAAAGTACTAAGTCCTTTAGGCATGAGGGTTCAAATACTTATTTTCCTCAATAAAATGCAAATACATTAATTTATAAATTAAGTCGATTTCTTGATTTTCTTTGTGATATTCTGTCTCAGCACGTTAAACTACACCTACCATTAATATTACAGATGGATCGAGTCTATATTAGTGGCCAAACCAACAAAATCAGCAAGGGATCAAATACTTGTTTTCCCCACTGTATACATACATACATACATACATACATACATACATACACATACACACACACACACACATATATATATATATATATATATATATATATATATGTATGTATACACACACACACACACACACACACACACATATAATATACATTGCAATGTATACATAAATACAATTGGTTTTGGACGGATAATACAGTTTATTTTTATATAAAAATTATTGTCTAGATATTAAGTAATTGAAATATATTTATTTTATGTATAGGTTACAAAAAAATCAATCAAGTCAATCCACACAACAGTAATGTCCAACTGGACTCTCGGAACGCTTTTAAGAAGGGGTGACAAACAGGTTCTATAAAGATGACAGTCATTTGTCAAAACAGTGGTGCACAAATGTGGTAAAAGTAAAAAGTAAAAATAAAAAGTTAATTTCACATTTTCTGATGCTCTACCCACCTAACAATCGGACTTTTTCTTACCAACAATTCATTATATACAAAAAAATCCTTAAAGGCAAACAAAATAAAATGTTGCCTTTGTGTTCAAGGTAATTTACTAGCTTCATGGTTAACTGTAACACCCAGTTATGTAATAACTTCCCACGAATGTAATAAACCACAAACATAATAAAAAATATGCACTTTTTGGATGTAATAATCTGGCCAATGTAATAATTTCCCACCAGTGTAATAATGCTTGCCTACTGTTAATGTAATAGAAATATTCCCACCAAGGTAATAATTATTACGTTGGCAGGAAGTTATGACATTGGTGAGAACACTGAAAAACTTTATTACAATAATCTCCCCTAAATGTAATATATAACTAATTTAATTTAGTTTAACTGTTTTATCATATGTAAGAGTATATTTGGCAGTGATCTCATATTTCTAACCAAGTAATCATTGTTGCATTGTTGTTTCCTTAGTTTCTTAGTTAGGAAGCCCAGTACTTGAGACATCAAAACCATGATGCTGCCCAGCTGCACGTCAAAATATATAGAGTGACCTTTAGTTGCCACAAAGTGCTGTGTGTTGGTTCCACACAATTCCACACAGCATGTTTCATTTTTTTCTGAAGAGCAAAACCTCCATTATGATGTCTTTTTTTCATGAGTGCACTCTGTTAGCCTGGTGAATCAGACTATTTCACGTCTCTCGAGAGGTGTACAATTGCTTTGTTGGGAACAGATAATTTATTCACTTTAAAACTATTGGGCATGCTTTTAAACATTCCCAACCGCTCACGCCTCATTCAGTCTGCGGTTGTAGTGTGTATACAGTTTTCGTTTAGAATGCATGTTAACAGATTAGACCAAGCACACTGCACTTGTGTCCTCTGTGGCTACTGCAGGACAGCTCCATGCAGCTCCCGCACTGTTTGCTTGAAATAGAAACGAGTTCTATATTTCCATGTGTGCCACGCACGGTATAATGCAGTCTCCGTAGACTTTAAACGAGAGCATGGGCAGCCGGTTCGCATAGGAGACCATTTCTGGTGTGAATACATATGTGTATATGTACTGTGAACGCACAGCAATAGTTACGGACCGCAACGGTTACAGACCACAAACGCGCGGGTTTCTATCTGAATGAGGCCTTAGTGTTGACATCACCTTAACCACTCCCATCGTGGACATAGCTCTTCCCCTGTTGACTGATCACCAGAAAAACTTTGTAAAGGCAACCTAAGCCTTTGGAGAGTTCCCTGACATAGTACTGTAGCGAAATGAAATACTGAAGTACTGGGCAGGGTTAGTCTGGCTAACACTCAAGTAGACATTAACATCCAGATAGCAAAATGCTGGTGGTCAGCCAGCAGTCCACCAGCATGACCAGTGGCAGTCTACTGGTGTTTTTCCTCGTCTCTGCCAAATATACTCTTACAAATGAAAATAAATTCAGTCAATTCATTTAGTGAAAATAATTTCACTAAATTAGGGATTTATTAGATTTATGGGAGGCTAGTGTAATAAGGTTTTTCAACATTCCCACCAATGTAATAACTTCTGACCAACGTGATAATTACATTGGTGGGAAAATTTCTATTATTTAGGCAAGCGTTTGTGTGTTGTCAATGTTAATGTGTGTGATTAATGTGAAAATTTTAACAAGTTATTTTTTTACGCAAATTAATCATGCAGACGCATATGTCACACTTCCCCGTTAGCGTTCCTCACACTTTGGCTTTGACACGCAATTGACATAATCGCAGTCTGCACAGAAAAAAAAAAAATCATGTGGTCAATCTTTTCAACCCTGTCATTCCAAACGTAGCTCGCAAGCCAAAGAAGGTTAGGCACCCTCGTCATAAACAACCTGTGGCAACTAGAGCTGAGTATCGATTCAGTTTTGCTGAATCGATTTGATTCCGATCCACCAGGTCACGATTCAATTCGATTCAATATCGATTCAATATCGATTCTAGAGCCATTTTAGTGTCTAAACCAGAACGACTCACTAGAAGCCTGAATTGTATGCAGATCTTTGGTGTTTTGCTGTCTGCTTTGTCGAATGAAATGAATGTGGCTTAACCACAGCTTCTCATGACCTAAATGTTGCACTATGCTTATTTGCCAGCACCCTGGTTGAGAAATGCTGGTTTACATTAAAACCTACACTCATTTGCAGACACCAAACATTTAAAATACAAAGCACTTTGTGGTTAATTAAATTTGTGGGAAGTTACTACATAAATGGGTGTTACACCTGACAAACTAAATGAAACTGATATTGCACTGATGATTTAATAACTCTTTATTAACTTTTTTTGGTTTGCAAACAAAACTACATGTATTGGTTAGAAAGTACAAAGTTGGTATTATTTATTTATTTTTAAATTGGTGACTATACAGGGCGCTCTGGAGGTTTAAAAAAAAAAAAAAAAAACGCTTACCAGGTAACCCTTTAAACTTAAAACTGGGACTTGTTCTCAGGTAAGAAATAAATCTATGCACTGGTAGTTGCCACTGTGATATAACTATTATATACTTTGAATGGGACCAATTATACCAGAACAAATTTCATAAAATTCATAGCAAGTTATTGGTGAATGAGGCCCAGTGTTACCTCGTGTCATCCAATGGGATAGGTGATGTAGCACCCTTGACAACAATGCAATATGTAGCACTCCAATGCCCATACATGAGTCTCATAGTACTGTATATGAACAATATTCTGCTCTACAGTTGTCTTGCATGTTTTGCTTTTGTAGTGTTGCATCATACGTATATTTTTACTGGAGTAGTGTGTACATATCTGCATGTGAGTTCTGTGCACTGTTTGCAGAAATGTGTCTTTGCCTGTATTGTCTTCATTTCTCCCTCTCTGTATATTTGTGTGTGTGTGTATGTGTGTGTGAGAGAAAACACACAGAGAGAGAAACTGTATGTGTTTCAGTGTCTTGGTGTTCAATGTCATCCATTGGCGTTGTAGAACCTAAACTTCACAAAAATGTGATAAAGTGCATTTCCTACTAACATAATAATTGGCATACCAATAATGTAATAAATTGTTACAATAACGGAAGGTTATTACATAGAACCGTAAGGTAGGATGTTGTGCAATTTGGCACACTAATTTGCCGCAGTCCCACAATCAATTTCACATCAACACCTCCTCACTCACTCCATCACCACCAACTGGTCAAACAACGAATTGGTTTGGAGGTATATTTACACACACTTTTGACCCTTATATGCCAAAAACTGGTACCTAATGGTACCGTTGGAATCCTTGGATGATTTTTCAATTTTGAGTTGTATCTCCACAATTTGTTCGTACTGCATCTCCACCCTTTGTTCCTACTGCTACCTACCCTCCACTGACCTACTTACAAGCTTGCAAGAACACCATGTTTTGTCTGGTTCACAGCCCATGGACTAACTGGCTGTTTTACTGTATTGGCCCAAATATAAGACAATCCTAAATACAAGATGGCCACTTTTTCAGACTAATTTTTGGGGAAAAAAAAAAAACTTTCCTTACATAGTAAATAATTTTATTTGAAAATGCTGGTGAAAACTCATTGGAAAACATTTTAAAAGTTAGCAAATTTTTTGATTAAAATAAGTATTACATCAGGTTAATGTAGATAAATTTGTCACATTTAAATTGAATGAATAGTACTTCTGTCTCTTGAATATGATCGGATATGAAGTGCCGGCTTCATGCCTATTTAAACGCTGCATCCTGAATATTATCAAGACTGGGTCACTCGAGGCTAATTTTGAATTTGTCAGACAATCTCGTAGCACTCCATCGTGTGTGGCAGTTGCAGGCCAATTAGACACACTTTTTTTCCCCCCACTATTTTTGTCTAGTCCGCGAATATAAGACAAACCCCCTTATTTCAGAAGTATTTACAGGACAAAACTATCATCTTAAATTTGGGCTAATACAGTATGTTTGCCTTCTTTTACTATAGTTTATTACTATTTTTTATTATCTAGGCTAAATCTGTCCCATTTTAAAATTTGGCTACTTGTTTTTTTTTTTGAATATTTTTGTTTAAGATTTTTGTTTTGTACGTCTCTTTGTATGTTCCCATTCTAAAGACTCACAATGCATATGGTGACCTTTTTCCTGCTGTAGTAACAGGAAGTAGGATTATATCTCTCAAAGTATTTTGTGTATTGACACAAAACTCGGTACATGGACTGCTCAATACATTTGGTGACCTTTATCCTCTCGGTGCACTATAATCCGTTTTATGTATCGGAACAAGCCTTGATATATGCATGCTCTACATTCTGTTGTCATGTTTTGCTGCTTGGCTGCCTCATTGCTCATTGCTGATTTTACATTGACATTTACGTTACATTACATTTACCAATGCGACTTAGCCCTAGAGCAAGGGTTATGTGCCTTGCCTAAGGGTGCAGCGGTGGCAGCCAGGATTCAAACCCACAGTTTTTAGGCTACTAGCATTGTAGCCAGGTTCCTTATCTGCTACACTAACACTGCGCCTCCATTTGCAACATGGCTAACAAGTTTTATGGGACACAATGTTTTGGTGCCCTTTAAATCATTGATGATCAAAAACAGATGGTTTTGCAATTTTTTTCTCTCAATAGATGGTGTTACACCTAATATGGGTGATAAAGCGCTCCTTGAAACCTATGTACTAAAATGTTGTCTTGAGCACTATGGTCCTTGGGTTACTCTAAGAAAACTGTGGCCAACCAATCCGTCTTTTAAGGGGCCCAGCAGGACTAAAAGCTACTACACATTAAAGCTCAAGAGGGTCTACCTGCATACTGAGTTTCATGTGGCCCAGTACCTTGGTGTGCCAGGAATAAAAAATTACTGGAAAAAATTGAAGGAAAAAGAAGACAGAAGAAAAAAAACAACACCTATATGCCTCCTGTTTTGCTGTGGCAGTTATAATAAGACATAAAAGCACAATGGATGCCAGCTAACCTAGCTGTGCAGATGGCATTAACAGCAATGCACGATAAAGAGAACTGAATGCTTTCACAGCTTCACCACTTGGACCCTGGAAATTGGTGACCAGCGACTACAACATTGGCCAGTTATTACAATATTGGTAAATTATTACATTCATCAGGTTCTGCAAACGTAAGGCCAATATACTTACATTTGTAATAAACTCCCAATATTGTAAAACTTTGTATGGCGATTATAAGTATGGAAATCATTGCATTATCAGTAGGTATTACATCATCAAAAAACATTACATTATCTGGTTCCACGGGCCTGAAGATGGTGGTATAGGGCACTGACTGATTTTCAATGCCCTCGTTGAGACCTAAGCCCAGAGCCATCATAGACTTAACTAATTCATGCCCTTGAGTAAATGAGTTTGCAAGGCTGCGAGTGCTCACCTTCCTGTGTGCATGATGGGGACACCAAATGTTAACAGATGTTTATGTTTTCATGTTTCCCCACATCACAATGCAAAAAAAACTGCCGATAATTCTCTTTAGCAAAACTTGCATACAAAGCCCTGTCACACTTCAGATTTTGGACACCACTAAAGCCCTACAAAAGTACGTCTTAAATCTGAGTGAACACTGAGGCTGGGCCACTGTCTTCAGAGAGAGTGGTGGATAAGTGTAATTTCCTAAATTGCACAGGACATGTAAATGAATTGTCATAAAATTTAACTCATGGTCAAAGTGATTCTACATGTTAATTTCCATTTGGAAATTTCCAATTTCCAACACACTTTTTAAAAACACTTTTTGTTTCTCACTACAATGAACGAGTGGATATGGGCTTGATTTCTCTACAGATCACAAAAAATAGGGAGGGAAAGTAATCTCACTGCCCCCTGCTGGCAATTTTCCAAAGCATAAATATCCCAGACTCACTATTTTTTTGTAAATAATGGTAATGATGTTTATTGTGGGATTGTAACCTCTGTTACAGCAATTGGTGTTACTCACAGAAAGAGTTGGTAGTGTGTTATTATCCAAAGACATGGTCCAAGCTAATCATGCTAATAAACAAGGAATATGCGATTCTAGTGTAGTCCATTTCTGACTGGATGGGCACAATTTAAATTTCTTAAAAGAAGGAAAAATTTCAACTGACACTTTCAGTTAGTAGATCATCGCAACATACGTGATGAAAAATATTTCTGGTGTACAGTTTGAGATTTGTGGGATTTTCAAAAGGATGGTTGTAGGGTTAGGAACGCTATCACTACTTTCCCTCCATATCTAGATAAATTCTGGATACAATGGATGGGAAGCAATTCCAATAAATTTTCATAAATGTATATTTATTAATCTAGGTACGCAGGTGGAAAAGCAGGGCAGAAAAGAGCACTTTTCAAGAGTTAAGAACCAGAAATTAGCTTTTTAAAGTTTTTCTGTATGTACTAAGTTCACTGTTTTGGAATAACAATGCATTACCAATTAATGAAAATTCTTTGTCATATTGTTTAAGTACACTTAATTGCAACTCAAGATACTTATGGGACACTTTAGTTGCATTGCTTAAGCTCTAAAAATGTATGTTTAAGCATTCTAAAAATTACTTTATTGCAACGCTACCGTATTGAAAAATATATTAGTACTTTATTGCACCGAAAATATACTTGGAATAACACAGACAAAGAGCACTTCAAGCATATTTAGGAAAAGATCATTACAGGACAAAATATATACTTTCCTTATTCTTCAGATACTTTAAATGTGCTGCAAACATATTGTGCATGTGCATCTCTTTTTTGTTGGCAGAGACTAAATAGATTTTATTTGAATGATTTTATTTTAAGTTTGTACCCATTTGTACAAAAGGGTAGATTTTGTCTTAGCATCACCACCAACGACCCCCTGTATGTGAAATGTGGTGGAACAGTGGTAGTGTCATTGTTCCAGGACTCAGAGATTAATTCTCAATCTGTGTGTTATTTTACAACTTTACTTATTCCTGTTATTTTATTTAAGTTTATCACTAAATATTACATATGGACTGTAAACTGTAAACCTATACTTATGTGCGTAGCATTCATTCAGCACTGACTAGCCTAATGTTTGTAGGCTGTTATGTGAGTGTCTGTTGTGGGCCATCATTGTCTGTCCTGGGTAAAAAATGACACATATTCAGTACAGAAACCTGGTCTCTGGATCCTAAGGGAATGATACTACTGCTCTACCTCCCACAACTTTCCAAAAATCCTAACAGAATTTTAAATACATTTGGCTTGTGTTGTCTTGCATAGCTTTTTCTGATCCAACACATATTATATGAAACAATATTAAACAAACATCAACTTTACATGAACCAGGAGAAATACAAACACAAAAGGCTAATTTCACACCTCTTTAAATATCAGCTGTCCTATATCCAATGAAACCAACTTGTTCTGATACAAAATTTCTTTGCCCAAATAAAATCATGATAAAATAATTTACCTTCCCTATATTCACAGTAATTCATAATCGGAACACCCCGTTTCCCTCCTCTACTATGTTACTAGGAGTAGCAGACATTAGGTCTTAACCTAAAACTCAACAACTAATTTGATACATCTACCATAATGCTACCTGCCTGAGTGATGACAGATTAAAGTTAGCTTGCTGCTAAAACATCGTTGTCATTTTAGCAGACTGCTATATTACATACTGAGTGGATGGTTAAAAACTGTTCTGGGCTCTGTTGCTGGTATATCATTTCCAAAGTGGCCAAAGCATTTTGACATGCATGCATAAAATTATGCTAAACTGTAAAGTGAGTTTAGGAGCATGCTGCTGGTAATTCACCTGGCAAACATTTTGCCTCAAACAAGGTGCAGCTATTTTCTTGCACAGAGCTACTGCTGGAATGTCTTTGCGCACATAACTGATGGAGTTCTGAGGCATCTGACAAGCCTACTAGATGTAGCAGGAAAAGGCAAAACTGATCACACTAGCATTAAGTGTTTAAAATGAGGAGAAAACACGATTTGACCCTTTGTTCACCCAGACGTTTTTTTTTTTTTTTTTAATTCTAAATTCTTGGTGGGAACCATCCAGCAATCGTTGGATATTGATGCGGAAACGTCACTTGCATCCACCCTAATTCTACGCCCTTGCATTTGTATGATTTCAATGATTAACATGAACTTTGAAGACTACCTGAATTCAGCTGTGGAGTTCACAAGGAATTGCTCAAAATGTTTACATAATATTATGTTTGCTTATGTTCTGTCATACATGACATGAAACTGCCCCACGTTTTTTTTAAAAAAGCTGACACAAATAATAATGTCGAATGACTGCCAAGATTTACATTTCACCCATTGTTAAATTACTGCATTTCATTACCCTGTATTTATACATGCATAATGACAGTAAAGTTGAATCTAATCTAATCTAAATTAAATGCATCAGACAACAAAAAATGTCAAGGGAGGGGAAAAGTTTTGGAAAGACAAATTTAACAAAAAGCTCACATTCTCTGGAAGGCTCTTGACGAGGTTGCTATGGGCCATAGGTTCAATACACAGAAGATGGATCACCTCCCTTATTGTAACATCCTCTTTGGTCACATTACTGATGCCTGGAACATATCGCTCCCCTACATAACACCCATTAAGGGGAGAGTGTAAATGATCTTACTTGACACAGCAAAACATGCTGACCAAATGAGTCAACAACATTGTGACCATTCAGCTGGAGCAACTTACCTGTGATGACAATGAGCAGATACAACATCTCCTCTGTTAGTTTGTTTAATTGCCTTAGGATTTCCTACAAAAAAGAACCTAGTCAATCATCTAACAATAACCAGCTTATAACCATTTTAGTATATAAAAACAGTTCTGGATACTGTTATACAGCTGTAATACATTTTCAGGACAAGAACAACTCACTTGTTCTTTGCTTGAGCAACTGCCATTAAATACATCAAAGAGCTCAAATCGCAGCAATATTAGCATCAGAAAGTGGTTTGGGTCCATTTTGGAGGCAGCAATCTGTATGAGCAAGTGGGAGAGGAGCAATGCAGGATATTAAACAAGATCTGAAAAAAACGCTCTTTACACACAAAAAACAACAACAACAACAACAAAAAACACTATACGGTACCTGCAGAATGATTATGTCTTTATCATACATCTCCTCCCTGCACTTCACATCTTGATAGTAGTAAACCTGTCTCGCAAATACAAAGATATGGAGCAACTGTTAGAGCTGGGACAACAAGTCGACATAGTCGATTTAATAGAGGAATACTAGTAACATGAACAATCCAGTTTTCTTCAGACTGAAAAGTGCAGCAAGGGTGGCCGATTGCACCATGACCTGACACAAAACTACAAAATACAGCTATGTGAATCGCGATTAATTCTACTGACCTTTTCCCTCAACAAAACATGTTCCAACACATGGAATACATTTCTAGTAGTAATGTTACCTTAATCGATTGTTTTTTGTCTTACCCTGTAATTTCTGCACCACTGCTTGAACAGAAGCTAGAGTTAGTGTAACTTTTCATATGGAAGGCCATTTGGGCCAAAATGCATGTGCTCCTCCATTCCTCACTGTTGCTTAAATTTCACTATTTTATCTGTAAGATGGGGGGGCTAGAGGAGAGATGGTTGGAAGAGAAGAACATAGTGTTGCGTATGGGCTTGGGTGTTGATTAGATTTGATGTTTCAGTAGCAATTCACTAGTTTACGAGGCTTACAGACAATAGAACATGTCACTTGTTTTGCACATGCAATGATGACATTGACTTGGTAATGTGACAAACTTTTCTATATTTTGTTTTGGTACACCGTTATGCTGTTTTAGTGCAAGAAAATAATCGCTAATTACAAAATGAATGGTTAAATCAATTACAAAATGAATTGTTACAAAGTTGACAAATAAAAAAAATAAACGTTTAAATGATCAATCATCTAAAAAGTGTTCAGGTCGTGATAAAAGTTTTACCATAATCATATGCAATTTCGTATCAGAACAGCCTTTGATTAAGTGCTTATTAAATGACCACAGTCACAATTACGTAATAACATTGCATTATGTAGTAACCTGGCAAAATGTAATACATTTTCACTCCATTATATAAGAATTCCCACATTTTGTAAAAGTCTGTGCATTCTGTAATTAACTGCTTAAATGCAGTATTTAATACTAGGGCTGTCACACGATCGTGATTAATCTCATAAAATTATGTAGTTAATCACGATTAATCACAAAAACACAAAAAACACATCTTTAAATAGCTGTTTAAATTGTACTCAAATACATTTCTGTGGAAAATGTTAGATAATGTAAGACATTATCTACAGCATAGCACTTTAATTTCTTGAATATATGTTTGCATGTTCATGTCAATTATTATGAGGATCATCTTCTCTACAGACAGTTTTACAGAATATGATACATGAATATTTTAATATATTGGGATTTTGATATTAGGCTTAGGCCTATAGCCTATTCTTTCCAAAATAACGACATTTCAGACATATATTAGGCATAGGCCTATGTGCAAAATACAATCTGGAGAAATAACACACTATATTCTTGCTTAACAAGCTACAGTTGCACTTTGAAGAGCACAGAGTAAGTAAGTTTGACTCCTGGCAGTTTAGTCAAGTAAATTGCTAGGCTACCTACAGTCTACAAGTGGAAGCTTGTAGGAAATGTGTACATTCACGATCGTAGCCCATCTTCCATCAATGACAAGACTCTGCATTTCACCCAGAAAAATGAAAGTAAACTCTTACCTCATTACTTAACTGGCCATGTTGCAGGTCCATTTGAGAGTTTGTAAAACTACATTTTATCAAAGAGTTAATGTTATAAATAGCTCAATTTTGCATGTTAGCTACCTATTAAGAAGTTGCTCTTTGAATAATACATTATGTCATCGAAAATCCAAGATGGACAAGGGCTTCCCAAAGTTTCAGTAGAAGTAGAAGAATATACAAATTCAGGAATTCACCTTCAAATATCTTGCTGTGCCATCATCCTACCGATGGAATTTTGCCACATAAAAGCTGGGGAAATATACTTTTCAGTTATGCCATTACTACTGTGATCCCTTGGTGAATGGTCTAAAGCAGTCTATTGTTGAGATCAAAAACATTCATAAGTCCCAAAAGCCTTCTCTCTCAGCAAAATAATGGAATTTTACAAAAATGATCATGGAGATGAGGGGTATATTCAACTTTTGGTAACACTTTAGATTTTTGTAATTACTACCATGCTACTAATTTGCATGTTAATAAGCTGCTGGTTAATGGTGAATATGTGTACCCTAATCTAAAGTGTGCTGAACCATTCTAGACATGCCTACCAGATGCAGGCCAGTCCTGCTATCTCTCCTGCAAATGTCAGAAGGGCTGTGTTAAACACTGTAAGTGCAAAAAGCTGCCTTAGACTGCAGAGCCCTTTGCTAAGGGGAGTGCTGACGTCTCCCATAAAAGACACTATATTTAGTCTGTCACAGTCATCAGTTTATGCATTGTGAGTGCTTGTGAGTGATTGCCAGGTTTTGATTTGAATTCTACATTATAAACCCCAATGACACCAAGAACCTTCATATCACATTAATCAACACAACTTTGTTGCAGTTACAATTTTCATGACTCATACTTATGGCTGCCATCTTGAAATTTCAATGCATGTTATACATGTAAGAAATCTCAAGAGCTATGTATAGTAGATCAATTTAGCTAACAAGATCATCAATATCATATTAGAATCAACACCAATGAGAAAATAAGTCAGAAAACAGTTGTCAATGGTAGCCATTTTTAAAAATACCTGCCATGGCTGTCATATTTGCAATGGCCCGATATCCATTTTTTTTTGGGCTGCCTTTAACTATAAGTGTTTCAAATTTCACACTTTTATCACATAGTGCACGATTTCTCTGAAATTCCCAGCTAACAGACTCCACCACTAATTTAGTTTCAATTGGCATGTTTCCACTATGAGGTAAAACATTGAGGAAATGCCTTGGCCTTTAATTACCATAACTGAGGCAGGCCAAGCAGGATCTGGACCGAGGACTGAACAGGAAGTTTCACAGAACATACGTACTTGATGGTACTATGCAAGACAGGCAGTTTTGGGCATGTAGATACATTATCATTATTATTACAGTAGCCAATATTTTTTTAAATGTCAGACGAATCAACTAGGGTGTTTTCTGGCACATTTTGTGCTTAAAATATTTATGGTCAGATTTAAACACAATATATTACTATTTCCATACATTGTGGCATATCACATATTTACAATGCACTCAGTCATGACGTCAGAATATTCAAATGTAAAGAGTTTCATAAATAAAGTGGAAGGTCAAGTTGGCACCATATCACAAACAAAAATATAGGTTGCAATACTGTAATTTCCCAAACGTTAGACGCACTGTGAATAAACCGCACAACAGCTTTTTTATGTAAATACAAAAAACAACATCGTACATTAACCACAGTTGTGTATTAACTACACATTAAAAATGTTAAGTTAGTCAAAACAATGTTTAAAAGAAGTGGTTATCAGTGCCATTTCGGCTGAGCTCCGTATTGTTACGCTTACAGAATGTATGTTGAATAAATGGTTTGAGAGATATGTATATGTGAAATACACTGATAGACAGATTCCTTGTATTTATTGATACATAGATATCCAATAAGATAGAGGTCAGGAGAGAAAGTTAGGGGTGCTCAGATACTAACCTGGCTCACAAGAGATAGTCCATTTCTGCGCCACATCTCTGCAGACACTTGAGCTGCCAGAGCCAAACTGCGCAAAGGATGCTCAGCCAAGAATATGAGGTCTACACTCTCCTATGGCACACACAAACCATTTTAGAAATAATACTTGTATTAAAGTTGCAGAATGTTAAATTAGGATGACTATTATTGGTAAAGGGGCTCATCACAATCATGCCCAGACAATCTAACACTACTTACTATGTCCATATATTGGGGGAGATGTTTGATCGCTCCTGTCCTGCACAAGTGCACATAAAGACCTAATAAAAAACATAAAAGTACAAAGACCACCATGTCAAGATACACAGTTACATCTAAACTCTTGAAGGAAAATGCCACTTTTGGAGAAATAAGCTTATTTGTCCCCCTCGGCTTCATAAAGGGTCTAATTCAGTGCCTTTCAAGCACACCAGACAGTCAAGCTGCACATACCACTAAAATATGAGCCAAAGACACTCATCAGCTTAGTGTGTGTATGCTATTAGAAGCACTGTGCATTGTGCGAAATAACACTCTTCTAGGGCACAGACACAAAATCCACACTTTTTGTCTTTTTCATGTCTACCTAAGGCAATGTGCACATCCTTACCCCACTCCCATATAACGTATAGCATACTGATAACAACACTGCAAAAGGTACTAACCTGAAAGCAATTGAACTCACTATTTCAGTTAAATGTCAATCAACAGTATATTCCATTCCCATTGCTTAAAAGTTAACTAGCGTTATCTCAGTACCTGCTCACATCGCATCAGCAGTTGTTTTGTTGCTTATCACTGCCTGATACCACTCAAGCATTTACAGTCCATTGTCAGCCACAGTTCAGCGATGGGCAAACCGATGGATATCTGAAGGGGCTTTTAAAGGTAGAGCGTTCCCTTAGCATCAAAATATTACCCCCATGGAAATATAAGGAAAAGGTCATCTTATGTTACTGTTTTCAGAGACAATATTCCCTGGATATATGCTGGCACTCCAATGACTACCAATGTTTTGGTGGTGATGATGCAGGCATATCTAATATCGTCATCTCTGCTCCCATTTTAGGTTGTGCAAACCACAAGTACCTCCATTTCGTCATTAAACTTGTACAACCAGTTATGCTACTTAGATGTAACTTCTTAATTTAGTTAAGAAGTTAATTTCAGATTCACTTAATTCAGAACTTAAGGGGTTTTAGGGGGCAAAATTAAGGGGCTGAGTTTCATAGTTTGAGAGCAAATGAAAATGCAGATGCACAATGTGACCTGAAACTGAACTACAGTAGCTAATTTGTGACCCATCTGGATGTCCATGTGAAACAGTTTTTATTTCAGGATCTCCGACTTTCATTTTATGTCTCCATCTAATACACAACCTTGTCAGTCAGAAGAATATTTGTGGTGGAAAAAAAAAAAAAAATTCAAGCATTTTTTGCCTATTATACGCCAAATCTATAAACCTTCAAATCTTGAAAACCCAAGAATAAAGTCAACACATTTTTTAAGGATTTCAAGCACCCATACATATCCTGTTCATATTGATTATATGCCATTCATTTAATTATTAATTCAATAAGTATAATGGCATGACTGTATTCAATACTGCCGAAGCATTGATAAGCATAACAAAAGTAATAAAGATTTCAAAAAAGTAACAACAAAAAAAAAAAACAGATAGACAAATGATAGAGTCAAGAAAAGACAGAGTCATCAAGAAACTACTGGAATTCACAGAAAACAAAAACAAAACAAAACAAAGAAGAAAACGCATCCGTGATTTATTAATTCAAGGACATATAGGCTGTTCTCTCTTTTGTGGTAATAAGTTAGTAAAATCATGGTAACAACTTATAACTATTCACATTACTGAATAATAACTGAATCATTTGAATGTTATTTCTAAAGAATTACCCCAATAATTGTTGGGGTAATAAGTCAATTAAAATGGTTATAACAAGGAATTACTAGTTATGGTGAGAATTGATGATAAGACTTAATGTGTAGTAATGGAATGGCAAGATCCTGTATTAATTCCCAGTAATTACCCATGTCATTTGTACCAGTGTATCTATGTACTTTTATATCTTGTAATGTCATTAATTCATTTTAAGACTTACTCTCAAATCTCACCATAATGACAAATTGTTTGTTATTACTATTTTGTTATTGACTTGTTACCACAACAAGTAGTGGGTTATAGTTTAGAAATAACAAAATTATTCAGTAATTATTCAAATGGTTAAGGTTCGGTGGTTGGGTTCATGTACAGCAGGAATAATGGCATGCAGTGATGGGAAAAACAGTGTTAAAATTAAACAGTGTTATTAACAGCATTTTTTCCATTAACAAATGATTTGATTAATTATTTTGTCCATCCTTAAAACACCATTACCATTACTGTCAATTAAAGCAGTGCATTACTATAATTAGGCCCGACATAAGCAGGTATGCCACCACATTCTTTCCTGTAAGACTTCATTACCCGTGTCACCCGTTGTCATTCATTTGACACTCTCATGTTCTTGGATTGACTGTCATGTAGCCTATTTGTGGGCTATACAGCCAACAACACAACACTTGGCAACAAATGGTGTAAGTTCAAATAATCTAATGGGTGGGAATTTTCAGATGGGGTGGTGCTGTTCAAATTTCCCTACCCTGATGTCAAGATAGGACAGACACCCAAATGGCTCATTGTAGCACGATTTTTGACATCATAATCCCTGAATAGATTCACAAAAACTTGATGGATTTCCGTACTTGGAATGGTCTTACAAGCATAAGAGATTTTAAAAAGTGAGTTGCATAATGTCCCTATAAAAAAACATTTCCCAAAAATACCTTTATTTAGCATTAGCAAAAATATCCCTTTTTTTAGCATTACACAAATAGAAAGAAAACACTCAACTGGAAAAAACTCAAACAATATGTGTGTCAGACACAAACACTGTGGCCATTTGATTTACCTGCTAACAGTCTAGAGATGGGCAGGTGGATGCTGACAGGCTCTTGAGATACCTTATATGGCCGGTGATTGAGTACATGCTTACACATGTATACATCTACTGGTTCACTGTGGAAAGGCTGATTGGTGCAGCGCACAAAGACACTGTGGCAATGTTTAAATGCCATGAGAAGAACCACATCCTGGAAGGGAAATAAAAAGACACAGGGAGCAAACAGAAGTAAATCAGATATGGTGCAGATATCTGCACCCAAAAACTTTCTGCACAAAATTTACTGAAATCCACATTTTAGTCTGGCCCATGTCAGCCCTGAAGCCAGGCACACAAAAGACTTAATGTTTGCCTCTCCACAGGAGGCCAAAGTTGACCATGAGCTGCCATCTTGAGGCCCACTCTCTAAACAAAGGAACTTTGCTTTGTTGTGTTATCAGTAAATATATTGGTTGAATGTAATATTGTCATGTTTGGTCTTGAATGTGTAACAGTCTTGTAATGTGGACAGCAGTCTGATCATAGTTTTGTGGCAATCTAAAGTGTCTGTAGATAGTTATACACAAATAACCACATTGTAGTCTGCATACTAAATTGAATTTACACCTTTCTCTGGCATAGAAAAGACAAACAATTACAGGCTAATTAAGGCGTCATTTATGGAGGACCAGGAGTGTCACAAACAGAAAGATTTCATTGTTATATAGTTGTAAACAGTAATAAAAAGTATTAAAAAGAGGAACTATATAGATTGATAAATTACATTATAATTAAATATCATTACATTTTAATTAAAATTTAGACATGTAAAATTAATATACATTTTATTTAATAATAAGATGTTTATTTAACAATTATGTTAATTAATAATATTAAAATCCACATTTTTCATTTACTTTTCCATTTTTCAGCTTGGTTTTCTTTTCCATTTAGAATAGAACGCTGAAAAAAAAAAACTCGCTCAACACTTCAACAAGTTTCCCGAACTTTCACCCTCCTTAACAACAGGGCCTTTAAATCAAACTCAGAGGACAAGCGCTCAGAAACTCAGAAGGCTAACTGGAACTAGACACATAGAGATAGCCTACCTAAATCAAGTAGATGAAACATGAAAAATAAAAGACTGTGACCAAAATTAACAATTTAAAAGAAGCCTATAGTTTCATGCATAAGACATGGATGATGCAGTTTGGATCCGATAACCAATAAGCAACGGTAGCAGGCTGTTGCGACACGTGGGCTGATTTAAAGCTTGGTTTGATGAGAAAGCTGGGGGCACAGATTTTACATGATCTTTACGCTAAGATTAGGCTATTTGAAACTGCGCTCCAAGCAGGGCAGCAAGAGAGGCAGTGAAACAAAATATTGGACATTTATTCTATCAAAGAACATCATGCCTTCCCATTATCTTGGTTATTTCAGTGCATGAGTTTTGTGAATACTCTTGTTCTGACACATGGAGTACAAATAGAACAACTTACAACCCTACCTCAACACTCTACACTAACTGACCACTACTTATTAACTTTAAAAATCACATTAGACTATGTAGCACCTAACTCAGTCTACTACTACACTAGAAACATAACTCCCAAAACTACAGATGACTTCATAGCAAAAATTCCGTCTCTCCTTGAGCCTCTGCTGAGCCAATATAGCCCTGCATTAGAAGGCTCTATGCCAAGCCCAACCCAAGTTGATCAATTAACTGACAGTGTTGTAAATGTACTATACTCCACATTCAACACAATTGCACCACTCAAAAAGAAAACTAGGAAACAAGAAAAAATTGCCCCATGGTATACCACACAGACTCACTTACTGAAACAAGCTGCTCGTAGACTTGAAAGGAAATGGTATGCCACTAAACTTGAAGTGTTCCGCCTTGCTTGGAAAGATAGCTTAAAAGAGTACAAGACAGCACTTAACAATGCCAAATCAGCATACTATTCCTCACTTATACACAATAATAAAGATAATCCAAAATTCCTTTTTGACACTATATCCCGTTTAACAAAAGGCAGGATTGAGGTGTCCCATTCCATTCCAATAACTCTAAACAGCAAGGACTTCATGGACTATTTTAATGACAAAATTGAATCTATTAGACTTAAAATACACAACTCCCTTGTAACCTCAAATCCAGTTGGACCACATGTAATGGTTACAGCTAGCTCTAGTCAACCTGTAGCATACTTTGATTCATTCACACCCACCAATATATCAGAAATTACGTCTTTGATCTCTTTGGCTCAGCCTCAACATGCTTTTTGGACCCTATCCCAACTGATCTTCTTAAGGCAGCTCTCCCTCTATTGGCTGAGAATGTCATGGGCATGGGCTGGGCATGTCCCAAAATCTTTCAAGACATCTGTTATTAAACCATCAATTAAAAAACCAAACCTTGCTAATTACAGACCCATATGTAACCTCCCATTTGTTTCAAAAATACTTGAGAAAATAGTGTCTAAGCAAATCTGTAGCTTATTAAATGAAAATAATATCCAGGAAACCTTCCAGTCAGGCTTTAGAACTAATCATAGCACAGAATCAGCCCTAGTTAAAGTCTTCAATGACCTCCTTATCGCATCTGATAATGGATATATATCAATATTAATCCTATTGGATCTTAGTGCTGCCTTTGACACTATTGACCATGGTATCCTACTACACAGACTTGAACACATGATAGGCATCAAAGACACTGCATTAGCCTGGTTCAAATCATACCTCTCTGGTCGCTACCAGTTTGTACACGCTCATAATGAGTCATCAACCCACACCAAAGTAAAGTTTGGTGTACCCCAAGGCTCAGTGCTAGGTCCCCTGCTGTTCTCCCTGTACATGTTACCGTTAGGATCTGTTATAAGGAAACATAGTATCACTTTCCACTCCTATGCTGATGATACCCAGCTTTACCTTTCTATGAAGCCTAATGACTATATGCCAATGACTAAACTTGATGCATGTCTCCTAGACATCAAAACCTGGATGACTAATAATTTCCTTTGTTTAAATTCTGATAAAACTGAAGTTATGATGATTGGCCCTAAACAGCTGACCAACACTCTACCCCATCACCAAAACTTACTCAGTGGCCTGTCACTGTCATGTAATGCAAAAGTTAAAGACCTTGGGGTAATTATTGACCAGGACCTCTCTCTAAATAGTCATGTAAAACACATTTCAAAAACATCTTTTTTTCACCTACGAAATATTGCTAAGGTTAGAAAGTTCTTATCCTTTGAGGATGCTGAAAAATTAATACACGCATTTATTACTTCCAGGCTCGACTATTGCAATGCTCTGTTCTCTGGGTGTAGCAATACTTGCATCAAAAACCTACAACTAATACAAAATGCTGCGGCCCGAACTCTCATCAGGACTAAAAAATATGAACATATCTCTCCTATCCTTGCTTCCCTACATTGGCTCCCTATTAAAAGTCGAATTGATTTTAAAATACTCCTCCTAACCTAAAAAGCCCTCAAGGGCGATGCACCAACATATATTAAAGACTTACTTGTCCCTTACCACCCTCCTAGAACCCTAAGATCCCAAAATGCTGGTCTCCTTGTAATCCCAAGAATATCAAAATCTACAATAGGAGGAAGAGCCTTTTGATACTGTGCACCCCTCCTGTGGAATAATCTCCCCCCCCACATTCGACAAGCGGACACTCTCAATACCTTTAAGTCTAGACTTAAAACCTTCCTCTTTACTGTTTCCCATAGTTAGGGATGGTGCATGGCAAATCATCACTTCTGATGGGTCTTTTGGAAGGGACTGCCTCTGCTGTTGCCCCCAGTTGCGAGGCATGGCAGCCACTGACCATCCCTGCAGTGGTGCTGGGTTACCATGCATCATACCTTAGTTATTCTGCTATAGCCTCGCGCCGCCACACAACCTTGTGTCATGCCGTACAACTCCCTCTCTCTCTCTTTCAGCTCTCTCTCAATATTTATATATATATATATATATATATATATATATATATTTATACACATATATGTATGCCCAAATTACACATTTGCTTTCTGATGTGTGAGCCTGGCCTAATTCACTATTTTCCTCTGTCCACAATTATCTTTGCTGAGTGTCATCCCTGCCTCATTCTGGCGGACTCCTCTCACCCTCCCCTCCTGAGTGGACTACAACCAACACTACGGGAGGCCCATGTCAGGACCGACTCCCCATCACAGAGGACCTTCCTGGATGCCGATGCTGGGCCCGACTCCCCTTCCTGAGGCTTTGTGATTGACCCCCCCTCACAATGGCGCTGTCAAATGGACCCTTACTGTTACCCCCATGACCCATCTCACTCCTTTGAGTTTGTTACTATGCCTGGCCGCTGCTACATTGTCCAGCCATAATTCCTGATAACCACCTATAGACTGATTACCATGTAATGTAAAAGTGGGATAATACTCTATTATGAACTGTTATGAACCTTAGCTAAACCATAGGCAACTTATAGTCTGTCATGGTTACTACTGATTGTAATTTTTCTCCATGACCCCTGGCAGTTGGGTTAGCCCCTTGAGTCGTGGATCTGCCCAAGGTTTCTTCCTAGATTAACTGAACATAAGGGAGTTTTTCCTTGCCCCTGTTGCTCTTGGGTGCTCCTTCTGTGAAGCGCCATGAGACAATACTATTGTAAAAGGCGCTGCATAAATACAACTGAATTGAATTGAATTGAATACTCCAACAGTTGGCAAAAATTTAAGGAATTGTTAGTTGATTTTATTGTTATTATTCCCAACCAACATCATAGCCTTCTCTTCAAGGGCCTAGATGTGGACACTGCATACCAACAATTACCCAATCTGATACTAAATCCTAAATTTCACCACACCATAATCCAGAGAACATTTATATCAAAACTAAAAATATACAAGAGACAGAAAATGCACTTTGTAAAGATATAATTCAAAAGCAAATTATGGCCGTCTTGCGCCCTCAAACAACCAGGAAGAGCTACCACCACAAGTAAGTTCTTGAACCACCACTGCTACACACATAGATCACAACAGTTGGGCACAATATAATGTTAATGAAATTGTTTTACATGTTATTGAAGCATTTTAAAATAAATGGAGATCTTTCTCCAAATGAATGAATGGATGGACGTGTTCCTGAATGCGAGTGAAATGTTTAACGCGGTTTTAACAGCATGTGTGCACCCATCTGTTTAGACACACGTAAACTAACCACACAGCATTAAGAACATATCAGAAAGCATGATATGATATAGTAGACTTATTGGACATGAATGAGTGCAACAATAAATGCGACTGAAAGTTCAAAGCAGCCGCCATTAGGACGCGCTGAGGATGTGCAAAAAGTCACGGCCTCACAGCCAACTTAAGACGAGAACATATATGGTGTGATTAGAACCACGATTCTTCCAAATGATTGTCAAAATGTTTTAAAAGCCTCCTCTCTTATTAATTTTCTAACAGGATAAATCATACCCTGGTCCACCGAAATTATAGACCGTCATGAATACTCTGAATTTACCAAATTTGAACTATGTGTTGCATTTGACTGCGAGCGCCTCGCTTCTATATCTTCTTTAATTTTTAGAAGCCATCTTGGCATTGGGGTGATGTCAAGGTCAGGCAGCCCTTCGCAGGGATGACTAAACAGGCTTGCTCCACTTGGCTGGCTGACTGGCTAAATGAGTGGAACTTTTTTGTTGGGCAAAAGAATTGATTTAAAAAGTATAAATATGTTATTCTTTAGAGATCAGTGGCCAAAAGTCAGTTTAGTTGTCCCTATGTGTCTAGTTCCAGCTAGCCCAATGAGTTCCTGAGCACTTGTTTTCTGAGTTTGTTTTAAAGACATGGTTGTCAGGGAGGGTGAAGGTTTGGAACACTTCGGAATGATGAGCGAAAGTTCTTTTCAGTGTTCCTTTCTAAATGGAAAAGAAAAAGAAGCTGGAAAAGGGAAAAGTAAATGTAAAAGGCAGATTTTAATATTAACATTAGCTTTACATCTCTTTTTAAATTACATTTTAAATTTAAATTAATTTTTTCATCTACTCTGCTTTTATTTTGAACAACACATTGAAATTCCTTTGTGTATGAAATGCACTATAGAATTAAACTTACCTTGCCATATATATATTTATTATTATTTACTGTACATTCCAAGCCCAGAGGAGTTTATGTTGGCTATGTGAAAGCATTATCTCCCCCCACCACATTCTCATAAAACCTTTTACTTCCCACCATCATTAGTCTTTTCTACGTATTACAGCTGAATAAATGAATACTGGCCAAATATCAGTTATTAGATGTATCAATCAGCATCGGCTCTTAAAAATCGGTCGACTATGAAAGGCTACTGAGACTGCTGAAGTATGCTGCTCAGAAAAATCTCAATTCACTCAGTGCTAAAAAAAACTTAAGAGGGAACACTGGACATCATCTGCCTGACTGTAACCTGAGTTACACCCTTGAATCCAGATTCAGCTGTCCATCTGAAAACTTCTCCATTCTAAGGATGATCAGGACAACGGAGACCAGTAAATCCAAAGGTGGGTGAGTCAATAACAAAGGTGTGACCCCAGGAATGTAGCCACTCTAACAAGTTCCTATTCTCCCAACTGAAAGATTATCAGTTTCCAGGGACAGACAGTAAAAAAAGAGCAACCACGGGAAAACTAATAGGCTAGCCTACATGTGGCAACACTAACTACCTGCTATGCTGCTTACTGATGTCAAAAAAAAAAAAAATCTTGTCTCACATTCATGTGTGCCCTGTCGTCCACAATATTTCACTTAATATGCCAAAAGAGCCCCCTAAATGTTGAAATAATATTTCCAGTGTTAAAATAGTAATTTCCACATCCACTGATAGAATGGCAGAAGGGATGGAACGGGGGGATGGCTGTTTTAAAAGGGGGGTGATTTTGACGGTAATTAAGTTTATATTGGAAAAATTCTAGTTAATGGTCTAGTATGGGTAGAATGAGCTCATGTAGTAATAAGTGACGTGTAATGACTAACATATAGCTAGTATGTCATTGATATGCATGTTAACAAGCTGCTAATTAATGGTGAATGTGTACACTAATCTGAAGTATTACTATGTCATATCAATTTGAATATTAATGCATATATGTATCAAGCTGCATGTTAATAAGCAGCTAGTTAATAGAGAATATGTGTGTGCTAATATACAGTGCTACCAAATCTACCAATTTAATTCCACTACAACTTATATGTAATTATTAATGTTAATATTTATAACAAATATACGACTTTACTTTATATTCTTCATTTTCAACTATTTTTTCAGACTGTGGAGTCCCTGAATCCAACATTTCAATGCAAATTGTCCACTGGTATAATTATGTATGTGACAAATAAAAAAGCTTGAACTTGAAAACTTGGGGGTAGGGGTAGGGGTAGGGGCAACTCCATAGTTACAAAAATCCCAGCCCTGCATATTTTACCTTTAAAGTGGGCATGTGCCAATACGAATGAGTTACATCAAAAGTTACATACTTACATCAGAAGAGCACCAGTCCTGGAACATTGACAGAATGTGGTGCAACTGAATCTGAATGGAGAAACCAGCCTCCCACTCTGGCTCTACTTCGATGTGCTGTCCAAACTGCCTCTTCACCTCCTCCATTCCCTACCAGTGGGAGATAGTGTTAGATGGTGTTATATGCAGAGGGCATCAGTAATCATACAAATTTACCAACATCACCAAGTTTCAGCAATAAAATGTTTGCACTGTCAGCATTACAGCCTCCAAAATTAATGTCCAGGATTTTATGAGACAAAGATTTACATTCTATTTCTGATACTAGCATTATCAATGGTGAGTTAGACTAGGGCTGTCAAAGTTAATACACATTAAGTATGGGATAATGGCCGACAAGGTGAGCTCTTACACAGAATTAATGAACAAGGCGGAGACAAATAACTTCACGACGCCTTAAGGCGGAGTAAGTCCGTGTAAAGAATGGACCATAAATTCTTTAATAACTTTTTGTCAGCATTGTCTATAGATGACATACCAAATTTGGTGAGATTCACATAAACGGCCTGTGACGAGTTTGTTTACTGTCACTTTCGCGATTTTAAAATTTCACGGAAATTGTTTTTATTGGAACTGGGCGTTGACCAATGTTTGCAACTTTAGCGTTCCATAGATAATAGGAAAAATTACATTTTGTACAATTACAGCGCCCCCTATGGGCCAAATTTTATGGTACTTGCTGTGCTTTCAGAGGTCATTGTGCTGATCATACACGAAAATTTTTGTACAGTTCGCGCAAAATCCCAATTTTTATATTTACCCATATCACTAGGTGGCGCTAGGCTACAAAGGAGTATTTATGGGCTGGGTTGATACGCCTCTTTAACACCGGCATAGTAACATAAAATCGTTGTCTTGGGCAAAGTTTTTGACGAGTTATTTAACAAAAACAGTTTTTGGACATCTAGTTTCGGGGAGAAACATCTCCCCTGTGATGAAATGACAAAATTTGGTGCACATGACAAGAAAGCTGTTTAGAGTTTGCATGTCAACATTGACCAAAGTTAGAAGCCAAGATATGGACTTTTAAAGAATTTTAAGCTTCGTTTTGAATTTTGACTGATGTGCTGGGTCGATACTCCTTGTGCTGATTGCTGGGTTGATACTCCTCTGTAACACAGACATATCACAAAAATTTCATGTTGTTGGGTGAAACGTTCATCGAGTTATTTAGCCAAAACTTTTGCCTGTGTCCCCTTCTTTGACAGACACTGGCACAGCGGGGGGGTGGCCCTTTGGGCCCAAAAGCTTGTAGTTGCTCACATCCTACTAGGGCTACATGCCTACAAAGATTCATGTCCCCCAGCGCTTCAGTGTCCCAGCAATCGTTGACGGAAAATCCGTGAAAAAAAAAAAAAGTGAAAAAAAAGGGGGTAAAAATTTTACAACACCAATATGACCGGCAGTCATAATAAATGGCTGGGAGCCAAAAGGATTGATTACTGCATGAGTTTTATGACACAACGCAAGAGAGTGTACATAACCACTACACGTGGAAGCGGTCGGTAAAGTAAACCACAATTTCACAATTTTTCTGGCGCTAAAATCATTTATGGGTATAAAGATTCAAATTGGTGCCATTGTGTTTAATCATTAATCAATTTAATCAAAATGATTGAAATTACATTTTTGGATTTTCCTTTTTATTTATGCATGTACAGCAGTGAAAATAAGTTTTGGGTGCTTCAGTTCAGTTAAAAAGAAATGCTGCTGATTACTGATAAAATTTGGGACCTTCTTCTGTCTATGGTTGTGAGTGTCAGCATTATTAAGGATCAAGGTGGTAGCAGCATGTGGCTCAGGGGCAGGCGGCAACTGAAAAAAAAAAAGTTGGACAAAACAGTCCTTGGTCTGAAAACGTTTGAGAAACACCGATCTAAAGAAATAAGCATCTGTGAGCGAGATTAATTTGTGTTTATAAAAAAAAAAAAAAAAAAATTTCAAATTGTTGTTGAGGAGCTGCACACATAGGAAGTAAGTGAGTGTCTGCTTATTTAGTTGTGCCTATTTTGCTAACTTGAAGCTGCTTTTTGTGGGAGCCCACCAGAGTTGTAATACACCTACAAGCCATCAGAAGGTGTGAACTACTAGCACTGCTGGATCATCAGAGATCAATTGGTCGTTGACCACTCCTATCAGGCCTATTGTTTCTGTCTAACTCTTGGTGGGCAGTCTCAGCCGGGTGCAGTCAATCATCATTCCTAATAGCAAGAGTGACACTGAAGCGTCAGCCTTTGTGTTCAGCCCTCCTTGTGTGAAGACTGACTGGGGTAAAGACGAGTGTGTCTACCTGCAAGGACACCGACCTAATTAACAAACTAACATGTCTTATTCTCGGTAACTTAATCCTCTGTGCAACCTTCATCTTGCTACAATGTGTCTGTACTCCATTCCAGTTGTCTCCAGTCTTCGCAGGTTCCGCTTCTACAAACGAAAACGGAACCTTGCAAACCTCCGCTCTAGACATCACATCTCATCATCCATGAACAACTCCTTCAATGTAGGTTTGTGGAACTGTCAGTCTGAAGTGAACAAAGCAGACTTCATTTCAGCTTATGCGAACCATCTTTCTCTGGACATTCTAGCTCTCACCGAGACCTGGATCAAACCAGAGAACAATGCCACTCCTGCTGCACTCTCCACCAACTATGCTTTTTCCCCACACCTCACGTCCATTGAGGAGAGGGGGTGGTATGGAGCTGTTAATATCAGACAAATGGAAATATACTCAACTGGTACCATCTGTCGCATACAGCTTCTTTGAATACCATGCCATCTTGGTAACGGCACCAGTCAAAATATATCTGTGTGTTATCTATCGTCCTCCAGGTCAAATGGGGAATTTCCTTGAGGAACGACACTCTGCTTTCTTCTATCCCTGAGCATGACTATCCCATGCTCGTTCTCGGTGACATGAACATCCACTTAGACAATCCATGCTTTGCAGACTTTCTATCTCTGATGGACTCCTTTGAGCTACAGCGGGTTTGCAGTCCTCCAACTCACAAAGCTGGTAAGGAACTTGATCTCATTTTCACCAGGAAGTGCATCACTACTTTGCAGACAGTTACTCCTCTACATCTATCTGATCATTACTTTATTCAGTTCAAAGTTTCTCTCTGTCAGCAACCATCTGCTCCTACTCCCACTATTTCTTTCCGTCGCAATCTCCCACTCACTTTTCCTCCTTGGTGGCGTCTGCTCTTCCACCGTCTAGAAGTTTCTCTTCTCTTGAGGTTGATGATGCCACAGAGTCACTCTGTTCTATGCTGAGCTCCTGCTTGGATCGTGTGTGCCCTCTGTCTACCAGACCCGCACAATCCATTCAGTCTCATGCCTGGCTTAAAGACTCACTTCGTTCAATGCGCACTAACCTCAGAGCTGCTGAGAGGAAATGGCACAAAACTAAGAATTCGGGCCGATCTAACACAATTCCAAGAACTGCAATCTTCATTCTCATCTAGTGTCACTGCTGCAAAAAAGGCTTTCCATCATGACAAGATTCACAATGCCACGGACACCAAGAAACTCTTCTCCGCCTTCAAATCTTTACTAAATCCACCTCTTCCAACTAACCCCACAGCTGACACCTTTGCTGCATTCTTTACTAACAAAGTCGCAGCAATTAGTAGTCAGTTCTCTAACCAATCTACAGAGGTTCCTCCTCCAAGCCTCTCTAAACCAACTGCTTCCTTTTCTTCTTACACTCCTCTCTCCGAGGCAGAGGTGTCTAGGCTTCTCACAGACAGCTGGCCTACCTCTTGCCTTTTGGACCCTATCCCAACAACCCTTCTTCAGGGCATAACCCCCACCATTGTGACAGCAACCACACATGTGGTCAATGCTTCACTAACTAGGGGTTCCCACTGCCTTCAAACAAGCCCAGGTAACACCGCTGCTCAAAAGATCATCCCTTGATCCCACTCAAGTGAAGAACTACCGGGCTGTAGTTCTTCCCTACCTTTCCAAAGCCATTTAACGAGCTGTCTAAACAGGTCACAGGATTTCTCACTCAGAACAACCTCCTCGACTCCAACCAATCCGGCTTCAGAAGTGGCCACTCCACTGAAACGGCGCTTCTGTCTGTGACGGAAGCATTAAAAGAGGCCAGAGTGACGGGTCAATCCTCAGTGCTCATCCTGCTGGACCTATCAGGAGCATTCGACACGGTCAACTACCGCATCCTACTGGACAACTGACCAACATGGGTATTGATGGCTTAGTGCACTCCTGAGTCAAATCCTATCTTACTGGACGGTCGTTCAATATATCATGGCTAGGACAGACATCGGCCCTTTACCAACTCACCACAGGAGTACCCCAAGGATCTATGCTGGGGCCCCTTCTCTTTGCCCTGTACATCACCTCGCTGAGCTCAATCATCCACTCCCATGGCTTCTCTTATCACTGCTATGCTGATGATACCCAGCTCTATCTGTCCTTTCCGCCTGATGACTCTACGATGTCAACACGGATCTCAGACTGTCTTTCTGATATATCTGCATGGATGAAAGGACATCACCTCCAACTAAATCTTTCCAAAACTGATCTGCTGGTCCTCCCAGCCAAACAAGCCATACACCACAACATCAGCATCAAGATCGACCCCCTGTCTGTTTCTCCCACCATAGTGGCAAGAAACTGTTAGAATTTTGTGTAATTTTATGTGATCCCTTGTTCCCATTTCTAACTGTCAAATGAATAACTGTTTCTCTGTGTGTTACTTAGAATTATCTGCTCAGGTCAAGTTATTTCTTACTGTTTAGGATAGATTTATGATTAGACCTTTGAGTATATGTAGAGCCATTTTTCCGATACACAGATGAGAAGGATCCAGACGAGCTACGCTACAACATCTGCGTTGTCCTGTCTCAACCTCACGGGAGAGACAGAAGAGTGACTTAGGCAGATAGTCTTTAGACTTCGCTTTGTTACTTCAACCTTTTTATTTTCCATCTAATCAACAGTTGTAATTCATTTAATTAATCCTGTAATAAATCATTGATCCTGATCCAACGTAACCGAGTCATCCAATCTTCTATTACGCTGGGAAGAAAACACAACACAATCTTAAAGGTGAACAGTAACTTCAGGTGTAAAGTTAAACTGGAAACCCCCGAAAATCTAACAAAACCTAGGTGTCATGATTGATGACCAGCTGACCTTTGCAGATCACGTTGCCTCTGTGGCTCGGTCGTGCCGTTTCTCCCTATTCAACAAAAGGAAAATCAGGCCGTACCTAACCCAACATACAACTCAGCTCCTGGTACAGACCCTGGTTATCTCTCGTCTTGACTACTGCAATGCCCTCCTATCAGGTCTTTCAGCCTGTGTGGTGAGACCGCTACAGATGATCCAGAATGCAGCTGCACGTCTGGTCTTTAACCAGCCAAAAAGGGCACGTCACACCTCTGTTCATTGAACTCCACTGGCTACCCTTGGCTGCTCGCATCAAATTCAAGGCACTTATGGTGGCCTACAGGGTGATAGATGGCTCTGCTACCATCTACCTGAATACTCTCCTATGTCACCCGCCGACCACTTCGATCCTCTAAGGAACGTTATCTAGCACGGCCGACACCTTGTGCAGGTCAATCCAGACTCTTGAAGACCCAGCTCTTCCAAGAATATCTCCTGGCATGAATTTTGAGAATGCCCAACTTCATTTGAGAATGAACAACTTGTACTTAACTTCTCTTTTATGCTGCACTTTATTGCACTATTGCACTTTCAACTTAAAATAGTGCAGCTTTATGTTAGCAATATGTACTCTTTGTTAGTTTCTTTCATTGTGTTGTAGCTTGAATGTTATCCTCTTTTGTAAGTCGCTTTGGATAAAAGCGTCTGCTAGATGCTTAAACGTAAATGTAAATGTTCCAGTAGTAGGAGTTATTCTTTGTAGTGACACACACACTGCATATTTCACAACATGAGTGTCTGCGCTCAAATGATTAGACTCTGTATATGGTGCACTCTCACTGGTTCCATTACAATCATGTCTTGTCTCCATAGTTTTTTTTTTCTCCAATGGGTAGGGAGTGGAGATAAAAGAAAGATTAGAATTAAATAGGAGCTTAATTTCAGTTACACAAAGACTGCTGTAAGAAGTCATTTTAACCACTGGAACACTGTCCCTTTCATAAAAAATACAATGATCCAGATTCAGTGAACACCAGCCCTGAAAGGCCTGTCTATAATAATCCAGTCCACATGCAGCAAGTTTACAGTATGTGCATAGACAAAGATACCTGCATGCAGGTAAGGAGTTCCAGAAAGACTTCGAAACCCTTAAGAAAATGGGTCCTTAGCTCGTCTGTCCACACAGAGGGCTTGCTAATCAGGATGTATCTATGAATAATTAAAACATAAATGCATCATATACGTGTCAATATGATTAAAAAACTCAACAGAAAATCAGTTATACATTGGAGTATTGGTTATATACATATGCATATGGTATATACATATAGTACATGTGCCTGTGCAAAAAGTTACCTTAGGTCGTGGAAAATGACCTGGACTCGGAAGAATTTGTCAGAGTTGTAGCCTTGAAAATGGAAGCGGTGGTTGGAGTCCAGATGTTCCTTTAGCATTTCCATCACAGTGTTTATGATAACAGTTATCACATCTTCTTCTATCAACTGCCTGGCCTATGTGTGTGGGTGGGAGGTGGGAGTAGGAGGTATGAGCAAGAGGTGGTAAGCTGAAACAGTATGACTGGCAATATTTTTATTCTGTAATTCATTTACTCATCAAACCACAGACTACATTTATTAACTTAATTATTAGATGTTATAAAAGCACTTACCAGTGTCGGTACTGTAAAGATCTGGACAGAGAGGGCCGTGATAGATAAGTTTCTCTCATGATCATCGCTAATGAAATCTTTCTGAAGTTGCTGATAAAGCTGGAGAGCACAGATATGCCACAGATTTAGACAGGAATTCACCTACATTCACAGGAGATTCTCAATAGGTGGACTCCAGGCTGGATATGTGGAATTACTTTGGATTTTTGTTTTTCTTCAATTGTAAGTTCGTTAATTGTAAAAAAGAGCCAGTTTAACTTTTTGGTCTTCGTCTGTTATGACTGGTTGTAACATAATGGGGGCTCATCCAGGATCTTCCAAATGGGCCTGTGTTGTGGACTGTATGGCAAATTTTCGTCTGTGTTCGTGAGTTTTTTTTGTTGTGAATTTTTTCTGGGAGTAGTAGCGTGCATTATAATCAGGTAGCCACCAAATGGACATTAAGTCAACTACTTCATTATTTTAGTTTTTGTTTTGTTCTGGTGGTAATCCTTAGTTGGTCCGTTTCGAGGATTGCAGTTGGCTGTATTTCTGGTCTGCTGAGTCCTTTCAAGTTTAACGGACAATGTATGCTGGGTGGGGGACGCCTCTAAAGAGCAGCGAGGTTTAAGTTAGTCTTTTTTGATATGTAAGTAGGGGTTGTGGTGCAGCAACGAATCACCCAGTTTACATGCTATTTTTGGTTTGCCTTGAGATTTTGTGCACTACAACTGGAGTGTTGTGCAGGTTGATATTTGTTAGTGATTAGACTTCGAGCTGCTGTGGTTTTCGGATTTTGACCCTTTGCTCGTCTAATCGCTTGTGTTGGTCTAGCCCAAGGTTTTGTGGTCAATTTTTTTTCCTAGTGGATTTTTGTGGCCACTTTGTTTAGAGTTTGTATATTGCAGACATTTTGTTTTGGTCTATTTGTTTTGTGTTGTGATATTGTTAATTATGTCTGCAGTGGTGCAGGATTTTGTTGAAAATCCATCGGTGGATACTTTTCATTGCCTTATGAAAGAGCAATTAATAGAGGAGGCGACCTTGTTTCAGATTGAGTTAAGCATTGCTGAAAAACGGCTGAAAAACACTGTTAAATCTGTTGTGCTACCCTATTTGGTTGAAAAGGGAATCCTGCCACCTGTTTAAAGGAGGCTATTTATTTGAAAGAGCTTTCCATTTGTGAGAAAGAATTAGATAATCAAAGAGAAGAGTTGCACCTTAAAGCCTCCGAAAACGAGTTGGAGTTGCGACGGCTTGAAGCAAGGGCTTCAGAGGAAAATATAGATGTTTTTCACACTGCCACTTCTGATGTCAGTGGGCATATAACAAGTTCCTCCTTTCATTGAGAAAGATGTCGAGAAGTATTTTCCACCTTTTGAAAAGGTTGCTATAACCCTCAAATGGCCTAAAGCTTTTTGGCCACTTTTAATTCAATCTGGTTAAATTGCCCGTGCGCAAGAGATCTATTCATCTCTGTCTTTGGACATTGGCCAGCCCTTTGATCATGTCATCATTGACATTGTTGGTCCACTCGTGAGATCAAGGAGTGGTTATCGGTATTTGCTGACCATGATATGTGCAGCTACACGTTTTCCAAAGGCCATTCCCCTACGTAGTTACAGACAAAAATGTTTTGAAGGAACTGCTGAAGTTTTTCTCTCTGTTTGGTCTTCCTCTTCTGTCTTCATTAAGACAGACCGTGGGTCTAATTTCATGTCCTGCATTTTTACCCTTGTCTTAAAGCAACTACATATTCACACAACATTTCTTCTGCCTACCACCCTGCTAGTCAGGGGGCGTTGGAACAGCAACACCAGACAATCAAGAGTATGTTGCATGCCTATTGCTTGGAGACCGGTAAGGATTGGGCAGACATTGTGCCCTGGATCGTCGTCAGCAGAGGCGTGTATGGCACGTTAACATGCTTAAGCCTTTTTACCAGCGCAAGGCCAATCCTTCTGGTGTCGAGTCAGCGTCTGCTGACTGTCATTGATCGACCGCTGTCCACTGATGGGGTGGTGTTGATCCCTGCGTTGGACAATTCTGAAATGCTCTCGGTTTTAGGTGATCATCTTCCGTACCTATCCGAGACACAAAGAGCTAAAAGTAATACGTAAATTCCTAGAGCTTTTTAATGACGACCCCACTCAAACACGTCCTGCAACATGACATTGATGTTGTCAAGCAGCATCCGTATCGCATCAACCCCCTAAAGCGGGCTATTTTAAAGAAGGAGGCGACGTATATGCGCGATAATAAAATTGCTGAAGCTAGTATGAGTGCATTGAGCTCCCTGTGTATTCTTGTTGGAAAGCCAGACGGCAATTTTTTTCGATTTTGTACCGATTATAGGCGTGTCAATGCAGTCACCAAGCCTGACTGCTATCCACTTCCCAGGGTTCCCAGGGACTGTGTTGACCGCATTGGATCTGCAGCTTTTGTCAGCAAATCTGATCTGCTGAAAGGGTATTGGCAGATTCCCTTAACACCCAGGTCTATGGAAATCTCTGCCTTTGTTATGCCTGATGATTTTCTCTCTTATCGAGTCATGGCATATGGGATGCACAACGCACCAGGCTCATTTCAGCGTCTTATTAATAATGTTTTGTATGGTTTACCAGGCTGTGAAGCCTATTTGGATGATGTAGTTCTTCACCACAGTGGTTCATGGTCTTCACATGTCAATCAGATTCGTGAGCTCTTCCGCAGATTTTTTGTCGCCAGACTCACCATCAATTTGGTTAAATGCGAGTTCAGAAAAGCCACGGTGATGCATCTCGGACGAGTCGTGGGCCGGGGTCAGGTGCGTCCGTTGGATGCAGAGGTGTCTGCCATCTCCAGTTTTTCTGCCCCTGTTGACCGTCGTGAGTTGCGACGTTTCCTTGGAATGGTGGGCTACTATCGCGGGTTCTGTAAGAACTTCTCGCAGTAGTTGCTCCACTCACTGACTTACTTAGCCTGAAAGTCACGTTTGTTTGGTCTGAACGTTGCCAGAAAGCCTTTGAAAATGTCAAGGCACGGTTAATTTCCGCACCTGTATCGGTGGCCCCTGATTTTCGCAAGCCTTTTCATTTGGCAGTTGATGCCAGCGACGCAGGTGTCGGCGCTGTTCTTCTGCAGGATGGTGCAGAATACCCTGGAACCCTGGACACCCAAGAAACTTTTGCCCTTGTCCTGGCTGTGCAACATTTGGAGGTGTATTTAGGTGCCTAAGAGAAAATAGTCGTGTTCAGTGATCACGACCCTCTGAAGTTTCTCCATTGCATGCGCAACACTAATCAGTGTCTAATGTGCTGGAGTCTGATCTTGCAACCTTTTAACATTGAGATCAGACGTGTTTGCGGTACTGACAACATTCTGGCCGAGGCTTTGTCAAGAGTGCCTTAGCCTCTTCTCATGTCTACGGTTGTGATCCGTATGTCATGTTTTTTTTTTGTTTTTTTGGAGATGTTATGTCCCTCTTCTACCTCTAGGTGTCTGTAGTGTCTCCTATGGCTGTGACCTGTGTTCTTGCTTTAATTATGATTCTCAGGTGTTACCTGTTAGTGGGAGGTGGAGTTCTGACCACTACCTGGCAGATTCCTTTAACTCTAAAGCTGTGACCAGGAGCAGGAGGGTGGCCTCCATGCTAGCAGCTTATGCCATTGTTTCCCGTTCCAAATTTAGTTGTTTGTCTTTACTTTGGATTTTCATTTTTCGTTAATTGTAAATAAAGCCTTACTTGAGCCAATTTGACTTTTTGGTCTTTGTATGTTACTCTGGGTTGACTGGTTGTAACATAGCCTTACATGTCAAAGAGGGCAGTTGGTCCAGACTGCGAGACACTCAAACATAATGGTGATTCACTTCTCTAATTTCCAGTGACTGATCAATGTAATGTAAATGTAAATCGATGTAATGATTAGTAACTGATTTTCAACCTTTCTTTGCAATAGTAACTAGCATGTCGAAAAACACGGACGTTTGATCAGTATTGCCTATCTGAGCAGGGTCTCTCAATGTCGCAGTTGTTGACTATGACACGCTCCAGGTTTATTTTAATACAAAAAACTTTTTTGGTGCCCTCTTTACTTCCCCCCTATTTTTGCCTCTTCTGCGAATTCAGGACGATATGCTTTTTTTCAGATGTATTTACAGGAAAAAAACGTTGTCTTATATTCAGGACAATATGGTAGCTATCTACACCAGCACTGTCAGTCCTGTTTTTGCTTTGTTGTTATGGTAAAATGATGAAGCCTGGTGGAAAAAAGTGATATCAAATTCATGCCTAGAGGCAAAATGGACAAAATCAGGTAATGTTTAATGGTCTGGTGCCTCTTAACGCACATAGGCCTGCTAAACAGAAGCAAACAAAGCAAACCTTTTACCAACAGAGGTCACTACTGCCTCCAAAAAAAACGTTAATTTTATTGACAAAAATATGTCAAAGAATGTTCAACAGCTTTTTCAAGGAAGACAAAGCATTTATTTTTATAAGCCATGTTTAGCATTAGCCAAGCCGCCATAAATCACCAATTCATCACACTGTGAACTAAAATAAAAATTATGAATTCCCTGTAAAGAATGCAGTCGCAGGTTCAAAGAACAAAATGGGCCATACCTTGGTGAATTCTATTGCAAATTGCCTCTTGTATTCAGTTTCCATGAGAAGACTACTGAAGATCAATTCATGGATGATTTTTCGGGCACCTGCATGAAGAATGATCAGACATTGCAAAGAACTGTCCAAGTAATTCAACATCTCTCTACACACTTTCAATATAAAACATGAATTATCAAATTGACAAAGAAATGATGAATAAACAAGTAAACTGTATACAGCCTAGTAGAGGATTATATGCTAGACAGATCGGTTGTGGAACTTTCCCAAGAAGTCATTCAAGAATCCAAAGAAATTAAGACATTCAGGAGCCAAAGTCAGCTAATCTTCAGAATCTTCTTGTCTCTAGTGTGTAGATGATGTGCATAGCAAGCTGAGAGGGCCATTACTTAAGCAATATAACGCAAGTTTTATATCGCTTTTATACAACTGTTCCATTGCCAACCAGGGGAGGTCCTAGCTTGCTTGATTGGGTCGCTCGTGATTATATTATGCTAGGCCTATTTATGTTTAGTTCTGACAGTTACACAGGAAAATGGACATCCAAAAGACACATCAAATTTTTTTAACACAATACTTGGTGGATGATTCGCCTCCTTCTATGGCATTGTTCACAAGTTGTGTGAATAGATGTATCCCCGGCCACTCCAACAAGCAGGCAACGTACAGAGAATCCCTGCCCCACCTCCCCCATAGCAGACACACGTGCATCAAACGGAGGGTGGTCATTCCCCGCAAATGGACGACAGAAAACCAATCAGTACACATCCTTTTTTTTGCAAGCGCCCCTATGCCGCCCCTCAACAAGATGCCACCCAGGGCAATGGCCCATGTCACCCATATCACCCCTGTTCCCAACTGACAAAGCTTTAAGACATCAAATTATGTTTTCTACCGCATTTTAGTTTTTAATTCTATTTGTTTATCCTCCACTCCCCAAAATAATCCCAAGTTTAGTTCAGCATCCTGTTCCCCAGCAATGCGACAGTTTAATCAATGGCTTGGAAGTTCAGAGAGAGTGGCTAAAATGTGCTTGTGCACACGCCTGCTTGCTTGTCTGTATGTCACATACAAAGCTGCATATTCACACTCCTCCATTAAGATGTTTTCTCTGAAGGAAACTAAGACATAAGCAGTCACTTCCTTTGCCACAATCCCCTACGAGCCACTAATGACAAATAAAACCACATCATCCACGAGCCTCAACCATGTTTGACTACATTCTTGTTTGTTAGTTACCCAGTCCACACTGCCAAAAAACGAACAATGAATATGACGTCTTTTGCTTACTATGGCTTTACTGCTTGCCTGTGGTATTTTCATAGCATGTCTTGGTCACCTAAGTGCTTTCTACTTTCACTTCTCCCCATAAAAGAAAGTTCTCTGCAATAGTCATCACTCCATAATTTCCTTTCCACAAATGTCAATGTCCAGATCCATTCAGGAAATGACTAGACTAGTTAGCTAACTGACTAGCATGGCACTGTTATTAAGCTAACATTAACTTTCCAGCTCTTAAAATTTAATTAAGTTTTGACATGCGCAGATACATATACTTCTCTAAAATAAACTTGGCTACATTCAAAGATGATATTGTAGCTTTTCTTGTTTGTATTCCACTGTAAAGTTATTCCAACTCTGTGCTTTGCTTCTGTCAGGTCAATGAAGGCAGTACGTTGCATATGTCAGGCATGGTCACATAACTGTAAAATTACACACTGTTGCACACTGTTTCACAGCTGGGACTTATTTGCCATAAGAGTATATTCAAACTCCAAAAATCCATGGACCACGATGGTGTGAGCTAGATTTACATTGAAAACAATCGGGAAAGATATTTATGGTAGTGAAACATGTTTCACTGAAATTCTCTGTTTCACGCGGTGGCACTATTTCACATTTTTGACCACTGTAACACAACTGAGGGGAGATGCCTATGCTTAAGATCACATTTTTGATTCACACTAAAAGTGGTTGTTCTGAGGATTTTTATAATTATTATTTTTTGGTGAAACAATGTTTTACCTCTGGTCTTATAGAAGCCTCTTGTGGTTTAGATATCCTTTTCTGATTTATTTATAAGTCACCTAAGAAAGCAGTGATCCAACTTTACTGGGTCTTAAAGGAACCTTGCTAGCATGCTAGTAGCCCAAAAATTGTGAGTTTGAATCTCAGCTACCACTGTTTTGCTCTTGAGCAAGGCACTAAATTGATAACTATGATATAACAATGCACTGAATAAATTTATAAATAAGTGTACTGACCTTTGTAGAGACGAGCATCATGAAGCATAAGACGGCAGATTGGACTCGGTTTGTCACCATCATCTGAAGGCTGAAGAGCAACCTGACAGAACAACTGCCTGAGCCCCACTGACAAAATTCATACATCAATTCACACACGAGGACAAACAGAAAAAACATGTTAAAGAGCTGTAAAATGGGATTTCATACAGGTAAAACTGTGTATGAGAGAAAGGAGATACACAAAGAGAAAGAAAATTATTAGTACCAGAATATCCAGTGACCTGTTGGAACCAGACCCCAAGTCGCAAGGCAAAACTCTGATGGGCCATGACTGCTGTGTGTAGGATCTCTACACGGAGAGGCTGCAGTGAGATGTGCTCTGAGTTTGACTGTAGAGGATGTCACACAAATCAACAGGTCACATTTTAAAATCATGCGTTGCCAAACCAATGTTCTGTGCCAAGTTCAAGGCTAGTATGTTGCTCTATATCTGGGGTACTCAATAGGCGGACCCGTTCCGGATTGCAGACCCAAATACAGTTTAATTAAGAACCAGACATATTCCACCCTGTGGCAATAATCTGTATGCTAATTATCCGTCATCTAAGTCAAATTTTAATCGTTCACAAATGACAGATTCCCCACTATCTTCCTGTAGAACTCTGCCACTTTGACTCGCTCTGCACACTGTTTAATCTAGCGCTTCTCAGCGGGAGTGGTACCGCCCCCCTGGGGGTGTTTGAAAAACGTCAGGCGCTGAGAATGAGATAGCTGAAAGGGGGGTGCTCAGGCACAAATGGGGGGTGTCAGTCAATTTTACTCATTAGAATGTTTAACCATCTACATCAGAACAGACTTCGTTAATGTGAACATGAAATAAGATGTAATAGTGCATTCATGGGATGATTAGAAAGAAATAGGCGTACCAGTGCCTGCTCTGACTGCTCGCACCCACAAACAAATCCCTTAACAACCATCGGCAGCAGTGCTGAGTGAGCGCAGCAGAAAGCGTGTTAAGCACTCTAAAATCTTTGGATTAACGACTCCTGATGGCTGCAGCAGTCGAACCAAAGGTCACTGATACTGACCCTCTCTGGTCGAACCCAGCTTTTCGGGTTAACATTCCACATCCAATCAAAATGTAGGCTTCACAAGCACGTACAAAATGTTTAATATCAAAACTTAAACAACAGGGCGGCAAACAAGAGGAAGTGCTGACAGGATAATGCAGATTACATTAACTTTGGCTTTATTCCCTCGCCTACAAAATAAGCATTCATCTCCCAATGTGCCTGCTTTGTGAGCAGGTTTTTTCTAATGAGGCTATGAAACCCTCGCGTTTAAAGTATCACCTGATTAAAATACATCCTGACAAGGCATTTCAGGATACAGTTTATTTCCAGTTTATTTCCTAGCTTATTTCCAAGCATTCCAAATCTGTTTGCTTGGAAACCAGACAGAGCTGGTTAATTATTAGCTAATTAATAGCTAAATCTGGCTTGTTATTTAGGTTACTACACTAACCTATGTGTTCTGCCTTATTTAGGGGGTGCTGCAGCAACCTCGCACCCACTTTCCCAAGATTGTGTGTTGTTCATTCATACAAACAAGACTATCTTAGTCGCCTGATCAATCCTCTTTATACAAAAAGGCTACTAGTCCATTAGTTTTGCATTAGCACCAAAAAACTGGGGCTGTCTTCTGGCATTGGTGGTTGCAGTGATATTATAGTAATAAGCCAAAACCACAGGTCACAAGGTCACAAACCAGGTCACAAAGCCACAGGTTGGTGGTGCCTGCTGTAAGGTCGAGTTTTATGGTGGTGTATTGGAGACATAAATCAGAGTGCAATCCCTTTAGACTTAGGTACCCCTGCTCTATTTAATAGAGCTCACATCCATGCACCATGACGCCAGTGTACTACAATTACACTGGTGTCGGTGTAACTGTAATACACTAACGTAAATACATTTTACAATATTTACTGCAGATAGGTGTACACATGATTTTCTGTTCATGACCTGTGGTCCTATTTGGGCCTCTAAATATCTCCAGGGAATTACGAATGCATAAGCACAAATTGACATAAAGCGTGGCACTGGGTAGGCAAAGGGTGACTCCTTTGAAATGCATTTTTGGAAACAAATTAAATGAAATATAACCAATGTTTTCAAACACCTCAAGACAGCCTGTCCCCTGACATCAATAATTCTTCCATAATTGAACAGTTGTCCTTTGAACTGTAATCTAATTAAATCGTGAAGATGGTGACAATTCAAAAGTTGACATGTTCAGGCTTACTCTAATAAGATCTTTGGCTTGTTGGCAGGTCCTTAGAGTTCCTCTCTTCACTGCTCTGCGTCCCTATTGGGTTTGGGAATAAAAAAAGACAATATGACAATCTAAATGTATACACACCAAAACACCTCTGAATTACTGAGAAGTTAATGTTTCTTCTAAGCATTACAGGCATCTATTACCATCAAGCACTGTTGACATAGTAGGCTACCCCTTTTACAAAAAAGTGTGTGTGTGTCACAAGGCACTATACCTCTTTATCAATAAGAGTAGTGTGTGTTTGTGCCTCATTCTGGTCACAATTTATGGAGCGCTGGAGAGTGTAGATCACATGGTCATAGGAGTGGTGTTCATCATTATACAGCACACAGAAGTACATGTTTTGCTTCACCCTATAGACGCAACATTCGGGAGCATCAGTAAATGGACAACTGGTTATGTTTAGCACTGATCATCAACCCATATTAATTCAGATCCACAAGTTCCATGTTCGTCATACCAGCAGATGTGACCATTTATGTACCTTTATGCTTAAAATGTGTGTGTGTGTGTTTGTATGTGTGTGTGATATATATTGCCAATCTTATCAGTCGGTTTTTTGTGATTTTTGCTGTAGACTATGAAACTTAAACGGTATGCACAGCAATAGGGCAACAATTCAAAATTTCTAATGAGCACGTCAGTTGTTGGTTACAGTGCTGAAACACTCTACATGGAAACCATCCACTTTCCCCTAAAGGGGCTGGGATGGATGTGGCGATCCAATGCATACTATATCACAGAAGCAATCTGAATAAATGAGCACATTTTTAAGAAAACCAGTGTACGTCAAGAAAGACACCTGGGCTGGAGGTCTGTGGACAGCTCATGGCTCTCTTCCCACACCAGCAGATCAGTACAGTACTGCATTAGCACCTGGAACAACAGCTGCGCACGCTGTTGTAGATCGGTCTCTAGCACACTGTCTTCCTGTGAGGAGATAACCAGTAGTCAACACACCATGGATCAGTGCCACCCTTTCCTTTTCTCCACTGGAATTTTATGCCTCAGACACTGAAATTGTATGCCCAAGACTTTCAATGCCAGCATGTTTTCAGTCCACAGTTAACGACTTTTTAGGAGAGCTAAAATTAAACTCGATGCACTGCATAGCTGTACATAACATGACCATTGCACATTGCAGCATGTGCAATCTAAACAAAATAAATTTCCACCCCTACTCTTGACATTTCTTTTGAACTACAACTCTTGCATGATGGCACTTAAGTTTCACATACATGTTCACAGTGTATACCAGTGTATACCTCACCAGTGTATACCCACCAATACCTTTGAATGCCTTGTCTGACCAAAATAGTTTACGCACTACGAGCCCTCTGGGGCAACAAGCCCATCAAGTTTCATAGGATCCAGTGTTTCTCCCCTCAAGGTTAAAAGCTACTATGTGTTAAAACTCAAGTTTCAGGTGGCCGGTGTTTTGCTGACTCACTGACTAAAAATTACTGAGAAAAATAAACATGATGACTACACAAACAAACAATGAAAAAAAAATTAAAATAAACAATGCATAGTTTTCCTGCATATATTTTTAATGGGCTGTGAGTCTCCATCATGGGATAGAATTATCTGTTTTTGTCAGACATTCTACACTGTATTCAGACTTACAGGTTACAACTGTGTTGATACTGAAAACCTCTGTAGGACTTCATAAGAGAATTTATAAGAGAACAGCTTAGCAGAATTGACAATGGCATGAAATAAGTTAAAGTTACGAAAATCAATTTCAATCCATTTCCATGGACCAAACTCACTTAATTGTATCCATGCACTGTGCGGTTAAATAAGGTTTTTTCTTGTGTGTGTGGTCAATCTCCTCAGACCATGTATTTCCACTCCAAGGATCATTTTGCTTGCTTATTTTGCTATTTATAGCTGTATTTCTTCTCCAGAACTGGTGGCTCTAACATGCAGACTTCCTGAATGTCACGTTCTCAGGCATCTGCTTACCCCAATGGGCTAAGAAGTGTTGACCGTGTGTGTGTGAGTGTGTGTGTGTGTGCATGCTGGTAACTCCAGCATGCAAAGAACAGCAGGATCTGGGACATATTATCCAATCACTCCAATGAATGACAGTGCATTTCCTCCCTTTCTCTTTCCTCAGAGCGGACACTAACACATACTGTTTCCATGGGGATAGAAGTTCCAGGGTCATGCTTGGAGCAGCAGGGGCCAGTCTTCCAGGCTTCAAGATCTCCACAGTCACAGAAGCCACCACCTGATGATGCGTGCATCTGCCACACACACACACACACACACACACACACACACACAATACAAAAAGACCGCTAATGTGTGCATGAAGAAAAAAAAAAAACAAATATACGGTAACCATTTGCACTATACAGTAAGTACACCATAAAGATTACAGAATACCATTTAATTAAGCCAATTAAGCTGTGATGTAATAGGCCACAGGCCAAACAGAGTCAGAGTGCAGGGTGCGCCCCACCTCTCAACAAAACCAACTTTTTTGAAAGCTCTGGCCATGCTGAATGTGAATTTGAATGTTAATTCAAAATTTAAAATTTTGGGATGCACTACCCGTTTTTTGTCCCATGAATGTGTCCATTTCCATTGAAATACATTACAAAATGATGTACAGTCCATGAATTCTCATAAATTCAAGATTTACATATGTAGGAGGGCACAAACATGTCTTATGTTCATAACAGCTCTTTAGCCATACACAAACTCTCCGAATTCAACCAAGACATGGCAAAAATGGTTTCCCATTCCATGTCTCGTTGAAGTGTATGTACAACCAAATTCCATATTATATTGTGTAAACTATACATAAAATAAATGCTATTATTCTCAAATCTTACTAGCAATATGCTTTTGAGAATAGTCCAAGGACATATCAGTTGTTGAAACTGGAATTTTTTTATGTATTACTATATGGGATATTTACGGTCTTTACAAATTTGAGGGCAGCAACATGTCTGTCAGGCCCAAATAAGTTATGAAATACATAAATATTCTTTCCATGGTCCAGTTTTCCCCAGCATTCATGGTTGGACTGTCAAAATGTGTTCAAAGACAATGGGCATTTTATGATCTCATAAGAATTTGATCTTACAGTATATACAAGCAGTCTTGGTGATGCAATATTTAAATTCAATCAATTATATTTATGCAGCACCTTTTACAACAATATTGTCTCATGGTGCTTTACAGCAAGGAGCAACACAGAGCAACAGGGGCAAGGAAAAACTCCCTTATGTTAGTGATGTTAACCCAACTGTCAGGGCTCATGCAGAAAAAGTGCAATTACTATTAACCATGACAGACTACAAGTTGTCAATGGTCCATTGGCTAAGCATAATAATAGTTCCAAAATATTGTCCCATAACATTACATGGTAGTCAATCTATAGGTGGTTATCCAGAATTATGGTTGGACATTGTAGTAGCAAACAGACTTAGTGTTGAAGTCAAGGAGGGGAGGGTAACAATAAGTGTCATTGTGAGGGCGGTTATTTTTATGTAGTGCCTCCACATCTTTACATCTGAGAGACAGCCTCCCTGTGATGGTCTTTTATATGCATATTCAAGTTGACAGTTAATATGACTAGTTTTGAAATGCTCCTCCTTGTGTTGTTTGTAGTAGTTTTACAGCCTTATATTGGCCCTCTCCCAACTTTTTTACTTGAGGTACGTTGCAAGTATCAACTCAGTGAGCATATATTCCCCCCACAAGAATAATGTTCCCTGGTTTCAACGATTGATACCTTGTCTATGCACTTTCTCTATCATATTAATGGCTTGCAGGCTTAGTGGGGCTGTTAAGCATACAATTGCACAAAATGAAAAAAAAGCATGAAACGTTCAGGGTTTGTTCTTGATGACATAAGCTTTAATTTGAGGCATGGAGGCATTCACAGTTTGACCCCTGGGGTCAGCTAGAAGTCACCGACCTCTAGACTATGAAATTTCTATGAATGAAATTAGAAACGTGTGTATCTTAGGATCTACCTGTGATAGAAATGTAAACTAAATGTGTATTTCCATGTTTCTGGCCATGAAAACTCACTAACAATACTGACATCACTCTTACAGACACTTTTGGGGTCAGCTTCAGGTCACTGACCTCTAGGATAATATATTTCTATGAATGAAATTAGAAAAGGGGTGTATCTCAGAAACTAACTGTAATAGAAACGTAAACTAAATGTGTATTTTCATGTTTCTGGCCACAGGAAACTCATTTACAATACTGATATCACTCTGACAGACCAACATCATGGAGAACAGTCAAGGTTACTTTTGGTCAATCGAAATCCAAAATTTACAGGTTCTTTGGATTTTAAAAAAAGACATGACAAAAATGTAGGCCTACAAAGACGGACAGTACAGAACTTGACTCCAAGCTAAAACTAATTAAAAACTTGAACTACAATGAGAAGCTTCCAATGCTGAATAAATAATTGGAACGGGTCACATAATGGGCATGTGGGAATTTGTGTGGGAAACAGTGTAGGCCTACAACTTGTATCCTTTTAGTGTTACTTTTAGTGACGTTTTAGTCACCAAAGCATGTGCTATTTAAGTCTACTTTTTTACATTAACAGTACCCAGTACAACCCTTTTTGCAACCACGGTGCAAAGTTTATTACACATTACACTTACATTTAGGCATTTAGCAGCAAATTACATTTGTCAACTATCAATTAGTTCGGGGCCAGTGACCCTCTCCAAGGTTAAGTGTCTTGCTCAAGGGCACAATGGTGGCAGCTGGGATTGAAACCCACAGTTTCCAGGCTACTAGCAAGCTAGCTAGGTTCCTTAACCATTACACCCAGTTTATTAAGTCTGTGGGCCTCAAGGAGAGCTGTCCAAATGGCTGCCATCCAACTTCGGTGTTAACCCCCCCTAGTCTGAAGGGTGGGGCAAATGTGGTCTAGGAAGCAAGGCAAGGTTCTATGTTAGCTTTAAAGCATCTTGCGTCGGGGGGATGCTCTCCAGTGACCTTGACCTCTGGGTGAAAAAAATATTTTGTGCTATCTAAGAATGCACTTGTTCTGTCACAGATCAGCATACAAAACATTCCAGTTTTACGGTCTATGGTTAAATAAACACACTGACTTTTACATACTTTTCCTGCAAAATGGCAGCGTAAAGAAGATGAAAACACGTAAAGCACTTTGTTGACAAACATTCTTTTGGTTGTCAATGCTCGAGTTCACGTGTATGGATACAACTGAAGTTTCTTCCTAGACTAACTAAACATAAGGGAGTTTTTCCTTGCCCCTGTTGCTCTTGGGTGCTCCTTCTGTAAAGCGCCATGTGACAATACTATTGTAAAAGGTGCTAAAAAGTGAATTGAATTGAATAGTGTAAAAACAGCGATTTGGAAGCGTATGCACTGGCACACTCTCTGAAAGCCATTTGGCTGTAAACGCAAACAAACTATATTCTATAAACTATATACTATACTGTATACAATACTGTATTTACACATGAGTAATGACAATAAACTTGAATCTAATCTAATCTAATCTATAAAGCCCAGCTACCAGCATATTTTTCTTTCAGATGCAAGTTTCAGAGAGACAGTACACATGGCTTCAACACTGGCGATTCACAATGGCACAATGCTGTGCACATGCTCTGGTGACTGTAAGTGAGGATACAAGGCCAAGGTTAAGGCCTTTGCAACAAATTCTCATATTATAGTGACTATAAAATGTGCTTTATGTAGCCTGTTCAACTATTTAAATAACACTGTTATGCTATCAGTCAAGGCAGGCTATCAGTCAAGGGCTGATGCAAGCAACCGAATTTCACTACCGAATGTAGGGCCCTATAAGGACCACCTTGGCCTCTCTCAGCCTATACCAGACATAGGGTAGCCTATCAATCTATGTAGATATAAAATTATAAGCATCATGAAAAGGCTAATTAGTGTTGGCTTACATATAATGTGATTAGAAAAGCAGTCAATATTTTCAATGACTGATTTTTCTCAAAAAGGTTTTCAGTGTAGGTATGGACATCAGTGGCTCTTCAATGTTTCCATGAACAGTCGCAGGAATCCATGTTGATGTTTCGAACATTTAAATAGGTTATCGTTATTTCCAGCCTACCAACAGCAATAGGCAGTGGTTTCCCTTTCTATCACGCAGATGAGCAGAATCCCTCACTCACTCAATGAGCCTGTGCAACTCCCATTGTACCAAACTGTTTGCGTCTACCAGTATGTTTTTGACATGAACTTAACAAGAAATGCTTGATTAAGAAAATTCTTTTCTACCAGCACTTTTCTACCAGTACATAGTGAAACAATGTCTTATCAGGAGGTAGGCTAGACTACTCGTGTAGGAATGTTACACATAGCAGGTATTTAAACTAACATGGCAAATGCATGTGATAGTTACATGCAAAAATGTAGCAATTTGGCTAGCAAATTGGCCAGGTTTTGCAAATTGGTGGCTTGTTGTATAGGGTTTTACACAGGAAATCTGGAAAACTGAAAAACAATAATTTCCATGCGGTTCCACATTTATAGGAAAATTATGTTTTTATGTCTGGATTCTGTGATTCCCTCTGCATATTCCACATAACGAAAATCATAGGACCCAACAAATGTCTAGTCCCTCTGTAACAAGTGTAGAGTGAGGAGTTGTTTTTATTACCAGGCTAATATTTGTATGGAATCATTGATTAAAATTCAAATAACCTGTGAATTTTGTTAGTAAATGTTAGATCCGTGCAAGCAGCCTTGACTGTTCTTCATGATGCTGACATTTCTATTACAGTTAGATCCTAAGACACATACATAGAAATTTCAACTATCCTAGTGGTCAATAGCCACTAACTGACCTAAACAGTGATCTCTTAAGAGTGATATCAGTATTGTAAATGAGTTTGTCATGTTCAGGAATATGGGAATACACATTTACTTTACACCTCTATCACATTTAAATCCTAAGATACACTCGTTTCTAATGTTATCTATAGAAATGCATTTTCCTGGAGGTCAGTGACCACTAGTTGACCCCAAAAGTGGCCAATAAGAATAGTACTGGTATGATGATTGAGTTTCTCATTGCCAGAAACAGGTAAATACACATTTAGTCTACATTTCTATCACAGTTAGATCCTAAGATACACTTGTTTCTAATTTCATGCATAGAAATTTCATATCCTATAGGTCAGTGACCTCTAGCTGACCCTAGAGCTAAAACTAAGAATGCCTCCAGATCTCAAATTAAAGAGCATATCATCAAGAACAAACCCTGAAAGTTTCATGCTTTTTTGCATCCTGAGGGATGCAATTTTACAGACAGACAGCATTTACTGTTGGCAGCAGCAAAGTGACCAGCTGTATTCCTCCACAACAGCAAAATACATGCTACACTTCCAATTCACACAAATGTTACTAAGAATTTCTTTTTAATAAAAGGGTGTTATATTATGGTCTATTAGACTAGTAGATATAGTAGACTGCCTAAAATGATCATTTCCTTGGGTCGACTTTACTGCTTTACAGACTTTACAGATTGTATTTCTTTTATAACTAAATTATGTTGTCACCTCAAGATATTTGAACAAATGTTACAACTCTTATTTCAGCTTTGGTAAAGGCATGAGTTAAATTGAGCTGAGTTAAGTTAAGGCTGACAAAGGCCTACTCCATGCATTCTCATTAAAAATATTTCTAGCAAGGGGTGGGGGTAGCGTAGTGGTTAAGGAACCTGGCTAGCGTGTAAGTAGCCTGAAAAGTTGTGGGTTCGATTCCCGGCTGCCACCGTTGTGCCCTTGAGCAAGGCACTTAACCCTAAGTTGCTCTAGGGGAGACTGGCCCGGAACAATTGATAGTTGATGAGTTGTAAGTCGCTTTGGATAAAAGCTACATTTAGCTTTTTTAATTTTCCTGGCAAAACTATGGCCCTTCTACCCATGTTGTTCCACAGAATCAGACTGCCTGAACTGTCCGTTTTTAGCTATCTCGTAGGGAAATATTAAAGGCCAATGTGGTGCACCTGTCAAACATCAGCAGAGGCGCCATGCAACAGCCAGATAAACAGCGCATAAAACAGCAAACACTTCCATAGGCCTACATGTTATTCACTCAACTCAAAAGGGTTTCTGTTTTTTAATGATTAAATTTACTCATTATGCCATTTCTCTATGCATTGTAGGCTACCAACCCAGCCTTCAGTTGGTCCACATGACCCAGCACATGGGTTACTGTTTGGTAGTTTTTAACCCAGCTGTTTTTGCAGTGTAAGAAATGTCACATCAAAGCATCTGAAAGTTTAATGAAAGGGTTCAAATAATTTACAATAGTTGTCCCAAAGTTACCAGCTTTATAATAAATGCAACATGTTTCATAAATTGTAAATTATACTAATTAATTCTACTGGACTGTCTTTTTATCATGGATATTTACCAACTGAAGCATACAGGTTAATTTTCTCCTCTAAAATACCAGAAATGTAACAATTTGTAAGTTTTAGTTTTCACCCATATACATTTTTCAATATTTCAGTATCGAAAGACTGCATATAGGTTATCCTTCAGGTATAGTTTACCAAGAATCAAATGACGCATTTTGTATAAGCTGTGTGTAATAAATTCAGGGCAATTTGTTAGTATCTGAAAATGCTTTCCTATGCCATGAATACTGCACATGTACAAAAACACCAGTTTCAAAAATTAATTTAGCAAAAACAAGACAGAACACCATCACAAATTTTGGATATGTTAAAAACAGACATCTAATCTTCTTAAGTCAGTTTTATGTTGATGTATGCTGTCATTTTCTTTGGCATAAAATGCCTAAAATGTGACCAAATTTATTTTTCCATTTTTAAACCTTATCACCATAGTGATCACCTCAAGACCATTCATCACAGAGGGGCCAGAATACAGAATACAAAGTACACAGCGTATATGAGAAGGTGTATCTGCAGTATCAAGCCTCTGTTTTTTTTTTTAATTGCACTCTCTACAGAAGCATAATCTGAGATGGTCGAGTGGGAGCATTTGGACACTTGGAATAAACTTATTGCAAAGACAGGTTGAAAATCAGTTACTGTGCAGTAGAAATGAGAGAAGCAAATCACTGTCAGTCAGGCAGTCAGGGCCAACTCCCCCCTAACACACACATCAGTAGCCTACCCAAGGCATACAGCCAGAACTCTATGACTAATGCACATGGTTTTCTGCCTGATAAATAATCTACAGTGTATTGTTTGCACTTTCATTTTCATTCATATGGTACTATTCGTTCAATTTAATGTGACAAATTTTTCCAGAAGGTTAATTAACTTAATCTCATACTTTAATTCACAGTAATGTTAAAAACAATTGAATGGCGTCAAATAAAATGATTTTCCATATAAGACAAAATTAAGCAAACAAATAAGCAAACAGAGGCAACTAAATCACCGCTAAGAATCTGCTGCAGTCAAATAGCATATAGTTATGCTTTCTTACCCAATCACACCATGCAAACAACCCTGTCAAAGCAAAAGTAGGTACAGAATTTTCTTTGGTATTTTTTACTTGTTTGGTCATAACACCTTTCTGTTATATTTAGACCAATACATGAATATCATCTAAACATCATCTAATGCAGGGGTCTTCAACCTTTTTTCCTCCAAGAGCTACTTTGGCAAAATCAACGTGGCCGGGAGCTTCTTTACTACTATTTTACAGCTGTACAATTGATAGTCCTGGAGAGAAATGTTACATCTTTTACTCATCTTACACACAGCACAGTACACTCTAAATCTAAAGTGTCATGAAAATACGTGGTGAGAAAAATATTGTCTGACCTTTACTGGAACCTTTCTTTTTCCATAATCCAAATTTGGTGTGTACTACAAACATCAACTCTAATGGGAGTGCAGTAAATTTGGGATCATTTTGTACTAGAAAGGACAGGATTTTTAATTTTAACTGGTTTAACAATATTTTATGAGATTTATGGTTATTTACAGTCTAGTTATTTTTTGTCTTGCTTTGGGGGTTTTCTTGGTATTTGAGAGTTGTTTTGATTATTTTAGTTTGATATGCATATAAATGAATATTTATATAATCTGAAAACTATTTACTATGCTTGGTAGATCATCTTAAAGCTTGAATTTTTTTTTTTTCAAACACAAATAATATTTTTGGGGTGGTTTTCGAATTGGTATATCCAAGTAATGTTGTTAATGTTGGGTTGTAAAAAAAAAAATGCATATTATGAAAGCATGAGTTGTGCTGAATAAATAATGATACCACACACTTGGGCCATCAGCATTTATGAAAAAATGGAGTAAAACCAACAGCATGCTAAAAATACCCAAAAATGCCAGACTCAATAGGGTTAAAGTCTCAATGATTGCAATTCTAGTCAAATCCAGTGAGTTTGTTGGACTAAACAATAACGATAAGGGGTGTAGTTTAGCAAAGGGTCAATATGCCAATATGCCATCTTCACATAACAAGCATAACTTATTAATAAAGTAAAACTGGACTAAGAGGGAACACTTACCTTGTATCGATGCCCTTTGTGTATACTGTTCTGGAAACAGTCCATACAGAGTACACATGTGGGGTCTATAGCACAATCTCTAAAAAAAAAAAAAAAAAAAAACACACACACATCCAATGGTGACTTGATATTTGCTGGCAACACAAAATCACTATGTTTATCCATGGACAGATGAACCCAGAAAACTAGAAAATGCAACATTGTTTCCAGTTCTTATACTATACTTTCACCACCGTTAGATATGTTCAGCTAATGAAGATAGTTCAATATTGTTGTTCCCCAGAATGTAATTCAGTTAAAACAGATCAGATGCTGCAAGAAGTTTTCAGCAGTTTTAAAAGGCTTTTTTGAAGTTGACTATATTCCATTTAAAGGCACACCAGATACATCTTTATTTTAATTTATCAGCTTTGTAGTCACTTTGATGATTAAATGGCTTATTAAGAGGTGAATGAAAGTTCTCTTGGACGCCTTTAGTGTAGATTTCGTGTTTATTACATTTCCAGGAGCTTAAAGCAATCCAATGTATTTTTTCGGCCTTCAAACTATATTTTCAAGATCTTTCTGATGGTATGTCAACTCACAATAGGTTCAATTACACCTTCATCTTTGCTTGAGAACGTCTGCATCACCTGCACTGGCAACTTCGGTGTTCGGGTAGGAACACCTAGACATTAAAAGAACTACAAAATTTTATGCTTTACAGCATACAGCACACTTTCCCCTTTAGATGAGGCAGATGCAAAAAACTAAAACTACAAATAGACCAGCCATCATGGCTGAAGAGACTAAAAATAAAAATTGACAGCGCTGTTATACTTAGAAATAGTCTGTTATCGAGAAATACCAGACCTGAGAATATTGGGAAGTCCCACTGAAGTGAATGGAGCATTCAACAGAATTATAAAGAGTTGTGTTATAATACACTGTTAATACAAAATGCTGATGATTAACCACATTATTTGACTATAAGGTGCAGACACTTGCCCCATTAATTCATTTGAATATGCGATAGCATGGCAACTAGTATTGGAATTAGAAGCTTCATAGAGGCAACCCCTTTAATTGAGCTCACTAACTGGTGAGTCTCTCACCTGCAAGAATAGACAGTTTCTCCTTCCTTGAAGACTCTACCACAAAGCTGTGAAGTTGTCCCTCCTCTTTGCTGTAGTTTCTCCAAGCCAATATGAGGTTCTTCCCCAAACAAGAAATACTCCAATGGCAACAGCAGTCGCTCCTGTGCTAGCAGTTCCTCTTCTTGCGGCCGGGGCTCTGCTTCTAAGCAGTACACTTGTGGCACCTGCTCCATCAAATGAGAGAGGATAGCGGTGCCACTGTCTGATGCCTCCTTCCATCTCTAATTCCATAAGACAACGTGAATCAGTACAAAGTCATAACAAATTCTGAAATTCTGCCAAAGCCAAATATCTGCAATTACAGCCTGTTGATAATTACATGTCATGTTTATGCTAAGAGACATAGTCATTAGGCTATACTCTAAAAAAGAAAGGTTTTTAACTGGTTCTTCAAAATGTGCAAGGTCATTAGGCTATATCTGCACAAGCTTATAGCTTATAGGCTATACAGGCTATTTTATAACATACAAAACACGCATAAACACACAGAGGACAACTGTAAGATGACTACAGATACCAATGTACATAATCGAAGTAGAGCCAATAAAGCTCTGTAGTCAGTTGCACTAGTCAAGTGCAAGTCTTAAACCTTATGTTGAAACTAACTAGTTTAAAACTAGAGCTAATTTTTTTTGAGTTGCACCATTGCTCATTAAGTTACACCATAGTTAGTAGCTACTAAATCAAAATACACATAATGATGTCACTATTGACAAGCAATCAATATCACCGTTTGATGTTTTCAGAAGCAACTCACAGAACTCTGCATGTTTGCAGGATAACTTCACCTCATCCGCAACTGTGTCTTTGTTGAACAGAAAAGAAGTGCACTTTATTTTTTAATATGGACAACGTTTTATTGAATTTGTGTTTTGGGGATAAACTTTGTGAGGTAAAATTAACGTTAACACTAGCAAAATCTGTATCTGATATAAGCAACTTTATCAACACTGAAACCTGTTGAGTACCCCTGTTGCTCCTGTTAATGTGTGGGAGTACTGTAATTTGCCCCACCTCTGTATTGGATAATATTGGACAAAACTACTCCTGGGCACCTTTCCTACACGTAGCCTTTTATTATTGATAATACATGAGAATGCTTGTATTTATGTAAGGGATGTATTGCCTGACAGTCATTATGGGAAAATAAGTGCCAACAGGATGAAAAGGACTCTGGAGAGCCAGGAGAGCCATAACCTACCTTAAAGAAATTAAATAAAAAATTGTATCATCACAGTGCGACAAATGGATTGGCTTGCCATCAGAGTAAATCCATTGTTTGATAGTTTCCTTGCCTTCATATTTCATTTCATCTAGGCTAAAAGTGTATGAGGAATGTAGGAGCTACCTATATTGCACCAGTAGCCTAACAGTACCCTAACAACCGGTTTTTCTTAACCCCGATTTTTTTCTAGTAGAGATCCCTGAGAATACACCTAACCTAACATGAACCAGGGCTACGGTCGCACATGCAACCTAATTTCTCAATGGCGCAACTTAAAAAAAAAACAGGCGAGATAAACAGAGCAATGAGAGAAGATGAAAAGAATTATTTTCCATTAAGTTAAGGCCAGGTCCATCCTAAAATCATAACAAATGCTCTGACACGGAGTCATTAACCTCCCAGGTTATTTCAAGCCCTGCTCCGCAGGCAATAGTGCATTTGTGACTGGTTCTAATACATTTTGAATTGAAAAGCTAAGACAGCACAATACATCTAGAAAACACATTACATATCGCGATAAATGCACTGCCCAAGTGTCCCCTCTCCCCACTGCCTTTCAGCAGCAGGCAGCAGCAAACAGAAAATAAGACCAAGGCCAAGATGGTAATCAAGTTTAACGTCGCCTACAACATTGCAAAAGAAGAACTTCCCTTCACTAAGTTCAAGTCCAAAATAATTCTAGAAGATATTCAAAAGATTTCAGAAGAAAAATGGCCTGAACGTAAACCTGCAATGATGTTGCATGCGCCCAATTTATGGGAGTCACCGCAGACACATAAAAAAAGACGTCTATGCTAATTGCGGACAATACGTATATGGTATTCCTGACCACGAGTTAATCATGATTAATCACAAAATTGCAAAAAAAGAGAGAATGTGGCAAGCTGGCTTAGCCAAAGCTACAGGAGTTGGCCACCCAAGTAGCATGTGACTGCAAAGGAGGACTGTCCGTAGGAGCCATGAGATGTTCAGTTTGAAACCCTTAAAACACTTGTGCTGTTTAGATTATGTTTTTATTTCATTTTATCACCAGGAGAAATTAAATACTGTTTTCTGATTGGCTGACAGGGTGTCTGTTATTCCCCGATAATAGGACACCTTTGGCGTAAATCTGGTAAAAAGTTCCATATCAAAGGTAACTATAACAACCAAATAAACACATTCAGCCTTGTGGATCTACTTTCCCACAAAGCATTAGACTACACCAAAGCCACAAACTAGCCATTTTTTGTAAGTCACTGCTTAAAGAAAATTTTTAAATAAATATAAAAATAAATGTGGCAACTGGGTGATAAGCGAGATAACAGCCTTTGAGGTGTCCCAGACTTCGCACCCGCCTTGTCCATTATTCCCCTATATCAGAACACCTTGGCAGCTGTTATCCCTAACATCTTGAGATGTTTTCAGTTTTAATTTCAACTCAGTGAAGCACTTAATGTGTAGTTCTGTTTTTTTTTCCACTTAAAGCTTTGTTTTCTGATCGTTTACAATAAAACACAATGGTCCCGAGAATTTTTGGTTGTTGCAGTAGCAAGTAGCTCTTTCATGTACAATTGTTGCACCATACCCAAATAGTTTAATGGACATTAAAATTTAAGTTCTTACCACAGATCAAGGCACTGAGAGGGCCACGCAGGATCATGATTTTGGTGTCCTTTAAATTGTTTAAAAGACCAATCTAACACTTCAGATGTAAACTTTGAGTACTAATTGCCTTGTTGGAAGATGCAGTGGCGACCCAATGTTAGACTGATAGCAAGTGTCTTTATAAGTTCTATCAAAACATCAACAGAATCTTTTCGATTGATTCAATCACCTAATGGTCCCCGGTGCCTGAAGCTGCAATACAGCCCTTCAGCATCATGCTCCAACCATGGTTTTGGTTATCGTCATTTCCAGGGAGAAATAAGGGGTTTTGTCCAGTTCCATAAAGGGCGACATATAATTCTGACCTTAACGGTATCTGGACCAGGATCTTGACTGTTTTGGTCACTGGAATATAGTGACACGCACTGGACATTTTGGTGGTGGTATCATGAATGAGCATGGGCCTAACGTTAGAAGAAAAGCTGCTTTATCCAAAAGGCAACCACGTGAATTTCAATGCCTAATAAAAAAGGGGGAGGGGGAGGGTCCAGGTGGTTCGGTCCATTGCTTCAGCCACTTGTGTATTAGGGCAATCAAATTATCTCTAAATGAAACTTGTCGGCAATAACTGACTAACGTTAGGCCTAGGTTATCTGTTGAAACTGAAATAGTTCGTTTCACTTATTTGACAACAGTCAACTGCTATCAAACAAAATGTCAAAATCGCCTATGTTCAAAAATTAGCATCTACCTTTTCCTATTAAATTTATTTTCGAGTCGTCTGTTTTTACTGTCTCGATCAAATGTCAAAAGACTACCTATGAAATGTTCCAGCACAGCTCTGCTAGTTTCGGTCTATCCGGTTAGCTGTTAGCGCAGCGTCAACCGCAAAACAGATCAGAGTGAAGACAGTGTTACATCGCTACTTGTCCATCTGTCTACCAGCAGTTAACGCACCTTCACAGGAGGCAATACAAGCTACTGCAATATCCATACATGTACGTAAAACATTAGCAAAACATCTCAAAGTAGATAGCGTACCTTGCTAAGCTCCAGAGCGTTGAATGTTTTTTCATCTTCCGCCATGTTCCTTTGCCGTAAATTGTTTCGACCCTACTGCAACGTAGGCCTGTAGATATTTCACGACGAGAACACTTTCCCAAATGACGCCGAAGAAAGCAGCTGCGATGCCACCCTATGGATGCAGCTCGTGAAACAGTGACGCTCTGTACTGTTGCGCTGAGTTCTGGCTCCATACATTCTGGCCCATTGATGCAGCTCAATGGTCTGGTCTGACCAGTGTGATTTTTTTTTTATTGAAAATTCTTATCATTACAATATTCAAATCTGTTATTATGCAAATTATGTCATACAGGCGACTTTTCATCCAATTTGCTATTTTTTCGAGAAAACATTTTCCCAGGAGGCTAGGCTAGGCTGCAAGTGTCATTTAGTTAAATCATGTGGTTAACTGGTTTAAAGAAAAAATCCTGTGTCTAGGAATATCAATAGAATCAATAGTCCTGTTGTCTGACATTGCTGAGAGCTGTCAATAGGTACGAGAACAAGAGAATTGGTGCCATGTAGACAGATGATATTTCTGAAATGGCATACTGCTGTGCACAATGCATAACCTTGGATGTATCCTGCCATTGCTAGACATTTTTTGTTGCTCAAAAAGGCATGCTAATATTACTAAATCCTTGCTAACTTACTAAACAATCTAAAGTGTGTGCACAATTTAATCAATCAAGCACACATTCTCTTGATACCAAAAGACACCTGCATCTTCTGTCCTATGCAGTATATAGCAGCATGCCATTTTGTAAACACTGGCCTCTTCTGCTGCTTGCATACTATGTTGGGGCAGGTTAGTGTGTGTGTAGTTTGTTGCGCTGTGTACTGGGGCACATGCAGTATGTTGCACAGCAATATGCCAACAGCAAGTCCGTATTTGAGAAACAGCAGCTTAATGCTAATTGATGGGGGTCCAGTAAACTTTGTTTCAGTTTAGTTTTCCTGTGCCCCTAGCCTGGTAACAAAACCAGCCTGTTGTACTTACACTTCACTTCATACAGAGGGTCTGAATATTTGTTAGTGAGAAGCAATTGTGAACAGAGGGGGGCGTTGTGAATGCAAAGCTAGAATGCTGTCAGTTAAGATAAGCTATCAGTCAGGGGCTGATTTAATCTTTTTAAACTCCTCAAGCAAGTAATTGAATCTCAGTACTGATTGTCCAGATCCTAAATAAAAGTGTAGAACAAGGGTCTGGTTTTATTACCAGACTAGTCTACACTAAAAAGAGAGGAAAAAAACATCCATTATGGCAGGGGTGTAAAACTCAAATATACAGCAGGCCTGAATAACAGACATATTCAGTTATTATTATGAACTTACATTTTAAACATGAATCTGAAAGTGGCCTAAATCAGGGGTGGGCAAGCCTTTTGACTCGAGGGCCACTGTGGTTTCTAAAATTTGACAGAGGGGCCGGGCCAGAATAAAAGAATGGTGTGTTTGTGTAAACTAATATAGATTAAATGTAAAAACCATTACATGACAAGATGTGGCTTTTAATAGGCACCAAAACTTCAATGTGCAGGGTTCATTGTAAAATTGTTTTCCAAATGTATTCATTTAATAACACAGTAGATAAACTCCTATTCTGTTTCAGTGGGAACAGTGTTGTTGATCTTTTTTTGCAAGTGCATCAAAGTCTGGAGTTCGATTTGTTGTGGCAATTTTCAGGATAGATCCGAGGTGTTGGTTAGCTAACTGAGCAGTGTCTTTTATGTAGTTACTTTTATCCAAAGTGCTAATGAATAGCACTTAAAGGACTCTGCCTTTTTGTTTAATTTGCTGCCTAAATCTTCGTCCATCAGTTCCACACAGCAAGTCACAGTTCTGCATGATAAACTGATTTTTTCAAACTTGCCTTTGCTCTCCGGACACTAGAGACCTGCTATCTCAACCATGCATTCTTTTAAAAATTCACCTTCGGAGAAAGGCTTACTAGCCTTTGCTAATTTGAATGCCTTGGTACTTGACTCTTGAATCGCAGTTTGTCGGTGAAAAAAATTTAGCTGAGTCTGTAAATTGGCCATCAATCTCTGAACCATAGCCGCCTGTTCTTGTGGAGACTAATTGCTAGTGTAGTTAACATGTTTTGTGGCAAAATGACAGCTGATATTGTATTCTTTAAAAAACGCTACAGTTTCTTGGCATATCAGACATACAACCATTGATCGGACTTCTGCAAGAAAATATTTTGTTGTCCAGTCTTGTTTAACACTCGGTACTCACTGTCTGCTTTTCTTTTCTTTGATCCACTCATTTTTACTGAATGGCTGAAAGTGTGAAAAAGTGAAGTAGAGAGTAACGCATCACACTCAAACAGAGGACAATGTCTTTGGAGTGCGGCATCTGTTGGGGAAACACGGGAATTACAGAGAAAGGTAAAATGAAGGAGGCGTAATTATAATAAAATTTTATTTAATAATAGAATGTGGACGTGTTCAGAGGGCCGGATTAAAAAGCCCAATGGCCGTATACGGCCCGCTGGGCCGTAGTTTGCCCATGTCTGGCCTAAATCTTGGGTCTATTAGCTATTAGTCTGATGTTTTATGAGTCTGTCATGGCCAGTGTTCTTTTCTGTGCTGTGTATGTTGGGGGGGCAGCACTAGGAAGAGGGATGCTGGTTGACTGGACAGACTAGTAAAAAAAGCTGGCTCTGTTGTGGGTATGGAGCTTGAGACACTAACATCAACTGCGAACAAGAGGACCCTGAGCAGACTGCTCTCTATATTGGACAATGATTGCCATCCCCTGCACACCACTTTCACAAAGCAGAAGAGCATGTTCAGCAACAGGTATATGTGTACAAGAGTGTGCACGCGTGCGTGTGTAGTTGTGTGTGGGAGTGCGTGTGTGAGTGGGTGAGTGAATCTGTGTAGTCCTGCAATAGTGCATGTAGGCACTATTACGTATCTGTCTTGTCCATACTGTGTTTTAACAGTTACGGGTATCACCAATTGTTCCCGGTGAAATGTTCACGTCTCACTATGTACTGTGTATATGGCTGAAACGACAATAAAAACCTACTTGACTTGGTTTTTGTCTCTGTCATGTAAAACAGACAGGCTGAGAAGGTCCTTTGTTCCTAGGGCAATTCAGCTCTTTAACGCCACAACGCCACAAAAGAAGAGAAACATGATTGACTGGAGCGCTTAGGACTGTGTCCCGGACTGGGCAACTAACAAACAAGCAAACAAACAAACAAACGGACTGGGCAACTAACAAACTGCAGACACTGCCTATATGTGTGTGGGTGTGGGTGTGGGTGTGGGTGTGTGTAGGGAGGGTGGTGGGGGGTGTCCCTTCTTTCACTGGGAGACAGTGTTGTATATGTGTACATGCGAGATGTGTATATTGTTGGATTTTTGGGATTTTCCAGTTTAACTTTACACCTGAAGTTACTGTTCACCTTTAAAATTGCGTTGTGTTCTCTTCCCAGCGGAATAGAAGATTGGATGACTCAGTTACGTTGGATCAGGATCAATGATTTATTACAGGATTAGTTAAATGAATTACAACTGTTGATTAGATAGAAAATAAAAAGGTTGAAGTAACAAAGCAAAGTCTAAAGACTATCTGCCTAAGTCCCTCTTCTGTCTCTCCCGCGAGGCTGAGACAGGACACGAAGATGTTGTAGCGTAGCTCGTCTGGATCCTTCTCCTCTGGTCTCGGGAAAATGGGTTCTACATATACTTTAAAGTCTAATCATAAATCCATCATAAACTGTAGAAAACAACAACTGGAACAGTTTCTAATCTTGACGACATTCCATATAAGAACATAACTCGGAGACACACTCAAGGGTTTAGATTTGAGCAAACCTTTCGTAGCCAAAACAGGAACATACATGCACATACCAAAGACCGGCACCTAACAAGCATGATCACCGGTCAAGGCGACCTCTGGGGCCCCATCAGGCCACGCCAGTTGTTTACTAAACATTCTGTACAGCCTCGGCTGTATAGATAACTTGGAGCCTCACACAAAAAAGGATTATTCATTTGATAGTTAGAAACGGGAACAGGAGATCACATAAAATCACACAAAATTCTAACAATATGATGCATGTGTGTACATGTGAGATGTGTATATGATGTATATGTGTATATGTGAGATGTGTATATGATGTATATGTGTATATGTGAGATGTGTATATGATGTATACGTGGGATATGCTATATGTTATATGTGATATATTTACGATGTTTATACGCTGCTGGACACCTTCATTTCCTTTGGGATTAATAAAGTAACTCTACTCTGCTCTACTCTACTCTATTCTATTATTGCTAGGGATGCACTGATCCAACTTTTTAAGTTCTGATACTGATTCCTATACATGGGCTTTGCATTTGGTCGATACCCAATACCGATCCAATATCCCCACTGAATTAGGAGACTGGCATCATCCTCAGCTTTTATTGCCCTACTCTCCTAACTGGGAATTATTTTACAAACCAAGACAAAACATAATAACAATAAATATAACAGACATAAATATAATATATGTTCATTTATAATATAATTAAAAATAAACAAATGTGTGCCAATGTCATTACACTGTATTTAATGTTTGTGTGTCAGGCGCCTGTCACTTTAAATTTCTCGGCATGAACCAAACGCTACAGGACTTCGGTGAAACAAACTTTGCTTCTATGCAAGGTGTTGGTGGAAGTCAGTAGGCTGGTGCAGATGTTAATTATGGTTTCTATTGCATCAGTTTAAATAAATATATTCATACACAACTTAAGCAGAATCTTCACTGGATTATAGGAGTGTCTTGCAATGCGCAGTTTTTTTTTATCTTTTTGGTGAGTAACCTTAGGCTGCTACATTACTGACAAGCAGATTCAACATGAGTTAAGTTCGCTAACAGGAACCATTCAGGGTAAATATTTGCAGGTTGTTCATTAAAACTTACAGTAAATGACTTTGACTTTATGATCATTTTATTGGTAGCACTTATAATAGCTATAGAAAATCGTTGTGCTCATACGTTACAGCTGCACCTAGCTGACATGCTTATACCATGTCTTTGCAAACCAGCTAAGCGCATAGTAGCACAGTAGCGCACAGTGGTGTAGCGGGGTTGTTGCGGTCATTAGGAAACGTATCGCCCCATGGATCGGCTAATTTTATCAATATACAAGTATTTTTTCTATATCGCGACCAATATACCATCCAAATATTGGATCGGTGCATCCCAAATTATTGTAATAAGATAGATACAGAATAGCATTCAAAGCATCTCTTTTGCGGTACTTGCGGCACTATTGGCGGTGTAATATAAAATATAAGTACATCGCGGGTCGGATTTGGCCCTTGAGTTTGACAAGTGTGTATTATGGCATTTGATAGTAGCCTGTAAACTAATCCTTTTAAACTCATTCGACACAGCCACAGCAGTGTTGGACTTCAACACGTCAACACTGTTTTACTGTGAGATCATGCTGATCTTTGGATAGTTATGCCTGCTAAATCAAATATTTGACATTTACATTTTACATTTGGTGACATCTCACAACAACACATGTCTATTCGTGTGGGATTGATTGTGTATATGTGCACCTGCTCACTACTGTCATGGTCTCACCTTGTGCTGGTAACTTTTCACCACACCACGCTCTAAATATTCAATCATTGTCTTCGCCTGCTCCTTGTTACCTGCCTCAGTTTTTAACCCACGGTTTCCAGTCAGTCCTTGTCAGATCGTATTTGTGTTCATGGTGTCTTTGTGCTGCAACTGTGCAACTCTGACTTCCCGTTTTTGACCTGGACTGACCTGGCTATCCCTGCTCTTCTTCAGCAATAGTGCAGTACAATTTTTTTGTTGCTGTGAACCTGCAACTGACCTGACTGCCCAGATGAAACGGTTAGGCGATGATGGGCTGAAGTGGGATGCCTTTCTCCTTGTCTTCAACTAATATGTTTAAATGTCCAACGGTGGCATAAATGACCCAACGATCCTTGGACCCCTAAGGAATGTCCATTTGTCAAAAAGTTTGCGTTGTCTACAATAAACCAGTGTGACTAAACCCATGCTTGGACAGAGAATGTCACTATTTGAACCTGGCGTGGACAGTGCATATGCCACTGTATTTTTACTGGCCACTGGTTAATATTACTAAACTCACACTGTGGATTGTATGTTACCTGGGCCTGTCAATGTATGTGTACTTGCGTTGTTAATGTTTCTAGATTGTGTAGCCTCTCATAACTTGCAGCAGTGAAGCCGCTCCATGTGGATGTCTTTGAACTCAGTTGAAATGTTTTCATTTTCTCTGTTTAGATCACCAACCTTACTCTGTCCAGGGACCCATATGATCGACTACTTCCTTATGTTGTTTTTTGTTTGAGACACATCTTTTGAGTATGAATGAACTTTTATCTCACAATAAAAAGCCAAACTAAATGTTGAAGATTTGTTGACTTGTGGACATGTCTGTGTGATCTTAACCTGTCATTACATTTGAAAATATCTTCATTAAATGTAGAAGTGTGTGTCAACAGAATAGGACTACGTCTTTTTGCTAAACTACAAGAACAAAAATCGGTGACATTAAAGATTCATGCTGGCCGCATGGAAATACTTCAGTGAAATCGGAGGTAATGGTAATGCTGGTAATGCTAAGTACAGATTAAGGTTATTAGCTAGTTGCATTTGAGCTGTTCTTATGTACGCTTTGCTGCCACTCGAGCAAAGCTTAATGGCTCACCAACAGTAGTTACAATAATATGATCCAAACAGTCAAACATTATGGAAATACCAAACACTGTAAACAAATTATGATTGAGCACTGAGGACGACCAGGTAAAATGTGCTATTAGGCCATACACAGGGTGCGATTTGTAGGGGGTGGTGATGTTTCATGTCTTTTTAAGTTTGCATTGAAAATGAATGCTCATCTGTTCATAATTTAGGCACATAGGGTCTACCATTACCTAAAAAAGAATAAACCTGTTGATTGCTTATTTTTTCATGATTAAAAAACAACAACAAAAAAACATCCCCCCCTCTGTTTTTTTGACAAATCGCACCCTGGCCAGACAGATACATGGGAATGGGCGGGGTTATATATTGCTGCAATCAGCCACCAGGGGGCGACTAGACTTCTGGGTGCAGTCATTGGTTCAAATATGATAGGATAACCAATTAGACACATTTGACTAGTGTCAGACTTTCAGCAGTAGATGGAGGATGTTACGTACAAGAAAAAACAGCAGAACAACACTAATATTATTAAACATCTAGCCAATGTTTCTGCAGAGGATATTCAGATGTAACTGAAATTGTAATCCTGAACATTTCCTGAAAGTAACAGCAATTACATATTTTTTCAAAGTAATTTAACTGATTACTGTTAGTTTTATTTTGTAATTTCACTATTTTAGCACACATACTTTATATTTTTTTCTGCTATGGAGTGTCAGAATTAATCATTTCAAATGATAGTAAAAGGCCACATGGCAAAAAAGTTACAGAGCCCCTGGATCTAGGCTCCGTGAATGTAACCATGGTAACAGTTTGCCATACAAATTTTTGTGCTGAAACCTGTAAAAATGTGTGTCAGTGCTGGTGTTGGACTAGAACCAGTTCAAGTCCGGCACCAGCACCGGCATGGCCCTGGTGGAAATAATGATAGTTGACAAAATATGTAAGTTGCTTTGGATGAAAGCGTCTGCTAAATGCATAAATGTAAATGTAATAAGGTATCTGTGTACTCTCTCTGCTGAATGCTGTTTTGGGCAAATTGGTATTGCGACTGCCTGCCTGCCTGCCTGAACTGTGTTTGGCTGGGGGGGTAGAATCGATTCCACCCATCCCCAAGTAAAAAGGCCAGAGATTAGACTGATAACACATAGGAAAAGTTATGTGAATTCCCTAATTTGAATGCAGCGAGACAACTTTTACACTTCCTTCTGGGAAATCAATAGACTATATAAAACCAGCTGTTGATTGACTGTTGTTTTTAATCTGTGTATAAATAAAATGTGTATTTCTAAACCCTACCACTAGTCCATGGCTCTATTGAAGGTTACAGTACACTCCCCAGTGGCAGTGTGGTTAAAGAGGTGTGGCGACGCTGGCGCCCCCTCCCTGTGACATATTTATTGTGGATAACCTCCATTTGACCTAAGACCCTAATGATAACATCAACATGTAGTTCAGAAGCATGGCCAGTGAGGAATGGTGTGAGCACAAAGTATTCATCAGTTTCCGTTTTCTTATGTTATACTTTGACTACTAACACTGCGTGATGAAGTGAACTTGATAGATACATTGTTTAGACACACAAGAATGTTTGTTTGCTTTGTTTGTTATGAGATGTCAAGATTAATACATGTGTAAAAAAGTACTGAGTTAAACAATGCTATAGCAAAAATCATACAATTAATATGGTGTACACACAATCCGTTATCATAATACCAGAGGTTAATGCTGTCTTGAGTTTAACTGTTTACTGTCTTCCGGTTCTTTCTGTAATAATTAATGGTTAATGAATGTAAACAATCATTTGCTCAGAAAATGGTTGATGGTTAATGAGTGTAAGTTTGAATGAACGAGTAAGCTTGCTGTAAAGCTAATTTAGTAGCCCTCTGACCTCACTGATGTAGTCAGTACACACATGCAACATATTATGTAATGACGTCATATTTTGTGGTTTATTTTATTGTTTTATGATGTACTATTGACTTGGAGATCAATAACTTCTGGAGTTTGTTAGTGTAAGTGATGCAATACAATCTAAAGGTAACAGGTTTAGTACCTAAGTGCCACATACATGTAGACAGGAGCACATGTGCACTCACACAAACTGCAGACATGCATGTAGATGTGTGCCTACACAACACACATAGGCACACATGCACTCACATGAGCGTTGTAGGCGCCCAGATGCAGGCACCCAAATGCTGACACGCACACGCAGGCATGTAGATGCACAAAGGCATGCACACTGACGTGTGCACACGGGTGTACATACAAACAGGTACATGCACACACAGAGTGTTGATGATAGATGTGAGGAGACTTGCTATTCGTTTTGTCCCACAGCATAGTTCAGAAGCATGGCCAGAGAGGAATGTTGTGAGAGCATGAAATATTCACCTGTTTCCATTCTCTTATGTTAACAGAACAAAACAATTAAATGTGTTCCTCTGAGTCTTCCTTGGGGTACAAGTGTAACAAAATTCATCAGGCATTTCTGCCAGAATCTGACAGGTACCCCCGACCTCTTGCAACCTCAATGTGGAGCAGGGCTCAACACACCAAGTGCATGAAGACAGACGGCAAGTCTGGTTAACGATTTATCATGTAAGTGAGTGGATAAGCACTGCTGCAGGAGAGAAAACTGCAAAGAGAAAACGGCTTAACAATAATTAAAAAGTAAAACAGAATAAAATGCATGAGATGATTTGTCTGATGACCTGTTTGCTTGTTTGGGTTTAGACTAACATTGTTTGGTTAAGACTAATAATAGACTAATATTTTCCATGGTTTATTAATTCCAGTAACACTGACAGAAATGTCACATGTGGACTCATCAATATACTTCTTCCAATGGCCAGCCTAAATAGCTCTGTTTAACAAGCAAAAGTTCGCTACATTTACCTTCGTGATGAATAAAGATGAAGCTAACAGTTATCAACAAAAATTGTCCTCAATATCGCGTTTGGAAATGTACCGAGTTGACAATGTACACAGGACAGTTTGAACAACATGAATAGCTGAGAGCATTACCCTCAGAAATGAGTAAAGCTCCATCTAAATTGTGTTAAGTATAACTATTAGCAGCTTTAGGAGCTATTAGGAGCTTTTTTTGTGGCCGTTAACTAGACTTGTCGGCTGTATCCATAGTTCCACATATGTGTCATATGTGCATATGTAACGGGCAGAGCAGATGTCCGACTACGCCACCCAATTAAAGAGCTGGGCACTCTCAGTTTTACACGCAGGTTCTCAAATTTGGTGGGAGCAACAGAACAGACTCACTAACAGGGTGTCTGCAGGGTTTAGTCAGTCAAATTTATGACTTTTTAAGACCTTTTTATGACCATTTTGATTTAAATTTATGACCTACACGAACTATTAAAGAAAACGTATTAGTCATTAAAATTCCTTTCAAGTTTTTTATTTACAGCAACAAGTTTTTTTTTATTTACAGCAACAAGTTTTTTTTATTAACAGCAACAAATTGTATATTTTTCAGGTCCCATTTTTCAAACAGTCAAACGGAAGGCTCTCTTCTGGTTCAACACAGTACTTTCCACACTAACAAGTCAGTCCGTCTGTCTGTCCGTCCGTCAGTCAGTCAGTCAGTCAGTCAGTCAGTCAGTCTACATGTACCTCAGTTCTTCCGCCTTAATGGTGATCTCCTCCTCAACCTTTTTTAACTCAGTCATTTTGTCCACATTCCGCATGCGATCAGCTCCGGTCAAGAGCGGTGCGGAGGGAATGCCGTATCCGAAGCCATCTGCATGCGTTCAAATTTTTAAACTCCTCCGGCACGGTCAGGGCACGGTAGTACGACCGGAAGTTGTTGTTGCTATGGCGCTGATAAACTTAATGTCATTCATTCGCTTCGCGCTGTACAAGATATTGTCATTATAATATAATTATATGATATTATATAATTACAATTATAATTTGCACGTCAATCCTCACACACCAAGATGTGTCAAAATCGAAATGAGCTGTAATCAGTATGAAAAATTAAACAATAATTTTCGTAAGATTTTGGTATTATTGCATCATGCTCCCTCCAAAACTGTATGTTTTCATATGTCTGACGAAGTTCGCTATAGCCTATCAAGATTACGATGACATCGACTAAATGCTTCAAACCAACATGTCATTCCTACTGTCCACTTCATCCCGTCCCTACCACTTCATTACCCGTCACAGGACAGGTCGTACAAAACTGTCTGACCAGTGACGGCCAAAATTAGCTTCTCCGATCCGTCCGCCATGTTTCTTTCCCATCCGAACCTTCGGACCTGTGTTCCGAAACATTTTGTGAGATAGTACGATGTCCACGGGGTGGCGTAGTGCGGAATCCGGAGTCACATACCGCATGTAGTGTGCAGGCGGCATTACGATGACTGATGTCTGTTACGATGCACTGCCGCATTAATGGACCTTGTAGTTCTGGAATAATATGTTACCAGCCAGATTTCCTCAGATAGAACTACAGGTGAAACTGTCAGGATAAGCGATCTGCATACGAAAATATTTTTGATTGGCTGAAATACGGCAGGGGTCCTTCGACGTCCCACCAGTGGTAACCAGTGGCAACCGCAATGCATTTTATGGGTTTTTGCTGCTCACTGCCCTCGCAGCGTATTTTCTTCGTAGTTCTAGTAGTCTACCAAAGAATGAATGAGCAGATAATTTTAAGACGTGTAATTTATGACCTTGAATGAAAAATCTGAATGTTTTTATGACCTTTTATGGCCTAAAATTCTCATTATGAAATTTATGACTTTTTATGACTCCGCGGAAACCCTGCACTAAACAACAATTATATAAAAACAAGTATATTTATTAAATACAAATATTTGCCAAGAAAAAAAATCAGTCCTTGTGGGCCCTGCACACACTTAGGAAGTCCATGAAAATTCCCAGTCCAACAGGCCAGCCAACAGTCCGGCCACACTCAGCAGCTTCAGGAGCAATCAGGCAGACGTTTGTGGTGTAGGTGAAGAGACGAACTAGGCGAGCAGGCCCCAGACAACCAGTGCGCCGATAGACAACTCCAGACAAGTTGAAGCACAGCACCAAGCACAGTCACAGTACCTCCAGGTTCAAACAGCGAAATGCAGGGAAAAGAGAACGCAGCATACACGGCCACCAAGCCAAACAGGGAGCAACCCGAATGCCCGTGTCCAGTGTCTCATGAACTCACTTGCAATCAGCCACACCTGTGATCAGCCAGCCAGTCACTTAATGCTGATTAGCATAGAAGCAGGTAGAGGGCGGCTCTGCCCAATGAGCCAATCCAAGTGGCAATCGAATAATTTAGGCAAATAAAACAAACTAAGTAGACACAGCAAGGTAAATTTAACAGGCAAGGTAACACAAATAAAGAAACAAAGTGCACACAACAAGAAAAAATATAAGAGAAAAAAAAACATGCAATAAATCAACCACACCACTGTGGATCCTCTGACATCCCCGCATGCTTTATCGTTGGCAGTCCCCTGTCAACACAACATCTTGGTTTACAACATCATGAGGCATCTCTATACCTCTGTGGTGGCTGACCAATGTTAACACGGGCTGACCTCCTAGGGGCCACATTGTCCTCTGCAACACCACCTGGAGGGGGCAGCTCTACCCATGGCACACAAAACAATGGCGATAACTCACCACTAGGAGACACTGATGCATTTACATTTACATTTACATTTATGCATTTAGCAGACGCTTTTATCCAAAGCGACTTACAACTCATCAACTATCAATTGTTCAGGGCCAGTCTCCCCTAGAGCAACTTAGGGTTAAGTGACTTGCTCAAGGACACAACGGTGGCAGATGCATCCCGATGTACTGTGGGGGCACCCTGGGGTGAAAGAACACAAGGCTTAAGAGCATTTCTATGCAGAACCCTCTCCTTCCCTATACGTTCTGATTTTACACGGTAAGTTAATCCCTCTTCATCTAGCTGCCCCACAACTATATAGGGCTCAGGGTCACATTTACCACAAAGTTTGCCCCTTCCCCCGTCCTGCCTATTCCTTCTCCACACTCTCTCTCCAGGAACTAAGGGGAGTGTCCTAGCTTTACTGTCGTATTGTCTCTTGTACTGCTCTTGTACTGGCCCATGGACTTAGCAGCTAAAGAGTAGGCATAAAGCAAATGTTGGTGGTGCTCACTTACCCAGCTGTCCCATTCATAGTAGGCCTGCTGGTTCTCTACCCCAAGGGCTATGTCTACAGGCAACCTGACATGTCGTCCAAACATCAGGTATGACGGGGCATACCCAGTGGAGCTGTGTATAGTGGCGTTGTAGGCCTGGACCAAGGCAGGAAGAAACTCTGGCCAACGGCTCTGCTTCTCCTCCTCCAACGTACGCAACATGCTCAATAAGGTCTGATTAAAGCGTTCACACATGCCATTCCCTTCAGAATGGTACGGGGTGGTCCTGGTTTTAGAGATGCCATACAGACTACACAGTTCAGCCACCAGGTGAGACTCAAAATTTGGACCTTGGTCTGAATGGAACCTCACTGGGCACCCAAAGGTCTGTATAACATGCTGCCACAAGACTCTGGCCGTGGTCCTTGCAGTCTGGTCCCGAGTTGGAATAGCCCAGGCATAACGGGTGAACATATCAGTCATCACCAAGATATTTTGATATACATCACTGGGTCTACCTAATGTCAAAAAGTCCAGTTGTATGACCTCTAAGGGGAAAGACACTGTAAAGGGCTTTAAGGGGGCTTTAGGAACACAGTCAGCTTTCTGTACTTGGCAGCGGGGGCACATAGCATGGTACTGTCATACCTGGGCTTGCATCCCAGGCCAGAAGAAGTGGCGTCGGAGGCAACTAAAAGTTTTCTCCACACCCAAGTGTCCAACGGCCTCATGATGTCTCTTCCACACCTCCTTACGCTGTTCAGTCAGATCATTCCGTCCTTCTAGGTGCTTCCATACCTCAGGGTGTGGATCCTGGTGTTCTTCAGGGCCAACTTCCACTATGGCCACCGCCACTGTTCCATCATCCTGTAGAGTTAGGCTTAGATCTGTAGTGCCACGAACATCAGCACGGTCAACACGGAAGACTTTAGCCAACTTCTGATAGCGGCCTATAGACACAGGATAAGGACCCATATTCCGGATCCGAATAGGAAGCCGGCCGTGGTTAACAAAAGCAACAGTTCTAGCTATAGAGAAAGCCCCCATGTCAGGTAGGGCTTCAACTAGGCCACAGTAGCCCTGCCCCTTAGGCCCCATTCGTGCATGCCCCCAGACAACAATCTCACTTTTAGCTGGGACAATCAGACCCCTACGGCTTGCAGGGCGCACAAACCCCATACACCCATCTTCTCCCTCTATTGCAGATGTCCGTTGGCATACCGCGAATGCACCAGTCCAAGCTCTTCTTGCTCCCTGGTCCTGAAACACCATTCTTGGGCCCTCTGGGTGATTAAACAGATCATGCCAGCAGGTTGTTATAACATTCATGCCAATGAGTAGCGGAGCAGTGAGGCAATGGTCAGCCACTATTACAACCCCACGCCCTGACACAGTAGCACCCCCTACCTCAAAATCCATTACTGCATATCCTTTATATGGAATTGACAGCCCATTAGCAGCTTTGAGAGTCAACTTATTGGGGGCTTCACCACAAAATAAGGAGTGTGCTGGGTAGTGTTGATCAAATGTGCTCTGCCGCATTAAAGTCACTTGTGAACCCGTATCTATTAGCCCAACCAGAGGCACCCCATTAACCCTCACCTCAACCTTTGGGCAACTGCCAACAAATATGGTCCCTTGTTCTAATCCCCCAACATTCCCTGTTACTTGGACCTCAGTAGCAGGGTGAATTAGTTTAAATTGGCATTAGACTCAGATGACGGCCGGCAGAACCTAGCAATATGCCCTGCACGCCCACAACGACGGCATATAGGCTTACCATCTGATGCCAAAGTATTGGATGCGTAGGACTGGTGCCTTTGTCTAGGTGTTGGCTGGTTGGAATGCTGTGGACATTGCATTGGTTCTCTCATGTTAGATCAAAATTGCTGCGCCATCTCTTGCCTCCTTGCATTCATCTGGCCCCGCACTTCCTGGAGGATTTCCCATCGGAACGTTTCAGTCCAATCTCCCTTCCCTGTTACAACATTTTTAGCAGGGGACTCACCCACAGCTTGAGCAACAAGTTCAGGTCCAGCCCCAGGCCTCTGTTCCCGTTCCAACAAAAAAACTTCCCCCAGTACTTCATTAAAAGAGGCACCTGCGTTACGGCGTACAAAAGTCCTGACTGTGCTCCTCAGCTCAGCATTGCGAATCCCCATCAACAGCTGGTCTTGCAAGTGGTCCTCCCCCAATGGGCCATCTGGATCTCTCCGCCTTATTCTGCAAAACAACTCCCGCAGCCGAAGAACATAGGACCTCAAACTTTCATTGCCAGTCTGTATGCAGATAAAAAACTGATCTCAATGTTGCAAGTGGGACCTGATCACCATATAAAGATTCTAAATAATCGAAAATTTTTGCCACTGTATTGCGTTCAGCATCCCCCAAGACATAAACCTCCCGCTTAGCCTCATCAGATAGAGCCCCCAGAACTACACAAATTTTTTGTGCTTCATTGAATTCTCTTGTCTGTAATAAACTCTCAATTTGTTCTTTCCATTCATTGTACTTTGATTCACTGCTTCACTTGAACTTTGGTATCCAGGGTGCTCCCGCATAAACTGGCATCATCATATTTAAACACAATAAAAATAAAAAACAATATCTAATAAAATTGTAGTTTAGGTAGACTGTCTGGAGCTCCAAACCAAATCCTGCCGACTACGCCAAAATTGTAACGGGCAGAGCAGATGTCCGACTACGCCACCCAATTAAAGAGCTGGGCACTCTCAGTTTTACATGCAGGTTCTCAAATTTGGTGGGAGCAACAGAACAGACTCACTAAACAACAATTATATAAAAACAAGTATATTTATTAAATACAAATATTTTTAAAAAGCCAAGAAAAAAAATCAGTCCTTGTGGGCCCTGCACACACTTAGGAAGTCCATGAAAATCCCAGTCCAACAGGCCAGCCAACAGTCCGGCCACACTCAGCAGCTTCCCAGTTTGATATCCCCTTGTAAGCACACCTGCAGCTTCCACACACACTCTCACAACACGCACACAACACACCAGAGGAACCACCAATGACCACAGCAGAAGAAAAAGTCACAGCACCAAACACCCCAAAATCAATCACAAGTGAAACACTAAATAACTCAACACACAAGTTCACTGTGGCATAAGGTGGAACATTCAAGTTTGCTGTGCATCAAAGGCTGTAGGACTTGGTGGATAACACTGCAGTCGAACTAGGAGAAGCAGATGCAGCACTCACCATCAAACTGGACGCAGACGTGTCTAGCTCCCAGTCCTGTTGAAAACACCAACTGTGGAGGGCAGGAACTCTATTGCCTGGAGCAATCAGGCAGACGTCTGTGGTGTAGGTGAAGAGACGAACTAGGCGAGCAGGCCCCAGACAACCAGTGCGCCGATAGACAACTGCAGACAAGTTGAAACACAGCACCAAGCACAGTCACAGTAACTCCAGGTTCAAACAGCGAAATGCAGGGAAAAGAGAACGCAGCATACACGGCCTCCAAGCCAAACAGGGAGCAACCCGAATGCCCGTGTCCAGTGTCTCATGAACTCACTTCCAATCAGCCACACCTGTGATCAGTCAGCCAGTCACTTAATGCTGATTAGCATAGAAGCAGGTAGAGGGCGGCTCTGCCCAACAAGCCAATCCAAGTGGCAATCAAATAATTTAGGCAAATAAAACAAACTAAGTAGACACAACAAGGTAAATTTAACAGGCAAGGTAACACAAATAAAGAAACAAAGTGCACACAACAAGAAAAGAATATAAGAGAAAAAAAACATGCAATAACTCAACCACACCACTATGGATCCTCTGACACATACATGTATATATAAGTAGAGAGTGAGAGAGTTGTTGTACAGCACAACATGAGAGGTCTGTGGCTGCCTAGTTTGTGGTGGACATCTTTAATTCTTTAATTTAACACTCCTCTCTGGTTCTATACCGAGAGTTTGGAAATCAGCACTGGTGACGCCCCTACATAAAGGGGGAGAAGAAAATGATTTAAACTATAGACCTATAGAACTATAGACTATGGGTCACCTATCTTCAAGCTTCCGTGCTTAGCAAAATTGTTAGAATCCTTTGTAAACGAACAGATTGGTACCTTTCTTTCTTCTAATACTATTTTATGTCCCTATCAGTCTGGGTTCAGAGTTGGCCATAGCACCATCACAGCAGCTGCTACCGGTGCAAATTATATAGCTACTGCTATAGATTGTAAGAAGCATTATGCTGCTATGTTATTGATCTGTCAAAGGCTTTTGACACTGCTAACCATAAGCTACTTATAGAGAAACTGGCCTTTCTGGGTCTTGATGAAGTGTCCTTTGCATGGTTTTAAGATTACCTCTCTGATAGAATACAGTGTGTCAATGTCACAGGTATAACTTCAAAGACATTAAGTTTAAGAAATGGGCTTCCACAAAGCTCAATTTTTGGCCCTTTATTGTTTACATTGTACATCAATGATATATGTGTGTCACTAGACCACAGTAAAGTCCATTTTTATGCAAATGATACAATTCTGTATACATGTGCAGCATCTATAGAGGAGGTAGTATCATATCTTCAATGTGCTTTTGAACGCGTTCAGAACTCCTTGAAAAGTCTCAGATTGGTTTTAAATTATTCTAAGACTAAGCACATAATTTTTTCTAAATTTAGAAAGTGTGATTCTCATGCCATCAGAATTTGCTCCCTAAATGGGACTCAAATAGCGCAAGTTGCTCAATACAAATACCTTGGCATTTCAAGTCAAGTAAAGTCAAGTCAGCTTTATTGTCAATTTCTCCACACATACTAGACATACAAAAGGAATTGAAAGTACGCTTCTTGCTATCCCACTAACAGACAGATCATGATCTGTTGATGGTGCATGATGGTGTGTTGTGATAGTGCAGAATGATGTGCAAAAATGTAATTGTGCAAAAAGATGTGTTGTAATAGCTTGATATCCTAGATACAAAAACAGCAGCAACTTCAGAGTCAAGAGTTTTTCATTATATGTATGGAGGAGTGCAAGAATGTAATTGTGCAATAGATGTGTTGTAGTAGTGCAAAAAATGCTGTATACAAAAACAAAAGCAACAACTTCAGAGACCAGATTTTTGGGGGGTGCAGAGAGGAAGGGAGTGGGAGAGAGGGGACAGAGTTCAGTTTCCTGACATCCTGGTGGATAAAGCTGTTTGCTAGTCTGGTGGAGCAGGAACAGATGGTCCTATATCTCCTCCCAAAGGGCAGGAGGCTGAAGAGAGTGTGTGCGGGGTGGCTGGCGTCGCTGATGCTTACGAGGCGGCTATGGCGAGGCAGCTATGTGGACAAGTGTGTGATACCTGGGAATTCAATGAGAGAACAAACAAGTGATTCCTTCATACAATAAAGTTTATAAATATTGTAGATTGGTGTCTGTGAGGTATGTTCTGTCCACTGTTATGTTGACTCGACCGCATTACCAGGCTGCAAAGTGCTGGTTGTACAAACACTTCTATTATGTTTATTTATATTTGCTGGGGTAAACGGGCACAGGTGTATCACAGAGATCATTTCCATGTAAGCGGACATAATAAATTACCTGTATAACCTATCATTGACAAAAAAGAGCTCTTGCTTGTTTACTGTAATATCTACTAACATTAGCTATGGGCAGCTATGAAGGATAATCTAGTGCAATGGTGCACTTTACGTAAGTAAGACGAGTTTAACATTTACATTTAATTCTATAATTGACGTACAGCACAACTGTGTACTGCATTTACATCAAACAATGCTGATTCCAGTGATGATAGTTCGTGATGTCAGAGGAGGATAGCATGCTAATGCATTAGCTGTCCCTATTAACCCTAATGTCCCTATGTAACATTAGCGTTGTTACCTGCTAACTGTAAGCCAGGCTACCTTAGATTGAAATTCCCATTCTTTGACGTTAAAATGAACATGAGGACTGAGGAACAGTACTGGGAGTAAATCTACCAATGGTTGATTAAACAGGCAGGTGTTGAGGCACACATCAATTTTACTGTCTTCTTTGAACTGTATGAAATCGTACAGTAACCTATCTGTACAGTAGGCGCTGTGTACACATTTCCCTCTGCGATATGACATTATTTCTGAAGTTATGCGTTGTAACGTGTCCAAATATCCTGTAGATGGCGATAATGCGCCGAATGGTATTTAATCAGCCACAAAACACAAGAAGAAGAGAAGAAGGCTAATGTTAGGTTTGTTTAATGAGGGCGACGTTTTGCAACGGTTCTCATTCAACAGGCCTGTAATTCAAAACATTTAACAACGTTCCTACTAAACACAAGGAAGTTCTCTTTTCTAACGCCATGGTAGTTCAATGGTAGAACTAGTGTTGTAGTGTTGGTGACCAATTAGATATGTAGTCAACACTAAACAGCCCAATGAGAGCAGGGGTTTTACCTATTGCGCTCCTGTAGTTTCGAAGCTGTGCGCAAGTTGCCTCAACATGGATACTATCTTTCACGAGAAAGTAAGCTCCAGTTTGTTATAACGTTAACAGTTGTAACCGTTTTAACACATTGATTATTCTAAATGTTTTGGAAGGTAAAAAATAGAGGATTGTCCGCTGAGGTCGCTGTTGTTAACACATAACCGATAGGCTAGCAATGATAGCTGCTAAACGTCTAGCTATAACGCTAACGTTAGGTTGGGCTAAGTTGCATTTTCTCTAAATTAAGGTTCAGTTTATCGCAGTGCTGCAGTCTAGTTAGCTGTGGTGGGTTTACTGCCTGTGGCTGGAGTGGTTATACCGTCTTGTATTATTACAGTTTTAGTAATGCAGCCTATGTTTTACTGGATATACGCAAACTCAAGAACCCTTTCAGTGGTTATACGGCGTATACCTGCGTAGACTACAGTCCTAGTTTAATGCAGTTTCAACAATTTAATGGCAACTGTTATCATATGACTCATCTCAGACTACATTCCATTTTCACACACTGTTAACGCTCAATTACCACCCGATCACAGGTTGCAGCCTTGTTTGACATATTTACTTAACACCGTCCTACTCCTCTATTCCGAATACGCTGGTGGTCGGGGATAACGACTTTGAAGTTAACGATTACATTTAAAACCCGTAGTGTAAAATTTTTGGATTATACTTAATTCAGGTGGTAGAGGCTATTTTATTTTGAATCCTGACGTGGTATTTTAAGCCTGTAACTAAGCTGTGCTCAAAACGTCTCAGGAATTGTCAGTTGGATTCTTCCATTCCATTTACATTCGTGAAAATAACATGAAAAATGTCTTGTTAATATAGCAGGAGGGCTCGTTATGTGCCCAACATTGCCTGAACAATCTTCTGCAAGGGGAGTATTTCACGCCCATAGAACTGTCATCAATTGCTCATCAGTTGGATGAGGAGGAGCGGATGAGAATGGCAGAGGGTGGTGTAACCAGTGAAGAGTACAGAACCTTCTTGCAGGTAGTTTTTCCAGTTCCTCTCTTAGCAAGCCATCATTATTAGGCCTACATGCAATCTGTTCATTGTTATTTGTTAATATTTCTCTCTGTCATTTCTTAGCAACCCTCGGGGAATATGGATGATAGTGGGTTTTTTTCTATTCAAGTGAGTTTTCAGAATGTTCAATTTGACTATTTCACCTGTCCAAAATTCCTTGTTTTTCCATCTTCATTTTTCTTGTGGTTTGCTCTCTAAAGGTCATCAGTAATGCTCTTGGAGTGTGGGGTTTGGAGCTGATCCTTTTCAACAGCCGTGAATACCAGCGGTTAATGATCGACCCAATGTAAGGACTGTTGGATGTTTGTTGACTAAGATTACACAATGCAGTTTTTTTTTGTTTTTTTTTTGTCTCTTAAACATGATCAATAACATGACTAAAAAGTGGGTTGACTGAAATACTAGCCTATGCCTGCATGATGTGAGTGCAAACAGTTGTACCATGTCAAATTCTTTGCAAGCAAGTTCTTGGCCTTGGGGTGCTAAAGCTACTAAGGCTCCTTTTCAGCATGTTTAGGAGTCAACCGGAAAATTACGTTGGTAGCCGGTTTTGCAGAGAATTCAAAAACTATTTGTGAAGGCTTGCTAAACTAAAAAGAAAACAAATTAAAGTCTCGATTCAAGCCTCGGTTTGATATAAAACCGAGAACCGTTGCATCTGTAGTAGAGTTTGGTACTTTTATTGGTTTTATTTTCCTATAATTGTAGGATTAAAGGGAAACTCTGGAATGTCTGAGCCTAGATTCTAGTGTTAGAAGGCTTTGATTACTGCCAGTAGCGCAAATGAACAATATCGGTGCTACTATAGGGGAGAAATCATGTTAGCAGTGAAACTACTCAGGCAGCTATAAAGTGGAGTGAACCGGGCATATTTCTAACATCAAAGATTGCCTTTTACACCATCAAAGATGCTGCACATCAACTGTGCTGCTATTAGAGCAGAAACTGTGCAGCTTGCAAAAATGCAACAAGCAGTAATGTTTCTGCGCAATGTCACGGCATCGGAGCACATTAAAATAAACACCTTGGGATACCGAAACGAGGCACCAAAATCAGAGTTGGCATTCTGTCTGGTTACTACTGTTTGTATGTCAGCGCCAGTTCTATGGTAAAACCGAATTGGTATCCAGCCATATTTAGCACAAACATATGTGGCATATAATTCATTAAGAAAAGATGTATATGGTTTCCAATGACTACAAACAAGATTCAGATTATTTCAATAATGTGTACTGGTCAAGAATGTAACTCTTCTAAATGTATACTGTGTTAAATTACGCGCCCCTGCTATTTAAATTAGATAAACATCTTTAGAAATGACTTAAATTAGAAATGTACAACATTAAGGATTCTGCTCCCTCAGAGTCATTTAACTGCTCTGACTGTCATGTGCAAGTAACCTGAGTCAGCCCGATTTGTCTGTTGAGTTGTGTCCAAAAAATGAGCGCTACATATATATATATAGTAATTCTGACATTATGATGTGACATTTGAACTCTTATTGATGCACAATAGTTGAATACAGGCAAACAATTCATATCATGATTTACATCATGGAGTCTGTCTCATATCATTGCTTTTTTGGAGATTACAGTTTTCCTGTAGAGTCTGTTAAGTTTATACAGAAACATTAAAATCATTGGCTTCATACCAAGCAGGGCACCTGGGTGAACACAGAAAAATAAAATAAAACAACTTATTTTATTTTTGTAAAATAAGTTGTTTTTGATTGGAGTTATTTTGGGAAAACTGCCTTTACGGATGTGACATGTCTGAACCAGGTTTCTAAAAACTATACACAAGTGTGAATTGTGAATTTTAACCTGTAACAATTAAAATAGCTGGTTTGGTAATTTGGTGGGTGTGCAGCTTTAAGACTGTCCAAGAGGAGCTCACAAAATGTAATAGGCATTCTAAAAGCATGACTTCAATTTTATAAGCATTGTGTTAGTATAAGGTATTAACAGTGGTGCCAACAAGTGTGCATTGTGCTACAGCTCTTCTGCGCACAAACCCCTCCAATGTGAGAATTTCTTTTTTTTATTTTTCAGTAAGAATGCATGTGGAGCTCGAAATGGTAGGCCCACATTAACAGCAAAAATAATAGGCTATGTGTGATATCCAAGGTGCGCCTCATGCATTTGGTCTGTTTTAAGGATTATGCGCTATAAATGTCAACATTTCATTAGTTGTAAATGATAGATTAGATCATTAAACCAATTATTGCTTAATCTTATGCATAGACCAATGAATCTGCATGCAAAACAACGTTGGGAACAACTTGTATTGGCAACTGGCTATCGCAGTCAGGAACTGTAGCCTATATAAAATATGTGCACACTCAATAACATGAAAAGGTATCTAAATATGTATTATATGTCTGAATGTGATTTTGGTGAGGAATTTAATTCATGAAGGCTTATGTATGCATTTGTGTGTATGTATATGTACACTACATTACCAAAAGTATCCACCCATCCAAATGATCAGAATCAGGTGTCCTAATCACTTGGCCTGGCCACAGGTGTATAAAATCAAGCACTTAGGCATGCAGACTGTTTTTACAAACGTTTGTGAAAGAATGGGCCGTTCTCAGGAGCTCAGTGAATTCCAGCATGGAACTGGACCTGTGCCACCTGTGCTGCAAATCCTGTCGTGAAATTTCCTCGCTCCTAAATATTCCACAGTCAACTGTCAGCTCTATCATAACGAAATGGAAGAGTTTGGGAACAACAGCAACTCAGCCACGAAGCGGTAGGCCACGTAAACTGACGGAGAAGGGTCAGCAGATGCTGAAGCGCATAGTGCAAAGAGGTCACCGACTTTCTTCACAGTCAATTGCTGCAGAGCTCCAAACTTCATGTGACCTTCAGGTTAGCCCAAGTACAGTACGCAGAGAGCTTCATGGAATAGGTTTCCATGGCCGAGCAGCTGCATTCAAGCCACACATCACCAAGTGCAATGCAAAGCGTCGGATGGGGTGGTGTAAAGCACGCCGCCACTGGACTCTAGAGCAGTGGAAACGCGTTCTCTGGAGTGATGAATCACGCTTTTCCATTTGGCAATCGATGGACGAGCCTGGGTTTGGAGGTTGCCAGGGGAACGATACATTTCGGATTGCATTGTGCCGACTATGAAATTTGGTGGAGGAGGAATTATGGTGTGTGGTTGTTTTTCAGGAGTTTCAGGAGGCTTGGAACTTTGAATGCTTCAGGATACAAAAGCATTTTGGACATTTCCATGCTCCCAGCCTTGTGGGAACAGTTTGGAGCGGGTCCCTTCCTCTTCCAACATGATTGTGCACCAGTGCACAAAGCAAGGTCCATAAAGACTGGATGACTGGATCAATGGATGACTTGACTGGCCTACACAGAGTCCTGACCTGAACCCGATAGAACACCTTTGGGATGAATTAGAGCAGAGACTAAAAGCCAGGCCTTCTCGACCAACATCAGTGTGTGACCTCACCAATGAGCTTTTGGAAGAATGGTCAAAAATTCCTATAAACACACTCCTCAACCTTGTGGACAGCCTGTTGAAGTTGTAATAGCTGCAAAAGGTGGACTGACATCATATTGAACCCTATGGGTTAGGAATGGGATGGCACTTAAGTTCATATGCGACTCAAGGCAGGTGAGCGAATACTTTTGGTAATATAGTGTATGTATGTATGGTTGTGTATATGTCATGCCAGTGTGCATGGTTATGTGCTGGAATGTATGTGTCCGTGCTTAGGCTTGTGTGTGTGTGTGTGCATGTCTGAGTATCTGAATGTATATGTTTGTTCAAAATTGTATGCACTGCCAGTGTGCATGGTTATTTGCTGGGTATGTTCCTGTGTCTGTGCTTAGGCCTGTATGCATGTCTGTGTGTGTGTGTGTGTGTGGCAGTGTGGGCTAGTACAGGTAAAGTATGAAGGACTCAACCCTGATTGTAGCCCCAACCCCAATTCTAGAACTGTAGTGCCCAATCAACAAAATTTTCAAAAACAAGCACACTAACCTACTGAGAAACATACACGATGGACCTGTTCTCACTAGGCACTTGTGTGTAAGCCGCAAAGCAGCAAATTTGTCTCATGTATCAAGAAGCTGCATCAAACAAACCCTCCTAAAACTAAACAAAAACTGTAACAGTTTTCACAGAATTTTAGTCTCATGTATCAAGAAGCTGCATCAAACAAGCCCTCTTAAAATGAAACAAAATGTGTCTTTTTCCTTGTATGCTTATACTGACATCAAGCAAGCCTATAATCAGTCATTTGTGGTGTAAAGCCACCAAGTAAGAGAAGAAAATGTGCAAATAGGGCACTTCAGTTAAAGGGCGTGTTGCAAGTTAAATTTGTCAACTAATTTAAACGTAACATTGTTCAGTTATATACATAGAAACGTTAATGTATAATTTGATTAATGAGATCGAATGGCAAAAAAATCAGTTTAAATATGTTCTGTTGAACATACTCTAATGGTGGCATACGAAAGATAAACATCTCCATCTGTCACTAGCTGTCCCATCGCTTGCGCATGGACCGTCAGGCATAACTATTTCATCCACAGTTACAGTCCAGTAATTTGTAAATGCAAAAACATTATTAACTCTGTCTACTGTGTTGTTACAGTGGACTGTTATAAAATGATCATTGAAGACTGCAATAAAGTGAACACAATAGTCAATAGTACATCAACGGGAAGAAAAATGAAGAAATAATAAAATCATATGCATATTTTGCACAGGTTTTGACTGGTTACAGGTCCAGAAAAACAACATAACTTACTCATAAATTAATTGGCAGAAATACACTGTCTGTGTGTCACATATCTCATCAAATAATGTTAATAGAGGATACAGAGTAAATGCAGTGTCAGCCAGAAGTTGGTTGCAAGCATAGAAGTTCAAGGCATGACATCGATAAGGAAAATGCTAGATGTCTGTAGCTAGATACCCAACAAATCTTGGACAAAAGCGTTATGGCAAAACTACACCCTCACTGACAGTCTAGTACAATCTGCAGTGTTTCTTGTGGGTGACCCGGCATAATATCGTAAACTAGCCAGCTTCAGCTAGATGTCCAGTAATGGTAACGGAGCCAATGTTATTGTGACAAAGGGTAAAAAAAGTCTCTACTCAAATAAAATCCCACAAATCCCCGTTGGGTTTAACAGAGGTCTGTCTACTACTGGTCTTCTAAAAAGGTGTGGGAGCTTCGAACCCTACGTCATACTGATACCGGAAAAATCTCCTTAGGAATCAACCGTCTCTGATGCAAGTAATCAGATCAGCACCTTACTGTAGCTAGTTCAATGCACTGATGAACTTGTATCATTTCATAATCAATATATGCTGGATTGATAGTCGTGTATACCTGCAGGTTCAGACACATTACCCTAAGTCTGTTAGCTAGTTAGATTTGGTCAACATGTGAATTACTTTCTCACTTAAATTCAACATTAAACATACATCAGCAAGACTGAATTTGCAGTGTTTATTTTCACAACAAAAATGGGCTACTATTGTTCCCAGTAGGTAGGCAGACTGTGTTTTGTTGAAGTTCCAACACTGGAAACCAGACTAATCTCTTAATTTTGCCTGTAATGTCCTACCCTCACACCCCTACTACAATTGTTGGGTGCTATTCACACCTCATTTTTTTTTCGACTCTAGGAGAGCACAGACTTTTGATGTGTTACCTTGATGAGATCACCATGAATCTCATGGTCTCAATTTCTTGCACCGGCACTGTGCTTTACCCAACCCTCTGCCTGCTGTCTAGCCTCTCTTGCCCTCCACTTCCTCCTGCTGTCCCGGTGATTTTAGCACTAGGTAGTTTGTTGGCCATTGATTTGATGTACTGAAGGCGTTGGCTAGTCAGGGCCATCATGAACTTCTGGTCTTAGCTGAAAGGGAGTCTCAGTTTTTTCGAGTTCCCAGGCGGCACAATTCACCCAGCTATGGAGGTAGCTGCTCCCCTTGTGCTCCATGCCTTTCACATTCCACTAGTCATAGGGTCTTTGTCGATGAGTAGGGGACAAAGTATTACTGGGAAGTTGTCATATTGGTAGACCCAGGCTACTAATATATGCGCTGCAAAAATGCTCTGCAAAAATTCTCAACATGGCATGAGTTTCAACCATAATCATTTGGTAAAGCTGGGCATACACTGTGTGATTTTTTTTCAATCGTGTTGTTGAGCTTCTGGTCAAACTGTACGAGTAAAACGCAGGGGTTAAAAGTCCACAGCTCACGATTCATGTTCATCTAATCCGATAATAAGCTACAACTTGACTGCTTACACTATACGAGTGAAATGAACACATTTGGAACCCCAAAACCACAACTATATAGCTATTTCTGGAAAGAAATTTGCATTTATCACACAATGTTACCTGAGTGCTCCTGGCTGTTTGCATTTTCCTGTGTGCAAAAAAGAAGATGCACCAACAAGTGGACACGCAGGTGGCTTGGAAGACGTGTGCTTTATTGTTCATCATGCATGGGAACTGTGTGAAATCGTGGTGGAAACAGTAAATAAACAGCTACTTTTGCCTACACTTTCACTTTTCCAGTATTTCCGCACAGGCTCAGAGGTGAAAAAGCATTGACTTTATAGGGGAATCCTGTCGTGGCTGTGCTTCAACTGCGCGATACCCTCACGAGGGGAGACCAGGATTTTAAACAGGTTTGATTTTCTTGCGACCATACGATTGCTGATCGCGATGTGGTCGTGAGGTGTTAATCGCTTTTCATTACCCCATGTATACTACCTGATGCACAACAACGATTAAGCCGAAACTTGGGCCGATGCCCAAAATAGTCGCTCAAGTGAAAAATTGCCTCAAAATGGGCCAAAAATCGCACAGTGTAAGCTCGCCCAACTTCTTTAAAATGAAACTTAACAAACCATTAGTTTTTAGTTGATGCTTTACTTTCTACAAATACTTGTGCATGAGAATGAGTATTACAACCTTGCCTCCATTCTGCAAATGACATTATTTCAAGTTGGAAATTCTCTCTCTTTTGTAGAAATGAGAAGGCTTTCATATGCAACTACAAAGAACATTGGTTCACAGTGCGGAAACTTGGACAACAGGTACTGCCACATGTTGTGATGTTGTACATTTATTTGTATGCACAGTCCAATCCACTATCATACAGTAATATGCTGGTATATTGCTGATATAGCCTACACTTTCTGTCAGTCCTCCCAGGTTTTCACAGGCCTTTTTTGTGATGGTTGTAATAAAAAATGTCAGATTTTGCGGCAGGTTTTGTAAAAAGTTGCAGCGGCAGTTGCAATGTTTTTAGCATTTTGCTGCAAGAAAGTTGTGCGAGTGGGTGAAAATTGCGAAAAGTTGCATTTTTTTTTTGAGACAGTGAAGGGGGTTGTTGTTGCATCATCACCATAATCATCATAATCATATTGGACTTTATTGATTGCATTGAGAAGGCTATGGATTTCAAATTAACAAATTCTGATTTAAAAGTCCTTTTCATCTAATAAATGAGAAAGCACTGTTAATAAGCTTATAAGCCTATAGCCTAACTTTAGAATTCAAGTTCACATTGAAAACTGAGCAAAACTGTCAAAACGGTGGTAAAGGATTTAATATTTGAAAACAGAGACAAGATGTAGCCTACACAAACTAAAAAATGTGATGATGCTGCTAGTTGGTCTGGTGATACCAGATGAGGAAAAGGGTGCTCAAGGAAAGTGAGTTTACTATGAAAAGGGGCTCAATCAAGAAGAATTTTGTTGAATTCTTCATGGAGATAGTAGCCTACATGAAGTACTTGCAGCACCACTACAGATCCTGCTTTATCTATTTATTTAAGTGGGAAAACTGTAGAATAGGCTACTATGCACGGGGAGAGAGAGGGAGTGTGGGAGATGCATGCAGTGAAGGTGAGCTCTGTCACTCCTCAAGCAACGGTAAGATAACTTGCATCATAACTTTTTTAACTCTGAATGGCTGATAGCCGAACCTAAATGGTTAAACACGTCAACAGTACAAAATATGATAATTAGCAGCTGTTAGGTAGGCTGGTAGGCTGCAGGCAATGCGTTTAAGATGCACATAGTTTATATTCACAGCACAAAGCAAGGAGCAGGGTAACACTCTGCAGCTGTGCAGCCTGGTACATGCAAGGGACTGCTGTGGTTGGTGATGTATCTCGAGAAATCAGTCAGAAAGTTGAGGAAAAGTTGCAGTGATTGTCAAAATTGCAAGGCTGTGATAAATTCACAGGGATTGGCTGAATTTGAAACATTGCGAAATCCTGGAGGGTCTGTTGGAAATCCTTAGAAATTGCAGTGTATGCCTGTATTTTATGTCCACTACTTTTTAAATTGCTTTTCTTAACTCCAAGAAACCATTTTTTGTGGAGAATTTCCACACTGGTGTAGTATCATGTGTAGATTCGAATGTCTTAGGATTACCGTCTGATCTACCACTGATATTCTATTATTTGAAACAAGCCCAGATATTTCTTTCCACACATCCAAATTTGAATTTGAATTTGAATTATGATGACTTTACACATTTCCATCATCATAGAACATGCCTGAATTCGTCTGACTTTAAGTAACTGCTGAGCTAATTTCGGGTTTCAAATTAATGACGCTTCTGGAAGGATAATATTGAGTGTAAAACAAGTGTTATTTGTGAACTTCCATGTTGAAAGTAGTCGCAGAGGACATTTTTTTTCCCCAAAAAAATTAATTTGTTTTTTCATCTGGGTTTATGCAGGGTCTAAAAGTCTTAACATTTAATATGAATTTAAGGCCTTAAAAGTCTTAAAAGTTGTATGGTATCATGTTTTAGGTCTTAAATATATTTAATGTAGGTCTTAAATTGCTCTATGATTATTTTCTGCTATTTACCATAGTTTCACCATAGTGGTGCATTTTAGTGTAGGCTGTGCCACTTGTGTGAAGTGTGTCTTCAGCCTTCTGTCTGGGGAACCAGGATTTGAAATTGTTGTGTGAAGTAAAGTTGTTGTATACAGGTAGGTCTCAAAAAATTAGAATTATGTGGAAAAGTTCATTAATTTCAGCAATTCAATGAAAATGTGAAACTCATACATTATATCAATTCATTAGACATTAAGTGAAATACTTCTAGCCATGATTTGTGTTAATTTTGATGATTAAGGCTACAGCTACAACTCCAAAGTCAGTCTCAGAAAATTAAAATATTACATGATCATTAAACCTTGTATTGGTACTTTTGGCAGTGTGTCCTGTCCTGCTGGATGAATAAAATCAACATCTCCATAAAGTTAGTCACTAGAAGGAAGTAGGGCTGCAGCTATTGAATATTTTTGGAATTGAGTATTCTGTCGGGGGGTTTTTTCATCAATTAAATGAGTAATCAGATAAAACATATTTTTGTGTATTTTAACAGTAATATCAATAGTGTGTTACGTAACATGAAAGACATGCTAAAATGACCAAGCAGTTGGCTATCATTCCTGACCATAAAAGGTTTTTACTTCAACTGCAACAGTCCAATCATTGGATGAAAGCTCAAAACCTGGCTTCTATACTTAACCCATTTAGTGCACGTGTCATGTGGCATTGTAACAAATACATAACCATACACACAGCATAATGTAAATTTACTGTGAAACGTGTATAACATAAAAAATATGAAATACAACTTTACAAATAAAGGCTATTTGTCTTTAGTTTTATCTTTTAAAAAGGAAATTGGGTTGTATCTCCTGCAACAAATCATTTCAGAAAAAAGAAATGAATGCATGTGCAAGATGGGGAGAATAAAACTGTGTGTGTGTGCTTGTGTGTGTTTGTGCAACATGCTTAGTCATTACTATAGACTAGACTAGATACTGCAGCAAGTTGTTAGCGTATGCATAGAGCGCTCACTCCCCTAAGCATGTAAAACTATTTAACTAATAATAATTTGTGGAGTAAACTTGAGAGTTTCTGGTTAGAGTGTGTATTTCTTACGGTTGTTAACTGAAGGAAACTAGCTTGTTATTTAAGCTTGAGGTTTATTAACTGAACTACCTTGCTGTGGTAGGGCACAGGACTCCGACAAGCATCTAGACAACTACAAAAAAAGTATGCATCATCGTTGCGATGTGCACTGTGTGCAAAATGCATGCAGGCAGCCATGTGTGCGGAAGTGTACTGTCACCTTAATGAATCTATATAATGTGTGCGTTTTACTTTAAATTACTGAAATTAACAAACTTTTCCACAGTATTCAAATTTTTGCAGACCTACCTGTATATTGTGATTAAAAACAATATAATTTGGTCCCATAACATAATTCCCATTCCCATAATTCCCATCTTACAATTTACTATGAAGTGAACAGTTACTACGAGTTAGCTGGTCGTCACTCTGGATGTCTAGCTATCTGTAGAAAGAGTTAGGAAATTTGTTTCTCTTAGCTCGATTTCAGCTTCACTCCTAGATACTTTGCCCATGTAATGCCTGTGTTGGATACCTTGTTTAAGAAAATTGTAAATGATGAGTTTGAGTTGAGAAATGAGTTTGCTTGGTCATTTCAAATCGATTCTGATTCTGATTATTGTTTTAGTGGTTTAACCTGAATTCACTGTTGACGGGACCAGAGCTGATATCAGACACTTACCTGGCTCTTTTCTTAGCACAACTTCAGCAAGAAGGTAAGAATCATAGAGCAGTGTTGCATATCGACAGGAGGGAAAAACTGACAAAAAAGGAATAATAAATGGCAATAATATTTTGTACCCGTGAAAAGATTTTCACAATCTGTGCTAGTGCAAGTAAATTTTGCACTTGTATGTCTTGTGCATGTGCAAAAAATCATTGTCTTTGAGGATATGATTTGCACATGTGTAGAGCAGTTTTGCAGCTGTGTAATTAATTTGTGTGTGTACAAAAACAAAAAAGGCCTTACCTGCCAAAATATTTTGTGCACATGTGAAAAACATTTGTCCACTGGGATTTGGGTCTTTGCACATATAATTAGACCCAAATCCCTGTGGACAAATGTTTTGTCAACATTTGGGGCTCTATTTTCACGATCATATGCGCATTGTCTAAAGTCTGTCGCGCAAGTTGCTTTGGGGGCGTGCCCGACACAATTTGGTATTTTGACGGCGGGAAAAGCGAACATTGCGCCAGGCGCATGGTTCAAAAGGGTTGGTCTTAAAGTACTTCATTAGTCGTGGGTGTGTTTTGGGCGTAACATACAATTAACCAATCAGGATTTATACTCTCATTCCCTTTAAAAGCCAGCGGCGCATTTTCCATGGTGTGTTGCTATTACGATGGCGAATTTACCCGTAAGACGGGAGCGTTTTTCGATGGAGGAGACCGATCTGCTAGTGCGTGAGGTAAAAGCGCGTGAACAGGTTATCTTCGGGGATGAAAAGAATCCCCCCAAACCTCCACAGGTCAAGGAAGTATGGGAGGAAATATCCTCAGTTGTGTCCTCCGCCTTTGGCAAAAAAAGAACATCCGAACAGTGCCGAAAGCGGATGTTAGAAGACGGGGGAAACAAAAGCTTTCAACGCAAATTAATAAATATTGTGATATATGTGATGTACATTTATATTTCATATTTCCAGGGACTCCATAATTTATTTCTCCACATGAAAAACTTTTGTATAAACCCTGCTGCGCACTCCTGCTGATGAGAGAAGCATGGCGTTCGCGCATTGTGCACGCTTTCATATCCTAAAGCTCTGTGCGCCCCTAAAATAGCTTTTCAGCAATGCGCAACTGACGACAGACCAGGGTTTTGTTGGTCACTGGCGGATTTAATTTTTGCGTCCTTATAATAGCATCTGGCACGCTTTGCGCCAGACCACACCTCTTCTTTTCGCTGACACACCCATGACGGCGCAGTGTCATCTGCTATCTAGACAACGTGATTTTTTGCCGGAAAAAATGAACGATGCGCTGGCACAGAATAGTAATGACACCATGTGCATGTCGCGAATGCACAGTGCGCCGCTGCATGATAGGGCCCTTGATGTTTTGACATGAAATTAAATGTTTTGACAAATTTATTTGCACACACACAAATTAATTCTACAGCTACAAAACTGCTCCGTTCATAGAATGTTCAAATCATATTCTCAAAGACATTTTTTTTCAGATGTGCACAAATTATTTGTGCAAGTGCAAGATTTACTTGCACAAGCACAGATTGTTTTATACAGCTGTAAAACTCTATACACATGTAAAAATCTTTTCAGTCACAAAATATTATTGGCATTGATTTGATTCCAGAAATGACTGAAATACAATGTGAAAAATGGAAAGTAAATCCCTAGCATGTTTGCTTTTGACATTGAAATGACAAACAGCTGTTAAATTTATTTTTATTTTTGTGACAAATGACTAATACGTACCAGGAAAATTATAGCAAAATGCAAAATGTAGATATTTCATTTCATTTGTAATTTTGTTTTATTTCCTTTTGACTATTTAAAAAAATGACAGAATACTCGATTCCAAAAAATTCAAAAGTTGCAGCCCTCATTTTGAGAGTTCATTTTTTGGCAATATCAACCGAAAGTGCTAAAATGGCAGTACGAGAGGCACTCTCCCTTTATTTCTGCTACCAGTAGCCTAAAGGTTAATAAATTGTTTTATATTTAGATATAAAAAGGGGACTTTTCTCCAATCAGTACTAATGTGGTGTCTGTGTATGTGTACAAGCATACCTTGAAATGGAGGTGAAATATACAAACATGAATAGACTCAGGCTATTAACAATAACTACAAAGCAAAAGCTTTAGACATAGTGATGATGAAGCAAATCACTAAATTAGATTTTATTTCCATATTAATTGCAAGTTGTACATGTTAACATGTAGGGCTAAGTGTGAATCCGTTTTTTATAGTATCAAGTAGGAAAATATGTTGGTTGTTTTTTGACAGTAGAGTTCTAATTCAGTCAATTTGGTAAAATTCATGTTAGTGTTGGTCTGAGTGTGTGCATTTCTACAGACTATGAATGTTTCAGGTTCAGGTTTCAGATTTTGTGCGAAGACAACAAGCCAGCTGTTTCAGGACGGTTAATTTAAATTCCTTTAACAAATCTTTCTCAGGATATTCTATATTCGTGATCCAAGGAAGCCTGCCCGAATGTGAGGCCGAGAAGATTTTGGGCATTGTACGTGTAGAACAGCAGCAGAGGCCCAAGCTGATTGGTGAAGATGATGCCCAGACAAGTGGTAGTCAAAGGTGAGCATGTGTAAGTAGACTATAAAGAGGTCTTTCAGGTGAAAAATCAGCTTGGGGGTGGATGATTCAGAAGCCCTTTGATCTTAGGTATTACGTGTACAGATAAGCTAAACTGCTCAAAAACGAGAATTGCTCAGTTTACAAATATAAACTGAAGAGTCATCAAACTTTCATGTTCAGACATTTATTGTGATTGGCAGTACTATTTCCTTCCAATTGCTTCATTCAACTCAGAGTAGGCACGGGAGGTAACCTTAGCTTGCTAGCTATGGAAATAGCTTTGTTTTTCCAACCCATGCAAGCAAAGTTGCCTAATGCTGTTCTAGGTGTTAAAAAGCCACAAAGTGTTTAGCAGAAGTCTCTTTTGTCATGTTCAGAGTTTGATGCACCATCAAAATTATTTTGCAATTATTAAATAGTGCTTTGATATTGCTTTAACTCTGATTTGCTCTGGGTTACTGATATTAACTCTGCAGCAATTGATGTCTGTGAAAGTGTCAATAAAATTAAAAATTGCAACCTTAGAGTGTTTAAAAAATAAATAAATACTGAAGTGTTTTATTGTTTAATATTTAGTACACATAATTTAAACATATGTAGAAGCAGGTCAAAGCAACTTCGTCAGGGCTACAACAATTAATTAGTCAATGACAAATTAATGGTCAGCTGTTTTCTAATTGATTAACCGGTTTGTCATTTTTAGTAGAAGTAGCTTAAAATTCTCTGATTGCTGCCTCTTAAACTTAAATAGCTAGCTCTACTTTTTCCACTATTAAAGTAAACAAAACATCTTTGACATCTGTGCAAAACAAAGCATTTGGAAACATAGTCTTGGGCATTGAGAAGCACTGACATTTTTCACCATTTTCTTACATTTTAATTGATCGCCTCATTGATTCTTAATAATAGATAGATTACTTAAAGCACATCTGGCAATATTTTATGCCCTTTTTAGGTTAATTTACTAGCTTTGTAATCACTTTGTTTGATGGTTCAGTGGCTCATTACGGGGTGAATGCAGACTCTCTCAGCTCCCATTGGTGCTGCTTCCAGCAGTTACAGTACTTGCAATTTCTTTACAGCACCCCATTGTCAAATGAAAACGAAATCAATAATAACTAAAATGTTATTGTTTTCATTCAGTATGAAGTTGCTGCTTCAAAGGCCACTAGAATTTAAATTCAATATAAATTGAAGCATCATCGGGCGTCCCAGACTTCGCATAGAACTGTATGTAGGCACAAATGTCTAATAATTTAACCTGTTTACAGTTTGATCTGATTACAGTCCTAGATAGATGTTCATTTGACCTGCAGGGCCCCCTTGAAAGTCAAGGACCAAGGACTTGGATTAGAGGAGAGAGTGTTGGATTCAGATGAAGAAGAGTTGAGGAAGGCCCTGGCTCTGAGCCGACAGGACATGGAGGTGGAAGATGAGGAGGCCGACCTTCGTAGAGCTATCCAACTTAGCATGCAAGGTGGAAGGAAAATTTTCTGTCAATTCTATAGACAGTTATATATATATTTGTAAGAAATTATTGTAATAAACCACAAAATGGCCATTATACATCATCAGAGTTTGAGGAACTATGTTAGATTGAAATATTGGCTTAAATGAAAACAGTGGTCCAGCCTGTAAATTCACAATATAAGACAGGTCTCAAACGTGCAGCTCCTGAAACTTTAGCACAGACATGCCTTACCCTTAACCCTAGAGCATGTAAAAGGTGAGCTGCAACATTTTTCTAAGCAGTGCCCAATTTTCAACTTAGGTTTTGCTAGGGACAAAAATGATCAGAATCAGACGGCAACACAAGGTTACCTGAATGTTCCACTAATTAAATATTTTTCAGATGCATGTGGAAAATTTTTAAAGTTAATAACTACACAACTGCCGCATTGATATGATCAAGCTAAACTATTTGAAATGGCAAAATGGCTCAGTTATAATGAAAAGGATTCAAGTTGCCACTGCAGGACTTGTATAAAGCACACACTGCACAAGCATCGGACATCTGATAATGTCGGGCTGTCTTTGAGTGTCATTGAGGGAAATTTGAGAGGTTTGCAAAGCGTGGCTGATATCAGGAGATGTCTGCCGGCTGGTTTGCTAATGAGCTGGCTGATGTCGGTAATGGGCATCAGTTTTCGAATGCTTTTGCTTGTCTTTGCACTTAACAAGAATACAAGCTACATGCCTGTATTAGGCCTACACTTAAAATCTTTAATACTCCATTAGTTATTTTGTTGTCTTATAGTTTTGCATGCAAAGAAGTCATCACATTATTTGCACAGGCGTCAGTGAATGACATGAACCATTAAAAGAAAATGAGAAGTGTTGACATACCATGTTTTTTTTAGCTAGATCATGGCAAAATTTAAATGGCATAAGGGAATTACAAAAGCAGCCAATAGGCTATTTTTAACTAAAATGAACAACGCCTGAAATGATTATAATTTGATTACAGAAGTAATTGTGGCAAAATACTTTGCTTTAAGCCCGGTGTTTCTCAAAAACTTTGCAGTTTGCATGAACAGCCAGCAGCCTAGGCTGTTTTGGAGACTATTGTTTAGCCTGCAACTATAGTGCACTTTGCAGAAATGCAAAAGGACAAGGCTGTTAGCATGTGGACTTGTGGACGTGTGATTTTAGTAGACTAATTTAACCAACATAGTTGATGCCAATGTTCCTGACACATTTTTTTACCGTAATGTGAGAATGTAGCACTTTGCAGTCTATCCTTTCACATTTCAGCATTCCTTCCAAGAACACAGACTCCAAGCATGAAAAAACAATCCATCTGTAGTGTCTGCAACTGTTTAGTGTGTGCATCTGCACTGGCTGATTTTCACTATTGCGCTTAGAATGCAGAAGCTGACCGCAGATAATTCATGTTTTTAATACCACCACTTATAAACATTGTTTGCTAATTGTGTGAAGCAAGTGTCAAAAATCCAGAAAAATGCTTAAATATGAGGACATTATTTCTTGCTCTGGACTGCAAAACCAGACGGGCTGCAAAACCAGATGGTTAGCCGAAATCCGGACGAATGGCCATCAAGGACGGGTGCATTAATGCATGGTCTGTTGTGTCATGCGTGAGAAAGTGAAAGCAAACCATTGCACTACAGCTAATAAGAAGCAACAGCCAAAGATTTGAATATAAAGTGTTCAGCTGAGTGACTGACAATTGCCAAGCTCTTGTGTATCTCTGTGTGCCAATCCCGTTACTTTGCAAGCTTGTCTACCAATTGAACCGGGACGTGCTCTTTGGTTGGCCTGCATATAGCCTAGGGCTCTGCTCTGCTCTAGCAATACGGCGCCAAAATTCCTGCCAGCAACCAAAACTATTTCATCCCAGCTGTTAGATATGAGGACAGAAGCCCATAAGTTGCATGTTTGAAAACTGCCAAACTGCTCTCAAACCAGCCCAATTTTTGTTCACCCATCCAAGCCATTTTTTACACACAAAATTAAATGAAAAATAGCCCAATTGGGCGGGAAACCACCCAATCGGACAACACTGTCTTCACTACAGCAAGATATACCACCTGAAGTCCCACAAAGGCGGTTGATATAATTTACAGAAAGTACATTGCCCCTTTTCTAAATGCCACACTGGTGTAGAGAATTATCAAGAGGTTAGAATGCCAAATAGAACCTATGTTGTGATGTTTTAAGACTGTAAGCACGTAAGATTTTACTCTACCCTACTATATCTTCAGCCTTTAGTTCAGCATCAAAAGTCCCACATAGCCAAATGACAAACAGTTTTGCAAATGCGTCATGGTTTTGATCATTTGTAAGGTTGTTAGTTTCATTTGTAGTTAGTTAGTTAGGTTAGTTGCAGCAGTTTCTCCTCTAGCTAGTCAGTTCTCTGCACCTCAGACATGTTTCAATCGCCGTCCTTGGACAGGACATTCAAATGGCTAGGCAGCAGGTAACTGGTTCATCAGGCATTAGGCTGAAGTCCCATAGCAAACACTGCCTGGTAACCTGGTAAAAATCCAAAAATCCAGTTTGTAACAACAAATATGGGGGAAAGCATAGAATTTTGCAGTAAGTGAAATGACGCACTCTATCAAAAAAGTCTTAGCTATCGTGAGTTGTTTGCTTGGAAACACTGTAAAAGCCTTTTTAACCAATGATACAACTTTCATGTGTCACGTTACTTTAAGATCGATCCAAAAGAATGCCCTTAAATGTGATATTCACAGTTCGAGCAAAGAGCCTACTTGCTGTCAAAAATCATTAACTACATCTCAAAACACTCATTAGACCTGTACCAAGAGGTACAAGAACACTTGTAGTGCATTTGTAGTGACACATTAAAATTAGTTAGTAACTTTACTGCAGTGAACTTCAGCAGATGGTTAACAGAAGCCGAAATAACGTTGAAAATATCACCCAAGATTATCGATACAATAAACTGGATCTTCAGAAATAACGCAATGTAAGTTTTATCTGAAGGCTGACTAATATGTTACCAAACAAACAGAAACATCATGTTACTTGGTAAAAGATTTGTGTTTATAGTTTTTACCTCTTCTTTAAGCTTTCCATGCTCTTCCAGGCCAAAACCTTTGTTGTGCTCTCTCACATTTTGTTCACGTAGCGTGGGAGGAGATTTCTTAGACCTTCTTAGAGCTCGGTGGGAGGGACCTGACAATTGTACTTCAAATATTTCCTAGATTTTGCCAATCTTGCCAACGGAAGCATGACGTAACCTCTTTTAATGAATAATCCTCCGTGTGCAGCCAATAGTGTTTGTCAGGCAGAGAGAAAGGCACTGCAGATGAGAGAGCCAGAAGTTGCCAACTAAACAAAGTTGGCAGCAAACTTTGAAAATGTTGGTCATTTAGCCTAATAAAGCTGTAACTCCTTGAACTGACGCATATAATGACGATCAGACTGTCTGGAGATGTGAGATGTGAACACTGAAGCTGTATGTCATTCCACCGGAGAATGTCATGTAGATCTGTGGTTTTGCTGTCCGCTTTAGCAAATGAAATAACCTTCACGGTTGAGAAACACACATTTACACCACACATTTGCAGGTACCAAACTTTTAAAACATAAAAGTACTGCCATACCCACACTTGGCTCAAACACCAATTTCAAGCGAGTAGGCTCGGTTTCAATTTACTGGTCCCTTGCGCGCTCAGATCTCCTGCACAGTTGCGAAAATTGTGCAGATATATTAAACGACAATACTGCAGACAAAAGATCAGTCCACGAAGATGAGATGCCTGTTTTTCGGCTAGGTCCAGAGAAAATCTAAGCTAACAGCACTACTCAGTAAGTTAAGACAATGACTGTATGACTGTAGCATGACAAGAGATAGACTAAGACTATCTAATCAAATAGTAATGAGCTTTTTCCACTGTAAATATACCCGTTGTCTACATAAGCAATGACGTAGGGCAAGAATTGTCTAGCAAGTAAACTTCTAGAATTTTGAAAAAAGGTTAAGTCAGGGGTGCGGTATGCTGTGACAAAAGCATGTAAAGCAGAGCCATACAGCCAGAATTGCTCTACATGATCTGACTGATAGTAACAGCAGTTTAAATGATAATTTTGACTAGTACAGAGGCAAAGGCCGGCAGGGGGGCTCAGTAGTAACCTTCGCGTGACCCCAGTACCTGTCTGTGGCCCATAGTTTGAGAAACACTGCAATAAAATGTAGACCTTAATGAATTAACATTAACATTTTGGTTGTATTGCACTGTAATAAGATTTTTTGTAAAATTATCAGATTTCAAAGAGTGAATCTATCAATCCTGTGTTAGTCATGACAGAAGTCATCAGCCTACCGGACCATATATCATTGGGGGAAGAAATAGAGGGATTTGGCTTGCATGCTGTTTGAATGAGAAGCTTGACAAATTGGGGTCGTTTTTATGTGTGAAAATTATGGTCATTTTTATGGTTGGAAATGACGGCCATTTTAGTAAGACAGAAAGTACAGGTGTGGCCAAAAGCTTTTAGAATGACACAGCAGGATTTGTGTTTTGCAAATTATGCCACTTCTAATTTTTTATGGCGATTGATATTGTTTCAAATAGCTTCATTAAAGCATAAATTAAGCCATGACAGATACCATCTAATAACATTTCAGTATGGCCATATCATCAGCACAGGTGTTATTTCAGCTGACCTGAGCTCCTAACCTGAAGAATTGCACAAAATCATGTGTTTTAATATGATTGCAATGGTGCTCAGCAGGACTGTCATGCTCAGTCTGAGTAGCTAGTGAGAAAGATTGGTGTGTATCTCTTTCATTTGACCATATACCAAATGAACTTAAATAATGCTGCAACAAGTTGTCAGTGAAAACAGAAACAGGACTAAATTGACTGTCCCATGCCTAATTTCTGCCCCAAGACTAATTTCTGTGTTCCTTTGTAAAGGTGCAGCTCTTACCACGCCCACCACCATACCCAAAGATGGCAGTGTTCCTGTAACATCAGGAAGCTCATTGTCCACAGGGATCTCAGATGGTCCCCGGGAGAACAACTTGAGTGCTGAAGAGTTACGCAGAAGGAGACAGGCCTACTTCGACAGGCATGTATTTGTGTTTATATGTGCAAAAAAACACATGACGAGGCTGATGTGTCTCCAATTGAGATTGTATAGTAGTAGACACTGGCAGAGCAAAATTATACACCTCCTGAATGGAAAGTCAGCCAGAGGTTTTTATTTTATTTACCAAGAATCTACCAATCTTCAGTTATTTATGATATAAGTAAATAATTTAAATCCTTGTTGTTTTTACCTGCCTAGGGCTCTCAAGTCAGACGCATTGAACATGAGACACACACAGTTGACAGGTCACACATGCTCTCACACCACACACGCCTTTCCTCACACTAACCTTTCTCCTGAAGTTTGCTCATGTAGTCAACATTGAAGAATAAGTGTTCACCTTTTGTAGGTCTACACATTCTCTCATACACATAACTGGTGATAATAGCACATAGTTTAGACACAGTGGCATTCTGTTGCATACACAAGTTCAAATGCATGCAAGTAAATTTCTCAAAAAACGAACGTCTAAACTCATCGAAAGTGCCTAGACTTTCCTGTGATACTAGTCACTAGTCTCTTTGATAAGTCATCGCAAGTAACTTGATTGAATGATAAGCACAGTGAGGATACAAATAATTGTAGCTGTTAAATCAGAGACGGTTTAGCCTAATGCTTAAATACAATATGCAATAAAAAATGGAGCAAGGTTTCCATGGTTTTTTACTTTCACTCTCACTCTCGCCTTTCTGCCTCCCCCGCCCCAAATAGTTCTATCCAATGACTGAATGACCTTACCACATGTCATTTTATTTACAAATTCTAGTCTACTTGCAAAAAAAAAGCAGTGTGAAAGCAAACCATACCGAACAAAAACATTGTATTTTGGCCCGGACCAAAACAAGGGAACGAACTCTCGTGGTGTGAATGGACGCTTCTGAGGGACACAGACACCATCTTTCACGGTGTATGTGTGCATGTGCGCATGTGCATGTGTATGTGTATGTGTGTATGCTTGTGTATGAATTGCATGGAAGAGCCCTTCTATCTAAAATAAATGTAGCGCAATCAGGCTGATTAGACTACCAGACCAGAAACACCTAAATCAGACCTGAACAGGTGGTGGTAAAAGACTGAAAAATAAATGCAAACAGTTTAGTCAATGAATTGGAAACACTTATGTGGGTTACACTAAAATGCCCAAACTTTCTGGATATCAATATTCTGTTTCTAACTGTTCAAACTAGTTGGTTCAGTTTGACTTGCAGTGTCACCATGCCTGCCACAAAGTCAAAAATATTTCTCTTTTGGACACATCATGCACCTCCATGTCCTTCTTAACACAGAAACTGAGGACAAATTTTTGATGAATCTTGAGTTCTGTAAGATGATGCCATGCATCTGTGCTTTAAGCTCAATTAATAAGGACCTGCTTTTGAAATGTTGTGCTCACACAGGCAGTCTCCACTCCAAACGCAAGCTGCACAGCACCAGGACAGTAAACCTACAGGTATGACCACTGACACCACCAGTGTTTGATCTGTCATCATCAAAGAGAACTTGGGATAGGTCCAAATTGGTTTCTTAAAGTTTTTATATTTTTTAAAGCAATTTTTTTTTTTTTTTTATGTATTTTTCATTGAAATACATTAGCAAACTATCACCAGTCCTGTAAGTCTCAATGCCTGGTGCAAAAATCTTAACATCTTAACAACAGATGATGCATTTTTGCCTTATACCCTTAAGAAAAAACAGTTGGTTTCGGTGCACTCTGACCCTATTTGGCCCGCTGTCTAGGTCTTTTATGAGTTGTATGTCAGAGTTTTTTTTTTTTTATGGATTGTGTTGAGATATATTGTCCCGCAATCCCACCCTCCAGGCTTTGATGGGCAGTAGCAGAGACCAAATGCAGCTAAGGAGTGACAAACAACGTTATGGCTATCGCTGACGCCTTAGATTGATGACATCATCCAGACTGATTGAAATACAGAGCTGACTCCCTCTAATTCAAACCTGTGTGTGCAAGACATGGATAAATGGACTTCTACACAGCGACAGAAGAAATGTCCTGCTGAATATGCTCAGATTGTGGTAGACAACAGTTAGAATGAACAAACGAGGTGGAGGAGTCTTTTCAAATCTCAGTGAAATCAGTGCAGACGAATGCAACGCAACAGGAAATTAAACTTTGTCCCTTCGACCTGTACTACTGCGCAGGTTGCAAGTCAGTCCCCAGTTGCAGTAGTTTTTATGGTCCTTTACTTGCTTCCTTTAAGTAAATGCTTTTTTCTGTCATGTCATTTTGGGAACATAGAGGGAGGCCTTCATTGACATTTAACACTGTGTTGGGACCTCTCTCATTAGTAAATGTAGGAGAAAATTGTCTTGGGTGAAGTCTGTTCCACCTTGAAGAGATGACTGGAGTACGTACCTCAGCCATTTGTTCACTGTTAACCTCCTAATGAGGGGTTGGCAAATGTATAATTAACACAGATTGTTAGATCATATTTTATGTTTTTTTCTTTTTCTAACAAACAGTGTGCGTTTGATAAGTTTAAACACGTATTTTTTCTAAGAAAAAAATCTGAAACTCTTTGTTTTGACAGGGGAGTGTAAAGCAAACAAAAAAGTGTGCAAACCTATCCAGGTAGCGTTCTACATAGAAGGAAAAAAAACATGGGGTTGGCTTGCATGCAAACTTTATTTAACCAAGATATAAAAGATTCTGACGAACTTTTCCTTTGTTAACTTTAAAAGGTGTCACAAGTTGCAGTGGGAAAGCTTGAAATGGCAACAGATAAGGAAGGTCATATGTATTTTATATTTTTAGAATTTTATTAAAAAACACAATAGTTCATATTTTTTATTTTAATTTAGAATATTGTTTTTCCAATTTATTCATCTACTGGTCACAATCATGTCTGTCATTATTTTGTGGTAGTTTTTTTTTTTTTTTTTTTTTTTTTCATTTTTATTATCTCCATATGCTTTCTTGTAATTAAAATGCTTTTATCCAAGGAAGTGTTTGATTATATTTCCAAAACACATTCACAAACTAAAATGTTGTTATAGTCAGTGATGGAAGTAATGAATTACAACTACTCAAATTACTGTTATTAAGTAGTATTTCTGGTTGCTTGTACAGCAATTGTAACAGTAATTGAGTGATTTTCACAATGTAACCACATTTAAAACCCTGCTGAAATCTAGCTGAATTGCATCACTAGAGAAAAAGCTGATAAAATGACTAAAAGCAAGCCTGGGCAAGCCATGATTTTGCTCTTCAACAAAGCATTGCCACCAAGCCAGTTTGCACTTCTCTTTGTTTGCCTGTGATGGAGTCCAATCAAAAAAGGGTGGTCGCTAGACCACTTCAGTACAGTAATTCTGCAACTGCGTTCATCACACACCTATTTCTCTCGATGCAATCGTTCACAACCTCCTACACAACAGATGACAAAACATAGGCCTATATCAAAATAATCATGAGAACATGTAGCCTGCTGAATTTTGGTACAAGTAGCCTAATCCAGCAAGAATTTAGACCTGCATGACACAAGTCAAGCCAAAAAAAGCCTGAGGTGTGAGTAAAGACACTTGTAAATAAATAACACTTGTTATGCCACATTTAGTTTGTACTAAATGCATTAATGGACATTTTGTGGCTGTGTGTGCAGCAAAATACCTCATGGTATGGTATGATATGAATGAATATGTGAAATTTGAGGATTTTGGTATTTTTGTCTGTAGAACAACACAAATAAATGTACAAAATATTTCACCTAATCATTCACATCATACAAATACCATGGCGTTTCACTGGTGTCACAGAAGTGACTGTTTTCCAAGGAACTGACGGAGTGCACGGGGGACGTTAAGACAGCTCACTCATTTCCAGTGGACCATCACTGTATTGAGTATGGTAGTCTAGATTGATATTAGGCATAAGTATAAGTAGTATAGTATACTTAAACTAGTTTGTTATCAGCTCTCTATGTTCCTCAGATCACCAGTTCTATATGGCTCTGCGTGTATGGGCAATTACCCATTATAGTGACAATGGGAAATGAGAAGAGATAACTTTCTTTTTAAACCTTCACTGTTTTTCTGAGAGGTTTTCTACTCTACCTGAATGGACATAGACCCCCTCTCCCCAAGGGTCTTTAAACAGTAGCCTGTTAAAATAACACATGCTGTCACTCCACATGATTACCATTTCTCAGACTAAATGTTTTTCCTCCTTTAGAGCTTACTCACAGTTTTGTTCCAGGACTTTGAAAATGACAGATTCATAAATAATTATGAATATATTATTATTATTATACAATAACTATATTTATATATGTTCAATGAAGACAATTCAGTCAGTTTTCTTAGTCAAGTTTAAACTTTGTCAGATGTGCTACGAACAGTCACACCATATCCCACTTTTTTACGTTTGTATTTTGTAAAAGTGCGAGATGAATGGCATGAACGCTGTAGTTTACAGAAAAACATGTTAGAACACAGGTACAAAGTTTTTTAAATTTTTTTGGAACAAGAATATTATTTGCTTGTGCATAGACACAAAAACATTGTTATATGTCAACCACCCAAATATTGTGTGACTTTTTTTTTCCATGGTCTACTGTTTCATTCCCATTTCTAGTTATTCATAATTCTTAATACAACATTGTTAATCAACAACCCCAAAAGCACACTTGGACTTTGTCTCTCCAAACAGAGAACAGTGTGTCTGTTTTGCAATTTGTTACAATCTGTCTAGGCAGCAAAAGGTAAGTCTCATGAAATAATGTTTTGTTATGAGGTTATGAATTAGGTTATGAATTGATGTACAACAACAGAAAATTAAAAAAAAAAATCTAATTAATGGAACTGACTATTACAAGACCAGGAAGTTAAAAATGTTTTATGAAACAAATTAAATTGATTCAGGAAAGATTGAGCTTTGAAAATCATACCATGTTTAGATGAAAGAAAATTTTACAGATAAAAGTAGACTTTTCAGTGAATCCTTATGTCATTTGTGCAAGCAGCAATGATGACAACAGTCCTCTTCTTCGTGGTTTGGATAGTCTTGCTCAGCCCTTGCCTGTTGGTTCAGGAGACTTCACCTAGTATCACAGACCTTACATTTAAAAATATGGATTTTGCCATGGACCTGTACCGAAAGATCTCCAGCCACCATGATGATAACATTTTCTTCTCACCACTCTGTCTGTCCACCGTCTTCACCTCCCTCTCTTTGGGGGCTTGTGGCTCAACCCGAGATCAAATTCTCAAAGGACTGAATTTGGATCTGTTAGAGCGCCAGGGCACAGGTAGTCTTATCCCGGAACTCTTTCAGCATCTGCAGGAGAACATAACCCAAGATGATTCATTAATGTTCCAACAGAGCACAGCCCTGTTTGTGGGACAGAACTTTGAGATTGAAATTGCCTTCAGTGAGCAGATCAAAAAGTTCTTTGGGGCTGACATTAGCAATGTGGATTTTGCAGACCCAAAAGTTAGCATGGCTACAATAAATGAGTATGTGAGGAAGCAGACTGGACACAAAGTAAAGGAAATGGTAACATCAATTGAGCCTTTCACAAAACTCATGCTTATCAACACAATTTTCTTCAAAGGTGAGATATTGCCTTGCTCACTAGTTAGACCTACCACATTTTTACTTATGAATTAAGTTTTAAAGGGGCTGTGAGAAAGAGTCTGTAGTATGTGGTCTTGAACACATTATTTAGACTCTTCTATTGACTTGCATTGTATTTGATACAGTGCCTCTGGAGGTACTAAGCGATATTACAGGAGAGTTTGGTCTGAAGTTAGCTGGTTGACTTGGCATACAAATTTTAGTTGATAACAGGGTGACAAAGAGCAGAGGTAATTGACAATGCATTAAAATGCCTATTTTTCTGTAGCCTGTCACCAGGTAATTTCTGAATATTTGAAGATAAAAATCCTATACACGGCACCTTTAAACACTTAAAAAAAAACATTTGTTTCTTCTTTTAAATGTTTTTAGAAGCCTTCATTATGTTGATTTTTGTGTGTGTGTTTATGATATTTGCATCTTATAGGTACCTGGGAACTTCCTTTTAACCCAAACAACACAGAAAATGCCCGCTTCTATGTTGACAAGTACAACATTGTCCAGGTACCAATGATGTTTAAAGATGATCAGTTTTACACAATGTATGACGAGGAACTGCAAGTCAAGGTGTTGCGTCTTCCATATGTGAGTGGTTCGGCCATGCTTATTGTTCTTCCTGACACTAATATTGACTATACTGAGGTTGATGAAGAAATTACAGCCACAAGGTTCATTCACTGGACAAAAAATCTAAAGAAAACGTAAGTTAAATACCATTTTCATCATTTCATTGCAACAGGACACAATGGACATTCTGTTTGTTTACAAATATCCTGATACCTCCTTGAATTTCTTTCTGTCTCTTTGCAAGGAAACTAGAGGTTCATCTTCCCAAATTCAAAATGGAACAGTCGTATGCAGTGCAAAAAATACTCCCGGACCTTGGTATTACTAATATCTTTCAAGACATTGCCAACTTAACGGGGCTGAGCAAAGAACCTGGATTGAAGGTGTCAGAGGTATATTTAGTCAACATTAATAGACAGATTAATAGCATAATTCCAGTCATGTTTATGTTTCAGGTAGTGATTGGCACAAGAATACGTGTCGAGACCAAACCCATTAGTTTTTAAATGCTGTCAAGACCAAGTCTTGGAGGAGCTGAGAGCAAGACCATATTTCATGACCATGATTTTAGTAGATTTTATAACTTTTATTCAACTTAACAACTACAAGATATAACCTCTTCATGGATATTTGGAAAACATCCACATGAAAAAAAACTTCATCTCCAACTATAGGCCGATACCGAGTAAAGACTGAGTATTTTTACTTTCAATTCAGAGGCGAGACCAATGTAAACAAAAACTAGCCTTGAGACTTGTCTTGAGTCAAAGACTGGACTTGAGTACCACAACACTAGTTTCAAATACAGCTGTAACAGCACTGTAAACATTTTAATGTTACACGATGGTCACCCAACAATTACAGTAACACAGAATAAGATCATCTGTAGATTATCCCAGATTTTAAAGGGGCAATTTGTCTTTAATTTTGTCCTTTTTGATGTGTAATACATCCAAAATTCAATGATACATGTCAATAGAGTGTTAAAAAAATAAGTGCGTTGGGGGCGCCATGGCTTGGTGGGCTAAGGCATCATACCATGAACCCATGGACCTGGGCTGGGGTTTCCTATCTCCCATCTCTCTCTCCCACTCATTTCCTGTCACTCTTAACTGTCTAATCAGAATAAAGGCAAAATTAACAAATAACAGCACTGGCATCTTGTGACGAAGTATATGCATTGCAATACAGAGATTTCAAGAATTAGCATGCTAACTGACTAGTGCCAGGTCGTCTTGTCTAGTTTATGTCTGAGGCAGCAATAGTGAGTCACATACCGGCCAAACCGATCTCAGTATAGGCTACCCTATAAGCCTATAGTGGGCTGCAGGCAGGCTACCAGCAAAATGAATGAGAACGGAGTAGGCTTTTCTTGAAGTGCGAACTCCACTTGTACAGCGCCAACAGTGTCCAGGCCGAAATTATACAGTGATTATCTATGCATTAGTTCGTGATTTCGCGAATGCATAGCCTATATTGTTTTGTTTAAGATTCATGAAAAATTACTTGACATATTTTGAATGCAGCCTAGCATGAGCATTTTGTATGAGAATGAAGAGAGGCGTGAAGAAGCAATATGGGTAGGACTTTTCTTCCAAAAGAAAAGAACAATGGAGGTAGACAGCATTTCGCTTCGGCAAATTAGGCAATGTTTTGTTCTAAGTCAGGATGAGAGGAATGGAGGATATTTCACCAAGACTTACCAGTTGGTTCTCATATTCTAGTAGTCATATGTTTATGCTTTCCGAGGCAGACCAATAATTATAAAAATATGATTAGGCTACTCTGAATCTTACGGTCTCTCCACTCATAAATAACACATGAGAACACTGAAACTGTACTGAAATTAGTGATTTTTTTTGTCTTTTTTTGTTCTGCTATTCAGCAGACTATAAAAAATTTTCTCGGGGAGAAGACCCCAAATGGCCTACCTGAAAGGTTAAATCTCTTCATACTTCCATTGCGCACCTATGCTCGGTCTACAGTATGAGAAGACTGTTATCTGGTCTGGTATCAGACTATTCACTTTCTCTTTGAAATTATATAAATATGTAATTTTAGCCAATAGGATTTTGGAAAATTTCCCAAACACCCAGAACGCTGGACACCCACTTTAAAGCTGGTTCAGGTGCCGATGCTTGAATGGTGACTTGAATTTGCTAGAGAGCTTGTTTATGGATTGTTAACTTTACTGTATATTTCCATCAAGCATTTCCTGATCTTGTTGTCAAATCTGTGGAAAATACTATCCCTCATGTCACCATCAGAATAATCTACAATAAATGAACAGCAAAGCTAAATCCAAGGATGACTGACGCGAGAGATGACCACCTGCTGCTGCCGCCACAGAGGAATTATAAAAACTCATTGAAGTGAAACAAAGAGACAATTGAAGAGGGCTAATAGGAAATGACGATGAAATAAAGTTTGCTGCTGAACTTGCCACTTCTCATTTAGATTGATAAATTAAACAAATTGCTGCTAATTTGTCCCGTTGAGGGTGTAACTTTAGCTGTTTGGCTGCCTAGATAACCATTCCCAAAAAGGTACATCCTAAGGCACTTGATGACTTTAGGCCTGTTGCCTTCACCTCACATTTAATGAAGACCCTTGAACAGCTGATGCTCCACTCCTAAGACTCCAGGTTCACATGCGCTTGACCCCCTACAGTATTACCAGAATGTGGGTGGAGGATGCCATTCTATATCTACTACACAGGGTGTATTCTCACTTGGACAAAGAAGGCAATGCTGTGAGAATTATGTTCTTTGACTTCACTGCCTTCAACACCATCTAGCCCCTCCTGCTGAGGGACAAACTACTTCAGATGAGAGTGGACTGAAGCTTGGTGACCAGGATCACAGATTACCTCACAGAATGGCCCCGAGTTTGTTAGACTGAGGGACCTCACATCCGAGGCTGTGGTCAGCAGCGCCACAGGGAATTGTTCTCTCTCCTGTATTGTTCACCTCGTGAAGTTCTCTGATGACGCTGCAATTGTGGAGTGTATCAAGGATGAACAGGAGGGCGCAGAGCCCCCAAGGTGACATTAAAAAAACACGGAGGACAAAAAAAAGAACCCCTCTGTGAAAAATTTTTTTTAGGTTCATGGTCCGTACTGGGCTTCATTGGCTGCTGCAATGCAGTGTAGGTCATTTAGACTAGGCTATAGGCCTACTCTCCAGAGCTGAATTCTCTGTCAGTCTCACAGTCAAAAAAATAGGCTGTAGGCCTAATCAAACAATTCAACTTCACATTAACACCTTCCTATCTCCGATTTATCCAATGCCACAAAAGGACTGATAGTAGGCCTTGTCTAAATAACCTAAAACAGGCTATGCAAGCAGGTCTGTGCAGACACCAGACAGACCAGTTAATGTGTTTTTTAAATGATTAAATTTAGCCAGCTGTTGTCGCAGCATCTCCTCATTCGCAGAACTGCATGGTAGCAGCCAGAGGGCAGAATCGAGCCCAGTATGAACCATGAACCTAAAAAAAACTTTTGTGAGATCTGGCAAATGTTTACAAGATCTTGCAAAGGTTTTCCGAGACCTTGCAAAAGTATGTACGTTTTTTCGTTTCCGTCATGTTTTTTTTTTTTTTATGTCATCTTGAGGTCTTGGGGAATGCGGAGACTATCAGTACATACAAGTACTACAAGTACTTGTACAAGTACAAGTACAATAAACTGGTCTGATGCACTTGAAAGAAAGGGCAGAGTAGGCTCTATTTCCTTAGGAGGCTGGGGTCCTTCAATGTCTGCAGCAAACTCCTGCTTATGTTCTACCAGTCTGGTATTACAAAGTCATTTTCTATGCTGAGGTTTATTGGGGAGGCAGCACTAGAAACATAGGACAGGCTGGTTAGAAAAGCTGGCTCTGTGGTGGGCATAGAGCTGGAGTCACTGACATCAGTTGCAGATAAGTGGACTCTGAGCAGACTGCTCTCTATTATGGACAATGACCGCCACCCCTGCACACCACTTTCTCCAAGCAGAATGGCACATTCAGTAGGCTTCAGTAGGCAGTAGGCAGTAGACTTCTGTCTCTATCTTGCAAAACAAACAGGTTGAATGATAGGAGATATTGTTAGTGGAGAGAGCCTAACTAACGTAACGTTGTCATGTCCCTAGTTTAGTCAATTTAGTCATGTTTTTTGTGTTTTTGTAGAGCAGTGAGTAGTTTTGACTTCAAAGGTCACGTTTATCATATCGCTATTTATTTCAAATGAACACTGAAAATGTAATACTGGACATATTTAATGGACTGCTAAAGGGAAACCGCTTGATGTTATCATAGCACAGACTCTCTTGACCGATATTTTATATTGTTCACTTTCGTGGGTGGAAAAGAATTACATCTGTGAACTTGTTTGGGAGTGTGGTTGTTGGTGTGGAGTGGCATGGAGCATGGATAGTGATGGGAGAAGGGACTGCGGTTTCTTGTTTCAAACGCTATGGTGGACTTTTATGACACATAGCCCCTTTAATATTTTTTCTCTTTCTCTGAACTCAATTTAACTCTTTCCAGACCGTCCATAGAGAATACAGCACGTACATACCAATAACATAACTGAATAGTTCTGCCCTTTCTCTCTAAAGAAAACACACACAAATGTCTAAGTGTCAAGGGGGGTCTAGGCCTGTCATACAAATTGTTACATACTGGATCCTTTTACATATATTTCCACTGGTTGGGTTTAATCTATACACGTTAATACATCAACTGCAATTCCCTCAATTTCAAGGAGGCAACCAATGTAAAGCAACTGAGATTCAGTGGAAGCAAAGCTGTGTATATAGTTTTCTTGAGTTACTTGTGCCAGATAATAATGTTTAGGACTATATAGAGCAAAATAATTATCAAGGGATGGCCAGTGACAACAACATATGCCAGCCATATTTAGTAATAGGTAATTCAAAAGGTAATTTTTAGGATTACTTTCATTCAGTTGCTGCCAAATTTAGTACTTATTTAGTTAACAGATATATACAACTTCATGCTATTTCACTTTTTTTATGTCATGCAATACTGAAAATGTAAAGGATTTTATAGTCAAAATTATTGTCTGGAATATGCATATTTTGTGCAAATGTATGCTATGTAAAAAAATATATAAATAATAGTGAGGGGGGTCAGTGACAAAGCCTCAAGGAAGGGGAGTCGGTCCTGGCAGGGGCGTCTAGGAAGGGCCTCTGTTGGTCCTGGCACGGGCCTGGCACGTAGGGTTGGTTGCAGTCCACTCAGGAGGGGAGGGTGAGAGGAGTCTGCCGGACGGAGGCAGGGATGACACTCAGCAGAGATGATTGTGGACAGAGGAAGCAAATGAATTAGGCCAGGCTCAAACATCAGTGAGCAAATGTGTCATTAATGTGTCATATAAAGCTGCTGTTTTTTGTTCGTTGCATCACGGCAACAGTATGCTATTAGACCCATTTTTTTGGATCAATTTTAGTCAATGTAGTGGTTGTCAATAGCACAGCTATTTATTATTTTTTATTATTATTATACAAATTATTATCTAGCATGTGGATGCACCACTTAATAAACCTATGAATCTGGAGTGTTGGAGCAGAAATGGGCCCCGCAAGCCTATTGATACTTATAATTCGGGTTGAGTCCTTCATACTTTACCTGTACTAGCCCACACTGACACACACACACACACACAGACATGCACACAGGCCTAAGCACAGACATAGGAACATACCCAAATGGCAGTGCATACAATTTTGAACAAACATATACATTCAGATACTCAGACATACACACACACACACACAAGCCTACGCACAGACACATACATTCCAGCACATAACCATGCACACTGGCATGACATATACACAACCATACATACATACACTATATATAAGTACAGAGAGAGAAGGGAAAGAGAGAGAGAGAGAGAGAGAGAGAGAGTTGTACAGCATGACACATGAAGGTTTTGTGGCGGCACTAGACTATAGCAGCATAACTAAGGTGTGGTGCACTGCAGGGATGGTCAGTGGCCGCCATGCCTCACAACTGGGGGCAACAGCAGAGGCAGTCCCTCCCAAAAGACCCATGAGAAGTGATACAATGGGAAACAGTAAAGAGGAAAGTTTTAAGTCTAGACTAAAAGGTATTGAGAGTGTCTGCTTGTCGGATGTGGTGGGGGGATTATTCCACAGGAGGGCGCACGGTAACAAAAGGCTCTTCCTCCTATCATAGATTTTGATATTCTTGGAGTTACAAGAAGACCAGCATTTTGGGATCATAGGGTTCTAGGAGGTTGGTAAGGGACAAGTCTTTAATATATGTTGGAGCATGGCCATTGAGGGCTATGTAGGTTGGGAGGAGTAATATTAAAATCAATTTGACTTTTAATAGGGAGCCAATTTAAGAAAGCAAGGATAGGAGAGATATGTTCATATTTTTTAGTCCTAGTGAGTGTTCAGGCTGTGGCATTTTGTATTAGCTGTAGGTTTTTGACACAGGTATTACTACACCCAGAGAACAGAGCATTGCAATAATCAAGCCTGAAAGTAATAAATGCATGTATTCTATTTTTCACCATCCTCAAAGGATAGGAACTTTCTAAGATTAGCAATATTTCATAGGTGGAAAAAAGATGTTTTTGAAATGTGTTTTACATGACCTAGAGACAGGTCCTGGTCAATAATTACCCCGAGGTCTTTAGGTTTTGTGTTACATGACAGTGAAAGGCCACTGAGTAAGTTTTGGTGAAGAGGTAGAACGTTGTTCAGCTGTTTAGGGCCGATTATCATAACTCCAGTTTTATCAAAGTTTAAACATAGGAAATTATTAGTCATCCAGGTTTTAATGTCTTGGAGGCAGGCATCAAGTTTAGTTATTGGCATATAGTCATTAGGCTTCATAGAAAGGTAAAGCTGGACATGATCAGGAATTTAGGAGTTCCTAAGAAACATGGCATTAGATGGAGGTAGGTAACATATGCAGGGAGAATGACAGGGGCCCTAGCACTGAGCCTTGGGGTACACCAAACTTTACTTTGTACAAACTGGTAGCAATCTGAGAAGTACGATTTGAACCAGGCTAATGCAGAGTCTTTGATGCTTATCATGTGTTCAAGCCTGTGTAGTAGGATACCATGGTCAATAGTGTCGAAGGCAGCATTAAGATCCAATAGGATTAATATTGATATTAGGGCTGCAGCTATCGATTATTTTTGTAATCGATTAATCTACCATTTTTTTTATCGTTTTTTATCGAACATTCAATTCTTTTAGAAATACTTTTTTTTACTCAACCACAAAACATGACTGTTCAGGACGTGTGTGTGTGTATGGAAAAAAAGGTGGACAAGATGGAGCTGGCCTAATAAAGCTGTCAATTCGTCGTTAGGGTGCACTGAAAAAGAGAGTAAAATGAAATTAGGTACTCATAAGCATAATAGATACTATAAATAACTCTTACTAACTTAATTGCAAGTATGTGTGTGCGTGTGTGTGCATGTGTCTATGCGCGTTAGGTGCCCATTAGTCCGTAGGCAGTAGGTTTTTAAGGTTAATAAATGCAAATTAACTACGTGATTATTTTACCACAGCATGAATGTGTTCTTTAGCTACATTTCGAAACATCATAACTAACTAAGAATCTCTCGTTCTTAACATGCCATAAGCATACGTTTTTACTATTGTTCATCTGAGTTAGCAATCACAATAAGGTAGTTTAAAATGTTTACGTTACCTCGTGTCTGTCCTGCTGAGTGAAACTACCGGGTGTTTTCTTTGTAGGTGCTGCATCATCGACGTCGTGCTACCGTGGAATGCAAGCTCCGTTTTACAATGAATGCACTGAACACTATTATTTTGCGACTTAAAATGGTCCCACACCACTGACATCTTTTGTCTTTCTTTCTTTGGTGCTGAATCCATTTTGCTTGCCATGCTCGCATAGGAGAAACTTCACAGTAGAGGAGAGAAACTTGCTGCTTGCTTGCCGTTGCTTGCTGAAGCTATTGTGTTGTCCGTCACCAATAACTGCCCGTGTGAAACTCAAGCGGTGCGCCACCAATAATGGTCTGTGTGAAACACAAGCGAATTGAGCATAATAATTAAATACAGCGAATTAAACAAAGCATCGATTCGGGAAAAATTAATCGAATTTTTTTTTAATCAAATTATTCGAATAATTCAATTAATTGTTTCAGCTCTAATTGATATATATCCCTTATCAGATGAGATAAGGAGGTCATTGAAGACTTTAACTAGGGTTGATTATGTACTATGATTAACTCTAAAGCCTGACTGGAAGGTTTCCTGAATATCATTTTCATTTAAGAAGCTACAGATTTGCTTAGACACAATTTTTTCAAGTATTTTTATGTAATGGGTAATGAGAGAAGCTTGAGGTGGGTGCAGGTCAGGTGGGTTTTCAACTGATTGTTGTCTATACAACCCTGGCAGGTTAAAGGACAAGTCTGTTTTTTTCACAAAAGCCATGTTTTCTGATCATTTATGATGAAATACAATGGTTCAGATTAAGATTTTGACAAATGCTTCTGTTCTGTTCTGCTTCCAAGAATTTTCGGTTGTTGCGGGAGGTAGACAGCAAGTGATTCAATCAGAGAAACGCTAGTCTGTTGGGAACGAAACCATTTTTTGACCATGTTATGGCACAACACAGAATAGCTTGAATAGAAACCTTTTGTTTACATTTACATTGACACACACACACATGGCGTTAGTGGATTTTATGTTTAACTTAGAAGGACAGAAGGTTCCTGTTTTTGTTGTGTTTAGTTTAAGTTTGTTTGTTTGAATGTGCGTCTGGAAATCCCTCTCGCCTGGCCTGTGTGGCAGCCTGAAAACACCTGGTAAGACGAGCCACCAAAATAAAATAAAATAAAAAAAAATTCCCTTGTGGATTTGAGCTTTGTTTTGAATTGTTGACACAAACATGGATTGAACGCATATCAGGGCTTCTGTGGCATCGGAGAAGTTTGCTGATGGTGAAGCATTCGTCGAGTCATGAGTAATATTAAACCCACACCAAATTCTGTTGGTTAGGTGGACAAATACAGTGTCAAAGCTGACCTTCAAACATTTAAGTAACGTTGGGGATTAATTGTTGATACAGTGTCCAATTCTGAATTGAAACGCGGAGCTAATTGTAACACTGTGCATATAACCTATGCTTTTTTGTTCACCGTTGGACAGGTAGCCTACATAGTTGCTTTAGCAAGTAGATTTTGAAGCGTGTACCATTATACTGAATTATTTTAAAACTCGCTCTCCCAAGCATTAAAGAGAGAAGAATTTGGCTGGTTTATTTAGCACCGAGTAACACAAGAAAGCTTTCGTACTGTTTACTTGTTTGATTTGCATAAATCACATTATTTGAAAGCCTGTGAAGTGTTTTTTGTAATTTGTAATTTTGTGTAATTTATAAACGTTAACAATGGCGAATATGAGCAATTCCACTTAGTCTTCTGCAAAGGAGGAGAGTGCTAAAGAACTAAGGAAGGCCAGAAAGGGCAAATTGGGAGCGTGTACACGCAAAATTAATGAACGTAAAAGGATAATGGAAGAAGGCAAAGACGATGTTGCTATGAAACAGGATTTTGCAATTTTTCAGTCCCTTTGTGAAGAATTTAAGAATGCTCATGATGCTGTGCAAAATGTATGACCAGAAAAGGAAAACAAAATAGACAGGGTTGAGTGGTATGAACCAAGAGTAAAACAATTTCCCAAAAGATGTGGAGGATTTTGAAAAATCCATTGAGGCACAGCAAAAGAAATCAGAGCAACAAGAGTAGCCTAAAGAAGTACTGAGCCTGCTGAACAAGAAGCTGGACTTGTGCAGCAAGAAGGTGCATTAGAGCTAACTGAGTCGACAGACTTGCAGAATCTGGTCCTTCCACATGACAGCATTTCCAATGTTTTCAAAACTAGGTCATCTTCTGTGGCATCCATGCACCAGAGAGCTCTCGCTGAGAAAGCTGCACTGTTGCATTGAATGCTAAGCACACACTTGAGCAATTGATTTTTGACTCAAAGATTGAAAATGCAGAACTTGCATTTAGTGCAGTAAGCTGAAATTGCTGCATCAGACACCAAGATACTGGCAAGTTTTGATACGCAATCAGGCATAGCTTTTCAATATGAAGATGGCATGAATTGATACTTGAAGATGGCATGATGGCATGAATTGATACAAGTTTTACCTCCATCTAGACAACAGCAGTCACCTGTTGAGTTTTCCAGATTATCCACAGTCCCTAAAACACCACTGCAGACAATCCTTCAGTCTAGACCTTTTGAACATATGACAACCCTTAAACAACCACAGTGTTTCCCACAGACCAAGTAGCATTGTGTGGTGCTAGACGATGCACCCCCCCAACCCCTGGAAATTGTTGATCTGCTTTTACTACAACATAAGCAAATGTAATTACCAGTCAGGGAAATTTCTTTCATGGTGACCCATTAAATTTTAAAACCTTCATGCGTGCTTTTGAATATAGCATTGAAGACAAAACAGCAGTCAAGATCACATTTACTATCTGGAGCAGTATACAACTGGCCAGCCACGAGAACTTGCGAGAAACTGCTTCTATGTGGATCCATCCAGAGGTTATCCTGAGGCCAAAAGACTTCTAAAGGAGAACTTTGGAGATGACCTGAAAGTTACAACAGCATATATGGACTACATGGCCCTGAAATGGACTACAATCAAGCCTGATGATGGAAGGACACTTCAGAGCTATGCACTGTAGTTGCTGCAATGCAATGCAGGACTAAAGATCATGGAGGAGTTGGACCTACCCTCTAACATGAAGCTAGTGCAAAGCTTAAAAACTGCTCTACAGGTTGAAAGAGAAGTAAGAGAGTAGCTGTAGTAATTCAATTCAATTCAATTTAGTTTTATTTATACAGTGCCTTTAACAATAGTATTGTCTCATGGCGCTTTACAGAAGGAGCACCCAAGAGTAACAGGGACAAGGAAAAACTCCCTTATGTTTAGTTAGTTTAGGAAGAAACCTTGAGCAGATCCACAACTCAAAGGGCTAACCCAACTGCCAGGGGTCATGCAGGAAAATTACAATCAGTAGTAACCATGATAGACTACAAGTCATCTATGGTTTTAGCTAAGGTCCATAATAGTTCCAGAGTATTATCCCACTTTACATTACATGGTAGTCAGTCCATAGGTGGTTATCAGAAATTATGGCTGGACAATATAGCAGCGGCCAGACATAGTGTAAAGCTTAAAGGAGTGAGTTGGGTCATGGGGGTAACAATAAGGGTCCGTTTGACAGTGCCATTGTGAGGGGGGTCAGTGACAAAGCCTCGGGGAAGGGGAATAGGGCCTGGCATGGGCATCTAGGAAGGGCCTCTATGATGGAGAGTCGGTCCTGGCATCAGCCTTCCGTAGTTTTGGTTGCAGTCCACTCAGGAGGGGAGGGTGAGAGAAGTCCGCCGGAAGGAGGCAGGGATGACATTAATTGAATCAGGCCAGGCTCACACATCAGAGAGCAAATGTGTCATTTGTATATATATATATATAGAGAGAGAGAGAGAGAGAGGAAAGATTAGTAACTGATGAACCTGCTCTAAAGACCACACATTCAAATTTCCAAACATCTTAGACCCCTGTGCCTTCTGTGATGGCAAACCTAACCTGAAGGATTGCCAGAAGTTGAAGACACAGCCACATTATGCTACAGTCGAGTTTCTAAAAACTAAAGGCTTTTGTTTTGGATGTCTTCTGAAAAGGACATATAAGCAAAGACTGCAAGAGGAGAATGACATGTGAGAGATGGCAGGGTATGCACCTCACCATCTTGCATTTAGATAAGCTGAAGCCAACTGAAATGGCAACAAAGCCAAAAGAGACCTCCATAAATAGCAGTCATGTCTCATTTGAAGCTGGTGGAGCAACTGGGGCTGGAAGAGACTCACTCCGTGACAGAGACGTGATGATGCCGAACAACTGTGATGTTGCAGAGCAACGAGCTTTGAACCTGATCAGAAAGTTCAAATAAGATCTTAATTACGCTTTGAAATACAGGAACTTCATGACTGATGTTAATCAAAAAGGACAAGCTTCACAGGCAAAATGGCAAAGTGTCATGACTGTACATCAGGCGACGTATCATAAGAAAACACTCAGAGTGGTGTTTGACTGTTCATCAACATTCCAACAAGCCTCCCTCAATAGTAAACTCTAATAGCTTCCGGTTTGTAGGAAGAATTGCAGACTGGTGGCAGACTTCGGATCAGGAAACAGGTTTAATCGTTGCAATATTGTGCATCAAGGGAGATATAAGGATTTCAGCTCGAAACCATCCACCACTAAAATCTAACTAAACAACGCAAGTCTACAACTTAAATACATTTCACTGAGGGGAGTTGCATACAGTTAGCATACATTTGAAGGAAGTACAATGGAATGTGATTGGTCCTTTTACCTGGCCCCAATCTGTCTGATGGCCCAAGAACACACCTATGGCAGTTAACATTGTTAAGTGGCTATCGAGTTGTACATATACACCCAGATTTAGAAATATCACTTACAGATTGTTTTGATGAGTCGTACATTTCGATTATTACACTCTTTGCACTGAGACCATTAAAATGATACCAAACATGAATACATTCACATTTCATAATATACAGAAATACATTCCAAATCTATCTGAGGTAAGGTCTTTGCAATGTAAAATAGGAACAAAAGGCTCTACCCAGCCACGAAGGTGCCGGCAGTCCACTTATTTGGAGCAGTGTCGTCACCAACATGCAAAGCTTCTATGTTGATACTGTCTTAAGTCAGTAGCTACAGAAGACCAAGCCATTACCCTCTGCACAGACCTCAGAGACCTCTGCTCTCAGGGTGGGTTCAAGCTCACAAAGTGGATTTGCAACCGCCAACAGGCTTTGTGCCTGCTTCTATCTTTGATGAGTACAAGGTGAAACAGATAAAAGAACTGGACTTGGACAGAGAGAAGCTGCCACTAGAGAGTTCAATGGAATATTGAATAAGACATCTTCATCTTCTGAGTCACTCTCCAGGACAGACCCCAGACACGTTGAGGAGTCTTTTGTTGTCAGTTGTGAGCTCTGCTTATGATCCTTTAGGATTAGTAGCACCAGTCATTCTAGAAGCAAAGCAGATCCTCCTAGACCTCTGCAAAGTAAAGTCTTGATGGGATGATGTCATACCAGAGATCTACCTCACACCATGGCAAAGGTGGCAAACTGATTTGGAGCTACTGTCAGAAGTACAGCTCAATAGATGCATCAAGCCCATAAACTGACCAAATTGAAAGAGCACAGTTACATCACTTCTGTGATGCCAGTGAGCATGGCTATGGCAGCTATCTTAGACTGACCAGCAGAACAGGTGAAATCCATGTGGCATTTGCATTGGTAAAATCCAAAGTAACCCCACACACAAATGATCATCCTCAGGTTAGAGCTTGTCTCAGCAACACTGGCAGCCAAGATGGATAGACTCCTGAGGTCAGTGAACTGGAGCTCAGGCTAGAGCCTTCAGCCTTTTGGATGGACAGTGAGTCTGTGTTGAAATACATTAGGAATGATAGAAGATTCAAAACCTATGTGACCAATAGGATTTCAGATATCCATGAGCTGTTAGACAAAGACAAGTGGAGACACATCAGTTGTTTCTCCACAAGAAAATCCTGCTGATGCGTCACATGGTTTGAGTATGGAAAACTTCCAGAAATCCAAAAGATGGTTCCATGGACCAAAGTTTCTTGCCAAACCCAGTACTGATTTGCCAAGTACTGTTGACCTTCCTCCCATTGGGCTAACTGAATCGATCTTGATGCTGATGTTGTGATGTATGGTTTGTTTGGCTGGGTGAACCGGCAGTTCGGTTTTGGAGAGGTTTAGTAGAGGTGATGTTCTTTAATCTATGTAGATGTCAGAAAGACAGTCAGAGATCTGTGTTGATACCGTGGACTCACCAGGAGGAAAGGACAGATAGAGCTGGGCATCATCTACACAGCAGTGATAGGAGAAGCCATGGGAGTGGATGATCTGGGCCAGTGAGGTGGTATACATGGCAATGAGAAGGGGGCCCAGCACAGAGACTTGCGGCACCCCTGTGGTCTAGTACTGAGGACTGCCCTGCCGCTCTGGCCTCTTTTAATGCTTCTGTCACAGACGGAAGCGCCGTTTCAGTGGAGTGGTCACTTATGAAGCCAGATTGGTAGGAATCAAGGAGACTGTGCAGAGAGAAAAATCCTGTGAATCTTTTGAAGACGGTTCATTCATTAGTTTTTGAAAGGAAAGGAAGAAGAGAGACAGGCCGGTAGTTCTCCACTTGAGTGGGAGCAAGAGAGGCTTTTTTTAACAGCAGTGTTACCTGGGCTTGTTTGAAGGTGGTGGGAAATGTACCCGTAGTTAGTGAAGCATTGATCACATGTGTAGTTGGTCACAATGGTAGGGGCTATGGCCTGTAGAAGGGTTGTTGGAATAGGGTCCAAAGACAAGAAGTAGGATGGCTTCCTGTAAGGAGCTCAGTGGAGTGAATGAGGAAAAAGAAGCAGTTGGTTTAGAGAAGCTCGGAGGAGGAACCTGTGAAGCAGGGTAAGACAGGCTCTGTGTAGATTGGTCAGAGAACTGACTACTAATTCCTGCAACTTTGTTAGTAAAAAATGCAGCAAAAGTGTCTGCTCTGAGATTGGTTGCAGGAGAGGGTGGATTTAGAGATTTGAAGGTGGAGAAGAGTTTCCTGGTGTCAGTGGCATTGTGAATCTTGTCATGGTAAAAAGCCTTTTTTGCAGAAGTGACACTGGATGAGAAGGATGATAGCAGAGCCTGGAAATGTGTTAGATCAGCTAAATTATTAGTTTTGCGCCATTTCCTCTCAGCAGCTCTGAGGTTGGTGCACGTTGAGCGAAGAGAGTCATTAAGCTACATATGAGACTGAGTGGATCGAGCAGGTCTGGTACACAGAGGGCACAAGTTATCCAAGCAGGAGCTTAGTGTAGAACAGAGTGACTCTATGGCATCATCAACCTAGAGAGAAGAGAAAGTTCTGGAAGGTGCAATAGCAGACGCCACAAAAGAGAAAAAGTGAATGGGAGATAAATTCCGGAGATTGCGACGGAAAGAGATGGTGGGAGCAGGTGCCGATGGTTACCGAGGGAGACACACTTTGAACTGAATAAAGCAGTGGTCAGAGAGATGTAGAGGAGTTGCTGTCAGCGAAGTAGTGGCACAGTGCCTGGTAAGAATGAGTTCTTTGCTAACTTTGTGAGTTGTAAGACTGCAGACTCGTTGTAGCTCAAAGGAGTCTATTACAGATAGGAAGTCTGCAGAGCCTGGATTGCCTAAGTGGATGTCAGAAATATCACCAGGATGTCAGGATATCACCAAGGACAAGCATGGGACAGTCATGCTCAGCGATAGAGGAAAACAGAGTGTCTAGCTCATCTAGGAAATCACCCATTTGTCCTGGTGGACAGTAGATGACAACCACATATATTTTGACTGGTGCTGTTACCAAGATGGCATGGTATTCAAAGGAGCTGTATGTGATGGTACCAGTTGAGTATATTTGTTGGATATTAACAGCCCCACACCTCCCCCTCTTCTGCATGGATGTGAGGTGTGGGAAAATGCATAGTTGGTGGAGAGTGCAGCAGGGGTGGCATACTAGTCATGCTGAAATTGACTCAAAAGAGCTTAGATGTTTAGGTTTTGGGCACTTCTCCTAAAACCCAAATACCAAAGACTTACTCAGACAGACTTGAAGTCCAAAATCACAACCGGAGTTACCGTAGAAGACTAAGGAGTAGGTGGAAGGTTCAACAAGATGGCTTTGCCCAGTGAACTGAAGAACCACAGTGACGAGTAACCCAAATACCTGGAACCTCTCATCGCAAGCCATCACCTCCAATTGAAAGCGAAATCAGTCATGCCACCAGGACTTTTCCAGAAAGGAGACTTGTACTCCCAAAGGAGATGGAAACAGGTCCAATTTATCACAGACCTCTTCTGGAGAATATCGATTAAGGAATAGTTGCCTCTCATGCAAGAGAGAAGCAAATGGATCAGTCATCATCGATGAAACTGCCTCTAGGAACAGCAGTTGTGCTGAGTTATCAACACCTTGCCTGGGTCAAAAGGTCTGGTGTTATTGTGCAGAGCAAGACGAACACTCTTGACAGGCCAGTGAGTAAACTACGCCTGCTCATGAAGGCAGACAATCATGGATGATAAGATCATTAAGATCAAGACCATTGAGATTAAGGTTTCTATTGATTTAAATTTAATTTGCTCTTTGTTGTTTAGTAATTGTTGTCTAGTGTGGCTCACAATTAGGGGTCGGTATGTTAGAGCCAATTTATATCTCCAAATATTTCCTCCCCCTGCTGGCACTTTTATGTTATGGCTTTTGGAACTGCCAGGATCTCTTTTTAGGAAGACAGGAAGTGAGGCCTGGCAGGTGATTCAGTCACAGAAACACAAGTCAGTTGTGAGCAAAAGTTTTTTGACCACGCTATGACACAACACGGAATATCTTGAATAGAAACATTTTGTTTACATTTACACTGACACATACACACCGTATTAGTGAATTTTACATTTGACTTAGAAAGACAGAAGGTTCCTGTTTTTGTTGTAATTAGTTTAAGTTTGTTTGTTTAAATGTGTGTCTGGAAATCCCTCTTGCCTGGCTCGTGTGGCAGCCTGAAGACAGCTGGTAAGACGAGCTGGTGAAATAGTGTGACGTCTGTCAGCTTGTATTGCTTCAAACTCTTAGGCGGAAGTTTACATACATGTGTGATGGGCTTGAAAAAGTCCACAATTGAGAATGAATGGTCAAAAACCTGTTGGAAACCATACTTTGCAACGATTTTTGTGTCAGCATATCAGTGACTATTACTGACCACTCAGTGAGTTTCACGTGTTTACAACATGTTTTTCCTGCATGACCCCTTGCAGTTAGATTTGCCCCTTGAGCCAAGGCTCTACCCTTGAATAACTACCGCAATTGTTAATGTCTGTAAAGCACCACAATTCTATTGTAAATGGCGCTGTAAAATTATAATTAAATTTAAATAAATTATGTGGATTACTATGTATTTGTTGCTCATATATTTATCACTGGATAAAGTCCACCCAAAGGCAAAGCGACTTCTCAGTGGAGTGACTTCAGACTGAATTTTCTCACTCAAATATTGTAGACACAGGTGGTGTGCCAATGATTGCTAATAGGTCTATGTCATATGACCAGGGACTTGTGTTTAATACCTGAGGGTATTTCCAGATCCTTCCCCATCTCTTTCTCTATCACTTATTTGTATCGCTTTGTGAACTAAAGAATTGTGGGTGTGCTATATTTAGGCTGGTTTCCAGGCTAGTATTTGCACTGTAAAGATGGAAATTAAACAGTAGCCTTGTTTGTGTTGTCTGTGTTTGTCTGTTTTCTAGGTGTTGCACAAAGCTGTGATTGAGGTTGATGAGTGGGGCACCACAGCTGCAGCAGCCACAACTGTTGGTATCACCGCTTACTCCATGCCTAAAACCTTCATCATCAACCGACCTTTCTTTTTCTTTATTTATCATGAGAGGACAAACAGTCTGTTGTTCATGGGCAGAGTGATAAACCCCACTAAATGTTGATCTTTCTGTATTTTTTAATTGTAGCATTGCTTTACTATGTCATTAAACAGACTTCTCTAAGACAGACTAGCATTGGGTTGTTGATGCTTTTGAGTGCTAACACATGACTGTTGTCAATTGTATTCTCGCTGTTTCTGTTTAACTGTGATCAGAGTGCAGTAGATGTCTTTACAGTGCAATAGTTCTCTGATTGCTTACAATTACTTAAAAATTCCTCACTAACAGTTGAAGGCTCTAGTTTGCCTTCACCTCCCAGAGAAGTTAGCATACTTCACACTGTCAAAGATTTGCCAAATACAACTCTCACCGTTAAGATAAGTTACACCGTTGAGAAACATTTATATTAATATTCACTAACAACTCAAAATGGCATTAGGTAACTTGTCACTAACATATCTGTTGTTGTACATTACCTTCATTTGAGCGTATAAAGCCATTTTCAAATCATTTTATAGTCCTGACTCACTTATAATGTTACCAGTCCTGCAGGGAAACAACTGTAGTGGCCTCCAGTGGTAGCACGTGTGTTCTATTGGTGTAACTTTATTTTGTGCAACGTTGTTAATCGTGTTTAATCGCAAAACGAATAATCGTCTCATCCCTAATAAGCATGTAAGGATTAATGCTATCAATAGCTTACCAACCACATGATTTATTAAGCCCCCTCCCCACTGCAGACCTCCCCTTGCTTCAAATCTACTGTAGTTTGGTTTTCTCCTTGTACTCTCATTCAACGTGTCCGTCAGCTCTTTTAAAAATTCCAATATAAAACATCTACAATCGTCATTATACTGCGTGTATTCTGCTGCTTGTATTTATGTCAAAGACAAGTGCAAAGGGCACTGTCATGACAAGGACAATCAGTTATAGTTCTGCATCGAGTGTGTCCCCATTCTCGTAGCACAATTCACCAAATTGCATTGTGTGTAGCTATCTACCTTTCGACCACGCGGTCGAGTCTAGTAAATTCCTTTGTCATGCTTTAATTTTTTTTAACATTACTGTTAAAAGAGACACATAGAGTACATATTTCAACAACCTCATTGTTGTTACAAAAAATATATCAGAACTATTTCTGGGCAATCAGTTTATGTTCTGTTAACAAGCAAACTTCTCCCAACTGCCTTGTGGTATCTGTAAATGAGGAGGGCACTGGTGGGTAGTGTGACGTATGCGCCTGCATGATTGCATAAAAAAAATCATTAAAGTTTTTCATTAATCACATGCATTAATGCATTAACATTGACAGTACTAGTAAGGATGTTACACTTGAGGTCTTGAGAAGTCTGATTGCTTGGTGAAAAGATGAGTCCCTGAGCCTGCTGGTCCTGACATATTTGAAAAAGTTTCTGCCCTGTGACCCATCCAATGAAAACTAAGGTTGAAAAGAAACAGCTATTGTTTTTTCTAAGCACATTTGACATTTGTTGTCTCTCATTGAAGCAGATACTGAACTTATATCTTCTATCAGTAAAATCATTTGTCTTTTCCAAAATATAGGCTACCATTCTCCAGCTCTTCATTCCTATACATTTAAAACTGCTTTTTGCCACAGATAAAACTATTCAATATTTGTATTAGCCGGTTTTCAAATAACACCAAAAGTCTGTACACGAGCAGGGACGCAAGATTAGGACTTTCTAATTATCCCTCTCTCTTCCATCTTGTTAAGGACAGCTCAAAGTTTCTGAGATGATCTATTCATAGGAACAAAACCCAAAACTATAAGTACCTAATAGTGTCCAAATAAGTCCTACTTATGTATTTTTGATTGAGAATAACTGTTGGACAAGGAGGCAGATGTAATCTCTATCTATCAGTGTTGATTTTGAGCGTTCACTGAGGCGTTGGAGCACTGTTTACGTAGAACTTACCGCTGGCTCAGTCTCCCAAGCTGTAAGAGCTAAGCAGTTCTACCTGTGATATCACTAGATAAGAGGTCAATATTTAATAACTATCCCAGCAGTATGCGAAAAGCTTGCTTACAAAGAAGTGTCATCAGGAGGCACTAGGCAGCTGGAACGGCTTGTTATCAACATAGGGGATACGGTGTACAAAATCCTTAACCTTGCCTGCAAAGTTGTCTGAATATGTCACTGCAAGCCTACACAACTTATGTCTCCAGCTGTCAGACATTTCACAAGAGTCAATGTCCAGGTCAGTGAGACCATGCTGTTTTAACGTGCCTGCAATGTTGGCACCAGGCATCTCTGTGTCGCTCTCAATCCGCTGGCCATTAGATGTGAGGTGAACAGTCCAGCATATCTTCCAAAGGCAGACAGGAATGGTGTTTCTCCTGAGCACAACATGTTTGTCATTCAGATTCATTATTTTCATGGGAAACCAACCATCCCCCACCCATGCCCCCACAATGGTGTAATTATACGTCTCACTAATATGTTTCTTGGAACTGCTCAAGATGTGGTTGGCTCAGCCATAACTGTGCAGCCTGGTGGGCCACGTGAGCTCTCTGGCAACTTATTCCATGGCCTGGGAGAAGAGTAACAGCTTGGTGAAGCTTCACTGTACCCACCTTGTGAGGCATGTCATCCCCCTGTCCACTGATGCACGTCGGCAAACATAGCAACAAAGTCATCTTGGGCCCCCCTGACATCTGAACTACAACTTTCCAATACATATTACTATCCGTGAGTTTGTGGAACAAAAACTTAACTACATTCGTGCCAATGATCATCTCATTAATCTGTCCAGGCACTACCAGTGTGGACACGATAACAGTACATCCATAAAAGTCGAGCTGAAGGTCACAGACTCTCTCTGGATAAACTCCACATCCTACCAAGATAATATTTGTTAGACTTCATATCACAATCATTGAGCCAGTTTTCTCTCATTGTTTTCGTTAATAGTGTATGCCATAGATCCAGTGTCAAGCATGGCCCTTACAGTTATTACTCGATTTATAACGACAGAGGTTGTTATAAATAATCAGTTAAAAACCCAATTTTTTGTTATAAAACATATGTTGTAGGTATGTGAGACCCTCATCCCTCCATGTGTAGAAGTTAAGTGGTTTCTTGTTAGCTGTGAAATTTAAATTGTTCCAGATAGGGGTGAGTTCTGATGATAGTGTATTTGTGATGTGATAAAATTTCCACCAGGCTGTCAGAACTGATGTTATTGTAGATGAATTGTGGGCAGGATGTTTTTTGATTGACTGGCTGCAGAAAGGTAGGTTTGAGATATACTCTTGCACACAGTTTGTTCTAAATCTAGCCAGATGCTTTCTGTAGGGGTGGGATTGAATCCATTTATATATATACTGGAGCTGATTGGCCAAAGTGTAATGACAGAAATGTGGTGCCTCTAGTTCTCCTCGTCTTTTAGATTTTTGGAGAGTGGCTAATTTGGTTTGTGGTGTTTTGTTTTTCCAGTAGAATTTAGTGACCGCTGAGTCTGGTGATTTAAACCAGGTGGTTAGCTAAAAATAAAATGGTAAATCAATAAATAATTATACCAATTTATAATTAATAATAAAAGTAGTCATAAAAAGGTAAAACCAAAATAAGTAAAAAGGTGAATATAGATAACAAAAGAAAATGGCTAAATCAATAAACAATTAAAATAGGTAAAACATGGCTTAATCAATAAATAATTAAAATAGAGATATAGATAGTCAAACGTATGTCAAACCAATATAAAAAACAATCAGACAAAATTTTATAAAACAAGTAAAAAAAAAAAACTAATTTATAAAACAGTTATCTGTAGGCATCAGTAAAAACTTAGTCTTAAGTTTGGTTCCAGAGCTAAACTGCAATGTTGCCTCACCACATTTTGTTTTAACTGCAGGCTGAACTAAAAGATTCCATTCTTGTGATCTGAGATGCCTGGGTGGACTGTATTGCTGAAACATGTCAGAAATATTTTTTGGGCCATTCCCATTAAGTGCTTTAAAAACCAGCAGCAGTGCTTTAAAATTATTTCTGTGACTCAATGGGAGCCAATGCAATGACCTCAATACTGGGCTAATATGCTCATTTCCTCTTGTTTTTGTTAGAACCCTGGCTACAGCATTTTGTATCATTTGGAGTTTCTTAGTGGTCTTTTTGGAAGTCCTATAAAAAGACAATTTCAGTAGTCAACCCTACTAGAGATAAAAGCATAAATAAGTTTCTCTAGCTCATGTCTGTGAAGATTCTCATTCATCCAGATCATCTTAGTCAACAGTGCTTAGTTGTAGGCAACTGGACTTCTTATTGAGCTTGACAACGTTTTCGTCTGTTACACTCAGACCTATCGTCAGCAGCATCAACTCAGTCACCTACAACATTGCCAAACATCTTGCAGTGATCCTCTCTCCGCCCCCATCACATCCAGTACTCTATGGATTTCACCAGAAAAATCAGTGCACTAACACTGGACCCTGATGTAACCATGGTATCCTTTGATGTCACATCACTGTTCACCTGCATCCCCACAACAGAAGCAGTGGAAGCAGTAAGGAACAGACTCAAAAAGGACAAATTACTACATGCCAGAACGACTCTCAACCCAGATCAAATTTGCTCACTGCTGGAACTTTGCCTCACAACCACCTATTTCAAGTACAGTGGTGAATTTTACAGACAAAAACATGGATGTGCCATGGGGTCTCCAGTGTCACCCATAGTAGCAAATCTATACATGGAATTGGTGGAACAAGATGCCTTGACCTCAATCAGAGGAAAAACACCCACTCAGTGGTTTAGATAGGTGGATGACACCTTTTGTGTCATCAAAAGCCACGAGGTAGAGGCATTCATCAAACACCTAAACTCGGTCAACAATTACATCAAATTCACCAGGGAAGACACCAAGGACAATAAACTGGCTTTCCTAGACTGCAAGATACAGGCTGAGGAGAGTGGCAGCCTTAGTACAGAGGTCTACAGGAAGCCCACACACACAGACCAGTACCTACTGTTTGATTCCCACCACCCACTGGAACAGAAGCTAGGTGTTTTCAGGACACTACAACACAGAGCAGACAACATTCCATCCAAAGCTGAAGGAAGAATAAGAGAACAAACAAGCACTGAAAAACTGTGGATACCCCAACTGGGCATTTATCAAGAAAAACAGAAGAAAAGACAAGCAAAGCAGGGAAATAACTCACACAAAGGAAAACAACAGAAGAAGGCACTTGGTGGTTCCCTACGTGTCTGGCTTATCTGAAAAACTAAGAAGGAACACAACATCCCAGTATACTTCAAACCAGCCAACACACTCAGACAGATGCTGGTCTACCCCAAGGACAAAACTCCGAGACAGAACTTGAACAATGTGATATATGCAGTAAAATGCAGTGAAGAATGCTCAGATCTGTACATTGGAGAAACAAAGCAACCACTTCGCAAACGCATGGCCCAACACAGGGGGCGAATGCATCAGGACAGGACTCAGCAGTTTACTTACATCTGAAGGAAAGTGGACACTCATTCAAAGAACAGAAGTACATATTTTAGACAAAGAAGATAGATGGTTTGAGAGGGGGGTAAAAGAGGCCATCTTTGCCCATCTGGAACAGCCAACCTTAAACAGAGGAGGGGGGCTACTTCATCAGTTATCTGCTATGTACCACGCTCCTTTGAGGTCCCACCCTAGAAGGTACAATCACTGTCCTGATGGCCCATCTAATGGCCCATCAGGACATTCCAACACCTGGACTCTGGAGAAGTGTGAAAACCTTAACGACTCTCAGGCCAATTCACACCTGGACCAAGGGGCGGGCCCAAGAGGTTCCTCCAGAGATAAATAGTACCTCTTCCCACACCAGAATTAGACCTGACGATGTCTGTTGTAACAGACGAAACGTTGTCAAGCTCAATAAGAAGTCCAGTTGCCTACAACTAAGCACTTTTGACTTTCTCTAGCTCACTTTCTGACATATGACTTCTGTAATATTATTGTCTTATTCGGTAATAATAATATTAATTCTGTAATATTTTTTAAATGATAAAAAGCAGATTTAGAGACCGATTTCATTTGACTGCTAAAATTAAAATCGGTATCAATGTGACACCAAGATTTTTAACAGTATCCTTTGTTCTAAGCCCCTTTGTGTCAAGAGGGGCATTAATCCTGAGGCTGTGCTCCAATGCAATGCTCAATACAAAGACTTAAGTTTAGCTGAAGAAAGTTTTGCGACATCCAGTTGTTAATTTGTTAATAAAGGCACTGATAAAGGGATTCTAGGGGGCATAGTCATTGGGTGAAAGAGCAAGGCAAATTTTAGTGTTGTCAGGATAGCTATAATAACTGATTGTTGTTGGTAATAATTAGATAGCAATGGTCCCAGAATCAATCCCTGCGGGACACAACAAGTCAGAGTCTGTGGGGTTAAGGTGCAATTTCCAATTGCCACAAAAATTCCTGTCCTGTAGGTAGGTTTTCAGCCAATTAATAACAACACCAGTAAAACAAAACCAGTGTTCAATGTGATGTAGTAGTATGCTGTGGTCCACATCATCAAAAGCCATGCTGAGATACAGTAAACAGAAGCCAAGTCTGTATCAGTATATAGGCAAATGTAATTTAAAACCTTTGTAAGGGCTGTTTCAGTGCTATGGTTGCCACTGAGAAGTATGAAAACAGTTGTTAGATGTTAAGAAAGCAGTTAACTGATTAAAAACTATGTTGTCAATGATCTTTCCAGTAAATAGTAGGTTAGACAGTGGTCTGTAGTTTTTCAACACTGAAGCATCTAACTTTTTTTCACTGCCAGCAACAATGTACTGAAAATGTACTTAAGCACTTTAATTTACAAATTAGGTACTGATGTTTACCCTAAAATGTAATTTTCAGGTGTGAATGTAAAACCCCTTAATTTTGCATTTAAGGTGCAAATTCCAAGATTTTCCCTATTTCTGTTGTTAAGGAGTTGGTTAAGAACAATTTAAGTACATCCATAATTACATTTTAAGGTAATAATTCAGGGGGTTGTTTTATTTGGTGAGATTAAGAACATAATTAAGGATAATGTAAATATAGCCTTAATTATATTCTCAGGGAGTAATTCAAGGGTTTCAAGGGGATAATTTAAATTGGCCTTTTCTTAATTTCCAAATTAGGTGCTGAATTTGACCTTAAAATGCCTTTTCATGTGTGAGTCTGAAACCCCTTAATTTTGCATAAAGAGTAAATTTTAGAGGTTTCCTCTATTTTCTGCAATTAAAGAGTTGCTTAAGGACAGTTTAAGTGCACCCTCAAATACATTTTCAGGTAATAATTCAGGGGGGTGTTTTTTTGTTGAAATTAAGGAGGTCATTGAGGACAATTTATGTTTACCCTTATTTATATTCCCAGGGGCTAATTCAAGGGTTTCCTAAGTGGGTAATTAAGGTACGGCAAGGCAAGTTTATTTATATAGCGCATTTCATAGTCAGTTCAAGGTGCCTCGCAAAGCTAATGGCAAAGAACAGTGCATGATAGAAAATATCATGAATGATAAAATGACATTAAATGAAAAAAGAAAGTGATTGAAAATAAAACATGGTAATAAAATGAAGTCAAAGTTAAGTAATAAATTATTAAAGTTTAAAAAAAGATACAGCAGTTGGCAAAAAGCATCTGAGAACAGCTTGGTTTTTAGTCTAGATTTGAAACTGCCAACGATAGGAGCCTTTCTGATGTCCTCTGGGAGTTGGTTCCATAGCTGAACGGCACAGTAGCTAAAGGCTGCTTCACCACACTTTGTTCTTATGCAGAAACATATCAGAAAGGTAATTAGGCCCTGTCCCATTTAGAGCCTTGTACACAAGCAGCAGTGTCAAGTCAATAGCTTACTGGGAGCCAGTGAAGGGACCTTAATTGGAGTAATGTGCTCAGACCTTTTTGTTCTTGTGAGGAGCCTGGCTGCCACATTTTGGATCAACTGGAGCTGTCTTTTTTGGCAGGCCTGTGAAATGGCCATTGCAGTAGTCAACCGTAATGAAAATGAAGGCATGGATTAGTTTTTCCAAATCATTTCTTGACATGAGTGCTCCTAGTTTGGCAATGTTTTTAGGTGATAAAATGCTGACTTAGTGATTGCTTTCATGTGACTGTCAAAGTTTAGCTTGCTATCAAATAAAACACCAAGATGTTTAACAATATCTTTTTGTTTTTTTGTCTTTCATCTTTATTCCCAAATAGAATTACTTCTGTTTTATCTGTGTTCAGCTGAAGAAAATTTTGTTTTGTGACATTCAAGACATTCAAGGGGGGCATAATCATTAGGTGATAGAGCAAGGCAGATTTGGGTCATCAGCATAGCAATGATAATTTGTCCAAGTGGGAGCATATAAAGATTAAATAGTAATGGTCCAAGGATTGACCCCTGGGGGTCAAGGATATTGATGTTGAGGTACAATTTCCCATGGCAACATTAAACTTATGTCTTGTATATAGGATTTCAACCAATTGACAAGTGAACGAGTTATACAAGTGAACTCAACCCAGTGTTCAAGTCGATGTAGCAGTATGTTGTGATCAACAGTGTCAAAAGCTGCACTGAAGTCCAGTAGCACCAGGACAGATGTTTTACCTGCATCAGTTTTAAGATGTATGTCATTTATAACTTCAGTCAACTGTTTCAGTGCCGTAAATAGCACAAAATCCTGACTTCCTGACAGTTATCAAAAAATTTGGCCTGTAGTTGTTCAGTACTGAAGCATCCAGGTTATTCTTTTTAAGTAGGGGCTTTACAACAGCTCTTTTCAGATTTTCAATTTCAATTTCAGAATTATAATTTAGAGTTGTGCCATTTTCTTTCAGTCTTCCTACATTCTCTTTTTAGCAGTGTAACAGTTGGATATTGCTTCGATGGCCCTTTCTGCTTGCCAGTGACTCTTTTGATTTTAAATGGAGCAATATCATCTTTGAATCAAACATTTTCAGTAAGAGTTTCAGAGTCTGACATTTCAGTTGGGATCCATGAGAGAGCTTGCTCAATAAGACCACTTGTGATAACAAGGTCAGGGGTATGACCATGAGAGTCTGTTGGCCCCTGTACATGTTGAGTCAGGTTGAAATTATCAATTAGTGTGAGTAGTCTTCTGGCATAAGTGTTTTCTGGATTATCTACATGCAAGTTAAAACACAGATATAATAAGACAGTCGAACTGTAAGCAAATGGCTGACAACAGTTCACCAAATTCCTCCAGAAAAAAACTTTGGCTGAATAACTTGGAGGCCTGTTTTGTGAGAATTTCTAAAATACTTTTGTGTAACTATGTACCTGATTTATGCACACATGTATGAAAAGGCCTTGTCTTTCACAAAGCAGAGGCAGCAAGGCACATGCCTGTTTTTCAAAGTACAAACTGGAAAGAGGGCCTCTGTCCCTGTGAATACAGTCATATCTTACCAAGTCAGCTAAATACTATAGACCACTATTGTATATATATGTATTGTATATATAAATGGCCTTGTTAGTCTGGAAGAGCAGAGAGAGCACAGACGACCATTATGTTAAAAGATAAACACCTGCAAAAGACGAGGTCAGATGGACAAAGGGGTTAACCGTGGTTGAAGAGCCCCATTTTATGAAAGAACGTTGTAAGGGGCTTACATTTCATAAATGTACATGATTGGTCATATGTTAATTAGCTGATAAGGTTAAGACATTTCATTTGTCACATGAAACTACAGATCCACTACACACTACAGAAAACAGGAGCAGAAAGAGGGGAACAGGGAAGCAGAAAGAAGGGAACAGGGGAGCAGAACGAAAGGAAAGGGGGAGCAGAATGAATGGGAGAAAGAACTGGGGAGGAGATGGAAAGAGTGATAAGGGAAGAAATGGAAACAATGAAATAGCAGGAAATTGGGAAAAACAGGAGAAGACGACACCTGAGCTGATTAGTTTAGACACTCTGCTCCCCCAGTGGCATTTTGTTATGTTACTGAAATAAAGTCAACTTCAACATTATTCCCTGGTGTGGACTTTGACTACTTTGAAGAACTTAGCAATCAAGAAAAAAACACGACACCTGTAAACAGTCAATAGCAATATGTTAGGAGAGCATTTAGCAAGTCCACATAAGTGTTAAAAGAATGCAAAATCACTAAGTGATGACTGTTTGCACTGAAAAGAGGCCTTCAATAAGGGTGGTAGCACTCTTTGCTTGATCTAGCCATGTTTCAATTAAAAGCAAAAAATCAAGTTTGTGTTTGCAAATAAGATCATTAATTAAAATGACTCGTTTGAAAGTGATCTGACATTCAGAAGAACTAGTTTCACAGTAAGTATGGAGGTAATATCCATTTGGGCACTCTGAGGTTGTTTTGAAACAGGAAGGAGGAAGGTTTACCCCTGGGTTAAATGCACTCGATGTCTTCTCTTTCTTATCAGCACAGGAATAGAGAATAGCATAGGCATACTGGGACTCAGCTTTTTTTCAAAACTACACTCAGTGCAGGGACCCATAACACATCATGCAAGACTCTCCTCATAATCCATGAGATTAGTGGGGTGGAGATCTCATGTACTTTTTTGGTGGTGATAAAGACTGGTGGCCAGCTGAAGGTCCCGAGCGAGCACAATTCAGTCTGTCAGCTGGTTGGGGATGAACTGGGTACAGGGTACAACTGCTTGTCTTGAGCAACTTGGGCTGGAAAAAGAGAGTGTGGCCATTGGCAGCAGTCTCTGCATACTTTGAGGAAAATCCATGCAAGTGTAACCAGTAGGAGGTGGTACTGAACATAGAACACAATTTCACCTATTTCTTGCCTTAATGCAGGCTGTTCGTATGAAGGAACAATTGGGGCTGATGTAGTCAAAATAGAAGTTTATTAACAACAAATAATCAATTGACCAAGACATACACTAAATACTAGCCTCCAGGGCATGAAACAACATTATGGCTATAGACAGTGCATAAGTGGGTACCCAACAAGTGTAGTACAATATTCAGACAAATGACCACCACAAACAAAATAAACACACACAAAAATAATCAAAATTACACACTCTGATCACATGTATATTGCACAAAATATTCACGGCACGGCAGTTTAGATAATGTTCATAGACACTAATAGTTATGTGATAAAGCACTGCAAACCAACACTGTCTTCAGACAAATATATTGCACATTACCCCAGGCAATTAAATAAGCAAACACAGACAAACATAGACAAACAAACACAAAGACAAGACAGACAAACTACCAGAATTACACCGTGTTGGGCCACGTCGTGGCGCACCTTTTTGACTCAAGGCCCAAGAGCTAACCACGGCAATTCCTCGATTAAAAAAAAGACACTGCAGAGTCGCACCAAAAGAAAGAAATAGCAAAATAAAGGAAAATGTACTAAGGAAAAACAGTGGCTATGGCTCCTAAAATGGTCCTCCTGAAATACAGAAAGCATCAGACTGTTATATAATGCTTGGTGAACCAGTGAAAACATTTAAAATGACTAAAACAGTAAGACAATGCGCACCTCAGCACTAAACTAACTATCAGTCAGCTGCTGACACTTCTTTGGACTCCCATGCAAACACGATTACTCAGCAGAGTCTAAGCAGTGCAGCGCAGAAAGGGTTAACGTGAGCGTCCGTGGCTCTATGCAGGACAGGTTAACGTGAGTGTCCGCAACACTGTGCAGCGTCTGCCAACAAACAAGGGCAAAGGAAGGAGGTCAATGATACAAACAACCATCCAGTTTTTTTAGCCATAGCGAGAGATAAGTCACACTTACATCAACTGCGGTCCAGACACTTCCAGTACTACTCTGGGTACACCGATTATACTCCCATAAGACACTGTAAGCGCTTTGCATACGGCTTAATGATCGATAAGCCCTGAATCACTACAAAACAAACAAACGTGAAGTTAACCATGTGAAATTACCACACGGGGAAAGTCTAGCACTCGAAAGGAATTAACTTACCCTCGCGTTCTTGCACTGTGGACACACAACCTCCGACTACACAGCTCACACAGAGAACACAACCTGCCAGCTACCTGCACCACCAACAAAGTAATCTTTGGCTGTCTCCCGCCACCATTTGAAAAGAAATGCCACCTGTACTAACTAATCACGCTCGGCACACAATTGGCTTACGCTGCCAGACACCAAGTGGCACCTCCTACTCAGCACTTTGCTCTGCTCGCTACACAAGGGGAAGATGGGGATGGTAGGGAGAGGTCAAGGGAAGGGGACTGAGACTGGGATTTTGGTGTGGCGCATTTGGTATGGTTCTTTGTAAGTGTCTCTGTGACTTTCTCCATGGTGACTGTCTCCATGACAGTCTCCGTGATAGTTGTGTGGGGTCGAGATGTGGATGGTGCAGCCTTGGTATGACTGTCTGTAATCGGGTCCACAGTCTAAATGGGTGATGCAGAGTACTACATACTCATTATCTCCATGTGATTGTTGAGGTCCTTGGCAGTCTGCTCCAGATGGCTGAATGTCCTTGTTGACATACCTCTGCTGTAGTTGCAGGTTGTAGTTGTAGTTGAGGTGGTTGTTTTGGTTTTGCAGAGTTTTTGTTGATATCCATGACTGGGTCAGTCTGTGAGCACTTATCAGCAGGTCTGCTCGTTGCAAAAACATTGTTTGCTGGAGAGAGAGGCTGTAGTGATCAGCCAAAACTCTGGTCCCAATCCAGCTTAGTTCAGTGCTATTTGATCTGAAAAACTCTCTGTTATTGCAGAAAATTGTCTATAAAATTCATACCAAGTGAAAAACAAATTTAACACCCAAGCCAGGTGTTAAGACTTAAGAGTCTAGTAAATGAAAAACTTCCCCTTGCAGGGAGTGGGCCACTGACAAAAACTTGTATTCCAATCTTAGAGATGTGACAGAAAGGTTTCCTGAAATCATCTTGAACAAACAGCTGTTCTCTGAAAATGTCATTTGCTCCCACATGCATAACAAAACAATAGTTTTATATTCAGACATTAGTTTCAAAATGCTGTTTTTTGTGTCTGAGATGGATGCATTTGGAAGGCAGCAAACAATCATCCTTTCTTCTTTTACAGTGGAGTCACCAAGAACAAGGGTTGTGGGATGAGGAGGTGTTGAGAGCTGCCTTTTGTCTCTTCCCATAGCTCTTTGGTTGTGATGTGATTTCTCTTTATGGTGAGGTTGTTCAAATGGAAATTCCGTCTTCAGATCCCTGATACATTCAAATCTGTTCTGAAGCCTTATGGGCTGTTGATTTTCCATAGGACTGATAATGCTGTTGTAGTTTGTATACCTATATACCCACTATTTCTGATGGGACAGCCATAGACCATCAGATTTGTAGTTATCAGAACATACTAAAGTAATTACTTTTCTGTTTTAATTTTTTTGGGCCTGCCACCCATTATGTACCAATTCTGTACTCACATTTTGCTCTGTTAGATCAGTGCATTCATCCACTCCATCTGCAATTATATCAATCTGTCAGGGTGCATTCTCAGCCACGGTTTCTGTTTCTGTACTCCTTTCATGAGATATCTCTCAAAGTTTGTCCATCTTTGACGGCAGGGCATCAATCCTGGCATATTGTTTTCCAAAGTCAAGGTGACTTGCTGTTCGGTTCTTGCCAGTATTGTTTAGCTTCTCTAAAGTTGTCAAATAACCACTGAAGTTTCCGTTCAGTGTTCTTTTTACTATCTAAGTAAACTTAACTTGTAAAAGTGAAAATAAAATAGTGGAAAATTAAGATCAAGCAGGAGCAAAGCAAAAAACCTTGAGTAGGAGGAGCAGGGAGAGTCCTATAGGATAACTCAAGTTGGCCTAACCTAAATGTCCAAATTAGGTACTGAATTTTACCTTAAAATGCAATTTTCAGACGTGAGTGTGAAACCCCTTGATTTAGCATTTATGGCGTAAATGCAGAGGTTTCCTCTACTTTTTGCTATTAACTAAGTTAAATAACTAAGGATAATTTACTTCCACCCTTCCACCCTTATTACATTATTACATTATATTTTAAGGTGATGATTCAGTGGTTTGTTTTATTTGACAAGATTAAGGGGGTAATTAAGTTAATTATAGGCTTACCCTTAATTATATTCTAAGAGATTCATTCTAGTGTTTACTAATTAAATAGGTAAAGGTGCTTATTTTTTATAACTGTGGCTGTGACAGTGTCCCTTTGTGGGTATAAAAGTTCAGGCTCTAGGCAGGAATAAATACCTGACAATTTTAAACTAAGGAAAGCCACGTCAGCATAATTAAATAGTAAGAATAAATAATACCAATAATGTTAAAGAAAGTTTAGAACATTCATTAGGTAAATATATAACAAGGTACAAACCTTGTTCAAAAACCCCAAATCAGTAAACAATGTTTTCAAGAAAGTAAACAATGGAAAACTTAAATGTCCAAAATGTTCTGAAAAAGAAAGGTGATATATAAAATAAAAATAAAATAACAAGGGCAACAAGAGGAGATTAGACCAGGTGCGCAAGGTGATCCGGTAGCTTAATCACAGAATGAGTATGAACCTAAAAAACCCTAAGATCCCAGCATGCTGGTCTTCTTGTAATCCCGAGAATATCAAAATCTACGATAGGAGGAAGAGCTTTTTGCTACCATGTGCCTCTCTTGTGAAATAATCTCCCGCCCCACATCTGACAAGCGGACACTCTCCTTTAACACCTTTAAGTCTAGACTTAAAACATTCCTCTTTACTGTTCCTCATAGTTAGGGATGGTGCCCCCAGCTGTGGGGCATAGCGGCCACTGACCATCCCTGCAGGAGGGTTTGGGTTGCCACACACCATACCTTAGTTATGCTGCTATAGCCTAGTGCCACCACAAATCTCTCATGTGTCATGCTATACAACTCTCTCTCTCTCTCTCCCCTCTCTCTCTTTACTTATAATAAGTAGAGTCTGGCAGACTCCTGTCACCTTCCCCTCCTGAGTGGACTGCAACCAACACTACGGGAGGCCCATGCTAGGACTGACTCTCCATCCTAGAGGCCCTTCCTAGACGCCGAAGCCAGGACCGACTCCCCTTCCCTGAGGCTTTGTGACACTGTCCAGACATAATTCTTGATACCCATCTACAGATTGACTACCATGTAATGTTATGGGACAATATTCTGGAACTATTATCATGCTTAGCTAAAACCATGGACAACTTCTATCTACAGTCTATCATGTTTGCTACGATTGTACTTTTCCTGCATGACCCCTGGCAATTAGGTTAGCCCCTTGAGTCGTGGATCTGCCCAGGCTCTTGCACAAGTTATCTTTCCTGTGACTTATCAAATCACACAAAACAAATAATCAACAAAGATGACTTTCAACATGTCGCTTGCAAGATTTTATTTATACATGCAAATTCATACAAAACGAACAAGAAAAGTCTCTTCACATATTATTTACAGGGTGAATAGGTTAAATAACTAAGAACAGAAAATAAAAGACTAATTTTCAAGTATAACATTAAGTGGTTTCACAATCAGGGTAAGCACCTTGTTCTTAAAGGCTCAAACTTTAACCTTATGCCATATCTTTTCATGTAGTGTACATTAATTATTGTTGGATGAACTGCATATTGGCAGGGGAGCCTGCAGGAATGAATCTTATAGAAGTCAGCTCACTCACGCTGATTTGGTATCTGATGGGTTAGCTTTTCTAACCATCTAATGAAGCAGATATAATTTTCTCTTACTGTACTATAACTTCAATTCTATATGGAGAACCGCACATGCATATGACAATGTTTTCCAGTGCTGGAAATCGCTGTCGCTTTTCCACAAGTGGGCAAGTTAAGCATGTAGGTGTACATTTGAAGTGGTGGAATAACCTAATGTGGTTAATCAATATGTTTAATCAAAAAATGTTAGTTGTTCAAATGCATTACTTCATTGTTTGGGAGTGTACCCTTGTTGCCAATTCTTGTGAATCCTGAACGCATCAATCAATTTGCAAAATTGCATGTTACTTGTAAAGTAAAAGCTCGCCCTGGGAACAGTATTACCTTAATTTAACATCCTTGCAGAAATCCCAATTATAAACAAACGTCTGATAAGGAAAATTACACAGGATGGGAGGGACATGGTGGTGATGGTGTTATGACACTATAGTCAGAGCTGGGTTGTGGGCATTCAGAGGTTGCTGGCAATTCCTTCAAGGCGACTCATTAAGCTAACATCCAGTTTTTCTAGGCTAGATTAGTTTCAAACTACGTTTAATCTGTTTGGGCTTGTTGTCGTGCACAAGATTCAAAGATTTCTTGGTAACCATCATTGTCACCATCGTCATTATCATTATCATTTATTATTTTTTTTTTTTGGGGGGGGGAGGTGCATACATATTTATTATTGACTTGATAATTCACAGCTGTTTAAGGATATGCCATGAAGATTGGACCACACTGTGTTGAGGTGACATAGGGTCTCTCTCTCTGTATCCATGTTTATGTGCAAGTGCGTTTGTGTTTGTGTGTGCATTGTGATTTAAATTGCATGTTCCACATTACCAGACTCTCGTATGCCCAAGGTGAATTTCAATATTTCTATATTTTGGAGACGGTAAAGGCTTTTTTATCTCTTAAATTAATTCACTAAAATACTATTAGGGAATTAACAAATTACCACCGTAAACGAGTGACTTAAAAGTGTGCTAACAGATTCAGTTTCTTACCTCAGTTTGCAGCCTAGCTCACATCTACAGAAAGTCTTTTGATTGCGCATACTTCACTTTGACCACCAAAACAGACAAATTACAGGATTCTGTGCAGCAAAATAGATTGTTTGTATATATTCTTTTGTTAGAAAAGATGTTTTAAGGTGTTCCCTCCTGGTCCCATGAATAAGTCTATTTTTTTCTATTCTGCAAGGCTGCTAATTACCTTTGAATCTCATTCTACAAGCAGTGTGGTTCTCTCTTCCAAATCTGCTTTGGTCATCAAATGCTCCTGCGATAAAAACAGAAAGAGGAAATTACATAATCTAAAGACAATCAGAAATTCAATTGATTATTTTTAATAGATGTAATGCATCTGACTATAATCACACTTTGCTGCCTTAGGCAAGATTTGAGTGTTGCCAAGTAAAAAACAATAGAAAAAGAAAAAATAGAAATGCATTGCAATGCCCCCCTGAAATTTGGCGCCCTTGGCAATTGGCCTAGTTTGCCTATGCCAGGAACAGGCCCTGCAAACGAACATGGCATAATGGACAGCATATATGACATGTACAGTAAATTACAGCATGATGAACACTATAGTCCAAAGCCTTTGTGATTTAATGGTAACACTTTATATTAGCACCCACATATTCACCATGAACTAGCTGCTTAATAACATGCAAATTAATAACATACTAGCCATTGGTTCGTTGTTACACATCACTTATTATGCATGGCTTTATTCTACCCATAATAGATCATTACTAAGAATTTCTCCAATATTACCTCCTAAGTACAGCTTATTCATAGTAAGTCAGTTATTGTATATGAATCATGATATTAATATGCTTTGCTCAGTAAGGGGCTTATAAGATGCTAGTACAACAGGAACAGGTATTCTCAGGAACAGTTATTCTCAGGCAAAAAATGTAATTAGGACTTACTTGGCCAAGATTAGAACTTGTAGCTTTGGGTTTGTTCCTATGAATAGACCATCTTTTCTCAGAATAACTGAAGGAGAATAACTGCTCCTGTTGTACTACCATCTTGTAAGCCCCACACTTACCAATGTTAAATATATAATAACCATGGTAAAATCATAATTCATATACAACAACTAACTTAGTATCTACGAATAAATAGTAATTAGAATTTAATATTGGAAAAATTCTGAGTTAATGGTCTATTATGGGTAGAATAAAGTCATGCAGAATAAGGTATTAATAACTGATTTGCAGTGACTAACCAATGGCTAGTATGTTATTAATTTGCATGTTAATAGGCAGCTTGTTAATGGAGGATCTGTGGGTGCTAATATAAAGTGTTACCAAATGGATAAAATGCATTTTACTACATTACTCTGCGAAAGACCTCCATTAATTACATTCCTAAGAACTTAACACTGTTTTGGTATTGATCAAATTAAAATAAAATGAGTTCTGTGCATGGAATAATGCCCAATACAATTTGGTATGAAACAGCAATGCATGTTACCTCAGCAATGCATGTAGTTACCTCAGTTTCATGCAGCAATTTTATGTTAATGTAATACTGATGAAATACTGATTAGTCTTTATTTTATGTTTACAGACCAAACATACATACAAGCTCTCATACTCTGTATGAAATTTATTGAGGCACATTTCAGAAAGTAGTAAAGGAAGACGTTTTGTGATCTTCTATGAAAATTCATGAGTGTGAGTGCGTGCTAATAGAGTTTTGACGAGTGTCCTTCTAGAGTTGAAAATGCTAAATGTGAAAAGTGCACATATAAGTGCACAATATTTTTAAAAAAGCAATAAAAAGAAGGAAATATTTGCAATCATCCAAAATTTCAATAACACCTCTATCAAGGCAACTAGTTGGAAGATGAAAATGTAAGAACACTCATGTTTGGGAAGTGCCATTAGTACATCTAGTGTGGATGGTTTAATCACTTAATCCACTGGATCATATCCAACTGGACCTCTTTAAGCAAAGTCATGGCTTTAAAAGTTTGAACATGTCAGCCCACAAGATACTTTTTATGTAAGGGCTGTCTTTTTGTCAAACAAATATAAATCCCTGTACATAGTCTAAGTCGCCATGTCTATGGACATTAGATGGTTTGTAGCAGGTTAACCCTGAAAATGCCACTCTAACATGTCCATACAATCTTGTTTTTAACAATTAAGGTCAGCCAGTTAGCTGTTTTACACTGACATTTCCAGTTTGCCTGTTAGTAAGCTAACCAGAACGATCACTAAATATTAGCAACCACAAAAGTTAGCCCATATTATCATTGTTCGGATATTGCAGGCGAATTCGTTTGATATCATACATATTCTGAACGTCTGTCAGCTATGTCAACACAACTCTTTGAAACCTATGTTCAACAAATTGTTTAATATCCTGTTTGATATTCAATTAGTGTAAATCCAATTGTAGAATTCTGAAATGACAAGAAAAAGACACTCCTTATAAAGTAAATCCTCATAGAGCAAACAAACATAAATCACACCTACCATGACCAGATGGCAAACAGCTAAATTTCAATTTAAAATTACATACATGATGGTGTTGACATCACTGAAGATGTAATATGGACTGCTAACACTGCTTCCCTTTACTGCAAGACATCTATTCCAGAAGAGCACTTCTAAGGCCTAAGAGATTTCCCATGCACTTTAGGCCCAATCCTCACTTTTATCCCCAACCCCAAACATTCCTAGCATTAATGCAATGGTCAACTTCAATTTCACAAAATGACTCTGACCCAGGGTCAGCTGATCTATGAGAGATTCAAACCCAGATTGCTTGTGAACATGTGGTACAGTATCAAGAGTGCAATGCTTTTACAGTCACACTCTAACCTAGACCCTCTGAGACACATCTCATTACAACCCATTGATCCGGTTCCCAAGCTTGCTGTCAACTACAGTTTCTTTGGTGCAAAAAAAAACATTCACTTACATCACCTGCAAAACATAAATTACCAGAATATGAATACATTTTTAAACGCATCACTGAATATTACTCCACCTTTATCATGTCCATCATATCTAGGACATCTATATCTTCAAGATGACCAAAGTGTGATAAATAGCACTGCTCTCCAAGGTTCCTAACGGCAATCAAGAGGCTTCCCATTTCTTCTACCTGCAAGACATCAGACAAATGAACCTCTGATATCAACTAATGCCATGTAAACCATAAATATGACAACAAGAAATCACCATAATGAAAATGTATGGGATATTTTATGGATGGCTAATGTTTACTGGAATCAGTACATTCATAATAAGGTGCAATTCATAGCAATTGCCTTGCAACTTTAGAATATACAATAAGTGTGGGTGACCTGATTCCGAGATTGGCCTTGATGCATTTGTGTGGTCATCTCCAACAGTTTGGTGCTCTCTGTGATTCTATCCCACTTCGTTTGCAGTTCTGATAACTCCTTATTTATCATCTAAATGGATAAAATGCAGATTATTTATGTCTCTACAGGAACTTGTGAAAAATGTGATTTTCCAATTCAGATTTTTCTGTTTATATTAATGCATGTTTACATCCATTTTCACCCAAAACCAATATGCATGTTTACACTTGCCAGACACTTGCAAATCCTTAAACAACACAAACGAATAAACGACACTGCTCGCTTCCAATGAATACTATTGCAATTAAGCTGCTGGTCACTCAGAACCATGTGGAAAAAGAAGAAAAGGGCTGTTACTGCAGCCTGTGAGTTTAGATACTCTATCGAGCCCAACCCTGTCATGCCTGCCTGTCAGTTACACCCGGTTTCTCCCTGATCACTTGCCCCTCCCACTCACTCACGTTTCCTGATTTAATTATTACGTGCTCACCTGTTGCTGGTTACCTGCTGTGTATTTAAACCCCTGTTTCCCAGTGTTCCTCGTCAGATCGTCTGCGAAGACCCTGGCTCCTGTTTCCGTTCCTGAATCCTGTTCCCCGAAGTTACCTGTGTTCCTGTTATCCGCCTGTTCCTGTGTCTTCGTCCTGTTTTCTCACCTGTCCCTGTCCTCTGCTTTCCGTGTCCAGACCAACTGCCTTTCTGCTGACGACCTCAGACCGTTTTGACCTGTGCTCTGCTCTCCTGCCCCTGGTATCGACCTCTGCCTGTCCTCGAACTACGCTCTGCTCTCCAGCCCTGGCTTCCGACCTCCGCCTGCCCACGACCCACGCTCTGCTCTCCAGCCACGGCTTCCGACCTCCGCCTGCCCACGACCTACGCTCTGCTCCCCAGACCTGGCTACCCGACTCGCCACTCAAAGAGCATCCACACACTCCCTTCCCCCCTTTTCCCTAAATAAACTGTACTTTACGTGACGCATTTGGGTCCGTCTCGCTCCGTTCCGTGACAGAACAATCTGACCAGAAATGGACCCAGCGCGCGTACCTGCTCCCACTGATCAGGATATGTCTGAGCCTCCCACTGCCATGCGGCGTTTGGAGCATACGGAGGGGGAGATAAACCGCATGACCGGAGACACCACCTCCTTGCTACAGATCGGGCACCAGCAGCACCAGCACCAGCTCGCCGCAACCAACTTTTCTGAACCCCAGGTAGGAACCCCGGAAAGATTTAGCGGTGACCCCGCCCAGGTCAGGGCATTCATTACAAATTGCCGTCTGATATTTAACTTGCAGCTGAGGAACTTCGCCTCCGAGGAGGCCAAGGTAGCCTACACCATCAACCACCTGACAGGACGAGCCCGGCTGTGGGGATATGAGCGACACTCACCTGTATGTGCAACTTTTAGCCAATTCGCTGACAAACTTCTAAAAGTTCTTTTGCCGAGGCTTCCCGTGACTTGATGAAGGGAAGAAGGACTATAGCTGACTATTCGATTGACTTTCGAACCCTGGCCAGTCGTAGCAGCTGGAATATGGAAGCCCTAGTAGATGCGTACCTCCATAGCCTGGCTGATTATATCAATTATATTATTATATTATATCACTTTAAAGTGAGAACTACTAAATGTCTGAAATAGCATATATTCATTATTTTAAAAGGAACAGCCAACACCAGTAGGCCTAAAATAAAATCAAAACCTTTCATTATCATTCATGTAGCATATTCTGTAAACTAATAGGCTATGTAAATCCCAGCCTATCATAGAGAAGACATTATCCATATCTTGAAGGCTAACAGTCATCATTCATCTTTAAAATTCTTAATTTAAGAACTATATTCAAGAAATAAAACACAGATGCTGTAGATTAAGTTCTCTATGGCATAGAATTACGCCCTCCAAAGAAATTTGTAATTTGTGTAAATATATTGCCATTCATCGCGATTAACTACTAGATGTAAAACAAATGGCTGTTTTGTTTATGTAGCTTACTGGTGATCAGTTGTTCGTCAACTCACTGTACGGCCAGTTTGCCAGTACGGTATACGGTTTGAACGGTTTAAACAGGATAAAAAAGCGTGTTAAATTTTCCCTGAAGGCCTTATAGATTTTTCTGTTCTGTTCTGTGAATGCATGCACAAACACATTAAGTAACGTCTAACAGAAAGTGCCGTAACGTAACGAGACACTATGTTTATACATAGCTGGGCATTTATGAAACAGATGTTCATCTCTGTCTTAAAAAATAATTCAGTTTGCATGATGCTCAAAAAGATCTGAGTAGAGAAAAGGTTTGCTACAAAATTGCATCTAGCATCTAACAGAACAAATGGATATAAGCCTGTGTAGTGAAATTTGTGTTGAAATTATGAGGCGTCCATTTTTCTGCTCCATGAGGGGTCCCTGTTCCAATACAAAGTTTGAGAACCCCTGGTATAAAGTCCTCATTATCCTATAGGGGCCTTCCCATTTTGATGTGATTTTGGCAGAGAAACTCCTCTTTGCCTTGGAGTAGGGGTGACTTCTCAACCAGACATGATCCTTGCTTTCATACTGGCAATCCCTTCTTTGTTTATTATAGTTTTTTCTTGTGACGTCGAGCTTTTGTTCATTTTTCCACCACATAATCTTTCATGTCACTCATCAGTCTTCTCCTAAGATTGTTCATCTGGAGGCAGTAGCCTTGGTGACAGCGGTAAGTCGATTGGTTCAGGGAAAGATTCAATTCCGCAGGGGTCACTCCTGTAAACTCATGTACAGCTGAATTTAACGCAAATCTAAACTCTGGGAGATATTTATCCCAGTGCTTATGGTTGTCTCCCACATAAGAAGCCACCATGGTTTTAAGAGTGTGGTTAACTCTCTCTGTGAAGTTCGTCTGAGGGTGATAAGCAGTAGTCAACTTTTGGGTTACTGAAAGTGTTGAATATGTATTATGGATACAGAGGACCTGAATAGTGAGACAAGAAGTTCATAACCATGTTCACAGTTAAAAAGTAGGCTATGCCATTCCTACAATTCAATTAAGACTAAGATGATTTTCTATTTAGAAGTCTGCACCACTGCGAGAACATGAGCCACGACATCCACAGAGACACATGCAGGGCAGCCTCCACTGATGGAGTGCATCACTGCAGTAATGCATCAAACCATCACTAGCGTGACGTTTATACTTAACCACAGTGTCCACACACTTATGAGCCCTCAGCTCCTGCTGGAATGAGGGGCAGTTCTCCAAACCGCATGCTCCTCCCAGACTTGGCGGGGCGTGTTTACTATAATCCACGCTACCGTGCCAATCCCCTTTATGCGCACGCTGTCTTCACAAGAGCAGATGCCGAGGCATCTGTATGAATTAACTTTAAGGCCTAGTGAGCACAGGGTCATTCACATGTGAAGTTATTTGATTTTGACGTAACGCTAAAATGAAAGTTAGCCAACGAATAACTATGGGGCACTCTCTGGGTGGAACCAGCTGGGAACAACCTTCATGGGTGTTTCAACTTCTGCGTGTATTCCAGCCCCCTTGGTCTCATTACGTCTTCCTACTTGGCAAACTTGTGTGAATGAAATGCCAAAGAGCGCTAATGACAATGCAAGCAGAAAAAATCATTGCGTTGCTACCCTTAAGTAGCAAATTATACTGGGTGTAAGAATGAAAATAGAATATGACTGACAAAATTTAGTAATTCAGGAATCCCAAAGAATTCTTCATCACTCTCTGCAGTAAAAATTTCTAGCAACCACTTCCTCTGATCTGCTGCAGATTTAGAGTCCTCAACTGGAGCTACACTTCCCAATTGTTTGCCTTCTCCAATGTAGCAGTCCTCTAGGGGAGGCCATGAAACTCCTCATCCTCACTCTCTTCTTTGAAGATGTTGATTATTCCTTAGGCTCATTACGTCTTCCTACTCTGTGAAGTTGTGTGACTGAAACGCCAAAGAGCACTAATGACAATGCAAGCAGAAAAGATCATTGCGTCGCTACTCTTAAGTAGAAATTTATAGTGAGCGAGTAAAAATAGAACATGACTGACAAAATTTTGTACTACATCATCAGTTTCATCGGTTTTTGGAATTACTGTGTAATCTCTGATGAATTTAAAATTGTATTCAGTTCAGTCAACCAGATCTTGTGTTTAGTGGTAGTAGTCTTAATACTTTTAGCTGATTATTACAACTGAAACAAGATTGTTTAAATTGTTCCCAAAATTATCATATATTCATTGATAATATTAATTCTAAGGCTAGCAAGCTTCCCATTTGTGTCTTTTTCTGAAGTGTATGTAAACACCTAGTTTCAACTATAAGTTTTGCAAATAATATCAGAACCTAGATAGCATAAGACTGGTGGCCATATATCATATTTCCCAGACAGCAACACATTAAAAAATATCATAAAGGCCAATGGCGAAATAGTGGTGGCCCATTGAAGGACCGCCAGAGAACCAACCAGCAAATCGTCAGTAGACAACTGATGCACTGCCATCCTCTCGCTATCTAGGACATAATTTTGGAATCA